>JAJREH010000029.1:0-600883 GCA_023065455.1 Cladonia rangiferina | reverse complement strand
TTTTATATCCTAATTTATATATAATTATTATTATTATATATAATTTATTAATTATTAAACTAAACTCCAATAATATTGCTTAGCTTAAAATCTAGTTATTTAATAAGTTTTAATATTTAATCTAGAACCCTACTAGTACTACTTAGATATAGTTATTACTTAAAATTAATTAAATATATTTTATATTTAAGCTAGAAGGGTTATATTTATAATATTCTTATTAATTATAATATATTAAAATATAAGATTAAGGATATTATGGATTTAGCTCTAGCTCTAGTAAAGCTAGACCCTATAAGACCTAGCGCTCATACTATTAATTATATATATCTAGTAACTAGGTATCCTAGATAGCTTTCCTCTTCATATTAATAATCTATATACTTTAGATCTTATTCTATTCCGGATTAGTCTAGTTTCTTATATATTACTAGTATCTATATATACAGAGGTCTTGCAAGATCTTATCAAGCTATTAGAGTAAATAGTATAAAACATTTTTTTTATTAACTAGTTTTATAAGAATTAGGTATTTACTAACTATCGATTATCTAACTATTAACTATTCTACTCTTCCTACTATAAAGCTCTCCTCATCGATCGATTCTATCTTATAGCTTAACTTATTATTAGTTTTATCTTATTATTTAATTCTTATCTTACCATCACTTCCTCCTACTTTAGAGCTTTACTTAATATAGCTTTACTAAATTCTTTAATATTAATATTCTTTCTATCTTATTAAATCCTTATCTATATTTAATATATCAATATATATAAACTGTCTTATGTTATTCACTATATAGCTATATACCTTATCTATACCTAAATAAATAATAAGAACTAGATTTATATATATACCTATAAATAAGTACTTAGATAGGGTAATTTATAAGATATATAAAGATAATCTATATAATTAGGGACTAGAAGATAATTCTAAGATTAAGCTCTATATTCACTACTATCGCTGCTTATATTTATAGATAGTATTAGAAATAATATTAAGAAAAATACTATCTAAAAAAGATATCGGAATTTTTAATCTATCGCTTAAATATAATTTTCTTAATCTATATTTTTTTCAGAATATTTATATCTTTTACGACTATATCAAGCGCTATAGATTCGCTAAAACTAATATCTTAGCGCTGCTACCAAGCTATCTACGAGATAACGCTCTAAAATAGTTCCACTAATTAGATCGTCAGGATCTAGCTATATATATACAGGATATAAAAGTTAGATTCGCGTAAGTATTCTTAGAAGCACCTTTAAAAGATCCCCCGAAAGCTTTATAAACACTCTTAGAAGTACTTCCGTAGCTAATAGACTATTACTATTATAAGCTTTATAATACCTTATTTCATCGATCGCTCGTCTTATCCAGTATACACAGGAAAATATATATAATAAACCGTCCTATAGATACTACGAAAAGATATTTTTATTAAAAAACTAGCTACATTGATATTTACGCGAGGAATATTAAAAGTAAAGATATAAATCCTCATTATCTTTATTCTTATTCGTATAACTATCTAGATTCTCGTTTTATCCTTATCTAGACCCTTACCCTAATTCTTATTAATATATTATAGATATACTCACTACTATTATTAATACTCTAAATCTCGTTACCACCGCCTATATATTAAGTAATATCGTTCTTACTACCGACTTACCTTATTATTAAAGATCTATCGGTAAGATATACAGCACTCTTATATCTAAAAGTTGATAATTTTTTTCGTATATTCGGAGAACGTTCCGCTACCACCGCGTCTTTCACTATTACTATCGTAATCAACGATTCTTTTATTAGGCCATTCGTCTTTTCAAAAAGAAGCTTAAAATCCAAGTAGATATAGAAGTTAAGGATAGCCACAAGCTATTACTAAAATACGCGGGCGTATTATTTTCCTTCTCGCTGCGAATAATTAATATTACTTGATATTAATAAGGGCGCAAGCTATACTAAATTTAGCTTAGCTCTACTACTAAGTAGATAAAACGCCACCATTTTTATTACTTACTTATCGCTACGCGAAATCCTTGTAGATTTTCGACTTTTTTAACTTTTTCAATTTTTCGATTCTCGATTATATAGCTAGTAATCTATTAATATCTACTCATTACTATAATATCTAGACATTAATCATCGCTTAATATAAACGATTTAAAGTACCGAAACTTATTTTCATAAGCGGATTCCCATATCGCTGCCCTTATATTATTATTATTATTTTTTAGATTTACGGAGGATAAATCCTTAGTATTCTACTCTAAAGCTGGTAACGCGATATCGCGCGATAGAATACGAGTAACAGGCGTTTTAATTAATTAATATATATATAGCATAGCTATCGCCCTATCTAGATATCTATTATATTAAATAGGATCTATAACAACGAGGACGTTACTATATTTAGAAAGGGAGTAGTATTATGGATCCAGCCCTAGCTCTAGCAGAGCTAGACTTTATAAGACCTAGCGCTCGCACTACCAACTATATATATCTAGTAGCTAGGTATCCTAGATAGCTTTCCTCTTTATACTAGTAATCTATAATACTTTAGATTTTATTTCATTCCGGATTAATCTAGTCCCTCACAAAGGATTAAGATAAAAACTTATTTATATATACTTTAATAAAGATTATTTATTTATAATTATTTATTAAGGACTTCGTTACTCTTAAGTAATTATATAAATAATATTAATTTATTATTAAATTATTAATATATACTATAATAAATACTAGGTCTAATATTATATATACTATCTTAGTTATTAATTATTATATATTTAATTTAGATAATAATTACTAGATAGTAGTAAAATAAATCTTTTATTATTTATAAAATATTTTATAGTTTAAATTTATCTATAAGAGACTACTATAGCTATTTATTAAATACTTAAATTCTAATTATATTAGTAATTTAATTATTTAATATTTAATATTAGGTTATATTTTTAACCTAAGAAGTATAATTATTAACTAGTTATTTAAATATTAATCTATTATTACTTTATTAATATATAAGGCCGAATATATAAAATAGATTAATATTATTAAAAAACTATTTAGCTTAAATAATTATTTAAAAAACTTATTTAAATTATTTCTAATTCTATTATTACCCTCTATATAGATCCTAAGAATATTTTATAAAACTATATACTTATAATAGTTTAAATAACTAGGATTAATATTATATATATTATTACACTTATTATTATTATCTTTTATAATAATTAAGAGGCTATTATATTAATTAAGAACTCTACTAACTATAATAAGACTAAGTATATATATACTAAATATATATTTCTTTAGAAGTGTGTTAATAATTAATAAGTAAAGCTTCAGTACTATCTTATAAAGAATATAGTAGTAGATAAACTTATAAAATCTCTTCCTTATAATATCTTTAAGCGATTTTATTAGTATTTAGGTCTATAGTAGCTTGTTTAGTAGTAAACATTTGATTTTAATAGAAGCTTATTCTAGTAAGAGCTTATTTATACTATCTACTCAGCGCTTGACTGCATGTTAATATTAATCTAGTAGAAGTTTATTTTTAATAGAAGCTTATTCCTATAGAAGTTCCTATCGATAGATCGATGTTTAATACCTATTATATATATTAAATTAGTTAATTAGTAGCCTTACAACTTTATAGCTTAAGTAGAAGTATTAAAATCCGGAGATAAAACAGAGCTTAACGAGTAGAGCGAGCTAAGTAAGGTCTTAATATCTAGATAAGATCTCGCTTACTAAGTAGACTTCTTTCTTCTAATTAATTAACTTACCATCCTACTTTTAATAATAATTAAGATAAAAAAGTAGTTATAATTAATAATATATATATTTTATATACTTATAAATAAATAGTTTTATAAATTTATTAATATTATTTATATTGAATTTAAGCCGATAGTTTTTATCCGGTAATTATTCTTAACTTATTTATAATATATATTATATAATCGCTATATATAATTACTATATATAATTACTATATATAACTACTATATATAATTAATATATATATACGTAATTTCCTTAAATCTTTATTTAATTATTTCTAATAATTTAATTTCCTATTTTTCTTATTAAATTATAAAGTAATATTAATAATATAGTATTAATAATATAATATTAATAACTTAATATTAATAATATAATCTAGATTTTATATTAGATTAATCTAGATCCTATAGATATTAACTTAATAATTTAAATAAGATAATATTAATCTTAATTACTTTAATTTAATATATTATTAATATATTAATTTTAGTATTTAATAAATTATATTCTTAATTAGATAATTATATCTTAATAATTAATATTCTTATCTTAATAATCCTAGTAAATAGATTTAAGAGTTTTAGAAAAAAAAACTTAGCTACTTCTATATAATTAATAGTTTTTTTTATTTTTTAAATAGTCTTGTTATAAGCTAAGTTTATATTATCTATCTACTTACTATATTATTTACTCGATACTCGCTTAACTATATACTTATATAAATTCTTTATATTCTATAAATCTTCCTTCCTTAAATTTAATATACTCGTTACTTAATATCTTTATACTTTCGCGCTAGACCGGTCTCTAATATTATATTAAATCTTTATTAAAATATAATATAAACTTATTACTAGTAATATATAAATATCTTTCTATAATTAACTTTAGATAATATTAATTATATTAGTAATATTATATTTTCTCCGCCCTCGTAAGTTAAATCAGCGAGGATAAATAAATAATCTAAATTCTTTATATTTATATTATTTATAAGATAGAGATAAGAGTAAAACTTATAACTAGATAACGAGTTAAAATAAATATTATAGATCTATCTATATTTATATTACTTATAAATAGAGATAAGAGCAGAGCTCGGAGTTACTTAAGTTAATATAAAAGATAAAGAAGTAAGTTTACTTAGAAGATATAAGTATTAACTTAATATAAATACTAGAACGCGTTTTAAAGAAGTATTAACTTAATTCTTTATATTTCTAAATTTTATTTTTAATATCTTAAGTACCTCGGTCTATATCTCTTTACTTACTTTAAAACGCGATATATATAATAATAGAATATTATTATAAATATATTTACTACTTAACTATTAATCTTATCTTATTATTTAATTTAATTATTTTCTCAAATTACTTTACTAATCTCTCGCGAAATTATTCTATTAAATTCTTATTAATAGTTTTAAAGTTAAGAAAAAGTATAGATTTATATAAGGAAGATTTAGAATATAAATAAGTTATTATTAAATTTTACGAGCGTAATATTTAGCTCTCTATATTACTATAGACTATTATTACTTAATAGTAATAAGTAAAAGTATAGATTTATATCTATATAGGAATAAGAATTTAAAATTTATATAAACTACTACTAAGTTTTATAAGCGTGTTATTTCTCTTCTCGCTTAATATACTCGACTATAAACGTTATAGACTCGCGTCGCTACTTAATACTAATAAAGGATAAACTATACTGAATTTAGTATAGTTAGGTTACTAAGCTAAATAGAATACTACTATTTTTATACTTATATTTCGCTACTCGTTTTACTGCGCGAAACTTATATATTTTTTAATATTTTTAATTTTTTTACTTTTTAATTCTAATAACTACTATTTATTAATATTAATATATTTTTTTAATATTCTAATACCTACTATTATTCGCTATAGACAATCTAATACATTGGAGATATTATTTATAAGTAATTTATATAGTTATTATTACTTATATCGCTATTACCTAATCCTAACTTCTAGAGAAAAAATCTTAGCGCTTTATACCTTATATCTACGTAACTACCGCTTAACGCCGCCGACGTTATAGGGTATAGATAAATAGATATTTAATAAATAGATAAAGAGTTATAAACGGAAGGATAGCTACTAGTCTATAGATATTAAAGTCGATACCTTATAGAGAAAGAGAGTAAAATTATAGATTAGGTCTATATTATCTATCTACTTACTATACTACTTACTCAACGCTCGCTTAGCTATATACTTATATAGATCTTTCGTACTCTATAAATCTTCCTTCCTTAGATTTAATATACTTATTACTTAATATCTCTATACTTTCGCGCTAGGCCAGCTCTTAACAAGTCTAAGTAATATAAGTATAGCTTATTAATATATTTCTATACCTTTATTTACTTTACTTTATTAATTAAATCTCGCTTAGTTATTATCCTTTTAATAGATTATAAGCTTGGATTATATTAAATTTAATTAATAATTCTATCTATTTTATTTATCTTTTTAAAATTTAAGTTATTTATCTTTACAACTTTTTATATATTATTCTAAATTAAATATAGTTATTAAATATCTATAAAAAATTATATTTTACTTATTATATAATTATTTTTTAGAAAAAATTTAACTCTAACTTTTATAGTTTAATCTAATTCAGAAAAATAATATTAAAAAATAAAGTTATTAAGGTTTCTAAGCTAACCAACTCTAATAATTATAAGTTATAAACTATTTATATTAAAATAGTATTAATTACTAAGAATTTATTTAATTTTTATAAATAATTAGTAAAATTAAATACTAAGGATTTAAAAGATAATATTAAAGCGCTAAGCTATATTTAACTAGTTTATATAAACGAGCCGCTTTTATATATTTTAACTCTTAATAAATTATTTAATATATAGAATTATTTAAGCTGTTTATATACGCCTTATAGTTTTTCCTTAAAATTTATTTTATTTAAAGAATTCTTTAGGGCTATTCTATTCTCTTTAAGAATAATTAAAAATTTCTTAACTACTATTAAACGTATCTCTATTAACTTAAAAGTAAAAGAATTAGAATTATTAAATAAGCTTATTATAGCTTAAACTCTATATAATTTAAGTTTTAAATATAAAGCCTTTATTATTTCTATTACTTAATTTTATAAAGCTGAATTTATTATATTTAACTAAGATAATTTATTTATAAACCTTATAAATAAATCCTATTATTTATAAAATATAATAAAAAATACGCTAGTAATTAGGGGCTATAAAAAATCTATAGCTAAATATAATAAATATAATAGAACTAGCTATAAAAAGAAAATATATTATAAACTCTATCTAAAATTATATTTAAAAAAAGATAGTAATTATATAAATAATATTATAATATATCTATAAACGCGTAAAAGTTAAAGATAGAAAAAATAAAGGTTTTTAATATTCTTATTACTATTAACTAGTTGGCTTTATTAGTAAAATATTTTATTAATAATTAAATTCTAGATTCTAGAGTAATATTATATATTTATTATAATATCAATTTTTTTAATAATATAGCTTTTATATTTACTAGGATTATTTAAAGTAAAGCTACTAATTTACTAGTATATAAAATTAGATTTATTATAATAAAATTACTAAATTTAATTAAAATAATTTTAAAATTTATTTTTCATATACTTAAACTTTAGCTTATCTAGTTAGCTTTTCTTATTTAATAAAAAAAGCTACTTTAAAATATTCTTTATAAAAAGAAGTATAAATATTCTTCTAAAATCTAGTATAAAATTATAAGTTATTATAAACTTATATAAGCTATTCTATATTCTATTTAACGCGGATTATTAACTTATATTTATAATAATAATCTTTAATTAAACTATACTATAGTATTAAAGATTTAATTATATAGAGGCTACCGCGCTTAGTAAAATACTTAATTTAATTAATAAAATTTTAAAAGCTAATACTAACTATATATTAACAAATCCTTATAAAATCTATATTAAGAGAAAATTTATAATAAGCCTTAATTATAATATAGCTACTATTTATTATTTTAAATATAATAATTATATAACCTCTAATCTATATAGTTTAATATTTAAAATAGTATTTTATAATATTAAATATTTATACACGCTTTTAAATATTATTACTAAATATCTTAATTTTAACTTTTAAAAATAAAAGAAGAAGTTCTAGAGGCTTTTAAAATAATAAAAATAATAGTAAAAAACTAATCTAATAAAAAAAATTAAATTTTTATATATAAATTAGGGTAAAGAATTTATTAATATTATTTTTAATATATATTTAGTTGAATATAGAATACTATATAAATATTTTATGTTTTATATATATAAGCAAAATAGCGCTACTAAGCGCGTAAATTAAATTATTTTAGAAAAGATAAGGTATTTTATATTTTAATATAAACTATCTACTAGCTACTAGCTATTAGTAGTAGAAGTAGTTATTTATTTATATAATTATATCTAGTATCTAGTTATTAACAAAACTCTATTTAAAATAAGATTTAATAGAAAATCTAATATAGCTAATATTTATTTCTTTAAATTTATTATCTTTATTAAGAATAATAGTTCTTAAAAATAATAAAAAAAAGCTTCTTTTAAGAGCTTACTAGTTAGATTTAATAAAAATTATTATAAGATATTAAATCTAGATATTAATAAAGTTTATTAATTATATAATATTAATATTCTAGAGAGTATAAGTATATTATCCTATTAAAGATTCGCTTAAGAGGGGCTTTCTAGTGTTACGGGCCAACCCGTAGAAGTCAGCTAACCAGGATAAAGCGTATATCTTGGCGCGTAGCTTCAGGTATAAGTTTAGGATATAGGTGATATAGGATATATCCTATATATTCCCTAAGATATAGGTAATATAGAACGTATCCTATATATCCTCTAGGATATAAATAATATAGAATATATTATATAGAGATAAGGAATCCTTAATATAAGTTTTTATAAATATAAAAGAAAAAGCTTTTTTCCTTATTTTCTAGAGTTTTTTATATTCTCTATTAATAGTATAGGTAGTTAATAGATAATTAATATTAACTATTTTATTATTATACTAGTTCTATTAAGGAGTTAAATATCTCTATTATATTAAGAATACTTTTTTTTACTAAATTAGTATAAGTACTTCCGGTTTTATATAAGATAAAGATTAATAGCTTACCCTAATTAGTGTTAAGAATACGCTAACCTCTCTAGAGTAATATATTTCTAAGTTAAATAATATTATAATATTAAGAGAAGGACTTAAGGTTCCTTTACTAGATAAGTACTTAGGAAAAAGAGGTACTCTTTTAAAATATATTAAGTAAATAGAAATATATATAGCTTTTTATTTAAAATAATTTAAGAAAGCGGAGTATTATAATTTATTCTATTTTTTATACCTAAAAAAATTACAGCGTTAGCCTTATCTTCCTAACTTAAAAAATATATTAATATAAAGTAACCAGGACGAATATAAATAAATAAAATTAAATTTATAAATAAGCTTATTTATATCTAAAACTTACTTTTAATCTTATTTAAAGATAAGATAGAGTTAATATAAATAGAAAGATAATTATATAATTTATAAATAAAGAAATTAGTAATAAAGTATATAGTAAAGTTTTAATTTTTAATCTTATAAACTTAATAGAACTTAGTAGCTAAGATCTTAATTTATATTAAAGATCTAAATCTTAAGATTAAGAATAAGCTAGCCTAAGGTTCTATTTTATTTAATTTTACTTCTTTAGTCTCGTTGGTATACTTAATAGATAATTAACTATATAAGAAATATTTAGAATAGAAGACTTCTAATCCTTACCTAAAAAAAAGAAAAAAGAAAAATATATTAAGTATAAATTCTAAGCCTAGCTAAAAGAATAAAGAAAAAAATAAAGAGGATAAAAAAAAAGAATCTTTTTATAATAAAATATTATAATTATTATAAAAAGGGATATTATAAATATAAATATCCTAAAAAAACTTAAATTATAGTAATAAGAGTAGAGTAATATATATATATTTATATTAACTATTATAATTATATACGTATATATTATCTAGTATATTTTAGGAAATAAGAAATAAATAAACTTTATATTATTAAACTTAAGTCTAAGATAGAGTAAGATAATTTTTAAAAAGTTATAATAAAGATAATTAAAGATTTTAAAATAAAGTTAGAATTATAATAAATAGCTATAACTAGTAATAAAGTTTATTAAAAACTAGATAGTAAATATTTAAACCTATTATTATTTAGTAAAAAAATAAGTTTATTATAAAAAATAAAGCTTTCCTTAGATTCTATAAATAATAGAGAAACTTATTTAAAGCTTAAATAAGTAATAACTTATATTCTCTTTAAAATAAGAAGAGTTGAGTTAAGGATAAAAAGAATTTAAATAAAAATAAAAATTATTAATAAAGAAATTAAATATTATTATTATAAGTATATTAAGTATTTAAAAGAAGTTAATAAAAGAATATATAAGGAACTAATTAAAGTAAAAAAATTTACTAGTAAGATTATCTTTAAAAATTCTATAAATATCTTAATTTAATTATTAAATAAAGATAAAATAAACTATTTTATATAAAATATAGTATAATTAGCTTTTATTTTTAAAATAAAAAAAATCTTCTAGTCTATTACTAAAGAAGTTAATAAAGATAATAGAAATAGTCTAGTTATTATTAAAATAATAGTTAGTTAAAAAATTATTATGGGATTTTAATATCGATATAAGATTAAGTATATATTACGAATTATATAGTATAGCTAATTCTTAAGGAGAAAAGAATGTTAGGAAATTCAAAACACCTTTTTTTTTAGCCTCAGGGGCCCTAGGCTAGCCCTAGGAGCTCTAAATCAAATAGCTAGACCGCCGACCCTAGAGAGCCCAGGGCTGATACTATAGATTCCTAGAGCTAACCTATATTAACTATAACTCTATAAAATATATACGTTCTATATATTATATATATTATATATTTTAATTTCCTCTATCATCTAGTATAATTTAATTATAATTTAATATAAATATACTATATCTATTTTGCCCCATAGAGCTTCATATTATAAATATATTCTATTTAATTTATATCTTAATTAAAGATTTACTCTATATTACTTTAAATATTTCCGTTGAAATATACTCCTAAATAATTTTATATATAAACTATAAACCTAGCCTAGTAATATAATAAAATCTAGGTATAATAGTAAGAATATTAGTATATTAATAACTAGTATTATATATAAGTGTTATTCTCTCTCTATTATAACTATCACGCTGTTGTGATACTGCTAAATATAGAATAGAAACTTAATATAATTATAACTAGCTATTATAGACTACTCTTTATTACTACTCTTCTTAAATAAATATTATATTCTTGTATTATCCTAAAGACTAAAATAGCTGGCGAATTTATTAAATAAATAGCTATACTCCAACTTATAATACTTTCCTTTCTAAACTATTAAATATTTATTACTTCTATTATTATTACTCTTAAATAAGATTATATTATCTAATATATTATATAGCTTATTAAATATCAGCTAGAATTTAAGGTTTAAAATAAATAAATAAATATATATTATTTCTATTCACCCTAATACCTGTTATTTAATTATTATTAAAACTTAAATCCTCTATATCTAAATATAAACAGCGTGGACTATCCACTACTAGAGAGGATATACTAAATATAAAAAGATTAAATGTTATTAGATTCTTAATTTTAGATCTATATAATATAGCTATAATATTAATAGTATCCTAGGAATTAATATTATTACTTAAAGGTATTAATATTAAATAGATATTTTAGAAGACGGGACGTCTCTATAAATATTATAATAATATAAGCCCTTTTTTATTACTAGCTTTATTATCTAAGTCCATTAAATTATTTATATAGTGGTTAAATTTATTCTTAATAGAGATAATATATTTTATAATACTTATTTCTTCGTCTTTAAAATTTATTATAGCCTTCTTTTAAATCTTATTAATAATCTAGTCTTTCCTTAGCTTACTTTACTAGTACTATATATTAAGTGAATACTTATAAATCTCTATTAAATAACGCTTATTAGATAAAATATTATACAAAAATATATAATAAGCTAGTTATAAGGTGAATATATCTTTTATTATTAAGCCTTTAAAAAATACTATTTTCTTTAAATTTATTTTTTATTTATATATTATATATTAAATTATTATAATAACCAAGTAGATTATCTCTAAATAAAAAAGTTTAAAAAATACTTAAATAATAAATACGCGGCTAAGGCCCTCTTTAGTATTTTTATAGAATATTTAATTAATATATTTTAAAATAATAGTAGCTAAAAAGCGCTTCTTATTCTATAGTAATATAATTAAAATAGATAGTAATAAATAGAATATAAATATAAAGTAATTTTTATCTTATTTAGATAGGTAAACCTATTATTAGTAATTAACTTCGCGATAAAAATAAATAGTTAATACTTATTTATAAATTTATAGTGAGCGGGTATAATAACGCGGATCTTATTTATAATATAATTTTAAAAATTATTAATACTATTATATAGCTACCAAACTGTTAGTATAAGAATTAATTAAAATTTTTATTATCTTTTAAAATTATTATATCTTCTGAGTTTTATATAGTTTAGGAATTTTATTTACTTTTAAAAGTCTATAATAATATCTATATATTAATTAGTAATAGATATAAATCTATATCTTATTTATTAATATATTTAAACTTATTATATTTTATTTAGGCTATAAGGAGGAGAAACTTCCGCTACTATTAAATATAATAAGAGCTTAAAAGTATAATATTATTTTTTTTATTATAACTTAATAGGCTGTATTAAATATCTTATATTAGTGATACTTAATCTTAATCTATAGAATATTATTAACTTTGAATAATATATTTATATTATTATTTTTATTATCTATATACTTTTTATTATTAACCGTACTTATAATTTTATAGGAAAGTCTTTGTTCTTTATTAATATTATTATTATTAGTTTAGTATTGGTGCTAGTAACTCTATTTAATAAAGAACTTTATATATAGTCTTTTCACCTATATAATTAAAGAGAAGGGGACTTTTTTATTTATATACACCATTTTATTTTTTAGTTCGGCTATAGTTATTACGGCCTTTAATAATATTATATATTTACTTAATCCTTATAATAAGTAAAATATTTTTTAATATTACTTTAATAAGCTTCTATCCTTTAATACTAGAGATAAAGTAAACTTTAAATTTTATTTTATTAATCTTTTAAGGCTTTTTTTACTTAAGTTTATTAAATAATAAATCTCGCTAACGCTTTCTAATAATAATATATAGAGACTCGTCCTTAAAAACATCTGTTAATTTATTTTATAGTGAGTAGGAAGTCTTTTAAAGTATAAACTATTAGTCTTAATATATAGATAAGGTTAAAAGTTCGTTTGTATATATCTAACTTTATATTTTATTATAATTATCCTTAGTTACTTCTTTACGTCTTTAATCTCTAATAGTATAATAATATCTATCTTTATTTATTATTAGGATAAATTAATAATACGGGTTACTTAATTCTATATATTAGATTAAATAGTTAAGATATAGTAGATAGAGATAAGAATATTTATTAAATTATATAAAAAAACGACCGCATATTTATATAGAACCTTAATAGATTTTAAGAGATATAATTTTAAATAGAATTTAGAAGCTAATAATTAGTCTAAATCTATTAAATTTTATTAAAATTTATAAGAGTTATATATATTAATTTCGCGTTATTTATACCTCTAAATATTAGACTTTACTAAAACTTATTTAATTCCGCTTAATTCTACTAGATTATAGCTGCCACCTCTATACTTAATAATTTTCCAAATATTAGCTATATTATTAGATATCTTAATTAATTAAAATTATAATTAAACTAGAGTCTTATATAATATAGTTATTAAATATAAATATTTACTTCTTAAATACATCATACTACCTAATTAAATTTATTAAATTATATAAGATTTTATAATCTACCTAAATTATTTAATATTCTAATATATTAATAGGAGTAAAAGTACTTATTTATAAACTTTATATTTATTTAAAAATCCTCCCTATCTTTAAGTATTATAGTATTAATTTATATAGCTATAGTCAGCTTTAATTACTATTTATAATAATAAGCTTAGGATTAATTTATTTACTAATTCTTATAGTATAATCCCTTTTAGCTTTTTTTTTCTTTAAAAAAGGATTCTTATCTAAATTAATAGTAAATAATATAATATTAATAATATCTTAGATAACTTCTCCTTCTTCTTTATTATCTTATATTATATTTACCTAATAGGCTTATACTTAAAGGTTAAATTAATTTATTAATAAACTTACTCTAACTTTATAACAGCCAGCACTTAAAATAAAATACTAAAAATATTATTAATAATAACGCCGAATCTTCCCTCTATCTTAAAGCTCTATATATAATTAGTAATATAAGAGTTCTCCTTAATATAAAGGCATCTTATTAAAAAGAGGCTTAAAATACTACTACTTATATTAAAAATTTAGAATAGTAATTATTTTTAGTACATTAACAGCGTTCTCATTAATAGGTAAGGATTATAGTTATATAGATTAATCCTAATTATATCTATTCTAAAGTAACTACAATAGAAATAATAGACAATAAATTTATAAATAAAAATATAAATATAGGTACTAATAATAGAAGTAATAAAATACCCAATAATATATTATATTAAGTTTTAGAAGATAATAACTAATAAATATTAACTCTTCCTATATAATTTTTTTAAAATTAAACTTTTAGAATACTATTTCTATTAATAATAATAAATCTAAACTAGAAATTAAAGATTATAAAGATATTAATAATTAAGATTCTAGTTATTTTTTAATTTATAGTTAATAAATATTATCCTTATACTCTATTAGTATTTATTAAGTATTTTAATAATATAATCTTTACTTATTTATTTTTCCGCGTAATACTTTATACTATAGTTACTACCTTTCATTTTTATATTTAATTTAAAATTTATTAGTTAATAGGTACGCCATTACTAACTAGGTAATTTATAAAATAATTAGTATTATAGTTGCTGTGGTTATTAAATAGTACTATATTATTATTAGATATTTTAATAATAATAAAGTCGCTATCCCTATTTATATCTATATCCTAATATTAAAAAGAGTGGTATTATAGTAACTATTAACCTATATTAATAAGTAATTTATTAAGAATTAATACTTCTATAATTTATTATACCTAATTACTAGAATCTATAATTAAATAGATAAAAGATAATATATCTAATTATAATATTTATATATAAAAAGTTAGACGCTGTATACTACTAGTATATATTTTTATTATAGTATTTTTTTAAATATATTTATTTCCTATTTCTATTGTTTATTAACCTCTCAATTTATAAAAAATTAACTCTTTAATAGTAATAAAAGCGATATCTTTAATAAACATCTTTATAAAATACTCAAAGCTAATATTATTTATAAAAATATTAATTAAGAGCTTATTTATCTTAATTATATTTAAGAATAGGAATATAATCGCCTCTTTATCTTTTTTTTTTTTAAAATATATTAATTGGCTTTTAAACGCGGGCTCTTATATATACTTTTACTCCTTCTTTTTCTATTTTTTATTATTATAGTTATAATTCTATATAATTCTAGAAAGATATATATCCTTAAAGACCTTTAAAAAATTGTTAAATATTTTTAAAAATTAACTTATAACTTTAGTAAATATAAACTAGAGTTTTATCTTTATAAAATTATTATCTAGAGTATATTTAAATATATTAAGTATTATTATCTCTTACTCTATTATTATTAATATAATTTTATATTTCTTCTTCTCAATACTAAGGCTAGCTAGTATTATAGGGATAGTAAAAAGGATATTATTATTAATAACCTTTATCTAAGCTTTATATTATAATATAAATATTATAGATTCTTACCCTTTAAAATATCTAGCCCATAATATTAGAAGTAGGCCTTAGAAAATTAAGATACTTAAAAAAAAAGTTAATATATATTAAATTAAAAAATACTATAAACAGGTGATATTTTTAATTAAAAGTAATATTAATAAAATAACGCGTTAAAGAGAATATAATTATAGTAATAAAATAGGCTAAAAGATATATATAAATTAATAAATAAAAGAGTTCACTCTTAATTTAAATAACTAAAAAGATTTAAACTTAAAGTAAAGCGCCTTTAATAATATTTTTAGTTATTTTTTAATAATATAATATTATCTATTATAGCCTTTACTATTAATTATTATTAAATTAGTGATGCTTCCTAGAGATTATTAAAAAATATAAAAATAAAATACTTAAATTAAACTATTATTAAATATTTCTTAGCTATAAAGAGAGATATTATTTTATATAAAGTATTTATTATTATCTAGTATAATCTAGTATTCCTTAATATAACCTTATATAATTTATTATTATCTAGTATTCTCTATTATTACTCTATACAATTTATCACTACCTTATATATAAGAAATTATTTAGTAATAATTATAATAATAATTATATAAGCATTATAAATATAAACTATAGTAATAGTTTAAAAATATTTAATACCTTAAATATATTAAGAATATATTAACTTTAGAATATTACTATAAGTATTTAATAAGAATACTATATTTTAAAAATTAAATATATACTTTTAGACTTTTAATAACATATATTACTACCTATTATAGAGTATAGATTAATATATTATTATTAATACGCCTAGTTAAAATAATAGTTTATTATTATTTAGCGGAGTCTAATATTATAAGGTTATAAAACTTTATATACTTTAAAAAACTTGTATTTTATTTGGGCTTAAGATATATTTATATATAAAACTCTATAATTATTATTACTATTAGAACCCATATACGTCTTATATTAAATATAATTTATTTATTTTATATATTTTAGTCTAAGTTCATAACTATTAAAGATAGCTATATAGGCTTAATACTATTAAAAAAAATAAAAAATATAATAATAATAAGGAACTTAATTATAGTATCTATTTAAAAGTTAGTCCATATTCCTAGTAATATATTATTATAATATTAATATAATAATTAAAGGAAAGATGTATTTTCTTAAAGATTTTATTAAACTTTTATTAAATGAATTTTTATTATATTATAAGATCTTTTTAAAGTAATTAATAATAATAACCTTTAATAAAAATTCTAATAGATAGGATTTAAAAATTAATTACTATATTTTATAAAGAATTTTATTCTTAACTAAACAATTTATTTAAAGCTTTATATAAACTTATAGTTATTTCTAGTATAGGAATTACTTATTAATATATAAATATCTATCTTTCTTACGCTTAACCTATATAAAAGTTAAGCTTCTAAATATTAAACTAAAAAAAGTTATATTAGCTAAAGTTAAGATACTAAAAGTTATTTTTAATAAGATTAAACTTCTTAATATAAAATTTAATAAAGTTATATTAGTTAAGAATTGGAGAAAACTATTAAATTAAGATATTATACTTAAAGAAAAGCTATTATTAAGCTTTTATTATTTACTTAATACTTAATTCTTAATCATACTTAAATATTTATACTTTACTTATAATAAGAACATTATTATAAAAATAGAATCTTATTTAGATACTTATTACTTAAAAATCTTCTTCTTCTCTATTAATATAATACGCTTATAATTATATTATAATAGTAAGTTTATAATGAATAATAAATTATTATTAAACTTTTATTACTTAATAAATCTAAGATTTTTAGTAGTAAAATTATATTTATATTTTATAGCTTTTTAGATTACTTTAATACCTATAGTTATAATTATATTAACTTTAAATAAAAACTTTATAATAAAATTAGGCCGGCAGCTTAAGAGCTATAAAATATAAAATTAAATTAATAAAGAGTATAATAAAAGTCTTAAATATAAATTATAATAATAGCACTTCCTAGATAGTAAGGTATAGATTAATAATTAATAATTATATTAACTAGTAGTTTTTCTCTTTATAACTTTAAACTTATCTTAACTTTATTTTTTTTTTATAAAAGACGTTAATTACTTACTACTAAATTAGTAAATTTTTTATTATATATATATTTTAATTAATTATTATTTAGTTAGTTTTAAGTCTTTAATATCTTAAAAATCCTTTTAAGCTCTTTTAGTAATTAATTTTATAAGATACCTAACTATCTCTACTTATTCTTTTATATAGATAAGTATATAGGGCGAAATTTACTAAAAATAATAAAAATATAAATTCTATAACTAATAATAATAAAAAGATAGCGAGAGAGTTAAAAAATTAAAAAGGATTAACTTAACTAATATTCTTAAATTCGCTTTATAGTTTAAGAATAGGTTATTATATATTAACGCTATTTTAATACTATTAATAAAATATATTTATTAAATAAATACTTTATAAACAGTGTTCCTTAATACCTAAATTTAATAAAAATATATAATAAATATTATTTAGAATAAGCTAAAATTTAGCTAAATATAAATTATAAGCTTATATAATATATCTTCCTATTATTTTTATACTAAAATAATATAAAGCCTCTAAAGAACTTCTTTATTATTTAAATAATAGAAATTAATTCTATAATTAGATATAAAATTAAAAATCCTTTTTAATATTTATATTTCTTATCACCCCACTATTTATATTTATATTATATAATTTTATTTACCTTTTAATATTTTTAGAATAGTAGTTACCACCCTTTATTTATATAACCACCTAAAGTATTGGTTTAGTACTTAGTAATAAACTTAATATAGATATTTCTTCTTTTATTCTTACCTCCGCTTAACTTCCTTTTATTTATTAATATTCTTTAAATAGTTAAGGGCGCGTCTATATTTCTTTAAAAAGGCTAATATTATATTAACTAATAAATATTTAGTTAACTTAATAATAGGACTATTAAATCATTATAAAATTAATATTCTTCTTAATATTATCTTTTTTAATATATTAATTAATATATTTATCGTTTCTTATAGCGTTGATAAATCCAAATAACGGTATTATAGAATTATTATTTATATAAGCTTTAAGACAACTATTAATATATATATATTATATAAGTTTTAATATTTTTAAGAATCTTTATAATAATCTCTAGTTTATATTAAAGAAATAAATTAATTTATTCTAGATTTTAGAAAATATTATAATAATATATTTATAAATTAATTTATTAAGATTAATTATTATAGTAAAATAATTAATTTATAAATAAATAATCTATTTATATTATAGCTAAGTTATAAAGATAATTTTAGTATTTAACTTTATAATAAAAAAGTTTATCTCTTTATTTATTAGTTTCTAGACCTTTATCTTAGCCTTTTAAATAATATTAACTATTTTTAGGTTTTTCTTATTTTATTTTATTATTATTATTCTTCTTTCACTCAGCCTTAATTATAACAGTATATTTATAAATCAATTTATTAGAATCAATCATTATAATAAAGTAATTAATTTATAAATAAATAACTATTCTATTTATATTATAGCCGAGTTATAAAGAAAGTATAAAATCTATTAATAAAAAAGTATTAAATAATAATTTTAAAAAAGTTATTTTAAGATATCCTATAAACGCGTTAAAATAATAATAAGAGTAAGAGGATTAATAATAAAGAGCTATAATTTCTATTAAAATTTATTATTAATTTACTATAACCCTTCCTTAAGTATCTATAAGAATTAAATAATTTAAAAGATAAGCTAATCTTTTTAATTATACTTTTAAATACGGTATATTTACCTAAGTTTATAACTTAATATAGTAATATATTTATAATAATATAATATAAAAGTATATACACAAGATAAAGAAGAATAAGATAGGTTGTAATAATATAAATAAAAGAAAAAATTTATAAGCAAGCTATAAAATAAATATAGAATTATTTAAAAAACAAGCTTTAACGGCTTCTAGCGTTAAGACACTATAATTATAATTAAGTAATTATTAATTTATTATTATCTAGCATATTCTAGCATTATAAGGTTATATTAAGATAAATAAGAGAATTAATAGATTATATTCTTTATCTAATTTTACTATATTTCTTTAAGATATAATATAATCGAAACAATCTATAAGATATTTTATATATAGTAATAAATTTATATATACTATTATATACACCTTTATTAAAGGCGGGTTTAAGTTATAGAAGTTAAATAATATACTTTATCCTTTATAATATTTTTTTTATATTATTAATATTAACTATATTATAAAAACATTAATAGATAGGGCGCGTAAATAGAAGAGTTATTAATATAATTTAAATACTAACATTCTAAAAAATAATAAAGAAAAGGAGGGTATAGTAGTGAATATTACCTAAAAAAAAAAATCTTATATTATAATCTTTCCTCTTATAATTAATATCTCTTAATAAGAAAGGATTAAAGAGAGTAAATAAAACTTATTTATAATTTTTAAAAAGAATATTAAAAATAGCGATAGCTACAATCTTATATTAGAAAATACTTTAAATATATTATTATATTTTTAATATTCTTACTCTATTTAATCTACTCTTAATATAGGCCTTAGGCTATTAAATAATAAGTTATTATATTATATAAAATAAATATAAAGATAATATAATTATAACAGGCGTTTTTAAAAGGCTAAAGTATAATAAAAAAAAAAGAAATTAAAGAGTTAATTAAATAATAAACGCGATCCTACGCCCTTAATCAAGTTTTTATTAAGTAGAATTAAGCTATCTATTTATATTATCTTTATTATCTTATAAAGAATATATATCTTTTATATTAATATAATAGCTAGTATAATTTATTATTTAGAATCCTTTTTTTTTTACTTATTTTAAGTTTATTATATAATTTTCTTATCCTTACGCTCTATTCTTTACTTTAATTTATAGCGAGATTTATAGCAATTTTTTAATATTATTTTAATAAGAATATTAAAATACTATAGAAACTAGGCTTAAATAGAGTTAATCTAATTATATTTATAAATATAAAACTTTATTTAAATTCTCTTTTACTCTTCTTAGTTTAAATTATATATTATAATTTAATACGCCCGCGTTAAGATATATTCTATATTAAAAATACCTATTAAACTAACTAAGATATCCGTAGTATTTAATAAATCTATTTAAAAAGTATTAATAATATCTTATTATTACTATTACTTTAATTTAATATAGATAAAAATAATAATTTTTATAAGAAACTTTAATTATAATATTTATCTAAGAGTTAATCTATATCCTTAATAGTAAACTATAATAATATTAATAGAATAATAAAAAGAGAAAAGATATATCCTCTTAAAAATTATATATACTACTAGATTTATTAAGATAATAACTAGCTTTTTAAAAATATTAATATCTATATAGGTTTACTTATTATCTAAGTATATTCTTACTTTTATATTATTAAGGTTACTAATTAGGTTCTTAATAAAATTCAGCTTTAGATAAGATTTTATAAGTATAGAGATATTAATTAAAAAAGAGTTATTATTATTTATTAAATAGTTTTGCTTTATATAATTACTCTATATAAAATCTAGATTCTTAATATATTCTAAGAAAATAGTTAACTTTAGGATAATTATTATTACCCTTTATTTATATAACTATTAGAAGTATTAATTTAATATTTAATAGTAAACTTAGTCTAGATATTTCTTCTCTTATTTTTACTTTCATTCAGCCTCCTTTTATTTATTATTATTTATTAAATAATTTAGAGCATGTCTATAATCCTCTAGAAAGTCTAATATTATATTAAATAATAAATATTTAATTAACTTAATAATAGAATTATTAAACTATTATAATATTAATATCCTTCTTAATATTATTATTTCTAATATTCTAGCTAATATATTTATTATTTATTTTATTTCTTTTTAAAGCTATAAAGTTATTTTAATATTATTTTCTTTCTATAAAAGATATTTATAGTTTATTATTAATATCTTAAGTCTTTTATTATATACGTGTTTAAGTTAGTTGTTATTTAACTAATCTATAGTTATTAATATCTTAAAGATTTCTTTAAGCTTTACTAGTAATTAATTTCACAACGTTCCTAATATAAATAAGCTTTTATACTCCTTATTAATTCTAATATTCTTAAAGAATTGACTTATAGCTTCTATAATAATACTCTTAGTTTTATAATATTTATCTATAATCTATACTATTAGATATAATTAATTATAAGTCTTAATTATCTTTCTTAATCTATATAGGTTGTTAAATTTAATAATACTAAAAACTAACTCCTCCCATATTATTATTTCTTAAAAAAGGCTTTTTATTTAGGTCTAGCTAGAAAATATATAAATAATAATAAATTATAAGACTTAAAGGTCTTAATTCTAATAAAACTTTACTTTTTTAAAGTTAAATATATATTATAAAGTAGCTACACTATATACTATATAAAGCCGAAGGTTTAACCGCATATAAAAGATATTAATAAACTTTTCAAATTTATTAATCTAGTTTAGGATAAGACGCGGGGATATATATATAAGAATAATCTCTAGTAATAGTTTAAATATTAAAGTAGGGTGTCTATTTATATATAAACACGCTAATAACTATTTATATTAATTTAGGTAGACAGCTTTTATATTTTATAACTTCTTATTTATTCCTATTAGTAGATACTTATTTATTTACTTTATATACGCGTTTTTAATATTAGTCTATATTAGGATAAGTTATTAATTTATAACTATCTAACTATATATCATTATAGTCTAGGTATAGATATTAGTTTAATATAATCTTATATATAATCTAATATAATCTAGTAGTAAAGTAATTAATTTTTTTAAAATCTATTTTATTTATAAATAAATATCTAGTTAGAAGCTTATAGTATATTATTATAATAATATAAACCGCGAATACTTAAATAATTTATAATAGTTTTTTAAGTCTAAATAAAATTATCTTATTCTTATTAAAGATCTTTATTATAGGGTGCTTAAATATTATATATATTATTTTAATATTTTTATAACTAAATTACTTATAGACGGAGTTATTATATATCTTATTAAATCTAAAATAATTAATATATTTAAAGTCTCGCTTTTAATTACTCCTAAAGCACTATATATTATTATTATATTTATAGAATATAATTCTATATTATCTTTTATACTATCCTCATCTAAATCTTTTAACTAAGATAAAGGTGAGTATATCTATAAAAAACTCTTTAAGTCCTTTAGAATATCACGATTCTATATATTAAATAAGTTTTATTATTTTTTAATAGTCGTAACAATATCGGTATTAAGAAGCTAAGAATAAAAAGATAAAATTATATTTATAAAATTTAAATATTAGTGAGTAATACGACTTAAGAGAGTAATAATAAAGAATATTAAATATTATTTATATTTCCTTTATTTACTCCTCTTATTTATTATTTATACTTTTAATCTTAATTATTATTCCTCCTTAAAGGCTTAGTTAATGCTGCTATTAAATTTAATAATACTAAATAAATCATCAACTTTTATTTGCTAAATCTTAGAAAAAAATATAATATACTATCTTATATCTTCCTTATCTTAAATTTTAAAGCTGATTAAAGGTCGTGTTTATATTATATTATTAATAAGCTTTAAAATAAGAATTTTAATAAGATCTCTCTCTAAATAAGTATATTTAGGAAGTATTTATATACTTTATTAATCTTATCTTTAAGTAGTCTTTTAATAGTAATAATATTACAATATTTTTAATAATTAGCTTTAATAAATTTTATATTATCACTATTTAAGATATCTTTAGTATAAATTTTATAGTATTTAAAATTAAATAGCTTTAATAAGATATTTTATTAATATATTAATATTATAATAAGCGAATTTAGATTGAGGCTAAGAGTAATAAGTTTTTATCTATATTTATTATTATTATCTATACTTTCTTATAGTAGAGTTAATAATTATTTTTATTTAATAAATAATATTATATTCTAACTACCCTTTAAAAATATTAATTTATATTATTATTTAAACTAGTGATCTTATTTTTTTATATAGACCTTATTACGCTATTTAATATAAATTATATATCTAATAATATATTTAAGCTATACTATAGATACTCTAGAAGCGTTATTAATTTTATAAAAAATATTTTTAATTAATATAATAATAATATCTATATAAGAGTTAATATATTTCTTACTATTAAGAGAATCTCTATCTATTAATTTTTAAGATTTTATTTAATTTTTTATTATACCCCATAGCTTAGCTATTTATAATTTACTTAAGTTAAAGCTTACTTATAAGAATAAGATAGTTAATTAATTATTACTTATATTTAAATAATTAAAAAGGGATTTTATAATAACCTTCTCACCTTTTTTTAGCATAATTACTAGTATATAGTAATAAATATAATAATTACTATTATAAGGCATTTAAACAAGATATAGGATAATATAAAAAATAGAGTAATATAAAATAAAAAAGATAAAAAAATATAAATAAATAAAGATTATTTAAAAGTAAGAGGAAAAGTAAATATAATATTATTATTTAAATAATAACTAGTGAGATTTAACGACTTCTAGTAATAAGATAATATAACTATTAAAATATTATAATTAAGTAAATATTAGCCTATTATTATCTAGTAAACTCTAATATTATAAGGGTATATAAGAGTATATAGAGGTATATAAATTTAAAAGGCTATATTTTATTTAATATTTATATTATATTAATATCCTTTATTATTATTAGGCTTAGTTAGATATATTCTTTAAATTAAATTAACTATTATTTAAAAGAGCTTTATAGAAAAGAGAGTTATTAATAAATTTAAATATATAATAATAGCGATAGAGTTATAGTATATCTAAATATTATTATTAGGGATATATATTTTACAACTAGCAAGCTATACTAAATCTATATTTTATAGAGATAAATATATTAGATATTATAAAAAGCACTTACCACCTACTTAATAATTAAGAATAAAGATTTATTTTTAAATATTCACTATTAACATTATCTATTATTAATATAAATATATTTAAGTTAAATAATATACTTTACTCTCTATAGTATTCTTATTATATTATTAATATAATATAAGCCTTAATATAAGAAGACTAGATTCTTAAATATAATATTATTACTCTTATTCTTATTATAATAGTAATTTATAACTATATTAATTTACCTAAACTCTTAAACTCTATCTAGCTTTTAGTATTATAAGAAAGTAGATAGGGTGTAGAGAAAAGGGTTATTATAATAACTTAAAAGCTAAAATCTTAAGTAAGAATAAAAAAGAAGAGAATAAAATAAAGAAAATATCCTAATATCTTATTAATAAACCTCTTTTTATTGTATTTAATATAATTTATTATAATTATATTTTTTACTAATTAATAAGGCTCCCTATTTAATATTATTTATTAATTAATATTCTTTATAAAGTAAGGATTAAGTAAAGAGAAAGCCTCTTATTTATTATTTTTAAAGATAATATTAGAAGGATCTATAGCTACAATTCTAAATTATAAAACACTTATAGCTTATTATTAAGATATATAATAAAATTATTATCATCCTCTACTAGTAAGTACTAGTATATAAGGGGTTATTATAAAAAGTATAGACTATAAAGTAGCTTAAGCTTATTAAAATATTAGAAGCTATATATAAGATCTAGTATTATCTAGTAGAATCCTCTATATTAATATTTACTAAATATTAATAAGCCGCGACGTTTATTTTAATTCTATATATAATTAGTACTTAGTATTATTTTTTACCTATATAATATACCCGCATTATAGTTATATAGGTATATAAGATTTATAAATATATAAATAAGACTAATAAAGTATTTTCCCACTATTAAGATATATATAAAGTTAGACTTTATAGAACTCTATAAACTATTATTTAAGTAAAATAGACCTAGAAATAAAGAGAGTCTATTTTTAATATAAAAATTATTCTAATACTAGAGGATTTAATCTATATAGTTAAAAGTTATCTAGAATTAGTAATTAAAAAGTCTAGACTTAATATCCTACTAATTATAATCGCAGAATATAAAAATAGGGATAAAGAATCTATATTATTTCTAAATCTATAAATAAAATATAAAATATAAAACGTAAATAGCGGGGGCTTTATATATAGATTAGAGATTCTATTTATTTATAAAGCTATTAAGACTAAGACGTTTACCAAACTTATAGGGAGATATATAGGGAAAGTAATAATAAAAATAATAAAAAAATTATTTTATAAAGCTAATTACAGCCTACTTAATAATTAAGAGCTGGATATTAAAGATATATAATAATAAGAGTGGTTTCTATTTAAAAACACTATTAATTATACTATAGCTAAGTAGTTATCTTGAAATTAAGTTATTAAGTGCGTTATTAATAACTTCTATATTAATTTTCTTCTTAAGCTATTTTTATAATAGACTAGCTTTTAAAATAGTAAGAAGTTCTAAACTCTAATTAAATATATTAAAGAGGAAGTCCATAATAATAATTAATATATTTTAGAATTTACTAAACTATTAGAAGTTTAGAGTATTAAAAATGTTTATTATAAGATATATTATTAAAATATAATTAAGGCTATTTAATTCCTTATTAATTATAAGCTATTTATAAAGACTTTTATATATATCTTAATTTAAAATTATAATATAGACGACCTCTAGAACTTATTAATTATATAATATAATAAGAGAATCTATAATAAAATATATACTATAGATTAATAGTAAAAGATATAAAAAAAACTTATTAATAATATAATAATAATCTCTTTAATATTTACTTTAAATAAGATAATACTTATTAAGCTTTTAGGTAATTAGTTTATATAGTTAGTCTACTTAATAATTAGCAATCTTAATATAGAGACTAGAAGATAATATATAAAATTAAATATAATCTTATTTAGTCTTATTCTAATCCCCTAAGAATTAGGATTAATAGTAAGGTTAGAAAACTATTATATAGTAATAAAAATAATATTAAAATATAAGCCCTCTATTTATAAATATATATTTATATTCTAATTTAATAAATTTCTAGCTTTAAAATTACTATATAAAATAGGAGTTTTAATATTATATATAGATAGAGTTATCCGCTAATACTATTAAATAATCTTAGTAATTATAATAAATTATAAGAAGTAGGTAGTTATTATTAAGATTAAGAGTTTATAATATTACTATATTTATAGAGTATATTTAAATAAAAAAAAGATTCTCTATTTAATTTAACCTTAAAAATTTAAAATCTATAAATAGATTTAATAATAGATTCGGAGGTAATTAATACTAGAGAAGTATAAAGAGTATTTAGAAAGATATTTAGATAGAGTAAATCTATTAATAAATTAAGTCTAATTATATTACTATCTTAATATCTATACTATCTTAATATTAGACAATCTCTATATACTCTATAAGAGAGTAATTAAACATTTAAATTAATAAAATTATAGCGAAATCGGTGCTTATATTAAATTAAAGAAGCTAAAAAAAATAAGTATTAAAATATTACTCCAGTTAAATAATATAATATAGCTAGATTAATAATTTTATATTATTTCTTTATTTTAAGATTTAAAACGCTAGAAGTATTATAGTCTAGTCTCCTAATAAATAGATATTAAGTATAAAAGCTTATATAGACAACTGGTTTCTATCTTAGCTTCTATACTTTCTAAGATATTAATAGACGTAATATATTATATTTAAATAATTATAAACTTTATAATACTCGCGCGCTATATATTATATATAGAAGAGATTTTAAGATATATAAAGTATACCCTTTTTAAAATTAATAAAATAAAAGGAGTATTTTAGGAGTATTATTTAATAAAAGCCTTTAATTTTTTAAAATAGTATATAATATTCTATTATATATATTTTATTTATAGATATAGAGCCGCCATCAGCTTTAATACTATAATTTTTAAGATAAAGTATATTAAGTAAGTTAAAAACTTTTATACTTATATTAATAAAAAGGACTTTAAAGTTTAAATACTCCGCTATAATATTTATAATTTAAAGATAAGAGTTTTAAAAGATTTTTATTTATATAAAAACAGCTACATAGCGTTGATAGTAAATTATAATATGAAATCTTAAATTAATTATGTTATATAGACCACAAACTATAATCTAAAAGATATAAATTAGCTAAAAACTTAAGTAAAAAAGCGAGAGATTATAAGAAATAGAAAGAAAATGAATTATTAATATTATACTTTTACTTTAGTATAAGAGGCTAAGCTTTTTAATCTTTTTAATACCTTAACTATCTTTATCTAAGAGAGATGAAAATAGGGGATAAATAAAAAGCTTAATTCTATAAGAAAAGAACTAGATCTATTATAGATAGTTAATTATCTTATTTAAATACATCTCTTAATTATAATATAGAAAAAGATTAGAAAAAACCTAAAAGACTTTAATAAATTAATTAAAGAAAAACTTTACTATTACCTAGATTAATAATATTAGGGCTAAGAATAAAGGAACAATTATATATAAGTCTAGGAATATATTATAAAAGATAGGAATTATTAAAACAAACTATACCCTTAAAACAAATAATTAGTTAAGTAATTACTAATAATATTAACCGTTATTAATAAAAAATACTATAATAATTATAGAGTATATTTTAAATATACTAACTTAATAATCGCTATAAGAAGATATTAGAATATAGAGAAATTCTATAATATCTATAATATAATTAAGATAGAAGAGTGGTTATAGTCTATAGTATATATATTCTATATACTTATAAATAAACGATTCTATAAGCTTATTAATATTATTTATAATACTTATCTAATTCTAGGGCGCTGTAATAATAAGGATATATTTTATATTAATAATTATATTGACTTTGATTAGTTTAATATACTATATAATCTAGAGTTTAAAGAGAAAGGTACTTATATTACTTTTAAGATAGTAAATATATATTTTTAAATAAAATAATACGTTTTAATAGCTAGGACTTACTAGATTAATATATTAGTAATAGAGTAATATTATATAATAATTAATAGTAAGTTAGTTATAAAATAAAAATATATTAAGATAGAGTATTTATACTTATAATATATAACTCTTAGGTAGCTAGATAGATAAATCCTAGTATATATTAATAATAATCTAGTAAAGTTATAAAGAGATATAAAATTATGTAATTTATAAGGGTTGTTCTATAGACTAGCCCTTAAATTAATATATATAATTAGAGTTTAAGGCTTCTCTAGGGTTAAGTTAGAGTTATTAGGACTAAATTAAAACTGTTAAAGCTAAGTTAAAGCCACTAAGACCAAATTAAAGCTAAAAGAGCTAAATTAGAATTAATAAAACTAGCCTAAGGCTTTCTAAGCTCCCCGGGCCAATACTCTTATCTTGAGGCCGGCGGGGCCGGTTTTGAATTTCCCGACGAAAGAAGATACTTGCTAAGGGTATTTATATTCTGAATAATTAAATAACTCTATATAGAGTAAGATGATATATTATATAAATAATATATATAGATTATATAATATTCTAGTATTATTATACTAGTATAATAATTATCTTTTTTTTTTAGTAATTTTATTCTTAAAATTTATACGCTTAACGTCCTACTAGCGTTCTCCTAAAGACTTATTAAAAACCTTTAAATCTCTATAAGAATATAAGGAAAAGAGTTTTTTTATCTATAATTAAACTCTATAGAGTCTATACTATAATACGATAATAATAAATAATAGAATATAGTAGAATAAAGTTATAAAATATAATTATTATATATATTTACTATATACTATAGTATAGTTTAGTAGGCCTTGGTATTACTTTAAAATATTAATAAATTCTAACTTTATTTTATTAATAATATCTTTATTACTTATTTTTTATATAAGAATTATATATTTTTTATATCTTCTTATTATTCTATTATTAAGATATTCGCTTATATATAGTCTATTGAACTAGCTAAATATAAAGGTTAAGATAATTAAATAAGATTTTAAGAAAGTTTTTGTTATTAAGCTTATAATAATAATAAACTTATTATTTAGACTAGTTAATATTATTATCTTACTTCTAATTATTAGCTAAATTATAATATAATAAGACTTAGTAGTTTTTAATAAGGCTTATAATACTAATTTTTAGGTATAGAATTTTAGAACTATAGTTATAAGACTTCTAAGTATCTATAATAGTAAAAGTTTAAAAAAATTTCCTTAATTACCGCTGAATACTAGTTATTAAATAATAGTCGCTTCTCCTATTTAACCCCCACGCAATTTAATAGCGGCGATAGGTATTAATATATTTATATTATAGATAACTAGCAAACTCCGCGCGTTATAAAACCCCTTATTATAAATATTATTAATCTCTACTCCGCTCCTAACTTTATCTTAAATAAATACTATTATTAAGGTTAACCACTATTTATTTTTAAATTATAATATATATAGTTACTATATTTATAGTCTTAAAAGTATAAATTCTAATTAATTTAAGATCTTATATAAGTTAGTATTTATAATAACTATATATTAAACTAATAATTAGATAAATTAAAATAATATCTTTATAAAGCCTCCTTATAATCTCTATAATCTAAGGAAGTATATTTATTATATTTAAAAATATTATTAATATTATTCTATAAGAGTAACTTCTTATATATATTATATAGAGTTAATATATACTAGGTCTTATATAAGTATATAGAATTTATTAATTATATAATTATCTACTTATATAAGCGTACTTACGCGGAGAAATTTAATAATATTATACGCGTTAATTACTATAATAAAAGGCTTTAATATTATTATAATATATTTAATATTATAATAATAATAATTATAAAAATAAAGAATTATTTAAGACTTATATATATATTTAATAAGTAAAAATTTAAAATACTTATAATCTAGAAATTCTAATATATAAATAAGTTAATAAGTTAAATTATTAATATTTTAAGGAATATAGTATATATACTCTTTATATACGTTTTAGAAGTATATTATACTAATATTAATTTAAGATTAAAATATTAATAATATCTTCTTATTCTTTTATTCTAGGATTCTTTAAATTCTCTAGAGAAGGAGAATATTTTAAGTTTATAATTTTTAGTACCTAGACTTCTTATTATGTTTTTATAAAGAAGTAGGCTCCTTATTATATTCCCGCGAAGTAATAGATAGGTAATATATATAATTTTTCTACTTTAATTATATCTTTTATACGTCTTTAACATAAGTATTCTATAAAGAAAGATATCTCTAAAATATCTGTAAAAATTATTAAAACTTTAATATAAGTAGGTATAAAGACGGCGACTAAGATATTAATTAAGGCTGTTATTTTTATAAAATTAAAGATTATTACTCTCGCTAAGTCTAAGATTATAATATTAATTAAGTTAAAAATTAATAAAATTAAATCTATTATAATATCTATTCCTATTATAATAACTAAGCTTAGAAAAGAGGCTATATTTATAACTACTTATAAATATTAACTAAAGGTTATAGTTAAAGGTAATACTCTTTAAAATAAACTTATATAAACTCTTAAGATCTTTTATATTAAATTAAATAAAAAGGGTGTTATTTTTAATAATAATAATAAGTCTATTAATTTAATTATATTTAGGCTGCCTTTTAGAAGCGATAATAATATTAATAATATAAAAGAAATTAAATTATAATATTTTTTTCTTTTCTATTTCTAATATATATCTTTTAGATGAAAGAGTTATTTTTTAAATACTTTTTAAGTAATTATTAATTTAATCTACTAGTTATATATAATAGTCTAGTATATATATAAATTATTTATTATTTTTAAGCTCTTTTCCTATATTTATATTATTTATTATAAACTTTTATTATTCTTTTTAATTTTATTATACTCTCTTTATAGATTTATTAATTATACTTTAATAATTAATTCTTTTATTAAATTTTATAAAAATATTAATTCTTTAATTTAATTTTATTTAGAATTTCCTCTACCTTATAATTTAAACTATTATTTATAAGTTTTAATAATATATATTTTAATATATTATTATTATTATCCCTACGCTTATATAGTTTTAATAAGGATATATAAAAAATAGAATAAATTCTATAAATAGTTAATAGTATAAGATAATAGACTTAACTTTTTACTAGTATTTTTACTTAAAAAAGATTAATATACTTATATAAAAGCTTCCTATTTAGTTATCTTTATTTAAGATTTTTTATTAATAATATTATTAGATTATTTTTATTAAAGCTGATTAGCTTATATACCTTATTATAATATTTAATAAATAATTTTATTATATTTTATTAATATTTTGCTAGTTTTTCGTGAAGTTTATATAATTTCTTAATCCTTTTTTTTATAATAGATACTCTCTCCCTTAAGGTATTATTCTTAATATTTATTAAGATCTTAGGGTTATAACTATATATTATTTTAAAAGGGCTATAGCCTATTATAACTTATTTAATTTAATAATATATAAATTTAATTAAAAATAAAAGTTTTATCTAATTACTCTACTATTTATTATAATAGATTTATAGGTATTACTTTAATAATTAATTTTACTTTTTTATTTATTTATTTATTTAAGGATAAAATACTATATTTAACCTATATTTTATTTATAAGTTATAGTATATATTAAATTAGAAAGTACTAGTAAAGATATTTTCTTTATTAATAATAATACCCTTTAAGTTACTATACTTAAGGGTTATTTTAATAAAAAATAAATTTATTAATTTAATAATATTAACTTTTTTTATAGTTAATATATATTAAATTATTTTTATATATCTATTTACTATTACTAGGATTATATTATAGATATAGTTTTAAAATCTATTTAAAGAAAGATTAGTAATAAAATTTATATTAAATTTTTATTATAAACTACTAGGTATAGATAACGCCTATAGTTTATTATAAAGATAATAATATTTTGTCTTAATTCTTTAATATATATTATAAAAGTCTATATACTCTTTAATATCTTAATTTATAATAGATTAATAGAATTTTCTATTTAATAATTCTATTATTTTATTAACGCTAAAATAGCCTACTAATAAATTATTATAATAACATTTTAGTAGTTTTTATATTATTATATTTTAATTAGAAATATAAATCCTTTAGCCGTATTTTAATAGATTATATTTATTAAAATATTATTTATTAGCTTTAATTATATATTTATTAAGAGTTTTTTTATTTTTAACTTTCTCTACTATTGTATTATATAATTGTAGAGATTTAATTAATTTAGTAATTAATTTATTATAGTTATTATATACTATTTTATTTAAAGCTATTATATTAGTAATAGAATATAGAATAAATTATTTATAATTAATAATTTTAATAATAGGGTTAAGCTACTCTTTAATTATATTATAATAATATTAAGTTGGTATTTTACCCGCGTTTTTTACTTTTATAATATAAAGGTTCTTAAGCCTTATTAAGTAAATTATATTCTTTTATAAAATAATATTAATTAAGTCTAGTATAGATTTTTATCTTTTTTATTAGTTTAACTACTTCTTTTCTATATTTTTTATAATTTAAGAGACTTTCTTTTAGACTATAGTCTAGAATAAATTAAATAGCTTCTCTAGATTTATAAGCTTTTATTATAATATAGGTAGTAGTTTATCTATTAATATTTTCTCGCGTTTATAATTAAGGCGTTTTAATAATATATTAACTAGGTTTATCTTACTTATTCTATATAAGATAGTAAAGTTGAATATTAATAATTTTATAGTTTATTAAATTTATTTTTAATTTAGTTCTTTTAGATCTATAAACGCTTTAAGGTTATTATAATTTATTAAAATTTTAATAAAGTAGAAGCTTTTTTTATAATAATATCACTACTATTTAAATATTATAATAATAATTAATAGCTTTTAATTATAGGTTTTATAATTTCTTTTTATAGTAATTATCTTTCTTAATTAAAATATAATTAAATATTATTAATTATTCTTCTATAGTTAGGATAGGATACTAGTTATTATATAATTTAATATATCTATTTTAATTCTTATCTTTTTATAAGAATTAAAATGTCTTAAAATTAGTATTTTTATAAAAATATCGCGGAACTATTAAAATATATACTCTTTATATTCTTTTTATTCTAGGGGTCTACTTTTTCTTTTTTATATATTTTTTTATAATAGCTTTATTAAGGGTGCTGTTAAGTATAAATAATATTAGATAAATCTCTAAAAGAAATTAATAAAATCTAGAAATATTTAAACTTTATAATATATTTTTAATCTTAACTATTTTTAAATAATATTTATTCTATTCTTATTTATTATTACATCTTTAATAGATATAATAAATCTTAGAAATTTAATTTCCTTTATAAAGAATTAATATTTTTTTAAGTTTATATAGAGCTTAAACTATTTTAATTAATTAAAAACTTATTTAATATAATTTAAATACTTTTCTTTTAATTCTAAAAAGATAAGGATATTATTTAAATAAATAATATAAAACTTATTTAATAAGTTAATAAAAACCTTATTAATATAAGCTTAAAATATTATTAAGGCGTTAATTAGTCTAAATAATATTACTATATACTTAAAATATTTATAATATATATAAAACGTAGTCTTCTACTTATTTTTCTTCTTAATTTAAATATAATAATAGGTATCTTTAAGATTTAATTTAATAAAAATCTTAATATTATTTAGACAATTTAGAGTTTCATTAATTAGAGGTAAAAAGTAATAATTTTTTACTATTATCTTATTTAATCTATAGTAATTAATATATAAACGTAATCCTCTATTCTTTTTTAAAATAAATAAAATAGGGGCGCTTGTAGAATTAATAAAATACTAAATTCATCCCTTTACTAATATATTATTAAGGTAGGTTTATAAAACTTTAAGCTTTTTTATTAAAAAATTATAAAGAGGATTATAAAGTAAATTAGTTATTATTTTAATAATATAATTATTATCCTTATAAGACGGCAAGCGATCTACTTTTTTTATTAAAAAAATATCCTAATATTTCTCTAACTTCTTAGATAATACTATAGAAGTTATAATAAATTCTAAACCTAACTATATTCTAACAGCTCTAATTATAGGATTAGGTAGTAAAGAGAATATATTAATAACTATTAATATATACACTTCTAGCTGTTTTAATAAGGATTTAATAAATTTATAAGCCTTAATTAATTTTAAGGTATACTTCTTAATTTTAAAACGCTAGGTTTTTATTTTTAAATTAATAATAATTTCTTCTTAAGCTAATTCTAGTATATCTAATAATAAAGGTAGGCTCTTCTTATTAATTATATAGAAAATAACTTCTATCTTCTTTATCTAGCCCTAGCTATTATAAAGGTATAACTTAATATAATAGATACTATAGTAATACACGGAGTTACTATCTATTTATATTAAATAAGGTAGCTTTATATTTTTAATAGATTTTAATCCTTCTTTAACTATAAAATATTAACTAATTATATTAACTTTAACTTTATTATTAAACTAGATCTCTACCTTCACTTTATATAATCCTTTTTTTAATAATATTATTCTAGGATATTTTAATTCTAGGATTATATTAAATTCTTCTTTTTCTTTTACTCCTTAAAGGATGACTTAAATAAGATTTTATCTTTTCTCTATTTTTTAATTAAGTAATTACTAAGATTTCCTATTAGCGTCTTATTAAGATTATTATTCTTATTCTTAAAATAGATAGTAGAATAATACCTCTTTTTACTATAAATATAATAATCCACATCTTTTAGATTTTATTTTAGATATATAAAGTTATTATTATCCTTACTTTTAAATAATATATTTTTAAAGCCGCCTTTAAATTTATTTTTTTAAAATTTATTATTATCTTTATTCTTCTTTATTAGGGTACTACCTATAATTTTATAAATAATAAAAGTAGCTTTCTTCTAGTTACTTTCTAAGCGAGAAGCCAGCACTATAAATTCACTTTAAATAATAAGAATTTATTAAATATTTATAATAACTATATAAAGATTTAAATACAACTTTATATAAAGGTTCATACATCGATATTCTTTATTTAAGAAAGGTAATTAAGTTTTAAGACTATTTAAATAAGTCTTAAATTATTAAACTATTTAATTCAATCTCTACTTTATATTAACTATTAATTAAGTAATATCTAGTATATAATTTACCAGATCTTTAATAAAATTTAATAAAAAGATTTTAAATTTATTCTATATAAAATTAGAGTTAAGATAATTTTATTTATAATTATATTAAAACTTTTTTATATCCCCTTTCAGGTATTATATAATATATAAGATCTTTAATAAATTATTTAAAAAGTTTTAAGGCGTTAGATAAAAATATATCTTAATATTTTAAACTTAATCCTAATATTCTTTTAATATCTTCTCTTTATATTTTTTAAGGACTAACGATTTTATAGTTTTTTTATATAGACCTACTTTATTAATATTATATATAGGACGCTTTCCGCTTATAATATTAATAATAAAAAATAGGCAAGGAATAAATTCCTTTAATAAATTTTATATTATTTCTATATAAATAAACTTAATATCTTAATAAGTAAAATATAAGAAGGATTTATCTTTATTATATTTTATACGCTCTAAGGAATTCTCTATAGCTATTATTAATAACTCTTATCTAAGATTAGTAATTTTATACTTAAATTATTTAAGCTACTTTTATTTTAATAGTTTATCCCTTATATAATAAACGTTTTATAAGCGCTTATTAATTATTAGAATAGCTAGTTAACCTAGCTTATTAATAATATTTTAATCTATAGAGGTTTAATCCTCTTCTTAAGAATTTTAATCTTTTTATAAAATTAATCTATTTTATTTACTATTAGCTTACGATTCAGCAGCGTAATAACTTCCTAAATATAAACTAATATTTATAGGTATATTAATTACAGATTAATATCTTTTTTAAAGATAGAAGAATTAGAACTATTATAAGATTTTAATATTAATATAAGATTAAGTATATATTACGGATTATATAGTATAGCTAATTCTTAAGAAGAAAAGAAAGGAAATGTCTACTAAGAGTATTTATATTCTAGACGACCGGATAGCTCCGTATAGGGCAAGGTAACGTATCGTATAAATAATATATATGGATTACATAACATCCTAGTATTACTATACCGATATAACAAAAATTTATAGGACTTTTTAAGGAGATTATTATAAGGATTTACTTAGTATAATATATATAAAGAATATATAAAGCTTAAGATTTTTAAAAAATAGGAGCTCTTTACTACTAAATAGTAAATTAATATTATTAAAGTTAAAGAAAATAATTTAATAAGTTATTAAAGAAATAATTAATCTTTTAAAATATTATAATAAGATTCTTTTAGAAGCTTTTATTAAAATTAATAAAAAAGGATATAATTTCTTTTTATAGGAATTAAAAAATTAAATAATTCTCTAATAAGTAGACTAAATAGTAGAATTTATAAAAAGGCTAAAAATATAGCTATAATAAAATCTTATAATAATAAAAGGCTTCGATTTTAAGTTAAGATTAAAAGAATAATAATTAGAATTCTTATTAATAGTAATTTAATAAGGGATTTAATTAACCCTAATTTTATAAAAAGGAATTTATTATTTATTTATATATAAATATTATATACTCTAACTAACTTTAATAGATCTAGAATAGAAATAATTAAAAAATATATTAAAATACTTAACTTAAGGATTAACTACTAGTACTTAAAGTATTAATTTAATTTAATATTAAAAGGAGTTAATAATATTATTCTAAAAATTCTATAGTTTATAAAAACTAAACTCTAGATTAATTAAAAAGCTTAAAAGATATTATTTAATTAAAATAAATTTATTATTAAATAAGTAAGGTATTCCTTGAATATTATAATATAAATAATAAATAAGTTAGAAGAAGATCTTCTTTAAAAAGAAAGAATAATATTATAAAGTTATAAAGCTATTATTAATATCTTTATTTTAATATAATTACTTAATAACTATAAAGAATATATAGAACTATTTTAAGAGAAAGCTATAGATTAAGCTTTATCTTAATACTAACTATAGAATTATAAGATTAAGTTATTATTAGAAAAATAATCTATAAAAAAATTAGTTTATTTATTATTATAAGATAAAGTAATAGAATTAGTAAATTATATAAAAGAAAATAAAGCTAAAGGTTTTATTTAGAAATCTAGCTTATTAATAAAATATTTAATATTATTTATCCTAAAATAAAATAAAAAGCTATAACTTTATATAGATTATCAAGCTTTAAATATAATTATAGTAAAAAATAATTATTTTTTATTATTAATTAACGAACTTTAAGATAGATTATAAAATAAAAAGTAATTTATTAAGTTTAATATACTAGATACCTTCAACTATATTTATATAAAGGAAGGAGAAAAATAAAAAATAGCTTTCTATATTAAAAAAAGGCTTTATAAGTATTTAATTATATTTTTTAGTTTAATAAATACCTTTATTATTTTTTAATTATTTATTAACTAAGTCTTAAAGAAGTATCTTAATAAGTTTATAATAATATATATTAATAATATACTTATATTTTTAGATATATATAAATAATATATAGAATAAGTTTATAAAATTTTAAAAAAATTAAAAAAAATCTTTTTTAAGCTTAAGTTAATTAAGTATAAATTCTATAAATAAAAAGTTAAATTCCTAAGATATATTATATTTAATAAGGGGATAGTAATAGATTTAATTAAAATTAAAAGTATAATAATATAGCTAACTCTTATTAATAAGAAAGTAATTTAATTATTTTTTAACTTTATAAGCTTTTACTATAAGTTTATTAAGAATTATTTAATAATTATATTACCTTTAATAAACCTAATAAGGAAGAATATTTTATTTATTTAATTAAAAAAATAAAATAATTCTTTTAAGGAATTAAAAAAATAATTTTTATTTATAAATATTCTTTATTAATTTAATTTTAAATTTTTAGTATATATATATACTAACGCTTTAAATAATATTTTTAAAATAATTCTTAATTAATCTTTAGAAAAGAAAATAACTTTTATTAAAAAATAAAATTAGAAATATTAGTATCTTATAATATTCTATAATTAAAAATTATTAGATATAAAAACGAGATATTAGATCTATAATAAAAAATTATTTATAATAATTAATACGTTTTATATATAAAAGATTTATTTTAAAAAAACTAAATACTAAATTTAGGTTCTATTAAATTATAAGAATTTAATATATTTTTTAACTATAAAGGAGCTAAATTAATATTTAGTAAAATAATATAAAAAACTATTAATATTTAATTTCTAAATTAATTATATTAGAGATAGTGAAAATAATATTATAGATATACTTAATAAATATATTAATTATATAAAGAATATCTAGTAAAATAATAAATAAGTTTTTATATAAAATAAAGATAGCTTATTAAGACTAAATAAATTAAAAATATTTATAATTATTATTATAAGTATCTTTTTAAATAATATTATTAAATAAATTATTAAGAATCTTCTAAAGGATACTATTATATCTAAGATTCTTAAAATATTAAAAATTATAATATATTCAATTAAATAGATTAAAGATTATTAATATTCTAAGATTAAGTCTATATTCTTAAGGATTTAAAGAAGATACTATTTAAAATATTCTATAAAAAAAATTCTTAAAAAGTTATTAAGGAATTAAAAAAATATTAATAAAAATATTTAAAAATTTCTATTTTCTAAAAATAAGAAAATATATAAAAGATTAAATTAAAATATATAACTTATATATAAGAATAAAGTATATAAGGTATAGATCTTATAGTTAAATATAAATTATTAATTAAAAAAAAGTTTAAAAAAGTATCGCTTAGAATTTCATAATAAAACTTTTTATATTAATTAGAAAATTTATTAAAGTAAAATCTAATATAATACTAGTTATTAATAATAGATTAATTAAGCTAATATATTTTATTTTATATAAAGAAACTTTTAGCGTAGAGAACCTTACTTATATATTTTTATAAATAATAATAATAATTTATAATTTACTAAATAAAATTATCTTAAATAGAAATAAGTTATTTATATTAAAGTTTTAATATTTTTTAATAAACTTAATAGGTATTAAACTTAAGATAAATATTATTTTTTATTTAAAAATTAATAGCTAAATAGAATAGATAAATTAAAGTTTTAAATAATATTTAAAATATTATATAAATTATTATTAAAATAATTAAATTAATTATTTACTCTTAGCTTAACTTATATATAATAGTTTATTATATAATATTATTAATATAATATTATATTATATAAATTTTAATTATAAATTTTATATTATTTTAATATTAAAAGGCTTAGCGTTGATTATATTTAAAATAAAAGAAATTATAAATATAATATTAAAAATTTATAATAAATTAGAAATAGATTTAAGATTCTTAATAGAAAGATTTAAAATATATTATAATTAAAAATAATAGAAGTTACTAGATATTTTTAAAGAGAATAGAGTATATTTATTTAAGAAGAACTTAAAAATAAATCATCTAAATAATAAGTTAAATTTTATTAAATTAAGACTATTCTTAGTTAAAAAAAAAGCTTTATAAACTATATATTAAACCTTTTATAGTCTATAAAGAAATATAACGTATTTTATATTTTAGTTCCTAAAAAAATAAACTTTAAAATACTACTATAAACAGTACTATTATTAAATAACCTTAATAATAAAAAATATAATATTAAAAAAATTCTTAATTATTAGAAGAAGAATAGAAGTATAAAGTATTTAGTTAAATAATTAAACTATAAAAATATTAAAAATATATAAGAATTATCTTTAATATTTAATTATCTTAAAAAAATTATAGAGTATTAATAATAAGCTAAGATTAATTTACTATAAGAAAATTAATATTATTAAAGAAATTAAACTCTAAAAATATTATTATAATAATAGACTTTTATTCTTTTTTTTTTTATATTTTAATATTTTTTATCTTCTACTTTTTCATCTTGTCTAGTTAAGATTTAATAGATTTTATTTTAATAAATTAATAATATACTTTAAATAAAATATTTTTTTTTTTTTAAAACTCTTATCTTCTCCTAGAGTTAATAAATTTTTAAATAATTAATTAAAATATTATTATAGTTTATTCTTAACTTAATATATTTTAAATAATAATCTAAATTTTTATAGATAATATATATAAGTAAGTTATTATAATAATATTTATATTATCTCCTAAATAATTTAGCTATTTTAAAGTTTATAATTAACTTTACTTTATAAATATTAAAAATAAGCTTTTTAAGTCTTAATATTAAGTTAAAAAAATAAAAAAATAAATTATTTTTAGGATAAAGAGAACTTATTAAAGGGATAATATTATAAGTTAACTTATAGAAATTAGCTAACTAGAATAAAATATACGTTTTAACGCGTAGCTTTAAGTATAAGTTTAGGATATAAATAATATAGAACGTATTTTATATATTCTCTAGAATATAAATAATATAGGATGTATTCTATATATTCTTTAAAATATAAATAATATAGAATATATTATATAAGGATAAAAAATCCTTAGTATAGGTTTTTATAAATATAAAGAAAAAGACTTTTTTCCTTATTTTCTAGAATTCTTTATATTCTTTATTAGTAGTATAGGTAGTTAATAGATAATTAATATTAACTATTTTATTATTATACTGATTCCACTAAGGAGTTAAATACCCCTATTATATCTAGATTTTAGTTAATTTTTTAAAGAAGTAATAAATATAGATTAGCTTTTTAAAATTTCTAGCGCTAGCGCTAATAACTTTAATCCTTTTAAAATTAGTAAGTATATAGATTATATAATAACTAATTAGCTATAAAATTCTAAGGAAGATCTAAATATTATTTTTTTTAAAAATAAATTAATTAGAGCTTATATATTTATTAATAAATTTAAATTACTAGATTTTATAACTTTTTAAGAATTATAAGATAGCCTTAATATAAAGTAATAGATAGCGACTATATAAAAAAAGATAAATAATTTAGCCGCGTAAAATATATAAAAACTAGTTAATTTACCGCTAAGTTATAAAGCCCTAAAAGGATAATAAATTTTTTAAATTAAGATAAAGACTAATAATAAAATTAAAAAATATAAAGTTTATTAGGTAGTTAAGAGCTTCCTATAAAAATATAATATAAATTTTATTAAGATATTTTTAAATATTATTAAATTTATAGTTTATAAAGTCTTTTTCATCTAGACTTTTTATCGCGATTTAGAAATTTAATAATAGAATATAAAATCAACTTTTTTAAATATTAATTTAAAAAAGGAAATTTATATAGAATAATTTATTAATTTTAAAAATTAAAATAATTTAATTAAGGTCTACTTATTAATTAAAGCTTTATATAGTCTTAAGTAGTTTATATAGAAATAGTATTTTTTCTTAACTAAAATTTTTACTAAATTAAGTTTTAAAACCCTAGAGATTAATTAATTAATTTTTTATAAAGATAATATTATTATATATATATATATTAATAATTTACTAGTTCTTAGATTTAATATTTTTAAAACCTAAGCGTTAAAAGTAGAAGTTTTTAAAATAATTAATATTACTAATTTAGGTAATATTTCTTTTTTTCTTAAAATTTAAATCTAGCGTAATTATATAAAAAGAGCTATCTTTATAAATTAGATTAAATTTATTAGAGAATTAATTAATTAATTTGATTTTAAAGACCTAAAATTATATAAGATTTTTATTAAATTAGGTATTAAGCTAGATAAAAATAACCTAGTAATAAATCTTTTTAAAATTAAGAATTTTTAGCATTAAATTAGATTATTTATATATTTAATAATATTAACTTAATCTAATCTACCCTATATAATAAAGCTTTACGCGCGATTTATAAGTAATTCTAAAATAAACTATTTCTATATATTAAACTATATATAGTAATATATCTTATATATAATTAACTTTAATATTATTTTTAATCTATATTAAAATATTGAACTAGAGAGCTACTGTAATATAGATTAAAGAGGTGATTATATTATTAAATAATTAATTATAAGCTATTTATTCCTTTTTAGAAATAGCTCTATTTCTTAATTAAGTAAATTATAAAAGATAGTTATCTTATCTAGTTATAAAATAAAATATATAGCTTAAAAAAATTATTAAAGAGTAAGTTTAATTATTTAATTTATCTATATAACTAGAGTTAATTTATTTAAAAAACTTTATTTAGATAAATTTATAATTGGTTATTATATTAACATATAATTTTAAGTACTATATATAAACTAAATATATAGATATTTAATATTACTTTATTTATAAAGCGTTATAAGATAAAAAGATTAATATATATTATATTTTAATTAATTACTAGATTACTAATAGGTTTACTAAGCTACTAAATTCTACTAAATTTAAAATTTTTATTAAAGGGCTAGTGATAAAAGTAGGATAATAAGTTAATTAATTAAGTAAAGAAGAAGCCTACTCGATAAACGAGATCTTATCCAGATACCAAGACCTCGCTTAGCTCGCTCCGCTCGCTAAGCTCCGCCTTGTATCTAGATTTCAATACTCTCACTCGAGCTACAGAGCTATAAGGCTACTAACTAACTAATCTATTATACATTGTAGGTATCAGATATCGATGTTAATAAGCTCCCACAGGATCAATATCAACATATAGTTAAGTACCGAGTAGATAGCGTGAATAAGCTTCTATTAGAATATTAAATCAAATTAAAAAATTCGAATCAAAATACTAAGCAAGCTCCCCCAGTATAGCCATACTATTACAGACTCAAATGCTAACGAAATTACTTAAAAGTATTATAAGAAAGAGATTTAGTAAGTCTATTCACTACTATATCCTCTATAGAATAGTACTGAAGCTTAACTTGTTAGTTACCAACGTATTCCCGAAAAAACATATATTTAGTATATATATACTTGGTCTTGCTATGATTAATAAGATCTTTAATTAATGTAATAACTTCTTAGTTATTATAGAAGATAACGATAGCGAGCGTAATAGCGTATATAGTATTAATCCTAGCTATTTAAGCTATTATAAGCGTATAGTCTTATAAGATATCTTTAGGATCTATATATAAGGTAATAGTAAGATTAAAAGTAATTTAAGTAAGCTTTTTAAGTAGCTGTTTAAACTAGATAGTTTTTTTAATAGTATTAATCTACTTTATATATTCAGCCTCGCATATTAATAAAGTAATAATAGATTAATATTTAAATAACTAGTTAATAACTATACTCTCTAGATTAAAAACATAGCCTAATATCAAGTGTTAAATAATTAAATTATTAGTATAGTTAGAATCTAAGTACCTAGTAAGCAGCTATAGCGGTCTCTTATAAATAAGTTTAAACTATAAGGTGTTTTATAAATAGTGAAAGATTCGTTTCACTATTATCTAGTAATTATTATTTAGATTAAATGTATAGCGGCTGATAACTAAGATAATATATATAATATCTAGCCTAGTGCCTATTATAATATATATTAACAATCTAATAATAAATTAATATCGCTTATATAATTACTTAAAGGTGATAAAGTTCTTAATAAATAACTATAGGTGAGTAGTCTCTATTAAAATATATATAAATAAGTTTTTATCTCAATCCTTAGCTTTATACTCTAATATATTATAATTAATAAAAATATTATAGATATAACCCTCTTAACTTAGATATAAAGTATAATTTAGTTAATTCTAAATAATAACTATATCTAAGTAATACTAGTAGAGTCCTAAATCAGATATTTAAAACTTATTAAATAGCTAGGTTTTAAGTTAAGTAATATTATTAAAGTTTAGTCTAATAATTAATAGGTTGTCTATATAAATAATAATAATTATATATAAATTAGAGTATAGAAAGATACTATAATTTTTAATAAGAAGCTAATAATCTAAAATAATAAGATAATTAAGTAAATAGTGATACTAAATACACAGAGATTACTTTAGATTATATAAGACTTTATTAAGCTTATATACTTATTTAAATCTATTATTAAATTCAGTAAGTTAATAAATATAAATATTAATATTTATATCATTATAAAAAAACGCTGTTTTAATATTTATTTACTTGATTTCTAAGTCGTAAGCTACTATAATAGTAAAGAAAGCTTTATAACTTATTAATTTAATTATTATAGTAAATATCTTATAGAAGTTAATCTCTTCTTATTATTAAAAGCCGCGTATAATCTATCTAGTCTTATATTAAACTACTATATTATTAACTTCTCTTTTATACTTATAAACCTATTTCTTATTAAGAATATTAACTTTACTTAGGGGTATAATAAACGTTTAGGTATTATTCTCTATTAATAAGTTAATCTTATCTTATATATCTAGTTACTAGTTTATCTTATAATAGTAATTAGCTATAGCTTCTTTATATATCTAGGGTTTATTATAATTAATCGGATTTCTTATTAATAGATTAATCATAGCTTAAGTTAATTTTCTATCGCTATTATTCTTATTCTTAATAGCTTAGATGATAGCTAGCGCGATAGAATCTAATAATTTAGTTAGCTCTCATAAATAAAGATATTAATTTAGGATATCTTAAAGATCCAACTAATTATTTTTTAAGATATTACTTAATTTATCTGAGGTATTTATCCTTATTATATTAAAGAATTTCAGGGAGTCTTCTAAGTTAGAATTACTTAATTAAAGTTTATTAAATAATATTAATTTTAATTCTAGATAAAGGATAGAGTTAAGTAGGCAATTAATATTTATTAATTATAATATATTAATAACTTAGGCTTATTTTAAGGTATTAAATCTTAACTCTCCCCCTATATAAGACACTAATTGTTTTATAAATAATAAGATAAATAAGATAAACTATTTAAAGAGCTATTTAAATAGCTAATTAATATAATTAAAGTATAAGATATAGTTAGATAATATCAGTATTTAATAAAAATAATTATTATTAAAACTAACTAGATGACCTTTTTTAAAATAGAGTTAAAATTTAAGCTAGTTTTAGCCTAAAGAATTATACTTTTAGTATATACTATAGTATTTAAGTTATTTTAAAATATTTAGATTAAAGCGTCCTTTATCTATAAGCTTATATAATATCTTATTATCTTTAGCTTTAATTATACGGTTTTTAAGCTAGATAGCTATACTAATTATTTTTAAAATAAGTTTACGAGGCAGGTCGCTTTCTTATAAGAAGGAATAAACTATAGTTATAACTATTTATTCTTAATACTCAGCTACCCCATTCATCTACGAATTTATAAGGATGGATAGTTCCTAGATAATACTATATTTATAATAATAGTTATTAAATTTATTAAACTTATAATCACTATCTTTATTAATATATAAATAATGAATAAGTTAATTAAACTATTTAATCACTCTATAATATATATTAAAGCTAGATAGGACTAATAAGATTAATTTATTTAATATTAAATAGCCTATATATACCTTAGTAATATCTTCTATTAATAGATATAAATATCAAGTGTATAAAGAAGTATTATTAATTAAGCTAAAGATATTAGTATAGATTAGCTTATTTTTATATTAACTAAGTTCAATATAGCCTTAATAAGGAAGGTTTTTTATTTATATTTTAGTGTAAATAACGCAGGAATAGTTATTATTATTAGGTAAATAATTTAAGTTAATTTCATTAATAATTTAAGAGAGTTTTAGTACATTTTACTTACCTAAATAGCCTGTTAGTTAATACTAATAGTTAATAACTTTTTAATTATAGGCTATCGTAGCTATTATAGTGACTACTTAAGTATAAAGTATTATCATCTTAATAATATTAATATAATAGAGGTTATTAATATAAAGCTCTATAAATACCTTATTCTAACTAATAAAAATACCTTTATTAGTGAACTTAAGAGGATAGTTAGCTCGCTAAAGCTTTAAAATAAATATAAGATTAATACTAGCCCTTAATAAATAAAGGATGTTATTAATAATAAGGTTTATAAAACTATTAAGTATTTTATATAACAGCTTAATAGTATTTATAGTTATCACGTCGTTATTACTAATTATATCTATAATCAAGATTGAAGCGATTAGGTTTTATATAGATATAAATACTAATATATCACTAACGATATAGTAACTAGTCTTAGTATTAAGTATTTAAAGCCTAGAGCTAAATAGTAAATTAATAAAATAAGTTATTATATCTAGCTTAGTAATAGTAATATTAGTAGCTATATTATTAAAGTTATTATTATTAATAGTATAGACCTTATTCTTAAACTTATTATTCTTATTATTCTTATTCTTCTTAGACTTTTTATTAGGATTAGAGCTTTTACTATTATTATTACTACGCCGCTTATTATTATAGAGTTTATAGTTATCTTAATAATTAATATAATTATAGCTGATTAGCTAATAATAATTTAATTTATTATAATACCTTATTAACTTAAGGACTTTAATAGTATATCTTAACTTATAATTATATTACACTTAAACGCGTCAAGGGGAGCTAGAATTAATAAGTTAAATAAATAATTAATAATTTATTACTAGCTACGCGCTAAAGGCTATAATAAAGCTATAGCCTAATATTACCTTTAAATTCTTTAGGCGTAGTATAGTATAACTAAGATTATACTTATTAAATTTATTAGCTATCAACGCTTCCTAATAAAGCTTATTAAATTAGGTAATATAGAAGTTATATATTAAATTTAATTCATAATAGAAAATAGTAATTTAATATAAATCGCTTAACTTAAACTTTAAGTTAAATTATATAATTTTATTATAAACCTTTTTAAATTGCTTATAATAATTATTTAAATTATTATATTAAATAAGGCTAATAGTCTAGAACTTAATAAAGATATTATAAATAAAGTTAATTTCTTTAGAAGTTAGGTTTTCTATAAGTTTCTTTTATAAATTTAAAGTAGTAGTGACATCCTTATATATATTTTAAAGATTTATAAAGATATACTTATAAATATAGCCTATAATAAACTTATTCTTTTTAATTTAATCAGCTAGGTTAATATTATTATTAATAAATTTCTTAGATAGCTTATCCTTCTCATTAATATATTTCTATAAGATATGTATCTTTAGCTTATTCTTAATATTTTTAAATTACTTAAGGTACCCACTATAATCCTTAAGCTCTATAATATTTTTAAATGTTAATAAAAGCTTGTCGGATATAATAAAGCGGTGAATAAATTAGATAAATAATATTTAAACTTAAAAAATAAAGGCTTTAATAGTTTTAATAGTATAGAGCTAATAAAGCGTGTTTATAGCCCGTAGATATTAATTAAACTAGGAATACTTAATATTAAAAATACCTATAATAAATCGCTAATAATAAATGAGAGTAATAATAATAATAATTAATATTAGTAATCTTTTAAAGAATCACCTTCTAATAGAAGGTCTTTAAGATTATTTTTAAGATTAATATCCTTTTAATAAATAAGATTCACCGCGTATTTCTCAATAATTCTATCAACTATTTAATATATATAAGTGAAGGTTTTCACCTAGAACCTTTATTAAGCTTGTGTTTATTTAAAGATAAGATAAATAAATAATTTAAATCTAAATTATACTAGTAATAGACTGTTTACTAGGCGGTTAATATTAATCTTATTAATATAATATTTTAATTAAAGTCGCTTTAAACGGCGAACCTAGAGTAGAGTAATAAAATATTATATATATTACTACCACTTAATAAAATTCTCGAAGTATATATTTTTTTTAGAAAACTCTCTATTAAACTCCTTGCTATTACTAGCTATATTATTATTACTAGTTATATTAATACTTCTCGCCACTAATTAGTAGCTAAGAATTTAATTATTTAATAATTTAATTATTTAATAATTTAATTGTTTGATGATTTAATTATTTAATAATTTAATATAATAATTTAGTATGATCTTATTTATCTTAGGGGTTAATTACTTTAATAAAGAATAATAACCCCTAGATTAATAAATATTTATATAGGGAATTAATAAACTCTATTTACAACTTAGCTAAGGCACTTATTTAATTTTAATTTAATAGTGGGAGAGATTAAGACGAAGATCTTAATAACTTCTAGTTACTAAATTTTCTATATATTACGGCTATAAATAAACGACTAATAACGCTCCTAAATAGCTTATTAATAGGTTATTAAGAGTATTAAAGGATTATATATAGATAGATTAATAATATATTAATAACTTATAATGTAAGCCGGGCTTATAACCTGATAAAAGTAGGATGGTAAGTTGATTGATTGAGTGAGGAAGAAGCCTACTCGGCAAGCGAGATCTCATCCGGATGCTAAGACCTCGCTTAGCTCGCTCCGCTCGCTAAGCTCCGCCTTGCATCCGGATTTCGATAGCTAGAGCTAGCTACTATAGTTTTCTAGTCACTATATAACTTATAGAGGTATATTAGATTTAAGTTAATAATTTTTATCTAGCAACTATTCTTAACTTATTTATAATATATATTAAATAATTATTATATATAATTATTATATATAATTACTATATATAACCGCTATATATAATTAATATATATATATATATAATTTCCTTAGACTCTTATTTAATTATTTTTAATAATCTAATTTCTTATTTTTTTTATTAAGTAAATTATAAAGTAATATTAATAGTATAATATTAATAATATAATATTAATAGCTTAATATTAATAATATAATCTAGATTCTATATTAGATTAATTTAAATCCTATAGATATTAGCTTAATAATCTAAATAAAGTAATATTAATCTTAATTATTCTAATCTAATATATTATTAATATATTAATTTTAGTATTTAATAAATTATATTCTTAATTAAATAATTATATTTTAATAATTAATATTTCTACCTTAGTAACCCTAGTAGATAGATTTAAGAGTTTTTTAAAGAAAAGAGCTTGACTACTTCTATATAATCAGCGATTTTCTCTATTTTCTAAATAGCCTAAGTAATATAAATATAACTTACTAATATATTTCTATATCTTTATTTACTTCGCTTTATTAATTAGATCTTGCTTAGTTATTATCCTTTTAATAATTTATAATATTTATTTAATTTTAAAGTATTATAATAATAAGAATATATTTTATATTAATAATTATATTAAATTTAATTAATTTAATATGTTATATAATTTAGAGTTTAAAAAAATATTTATATTATTTTTTGAATAATAAATATATATTTTTAAGTAAAATAATATATTTTAATAACTAAAATTTATTAAATTAATATATTAATAATAAAATAATATTATATAATAATTAATAATAAATTAATTATAAAATAAAAATATATTAAATATTATAATACTACTCCGTATATTTTAATAGTTAATATTAAGAGTTAGAGCTAGAGTATACTTAGCGCTATTAGCTAGATAAACGAGCTATCGCTTATATCATAACTTTATTATTTATATTATATTTACTAAATTATATATTAATTATATAAATATCTTATCTATCTATTCTACTACCTAGTAGATATATATTCTCGTAATATTAAAGTAAAGTATTTATATTTATAATATATAATTCTTAAATAGCTAGATAAATAAATTCTAGTATATATTAATAATAATTCAATAAAGTTATAAAGAGATATAAAAATTATTCTATAAATTAATTCTTAGATTAATATATATAATTAAAGTTTAGAGTTTTTTTAAAATTAAATTAAAATTATTAAAACTAAGTTAAAGTTATTAGAATTAAGTTAGAATTAAAAGGATTAAATTAAAACTAATAGAACTAGTCTAGAATTTCTTAAACTTCTCGAGTTAATACTTTTATTCTAGGATCGGCGAGGCTAGTTTTAAATTTCTCGATATAAAATAATAATAATACCGTAGAGGCGTACGCTTATTTTATTATTAAAAATTATAAGAATATTAATCTAAGGTACGGTAAAAGCTTTGTTCAATACTAGGCTAAATCTCTATAAAATATAGAACAAACAATTCTAATTATCTAATAATAATTATAAAAAATAGTTCTATAATTAATTATTAATAGTATAGCGATTTATTATCTATAGAGTACTAAGATCTTGTTTAAATAAAGTTAATACACTATTATATCATGCTGACAAGCTATTAGTATAGAGTTATAAATAACTTTAGTATATTATATATACGCAGTCTATTATTTCTATTATTAATAATAAATACTTTATATATACTATACGGGGGTAGGATTATCTTATGTATTAATAAAAAATATATTTATTATAATATTATTCTATATTCTAAACAAGTACTGTTCTACTCTTAATAATTAATATTAGAATATATATTTTTTACCCTTAATATTAATTTATATATATATTCAAACTCTTTATATACTTAATTTAATATAACTCTTATAAATATAAGCGAGTAAGATATTTTTTACTCTATTAATAGTATATTATTATAATAGAGGTATTTAACTCCTTAGTAAAACTAGTATAATAATAAGGTAAATTAATATTAATTAGCTATTAACTACCTATATTATTAATAGAGAATATAAAAAGCTTTAAGAAATAAAGAAAAAAGTCCTTTTTTTATATTTATAAAAATCTACGCTAAGGATTTTCTAATCCTAATAATATATCCTATATTATTTATATTCTAGAGGATATATAGAATACATCCTATATTACTTATATTTTAGAGAATATATAGAATATATATTATATTATCTATATTCTAAACTTATACTTAAAATTATTTATTAAGGCGTAGTCTTTATACTAATTAATTAACTTATATAAGCTAGTTTATAATATTATCCTCTTAATAAATTTTTTTTATTCTAAAAATAACTTATCTTCCTATTTTCTTAATTTAATATTAAGATTTAAAAAGCTTATTTCTAGTATTTATAAAGTAAAGTTAATTATAAACTTTAATATAATTAAATTATTAAGGAGATAATATAAATATTATTATAATAACTTACTTATATATATTATCTATAAGAGTTTAAATTATTATTTAAAATATATTAAATTAAGAGCGGATTATAATAATATTCTAATTAACTATTTAAAAATTTATTATCTTTAAAAGAAGATAAAAGTTTTAAAAATAAAATAAAATAATATTTTATTAAAAATATATTATTAATCTATTAAGATAAAATCTATTAAATCTTAACTAAATAAGATAAAAAAGCAGGAAATAGAAAATATTAAGATATAAAAGAAAAAAAAATAAAAATCTATTATTATAATAGTTTTTTTAAATCTTAATTTCTTTAACGATATTAATTTTCTTATAGTAGATTAATTCTAGCTTATTATTAATATTTTATAATCTTCCTAGAATAATTAAGCGCTAAAGATAATTCCTATATATTTTTAATATTTTTATAATTTAATTATTTAACTAGATATTTTATACTTCTATTCTTTTTTTAATAATTAAGGATTTTTTTAATATTATATTTTTTATTATTAAGATTATTTAACAATAGTATTATTTATAATAATATATAAAAATTTACTTTCTTAAGAATTAAAATATAGAATATATTATATTTTTTAATAAGTTATAAAAAATTTAAAATATAATTTACTAAGCTTCTTTTTTATTTAATTAGAAAAAGTCTTAACTTAATAAAATTTAACTTATTACTTAAATAATTTGTTTTTAAGTTTTTTCTTAATAAATATACTCTATTTTTTTTAGAAATATCTAGTGACTTCTAATATTTCTAATTATAATATATTTTTAATCTCTTAGTTAGAAATTTTAAATCTATTTTTAATTTATTATAAATTTTTAATATTATATTTATAATCTTTTTTATTTTAGATATAACTAGTATTAAGTTTTTAAATATTAAAGTAATATAAAGTTTATAGTTAAAGTTTATATAATATAATATTATATTAATAATATTATATAATAAGCTATTATATATAAGTTAAACTAAAAATAAATAATTAATCTAGTTATTTTAATAATAATTTATATAACATTTTAAATATTATTTAAGACTTTAGTTTATTTATTCTATTTAATTATTAATCTTTAAATAGAAAGTAGTACTTATCTTAAGTTTAATATTTATTTAATTTATTAAAGAATATTAAAACTTAAATATAAATAACTTATTTTTATTTAAAATAATCTTATTTAATAAACTATAAACTATTATTACTATTCTTAAAAATATATAGACAAGGTCCTTTATATTAAAGACTTTTTTATAAAATATAAAGTATACTAGTTTAATTAGTCTATTATTAATAACTAATATAATATTATATTTTATCTTAATAAACTTTTTAATAAAAATAAAGAGCTTTATTATAAAGTTTTAAGCGATACTTTTTTAAGCTCTTTTATAATTAATAATTTATATTTAATTATAAGATTAATATCTAGCGTACTTTATTCTTATATAAAGATTATATAATTAAATATAATCCTCTATATATTTTCTTATCTTTAAAAAATAATAATTTTTAAATATTCTTATTAATATTTTCTTAATTCCTTAGTAATCTCTAGAGGATTTTTTTTATAGAATTCTTTAAATATAACTCTTCTTATATTATATCGGTATGGCGATATTAGGATATTATGTAATCCATATATATTATCTATATAATACGTTATCTTACTCTATACAGGGCTATTTAGTCGTCTAGAATATAAATACTCTTAGTAGACATCTCCTTTCTTTTCTTCTTAAGAATTAATTATATTATATAATTTATAATATATACTTAATCTTATATCAATATTAAAATCCTATAATAATTCTAATTTTTATCTTTAAAAGGGATATTAATCTATAATTAATATATCTATAAATATTAGTTTATATCTAGGAAGTTATCGCGCTGCTGAATTATAAGCTAATAATAGGTAAAGCGAATTAACTTTATAAAGAAATTAAAATTCTTAAAAAAAGGATTAAACCTTTATAAATTAAGATATTATTAATAAACTAGGTTAACTAGCTATCCTAATAATTAATAAACGCTTATAAAATACTCGCTATATAAAAGATAAGCTATTAAAGTAGAAGTAGCTTAAATAATTTAAGTATAAAATTATTAATCTTAGATAAGAGCTATTAATAGCGATTATAAGGAATTCCTTAAAGCGTATAAAATATAATAAAGATAAATTCTTTTTATATTCTACTTATTAAAATATCAAGTTTATTTATATAGAGATGGTATAAGATTTATTAAAGGAGTCTATCCCTTATCTATCTCCCACTATTAATATTATAGGCGGAAAGCGTCCTATACGTAATATTAATAAAATAGGCCTATATAAAAAGATTATAAAACTATTAATTTTTAAAAAATATAAAAAGAAGATACTAAGAGAATATTAGAATTAAATTTAAAATATTAAAATATATTTTTATCTAATATTTTAGAACTTTTCAAATAATTTATTAAAGATCTTATATATTATACAATACCTAAAAGAAGATATAAAAGAGTTTTAATATAATTATAAATAAGATTATCCTAACTTTAATTTTATATAAAATAAATTTAAAATCTTTTTATTAAATCTTATTAAAAATCTAATAAATTATATATTAAATATTACCTAATTAATAGCCGACGCAGAATAAAGACTAAATTAAATAATTTAATAATTTAAAACTTACTTAAGTAGTTTTAAAGTTTAATTACCTCCCTTAAATAAAGAATACTAATATATAAATTTTTATATAAAGTTATATTTAAATCTTTATATAATTATTATAAATATTTAGTAAATTCCTATTACTTAAAGTAAACTTATAGTGCTGGTTTTTTACTTAAAAAGTAACTAGAAAAAAACTATCTTTATTATTTATAAAGTTATAAGTAGTACCCTAGTAAAAAAGAATAAAAATAATAATAAGCTTTAAAAAAATAAATTTAAAAATAGCTTTAAAAATATATTATCTAAAAATAAGAATAATAATAACTCTATATATTTAAAATAAGATCTAAAAGATATAGACTATTATATTTATAATAAAAAAAAATATTACTTTACTACTTATTCTAAGAATAAGAATAATAATCTTAATAAAATACTAATAAGAAATCTTAACAATTATTTAATTAAAAAATAAAAAAAAGATAAAATCTTATCTAAACTATCCTCTAAAAAATAAGGAAAAAAGAAGAACTTAATATAATTTTAAAATTAAAATATCCTAAAATAATATTACTAAAAAGAGGATTATATAAAATAAAGATAAAAATCTAACTTAATAATAAGATTAAAGTTAATATAATTAATTAATATTTTATAATTAAAGAAGGATTAAAATCTATTAAGAATATAAAACTATCTTATTTAATATAGATAAATAATAACTTTATATATTACTATAATATTTATTATATTAAGTTATACCTTTATAATAGCTAGAGCTAAGTAAAGAAAATAAAAACTATTTTTTATATAATTAATAAAAAGAGCCCATCTTTATTATTAAATATATTAGAGTTAACTTAAAAAAAGATTATTATTAATTTAAAAGTAAAAATCTAGTATTTTAAAATTAAGAAGCACACCTTAAAATTAATTAAGACTTATAAGTTTATTAAATTCTTATTAAAATAATTAGAAATATATATATTAATAGTTATTAATATACTCTCTTCATTACCTAATCTTATAATCGGGGTTATTAGAATATAATTAAATTTAAAATTCACTATAATTTCTATAATATTACTTAAGGAGCTAGAAGAATATTAGGATATTTTTTTAATAAAAAAAATAAATTACTTACTATTTTATAAGGGTAATAATTATACTATTAAAATAATAATTAATTTACTCTATAGTCCTCTTTATAATCTTTTAATAAAGAAGCTTAAAATTTTATAGACCTACCTTAATAATATATTAATAAAGAGATAGATTTAATATTTTATTAATCCTATAAATACTTCTATTCTATTTATTCTAAAAAAGAATAAAGAGTTATATTTATATATTAATTACTATAAATTAAATAAGATAATAATAAAAAACCGTCACTTCTTATCTTTAATTAGCGAAACCCTAAATTATTTAAATAATATTAAGATCTTTACTAAATTAAATTTTAAAAATACTTATTATTATATTTAAATTAAAAAAGAAGATAAGTAGAAGACTATATTTTATATATATTATAAATACTTTAAGTATATAATAATATTATTTAAGTTAATTAACATCTTAATAATATTTCAAGCTTATATTAATAAGATTTTTATTAATTTATTAAATAAATTCTATATTATTTATCTAAATAACATCCTTATCTTTTTGAAATTAGAAGAAAAGTATTTAAATTATATTAAGTAAATTCTTAATTAGCTAAGATAGTTTAAGCTTTATATAAATCTAAAAAAATATCAATTCTTTATAAAGGAAGTTAAATTTCTAGGATTTATTATATTTATTAAAAATATAATAATAGATAAAAATAGAATAAATATTATTTAAAAGTAGCTAAGATTAAAGATATATTATAAAGTTTAAATATTTCTAGGTTTTATCAACTTCTTCTAAAGGTTTATTTAATATTATTTATATTTAATAACACCCTTAATAGAGCTATTATAAGAAAGTATATAAAAAAGAAAAAATAAACCTCTAAAATAGGGAGAATATAAAGAGTATATATTTTAATAACTCTATAATACCTTTATAGAAGTATTAATTTTAAAATACTTTAATCCTTATAAAAAAATAAGAATTAAAATAGATATATTAAACTATATAATAGTTAATATTCTATCCTAATTATAGAAAAATAGTTAATAGTATTTAATTATATTTTAATTAAGAAAAATAATTACTATAGAAAAAAATTATAAAATCTATAATTAGAAGTTATTAACTATTATTATAATATTTAAATAGTAATAATATTATTATAAAAGAAGCTTTTACTTTATTAAAGTTTTAATAAATTATAATAACCTTAAAGTATTTATAAGTCTAAAGGAATTAAATTAAAGGTAGGCTTAATAAATTATAAAATTATTAATATTTAATTTTACTATCTTATATAAAGCGGGTAAGATAAATCTAGTTAATATACTATTAAGATATTTTAATTATAAATATAAGAAAGTATTAATAAATAAATTACTATCTATATTATAATAAAAACTTATAAATTTAAGAGAGTTATTTAATCTATTTTAAATTATAGTCTGAAAGAAAGTCTTCTAGATTATAAAAAATATAGAAAAAAAATAATTAAACTAATAAAAAGAATAAAAGTCTATACTAAGCCTAATTAATATTATTTTATAGAAGAATATAATTTATCTAATAAGACTTAAAAACCCTTATACTATAAAAATAAAAAACGTAGATAAAACGCTAACTCAATATTATTATAATATAACTAAGAAGTAGCTTAATTTTATTACTAGAATTATTAATTATAAATAATTTATTCTATATTCTATTATTAATATAATAACTTTAAATAAAATAATATATAATAATTATAATAAATTAATTACTAAGTTAATTAAATCTCTGCAGTTATATAATATAATAATAAAGAAAATTAAAAATAAAAAAACTCTTAATAAACATATAATTAAAGCTAATAAATAGTATTTTAATAAATATAATCTATTAAAATATAATTAAAGGATTTATATTCCTAGTTAAAGTATAATAATATAAGAATTACTAAAATATTATTATAATAATTTATTAATAAGCTATTTTAGTATTAATAAAATAATAAAATTATTAAATAGAAAATTCTATTAGCCTACTATAAATTAGAATATTAAAAAGTATATAGACTCTTATAATATATATTAAAAAATTAAGATAAAATACTATTATTTTTATAGTAAACTATAAATATTATCTATACTTAATAACTTATAATAAAAGCTTAGTATAGATTTTATTATTAATTTTCTTTTAAATAAGTTTTAAAATTATATCTATAATATAATTCTAATAATAGTAAATAGATATATAAAAATAGTTTAATATATATTAATTATAAAAAAAGTTAATATTATTAAATTAATAAACTTATTCTTTATTAAAATAACCCTTAAGTATAGTAACCTAAAGAGTATTATTATTAATAAAGGAAATATCTTTATTAATACTTTCTAATCTAATATATATTATAATTTATAAATAAAATATAGATTAAGTATAATATTCTATCCTTAAATAAATAAATAAATAAAAAGATAGAATTAATTATTAAAGTAATATTTATAAATTTATTATAATAAATAATAAAATAATTAAATAGGATTCCTACTCCTAATTAAGTTTATATATTATTAAGTTAAGTAAGCTATAATAGGCTATAGCCTTTTTAAAATAATATATAATTATAACTCTAAGATTTTAATAAGTATTAAGAATAATACTCTAAAAAAAAAATACCTATTATAGAAAAAAGAATTAAAAAATTATATAAACTTTATAAAAAGCTAGTAAAATATTAATAAGATATAATAAAATTATCTATTAAATATTATAATAAAATATATAAGTTAATCAGCTTTAATAAAGATAATCTAGTAATATTATTAATAAAAAATCTTAAGTAAAAATAATTAAATAAAAAGTTTTTATATAAGTATATTAACCTCTTTTAAATAAAGATATTAATAGAAAGTTAAGTCTATTACTTTATACTATTAACTATTTATAGAATTTACTCTATTTTCTATATATCCTTATTAAAACTATATAAGCGTAGAAATAATAATAATAATATACTAAAGTATATACTATTAAAACTTATAAATAATAATTTAGATTACGAGGTAGAGGAAATCCTAGATAGAATTAAATTAAAAAATTAATATTTTTATAAAATCTAGTAGAAGAATTAATTATTAAAGTATAATTAATAAATTTATAAAAAAGATATAATAGGATTAAAAAGAATAATAAAAACTTATAATAAATAATATAAATATAGAAAAAAAGCTTAAGAATAGTAAGTAATTTATATATATATTAAATTATTATATATAATTAATAGGTTAAATTAATAATTATTTAAAAAATATTTAAAAAATAACTCTTTCGCCTAAAGGATATATATTAGAAATAGAAAAAAAAAAGATATTATAACTTAATTTCTTTTATACTATTAATACTATTATTACTTTTAAAAGATAGCTTAAATATAGTTAAATTAATAAACTTATTATTATTATTAAAAATAGTACCCTTTTTATCTAATTTAATATAAAAAATCTTAAGAGTTTATATAAACTTATTCTAAAAAATATTATCTTTAAATATAGCCTTTAATTAATATTTATAAATAGCTATAAATATAATCTCTTTTTTAAGCTTAATTATTATAATAAGAATAGATATTATAATAGATTTAGTTTTAATAATCTTTAATTTAACTAATATTATAATTTTAAATTTAATAGAAGTAATAGTCTTTAATTTTATAAAAATAATAATTTTAATTAATATCTTAGTTGCCGTCTTTATATTTACTTATATTAAAATTTTAATAGTTTTTATAAATATCTTAAAGATATCTTCCTCTATAAAGCGCTTATATTAAAAGCGCGTAGAAAATATAATTAAGATAAAAGAGTTATATATAATATCTATTTATTACTTTATAGAAGTATAATAAAGAGCCTATTTCTTTATAAAAATATAATAAGAAGTTTAAGTACTAGAAATTATAAACTTAAAATATTTCTCTCCTCTAAAAAAGTTAGAGGATCCTAAAATAAGAAAGTATAAAAATATTATTAGTATTTTAATTTTAAATCTATATTAATATAACGTACCTCTAAAACATATATAAAGAGTATATATATTATATTCTTTAAAATATTAATAATTTAATTTATTAACTTATTTATATATTAGAATTTATAGATTATAAATATTCTAAGTTCTTATTTATTAAGTATATATATAAGCCCTAAATAACCCTCTATCCTTATAACTATTATTATTATAATATTAAATATATTATAATAATATTAAAGCCTTTTATTATAATAATTAATATATATAATATTATTAAATTCTTCTATATAAATATACTTATATAAATAAATAATTATATAGTTAATAAATTCTATATATTTATATAAAACCTAGTATATATTAGTTCTACGTAATATATATAAGAAATTATCTTTATAAAATAATATTAATAATATTTTTAAATATAATAAATATACTTCTTTATATTATAAGGATTATAAGAAGGTTTTATAAAAATACTACTTTAATCTATTTAATTATTAGTTTAGTATACAGCTATTATAAGTATTAATTTATATAAGATTTTAGATTAATTAAAATTTATACTTCTAAAACTATAAATACAACGATTATATATATTATAATTTAAGAATAAATAATAATCGGTCTTAATAATAGTATTTACTTAAGATAACGCTAAGAATAAAATAAAGACTAGTAATATTTATAATAAAGGGTTTTATAACGCACGGAGTTTACTAGTTATTTATAATATAAATATATTAATATCTATTACCGCTATTAACTCGCGTGAAGGTTAAATAAAAGAAGCGATTATTATTTAATAATTAATATTTAATAATAAATAAAGAAATTCTTTTAAGCTTCTATTATTATAGATATCTAGAAGTCTTATAACTATTATTCTAAAATTTTATATATAAATATTAGTATTATAGGTCTTATTAAAGGTTACTAAGTCTTACTATATTATAACTTAGCTAATAATTAAAAGTAGGATAATAATATTAACTAGTTTAAATAATAAGCTTACTATTACTATAGGCTTAATAATAAGAACTTTCTTAGAATTTTATTTAATTATTTTAATCTTTATATTTAGCTAATTTAATAGACTATATATAAGCGAATATCTTAATAATAGAATAATAAAAAGATATGAAAAGTATATAATTCTTATATAAAAAGTAAGTAATAAAGGTATTATTAATAAATAAAGTTAGAATTTATTAATATTTTAAAATAATACTAAGGCCTACTAAACTACGTTATAATATATAATAAATATATATAATAACTATATTCTATAACTTTATTCTATTATATTCTATTATTTATTATTACTATACTATAGTATAGACTCTATAGAGTTTAATTATAAATAAAAAAACTCTTTTTCTTATATCCCTATAGGGGTTTGAAGGTTTTTAATAAGTTTTTAAAAAAACGCTAGTAGGTTATTAAGTATATAAATTTTAAAAATAAAATTATTAAAAGAGGAAGATAATTATTATATTAATATAATAATACTAGAATATTATATAATTCGTATATATTATCTATATAATATATTACCTTGCTCTATATAGGGCTATCTAGTTATTTAGAATATAAATACCCTTAGTAAATATCTTCTTTCTTTTCTTCTTAAGAATTAGCTATATTATATAATCCGTAATATATACTTAATCTTATATTAATATTAAAATCCCATAACACCTTAAATTTTTAAAGATATAAATTTAACCTTAAAATATTAATAATTCTTAATTTATTTAATTAAATATATCGTAGCTATTAATATTTTTAAGAATTTTAAATATAATTATATTTTTTAGAAAATTCTTAATAATTTATTTAATTATTTTATTTAAAAAAATATTTATAATTATAATAATAAATATTTTTAATTTATTTAATTTAATTAAGTTATTCTTATTTTATATAAGAATTTATTTATTACTTTACTAGATATTCTTTATATAATTAATATATTTATTAAGTATATCCGTAGCTCTATTTTCACCGCCTTTAATATAATTAATCTTAAAATTAAATATTAATAATTCTTTATATTATTTCACTAAATATTAATTTAGCTCCTTTATAATTAAGAAATATATTAGATTTTTATAGTTTAATAGAATTTAAATTTAATATTTAATTTTTTTAAGATAAACCTTCTATATATAAAACACGTTAATTATTATAAATAGTTTTTTATTATAAATCTAATATCTTATTTCCGCGTCTAGTAACTTTTAATTATAAAATATTATAAAGTATTAATATTTTTAATTTTATTTTTTAATAAAAATTATCTCCTTTCTTAAAAATTAACTAAGGATTATTTTAAGAATATTATTTAAAGTATTAATATATATATATACTAGAAGCTCTAAGTTAAATTAGTAAAAAATTATCATGAATTTAAATCTACTCTTAGTAACTCTAGACTCTATAGAGTCTAGTTTTTACTAGCTAACTATATATATCTAATAACTAGAATTTATAGCTAGATCTTTATAATAATATTCTATTTATATTTTAATATATATTTATTCAGGTTTATTAAATTCTTAATATAATATTACTATCTACTTACTAGAGATCTTTGCGAAGATCTTATTAAGTTATTAAATAAATAATATAAATATTTTTTTTATCAACTAAATTTACTATAAGAATTAGATATTTATTAACTAGTTACTATTTATTAATTCTACTATTAATTTTATTACTAATTATTAATCTATCTATCCTATCTATCTTACTATTAATTTTATCTTATTTATTAATTTTATCTTATTATTAATCCTTCCTACCTTAGATCTCTACTTAATATATTAATAGATCTACTAAATTTTCTTAATACTAATATTTTATTTACCTTTACTAAATCCTTACCAACTAATATATTAATATATAAAGAATATTTTATTTTATTTACTATATAGCTATATACCTTACTTATATTTAAATAAATAGTAAGAGCTAGGTTTAAATATATATCTATAAATAAATATCTAGATAATATAAGTTATAGTTATAATAATAGTAACTATAATCTATATAGTTAAAAGCTAGATAATAATTCTAAGCTTTAGCTTTATATTTATAATTATTACTACTTAACTCTATAGCTAGTATTAATAATAATAAATTAAAAAATACTATTTATAAAAAATCTTAGATTTTTTAATTTATTACTAGTATATAATTTTTCTAAGCTATATCTATTCTAAAATATTAAAGTTTTTTATAATTATATTAGGTAACTAAGAAGTTTCTTTAAAAATAATATTTTAAATTTACTATTAAAATATCTACGAGGCGACGCTCTAAAATAATTTAATTAATTAAAATATCGCGAGCTTATAGTATACTTAGAGGCTATAAGAGTAAGATTTTAACTATAAATACTCTTAAAACCCTCTTTAAAAGTATTTCTAGAAATATTATAAATATCTCTAGAAGAATTCTTAGAAGAACTCTTATAGAAAGCTTCGTAGTTAATTAAATATTATTATTATAAACTATATAATACCTCATTTTCCTCTATAGCTTAACTTATTTAATATATATAAAAAAATATATATAATAAGCTATTTTATAGATATTATAATACGGTTTTTTTATTAAAGAATTATTTATATTAATATCTATATAAGAATTACTAAAAATAAATATATAGATATTACGGATTCTTATCTAGATTCTTATCTTCATCCTTATCTCTATTCTTATTAATATATTTATTAGTATACTTACTACTACTATTACTATTAACACCTTAAATCTTATTATTATTATTAAATTATTAAGTAATATCGTCTTTACTATCTTTATACCTTATTATTATAGATTTATTAATAAGATATACTAAACCCTTATATCTAAAAGTCGATAATTTATTTTATATATTTAAAGGATTTTTTACTACTAAATCCTTTATTATTATTACTATAGATAATTCTTTAACTAGGTTATTCATCTTAATATTAAATTCTTATTAATAGATTCTAAAAAAGAGTATAGAGTTTATATAGAAATAAAAGCTAGGAATAACTATAAGTTATTATTAAAATACGTAGGCGTATTATTTTCCTCCTTACTATAAATAATTAATATTACTTAATACTAATAAGGGCGCAAGCTATACTAAATTTAGTTTAGCTTTATTACTAAGTAAATAAAACACTACTATTTTTATTACTTACTTATCGCTACGCGAAATTCTTATAGATTTTTTAATTTTTTTAATTACTTTTTTAATTCTAAATTATATAGTAAGTAAATTATTAATATTATCTTATTTCTATAATATCGAAATATCTATTAACGCTTAATATAAACGATTTAAAGTACTAGAGCTTATATATATAAATAATTCTCTTATTATTATCTCTATATTACTATCGCTTACTATTAAATATATAAAAAAAAAGCTTAGTATTTTATAGACTTATAAGTAGTAATACGCGATAGAATCTTATAGATAATAAGTATTTTAATTAGTTAATATATATATTAGATAGAATAGTTATTATATATTTATATAGTTATTATATTAAATATAATCTATAGTAATAAGAACGTTGCTATATTTAAAGAGAGAGTAGTATTATAGATTTAAGTTTACTTCTAGTAACTCTAGACTTTATAGAGTCTAGCTTTTACTAGCTAACTATATATATCTAGTAACTAGAATCTATAGCTAGATCTTTATAGTAATATTTTATTTATATTTTAGTATATACTTATTTAAGTCTATTAGATCCCTGATAAAAATATTTATAAATAAAAACTACTTTTTTAATTTCTTAAAAGAATTATTTTATTCTTTTAATTAAATAAATAAAATATCCTTTCTTATTAAATTAATTAAAGATAATATAATTATTAAATAGTTTTTTATAAATTTATAATAAAAACTTATAAAGCTAAAAAAAGATTAAATTATTTTCTTATTAATAAGAGTTAGTTATATTATTATATTTTTAATTTTAATTAAGTTTATTACTATTCTCTTATTAAATATAATATATTCTAAAAACTTAACTTCTTATTTATAAAATTTATATTTAGTTAATTTAAATCTAAGAAAAACTTTCTTTAACTTTTTTGAAATCTTATAAACTTATTTTATATATTATTTATATATATTTAAGAATATTAATATATTATTAATATAAATTATTATAAACTTATCTAAATATTCTTTTAAAACTTAGTTAATAAATAATTAAAAGATAATAAAAGTATTTATTAAACTAAATAATATAATTAAATACTTATAAAGTTTTTTTTTAATATAGAAAGCTATTTTTTACTTTTCTTCTTTTTTTATTTTAATATAATTAAAAACGCTTAATATATTAAATTTAATAAATTATTTCTTATTTTATAACTAATCTTAAAGTTTTTAAATTAATAATAAAGAATAACTATTTTTTATTATAATTATATTTAAAATTTAATAATTTATATATAAATATAACTTTCTATCTTATTTTAAGATAAATAATATTAAGTATTCTACTAAAAAGCTGAATTTCTAAATAAAACTTTTAATTTTTTTTTTTTTTATATAATTTACTAATTTTATTACTTTATCTTATATACGCCGCGCAACGGGTTTTTCTTGGCATTTCAACTTTTTCACATTCTTTTCTTAATAACTTTTTTAATTATTAATATAATTTTAATATTAGGGCATGGATTTAAAGCCCTACCTAAGGGCTATAAAACCCTATATTTTTTACGCTAAACTAATCTAGGTTAGTAGATTTATCAAGGTTTAAAAATAGGGACTTAAAGTCGGGTCGGGTTACATTTTTTAAGTCTAACCCGACCCAACTTAATAACCTGACACGCTAATAGCTCTACTAGCCTATATTAGTTTAGCGTGAAAAATATATAGTTTTATAGCCCTAATATAGGGCTTTAAATCCAAGCCCTAATATTAAAATTATCTTAATAAATAAAAAAGTTATTAAAAGAATAAGAAATTAAAAAAAAAACCCGATTCTTAACCCGACTCAACCCGTTGCGCAGCGTAATCTTATAATAATAAATAAACTAGTTTTTTTATAAATTACTTTTTTAATAATAACTTAATCTTATAATTCTATAGTTAATATTAAGATAAAGCTTAATTTATAACTTTTTTTTAAAATAATTCTGTATATTCCTTATAATTATTAGGTAATTATAATAAAGTAGAGATATTAATAATAACTTTATAATTTTATAATATTTTTTTTTTTTAAAAAAGATCTTTTTTTAACTTATTTATTATTTATATTATAATATTTAAGGAATACTTTATTTATTTAATAATAAATTTATTTTAATTAAATAATATTTTTTAGATTTTCTAATTAATCCTAAATTTTATTTTAATAAATTATAGAATTTTTAAAATAATATTATCTATTCCTTTTAATATTAAATTAAATTAATACTTTAAATATTATTAGCTAATTTTTAAATTAAATATTTTAATATATTTTTTAACCGTTCTTATTCTAGATTTATTAAAATTAATTAAAATATATAATATTTATATATAAATAAGTAGTAAATTTTTCTTTATAAAATTAAAATTAATTAAATCTCTTATTAAATTATTATTAATAAGGATTTTAACTATTATTTCTTTAATTCTAATCTAAAATTAAAGTTTCTTATTATTATAAGATTCTATTATAATTATGTTTTTAGCTTTTTTATAAATTCTATTATTTAATCTACTTACTAAAAAATCTTTTAATTTTTTAATTTTTATAAAGAGGAATTATATTTTTCTTTACTAATTTTAATAAATACTTTTAAGAAAATCTTATTATAGTATTTAAAAAGATTAGCTATTTTTTTAATAACTTATTAAGCTATTTTCTTTAATCTTAGTAATATTGATTTATTATTTAATAATAAAGTACTTTTATTCTTTAAGAATCTTAAGCTCTATACGCTTTTTATATATATTATATTAAATAAATTCTTATAATAATCTCTTTAAAAAATTCTTCTAATTTTTTAATTAATTATTATTTTAATTATAACTAAGCTATTCCTATTTTCTTTATTAACTTTTTTAATAATAGACTGGAAAGTTTCTTTTATTTTAAAAATAAAAATTAATTATATTATATTCTATATAAGGTAATTTATTTTATTTTTACTTAATAATTAAATTAAGATGTTTATAGGATTTTTATAAATAACCTTATTAATAAATTTTTTTATTTAATTTAATTTCTTATATATTCTTTTATTAATTTCTTTTAAGTATTTAATACGTTTATAATAATAATATTTAATTTCTTTATTAATAACTTTAATTTCTATTTAAATTTTTTTTAATATTAACTTGCTTCTTCTTATTCTAGAGAAAATATAAATATATATTTATTTATTTATTAAATAAGTTTTTATAAAATCTAGGAAAAGTTTTATTCTTTATAATAAACTAGTTCCTCTACTAAAAGATAGTAGATTTAAGTATTTATTATTAAATTTTTAATAAACTTTATTACTAGTTATAATTACTTATTATAGTTCTAATTTTATTTTAAAGTCTTTAATTATTTTTATTATAATTTTTTAAGAGTTTTCTTACTCTATTTTAGACTTAAGTTTAATAATATAAAGTTTATTTATTTTTTATTTTTTAAAATATATTAAATAATATATATATATATAATTATAAATATTAATATAAATATATATATATTACTTTACTCTTATTACTATAATTTAATTTTTTTTAAAATATTTATTTTTATAATATCCCTTCTTATAGTAATTATAATATTTTACTTTAAAAAGATTTTTTTTTCTTTCTATCCCCTTTACTTTTTCTTTAATTTTTTTTAAATAGATCTAGAATTTATACTTAATATATTTTCCTTCTTCTCTTTTTTTAAATAAAGATTAAAAGTCTTCTATTTTATATATTTTTTATATATTTAATTATTTATTAAGTATATTAATAAGATTAATAAGATAAAATCTATTAAAATAAATCCTCTTATTAATTTATTCTTAATTTTGGGACTAAGGCCCTTAATATAAATTAAAATTTTAGTTGTTAAGTTTTATTAAATTTATAAAGCTAAAGACTAAAACTTTACTATATACTTTATTATTAACTTCTTTATTTATAGATTATATAACTATTTTTTAATTTAAATTAATTTTATCTTATTTTTAAATAAGACTAAGAGTAGATTTTAAATATAAATAAATTTATTTATAAATTTAATTCTATTTATTTATATATAACCTAGCTATTTTATATTAATATATTCTTTAAATTAAAGAGATAGTATTAACGCGGCGTCTTTATTTAAATATATAAAATAAAATAGATTATAATATTTTATCTTCTTAAATTATTCTAAATAAAACGCTATATATATTTTAATTTATTTAATATACTTTAAAAAAATTCCTCTTTTTTTTAAGAATTTATTTAATAAGAGAATCTTAAGTCCTCCTCTTAATATTATAATATAGTTAGTTTTAAGAATTAATAATTTTATATCTTTAATATTTATTAGGATTTATTGATAATTCTTATCTTATATAAAATTAAAAATACTTATACTAGCTTAATAAAAAAAAGTATTCTTAATATAATAAAGATATTTAACTTCTTAATAAAACTAATATAATAATAAGATAGATTAATATTAATTAGTTATTAACTATCTATACTACTAATAGAGAATATAAAGAGTTTTAAGAAATAAGAAAGAAAGTTCTCTTTTTATATTTATAAGAATCTACGCTAAGAATTCTCTAATTCTAGTAATATATTCTATATTACTTATATTCTAAGAGATATATAGGATATATTCTATATTATCTATATTCTAGAGAATATATAGAATATATACTATATTATTTATATTCTAAACTTATATTTAAGATTACTTGTTAAGATTATTATAATTCGTCTAGTTAAATATATATTCACCCAGCTCAAAGTATACTTAGTAGGATTTCAAAATATAGAAAATAAATATCTTTTATTATTCTATAAAATTCTAATATTTAATAGTAACGGCTGCTAACTAGATTTAATTCTATTAAGTATTATAAGCTATTATTATACGGTTTACTAAATAGCGGTTATCTCTATTAAAATTAATATATTTATTATTAATTTATTTATTACTATTAAAAACTTCCGCTGTATTTTATATTTAGTAATAAATATTATTACTATCTCTTAATAATCTACAGCCTAATATCTATAGAGCTCTAATATTAAGAGCTTATAAAACTATAAGTATTAAAAGAATTAAAAATATACTATCTATATTTATTAAGGCTAATTAATATAATAAGACTTTAATTTATCTCGTCTTATTATAGTTAACGATTTAAAAGAAGTGATTTCAAAATTAAGAAAATTATTTAAAAAAAAAAATTACCTCCCACTTCTTATTAAAAGAATTTACCTTAACTTTTTCTTTTTTACTACTCTATTATTATTAATATATTTACTAAAATACTTATTTAAGTACTCTAAAATACTTATTTAATTAATTAATTTTTATTTATTAAGAAGTATTTTATATCTTTATCAATACTAATAGCTATTTTAATATTTTTAAATAATTTTAACAAAGTCTCCTTAGTTAATCTAGATTAATAAATTATTTTTAAATTTTCACTTCATTACATTCTATTAAGGTATTAAATTAATTATTTTAATAAAACTAACTCTCCTTTTAAATAGTATATTTTAAAAGAAGTAATTATTTTAACTATAAATATAATAATACTCTATACTTAATCAGAAAATTACTATTCTTTTACTCCTTCTAAGAACTTAGATTATTAAAATTAAACTTAAGCTTATAATACTACTCCTATTAATATTAAATATTCTTTAAACTAGATTCTTAATTATATACTTCTCATCTTAATAATTAAATAATTTATTAATAAAGCTAAGTAACTAAAAGATAACATTATTTATTAATAATAATTAAAAAAAAAACTAGATAAAAATATTATATAAACTTCTATAATTCTAAATTAATACAATCGTAATTATTATTACCGTGAATAATTAATTTCTAAAGAGTTCTTTAAGAGCGTACTCAGCCCTTAAACACAATTTTATAAATTTATAAAGTTAATTCTTTAAAGATTACTAAAAGCCAATATATCTAGTACTTAGCCGGTCAACTCTAATAATAAGAATTTTACTATATACTAGCTTAATACAATTCACTTAATTTTTAAAGTAGTTATAGTTAAAGCTCTTTAATTCTTTAAAAGTAAGAAGCTAAATCGGCCGGAAAATAATAATCAAGGCTATTCTTAATATAGAATATCTAGTTAGGAATACTATTAAAACTCTAGTAAATCTTATCAATCTTCTTATAATAAATCTTAATCTCAACCTTATTATTAACGTAATAACTTAAATAACCCTAGTAATAATCTATATTAAAAAAACTATTTACGTTAATAGGATTACTTACCTCAATCTTATTCTAAACGTTATAATTATTAAAGAGACTTAGATTCACTATATAACTCTAACGTCTCTACTAAAGACTTTAGCGAACGCTTTTATAACAATAAAGATAACTACTTCTATTTAGAAGAAATTAATTATTTCAATTTCTATTTTAAAGTCTCTAGTAACGCCTCTATAGATGATATTATTAATATTAGCGATAAGACCTTTTACTAGAATATACACCTCTTTATTAATATCTTTAAAGATGTTACTAGTATAAAAAGTTTAGGATTAATTTATTAAAACCTTAATAAATACCTACGCGATAATACTTAAAACTAGTAGATAGATACTCTATTAAATATTAAATAAGAATATATATATAAAAAATAAAGCCTGAAATACTAAGAGCGCTTTCTATTTTATTACTTTAAGCGTATCTAGTCCAATATATTTAAAACCTTAAAGAATAATTACTACACTATTAATAATATTAAACAGAGTTATAAAATAATTTAATTTATTAACACTATAGTTTATAATATAAAGAACACTAATATTTCTACTATTTTCATATAGTTTATCTTCGTATAGAATAAAATATATTCTAATTTATAAAAGTATATATATTAACCTTCTAAAAGAACTATAATAATAGACTTTATTAATAAATTAAAGAATATAAAAGAGGTTTAATATAATAAGTATATCTATAAATAAAAATTGTTTTATATATTAACTAGTCAGCTATAACGTTAATAATAAGATAATAATAATTATTATTTTCTACTCTATTAGTTTCCTAGCTAATTTAGTTAAATTTCTATTACTAGATATAAAACTACTAGATAATTATTTCTATTTTAATAGTACTCTTAATAATTTTAGTAGAGCTATACTTATAATAATTAATAGTTATAAAACTTAAATCTAATAAATATATAGTTATAATAGCTTATTTTATAATTATTTCTTCACTAGCCTTTATAGATTATAGCTAGCAATATAGATTCCTTAGAATAGAAGAATAATTAATAAAATCTACTTATTAAATCTACTAATCGTTGGAATAGATAAGAGAATAGATAAAATTAATAAAATTAAAATTATAATTATTTATTCTATTATAAAGCACAGGGTGTTTATATTATTAATAAAGAAGATAAATAATAGGATATTTTTAAAAAAGAAGATTAATATAATAACTATAGCGATTTCGCTATAAAGAAATAAAAAAATGTAGAAGAAAATATTACTAATATTAATTATATTATATCTATTATATACTATTCTTATTAACACTATAATCAGGTGTTTCTCTTTAATAATAAATTATATAAATATATATATTCTTACTAAAATCTATAAAAGTTTTTAAAGATTCTAAAACTATTAGAAGTCTTTAAGTTTTTTAATAGTTTATTAAAGTCTTCTATAGAATTTTATACTAACGCGTTAATTAAATTCTTCCTCGCCGATATATTAATTAATATTATTTAATCTATCGTCTTTATAGAGGCCAATCCTAGCTATAGCTTTTATAATTAATATTATATAGAATTTTCCTTATAAATATTACAAAGTAGTCTATTCTCTATTATTTATTATAATACTAGTTGTACTATATTTTTTATTAATAAAGCTTTTCTTAATGAATAGTATTTTAATATTAAGATTTAAACTCTTAGTAACACTATTAATATACGCGGCGTAAATAATACTATATATTAATATAATATCTTCGCCGTGTTAAATTTCTATATCTTTAGTAAGATAATCTTTAATATAGTAATACTTATATAGATTTTTTAAAAGATCTATATAGTAAATAGGCTTAAGACTAAGATTTTTATAAATATAAATATTATTAAACTAGAATAAATAAGCGCTAATATTAATATAAAGCTCTTAATTATTAGAAGTTATAAAGAGACTATAATTTCTATTATAATTATATCTTAATTAAATAGTAAGGTTCGGAGAATTATTTAGTTTTATAGTAAAATAACTATTTAGTTATATATCTTTATATAAGTATTTATTAAAATTACAGGTCTATTTTCTTTAGGCAGAGATTTTAGCTTTTAATCTAAATATAATAGTAATACTAATAATCTCCGCCAGACTAGCGCTATCTACGTTTATATCATCGACTTTAATATATCCTTTATTTAAATATAAAATAATAATAAGAATTCTATTATTATCCCTTGATATACTCGCCTAGAATTAGTAATTAAACTTAAAGAGGAAAGATACTACACCGCTAATATTAAAAACTATAAACTTATTAATTAAAAGTTAAACGTCGTAGTTAAGATTAATAATATTATTAAGATAACTTATTTTTTTAATAGTATTACTATTTATAGCGCGGAAGGCTTCTCCGAGATCTTAGTACTCTTTAAGATATATAAAGACTTTCCGGAGATATAATCTAAAGCTATTAATATAATTAATATCTTACTAGTAAAACAGTTGCAAATCCTACTAATTAAAGAATAGTAATTTATTAAATTAATAATTAAAATCTATTCATTTAGCTAGAAGAATTAAGACTTTATTAACAAGAAATTTAATAAACTTTATAAATAAGGATAGATAGACTAGACTATATAATCTATATTTTTCAACTTTCTAATATTTATTATATAATATATAGTTTATATTAACGGAACTTCATAATATAAAAGTAAAGTAATAATTAATATTAAAGACCTTAATATTATTATAATAAAGAATTCCTACCCCCTACTACTTTAAATAAATATTATCTCCGCCGTATAAAATTATTATTATATTTTTATAATTAACTGCGCTAGCTTCTTCTTCTAGTAGCTAGTCGTTAAAGAAGATTATTATAAATTCACTATTATTATATATAAAGGTTAAGAGTTTTTCAATATTATTATCTCTAGCTTTTACAACTTATCTCTATATATACAACGTCGTATAGACTTATTACTCTAGGACTTTCATTATTTCTACTATATCTATATTAATAATATAGTAATTTTTTTTACTATTCTAAAGAAGTATCTATAGCATCTATACATAATATTTAAAAGATTTTAGATTCTTAGGATTCGCCTAAAATCTTTAAAGACCTTTATTAGGTATCTCTTTATTATCTTACTTAGTTAATAAATTAATAAATTAGAGCTCGCTATAGAAGAAAAGAAAATCAAAGCCTTATATAAACTTTAATTCTCTTAGAATCTTAAAAAGCTAGAATAATATCTAAATCTTATAGAATAGCTTTAAATATATATATTCTACTATATATAGATTACCGCTCCCTTATAGATTTTAAAGATAAATATATTAAAGGATTCACTAAAAATAGACTATACCTATAAATTATTTATTTAAAAAAAAATCACCTCCTCTATTAATCTTAAGCTTAAATTTTTTAAATTTATTTAAGAGAAGTTCTATAATCCTATCTTCTTATATTATTTTAACCTAAAGCGTTTATTATTTCTAGACGTTAATATTTCTAAGAAATATAGAATTAATATAATTATTTATTATATTAAAGAAAACCCTAATATAGCTAGTATTATTAAGAAAAAAAAATTATAGAGTTTCTATAATATTAAATCCAGCCTATTATATTTCTTAGTAAGTTACTTTCTATAATAAAAAAGAACTATTAGCTTATAAAGCTTAAAGTTGTAGATATTATCTAACTAGTCCAGAAAACTTAATATCTTATTAAGTTAGAAGTTAGAGTATATATTACTATTATCTTTATTAACTATATTATTATAATAAAGATTACACGATAAACTACTCTAACATCCTTTAATATAAATAAATTAAATCTATAACTTATTAAAGCCTCTCAATACCTATTATAGTTCAGTCTTAATATTTATTATTATTTTAATAAAATCTATTTAATATTAGACGCTCTTAATCGTCTTCTTAATATTATAGTATTTAAAAATAAGAATACTAATATTCTTAATAATTTCATTATAAAGTAGTTAGCAGCTTACTTCGCTATCTTAATTAAAATATCCAAGAACTTTTATTAAAAAATTATAAATAAATACGCCTAGAAATTATAATAGTAATGAATTCTTAATATTATTAACTCTAAACTAAAGCTAGTAAGCTTCTTAATAACTATTAAGATAACTTCTATAAATAAGAACTTTATTACTTCCCTACTAAAGCCTTATTTACTATAGTTTTTAAAGGTCTCTAGTCTTTCTAAGGGTCTACTAATATTTTTAAAAACTCTTAATTTTTATAAAGACCTCCTAAAGCCTTCTATAAATATATTTTAAGACAGGGACTTAGCTACGCTTATAATATCTAATTCAACACCTTTAATAAAAGTTAAGAATAAGAGAACTAGATTTAATTATAATAATAATCTAATTTACTTCTATAATACTAATAGGACTTAGTGTATATATATTCTAAAATTTTTATATAAAAAGATTTTCCAGTTAGTTTATAATAAGTATATATACAGCGAGTTCTATTATATCTATAAGTATATTACCGGCTTAATATATCTTTAATATCTTAATAACTTTTTTAAATAGTATATTTAATACTACCCTAATTACCAAGTTAATTAAATTAAATAATATTTATTATATAGCGCTCTCACACCTATACTATATTCTATAATATTCTTTTATATAATTATAATAAACTTTATTCTCGCCTTAAAGTTTATAATATATATAGCTAGAGGACTGGATTATTTTTTAATAATTATTTATAAAAGTATTAAGCGAGTACTACTAGTCTTCAGAAAAAAAAAATAGAGATTAAAAAAATAAATAAACATAATTATTATAATATTAATAGAATATAACTGAGGTATTTTAATTATTATTATCTTAAATTATAATTCTAAATTCATATCTTTCTTCTAGCGTTTTATTTTTAAGAAGTTAAGAACTTTCTTATTAACGTCAACTATTTATTATCTATAGACAAATAATCAGTCTAAATATATTAATTAAATTATTAAAATCACTTTATATTACCTTTTTATAACTCACCCTAATATAAACTAGACTAAGTTCTTATTATTTTTTTAAGATAATCTTAATAATTCTACTAATATTATTATAGAATAAGCTTCTAATAAATTTATATATAACTTTAAAGTGCGTAACTTCTTAAATATACTTATTAATTTATTTATAAAAGATCTTCGCCGTCTCTGAAGTATTTATTAGAAAAAAGTAGAAGAGACTATTATCTTCATAAACACTATTATAAAGATAAGATACGATAGTATTTATAAGCTAATTAATTTAAAGAAGAACTCTTAGATCTATTTTTACTTATATAAAGAATATAAGATTCTAGACTTGAATAACTATAAACTATTTAATTAAAGAATAGACTTATTTATTATTAAGAAGACTATTAACTCTTTTATATATAAATTTAATCTACCGCTAATTATATAGATTCACTCTATAATTTCTATAGTATATTTTAAGCTTTTACTCTTTAAGGAAGATTTTTTCCATTATTTTTATTTAGATAATTTACTTCTTATCTTAGCTATTAATAATAACGCTTCTAAATATAAAATTAAGCGTTTTTTAAGAAAATAAATTTCTGAGAGAAAGTTATAATATTTAGTTAAATAGAAAGGCTATTCCTATTATTAGAACTATTAATATAATATTAATAATTTTTAAAAGGCCTAGCGACTTATTAATAAATATAAGAGTTATTATACTACTTGTTCTTAGAAAAGAAGAAATTGTATATTATTATAAGTTTCTATTTTATTATAGAAAGTCTCGCCTTTTTTATCTTTTTTATCGCTATTTTCTTCATCGCTGAAGTGAAGATCTAACTATTTAAAGAAGATTACTATTATTACTACTAGCTCTTCTACTACTTTTTTAGTAGTATTTTTTATAGCTTTATTAACTACTCTTTCTATAGCTCTATTTATAGCTAGTAGGGCTACTTTATTTATTAGATAATAAAGCCGTTTATAAAAGTATTTATATATAAATATTATTATCTAGTAACCTTTTAAAGCTTTAAGTATCTATAGTAAAAAGACTTAATAATTTAAAATAGCCAGCGAATTTTAATCTATTAATATTACTAAGCTAAGCGTTAAACGAAGTATATCTTAATAATTATATATAATATATTTATTAGTTTAACGCGCGCCTTCTCTTAATCTAGCGCGTTGTTTACACGCAATTATTTATATTATAATAATATTTTATTATAAAAATAATATCTATATCCTTAGTTATTAAAGATATTAAAGGTATACTTTAGACTCTATTATTTAATCTTTTTTTTTTATTAAATTACCAAGACCTTTATATCCTTTTTTAAATAAAGAAAAGGTTTATAAAACTAGATAATAATAATAAACTAATTCTTTATATTTTATAATTATTAATTCTAAAACTTAATACAGCTATGCCTTGCTATTTAGAACGATATATATAGAAAAAAAAAGATAAAAAGGGTAAAAAGAGTAATTCTAATTTAAAACTTTATAATAAACCGTCTTATAAAATTATAAAAAAAAATAAATCAATTTATTTATTAAGATATATAGATTTTTTTTTAATATAGATATATTAAGTAGTCCGTTATCTATTTATCTCTTAGAAAGAATATTATTAAAGATAGCCTTTAGTCTTCTTTAATAAGAAACTATTAAGATAAACCTAATTTAATAAAGGTCTGGCTTCTAGAATATAATTTAAGACGCGTAATAAATAGGTCTATCTAATTATCTTTAATAGATACTAGTTATATAGAGATAAGAATAATAACAGCTTTACTATTAATTAGAATAACTTTATTCTAATTGAAGAAATAAATATAATACATAAAATTCTTGAAGATGCGGATTATATAGTATAAGAATTATTAGAATTTACTAATAGACTTTTTATAGATAATCTTTAAGCCGCTAAAGCTATTAAAACTATTAATAGCTTTATTATAAGCGATAACAACACTAATAATAATAACAGCGAAAATGAAATACTAGTTAAGCGCTAAAAGGTTAATAATATAAGGGCGTTTATACTAAAATAAATTAATAAAAAGATGAAGACTAAATTAAAGGTATTTAAAAAAGTATTATTATTTTTAATATCTTCTATATCGAAGGCTTATCTTATTCTAATACTATTCACAACGAAGAAATTAGTAATAATAAAAAAGAAGAGTAAAGATAAGTCTAATATATTAATTAAAGTTAAAATATTATTATTATTAAATATTATTAATTCTATAATAAGTGAAAGAAGATTTATTATTAAAACTTTCTCTTTATTTAAAGACTAGTACAGCGTTATTAATCTATTAATTATTATTACTATCTTTAGAGAATAAAACGCTTAATATAAAAAACAGTTAATATAAACTTAAGATAAGATAATACTTCTAGTAGTTTCTCTAAATAGTATATAGATATTACTAAGCGAATATAATAAATATATAATAGAATAAACTAGCTTTACGCGGCGTTAAGTTAAAAAAATAGAATAGAAGTTGTTTAATAATTTAATAAATAACTTAATAAATAATAAAAAGGTTAATTACGCGTTACGTAAGAAAGTAAATATAATTATAGATATAATCTCTATTTATTACCTCACTCTCAATTATATTACCTTGAATGAAAATATATTTAATAAATAATATAATAAAATACTAGAGTGTTATAAGAAACTCTTTAAAAAACTAAATTAAAAGTTAAATAAAAAAGGAAGAATAGAATTAATAGAAATTATTTAAAGAGTAATATTAAATCTTTAATATTAAGTAAGTAATTATATTATCTAGAATTCCTTCTATTAATAAGGTATATTAGGTCTTTAGGTTTTAAGAGGTAAATTATAATATACTTAGTAAAAACTATTACAGGCGATGATATTTTCTATTTAGAGAATATTATTATAATTCGCCTAGTTAAATATACATTCGCCTAGCCTAAAGTATACTTAGTAGAATTTTAGAATATAGAAAATAAATATCTTTTACTACTTTATAAAATCCTAATAAAGACGTAGTCTTTATACTAATTAATTAACTTATATAAGTTAGTTTATAATAACTATATTATCTTAATTTCTTTATCTAGATTAAATTATTATTTTTAATTTTATTTCTTAAAGCCTTTTAATAATATCGTATTTCTTATTATCTTAAGAAAGTATTTATATAAAGCGCCGACCGCTTAAGTACTATAGTAGAGTAAATATTTAAATAAATAAAATAATATACTAATAATAATTAATCCTACGCCTTTAAATCTATAAATAATAAAAAATCTAAGATATTTATTAATATATAATAAAGAATATCTGTAATAAAGAGGTATATTTAATAATAAATATTATTATAATAAAGATAAGGATGGATTTTAAAGCTAATCTAGCTTAATAATAAATATAAAAACTATACTAAATAAGCTTAACTAAAATTTTTCTGAATTAATAAATATTATATATACTATATATACTTAGTTAACGCGATGAAATTAGTATAAATAATAATTAATTTATTATTATAATTATAAAGTCTATAGTATAATTTTAAGACTAATATAAATATTTAAGTAGTAAGAACTAATAATATTAAATTAATAAAAATTAATATTAAATAAGATAATAAAAATAACTTCTATAAATATATAAATAATACTTAGTAGAGTCTATTATATATTTAAATAATTTATCTTAATATTATTTAAATTCTTATATTTAATCTTCTTATATCTAAGTCTCTTATATTTATATTAATAATAGTTATAAAGTCTAGTAATTATTAATACTAAATTATTAATAAAGATAAAGAAATTATAATAAAGTTAGAAAATAATAACTAAAAAAAAAGTAGAAAGTAAGTATTATATATTTATTTAGTTAAGATTCTATTTACTAAATAAAATATTATAAAGTAGATAGTATAGAAGTCCTTTTATTATTTTATACTTTAATATAATAATAAATTATTATTAAGTATTATATAAGTAAATATTAAATAAATATTAAATAATAGTAAAAGTAGCTAAAATTAAAATAATATTATTTAATAATTATAATACTTAAAATTATATTTCTTTTTAACTTATAATAATATCTAGTTTATATTTAAAAATATTATTTATTTACTTATAATATTTCTACGCGCCCGTCTATAATAATTTATACCTACTTATAATATTAAAAATATAATAGAGTTTTCTAAGATAATATTATTAAGTTAAATTTTTTTTTTCTCTCTTAAAAATAACTCTTAAATTTTGGAGTTAAGTAAACTATTAAATACTAGCTACTAAGTATTTACTTTATAAACTAAAATATATTAGATAGTATAAATAAATACTACTTACTTAAAAATATAATTATAAAGTTTAGTAAATACTACTTAAAAATAAATATAATAATAACTTTAGGCGATTATAACTTATAAATAATAATAAAAGATATAGTTTAAAGAGATAGGTACTTATAAGTAATTAAAAACTTAAGTATTAATATTAACTACTTATAAATAACTTATAAGATAGGATTTAAAGATACTTACTTATATAATAATATAAACTAGAGCGAAACTATTATTTATATAAATAAAGCTTAATTAATAAATAGAATAAGTTCTCTTAAAATCTCTAAAGATAATATATCTTAAAAAAAGTAATTATTATTATTATTAGAGGTAGAGATTATATCTTTTAACTTAATATTATATTACTAAGAGTTTAAAATTATATAAATAAGAATTTTTTAATTATATTTATTATAGACTTTTAAATCGGCTATTTTATTATATTAAATAAATAAATATTATTAAGAATTTAAAGACTTAGCTAGTACTTATAAATTTACTTTCTAATCTAAATATAATTTTATATATATAGTAAGTATAGTAAAAACAGCTATTAGAAAAGTTAGTAAATAATAAATAAAAACTAATTATAAAAAAAATATATATTTTATATAGAAATATTATTATAAGTTTTAATTTATATTATAAATATTAATAGCTTTAATCGTAAAATTAAAGATATATATAAATATATTTAATAAGTATAAGTAATTAAAGACTTTATTAAGAAGCTTCTAATTATTATACTATTTAAGTAGCTTTAATATATTTTATTATAAGTATTTCTTAACTTTAGCCTATATTAAGAGATTAGTATAATTATAAGAAAATATTTTAAAGAAAAATAGTTAATAATTATATTATTAATAGATCTATTTTTTTAATTAATAATATTTTACTTAATTCTATTATTTAACTCTATTTACTTTTAATCTAAAGGTTAAATATTAAGACTCTAGATATTAAAGATTATAACCTAGAATTTCATAATATTAAATATATTAAAGAAATTAATCTAAATTAAATTTTATAAAAAAGCTAGATTATTAATAATATTTATAGAGAATTTAAATTAAATATTAATAAAGTTTTTAAATTTTCTATTTTTTTCTCTATCTAAGCGTCTCTTTAACTTAATTTTTTTTACTATATTATAAGTAGGAATAGTAGTAACTTTACTAGCTTTTTAATTAATAACCTTATAATTTAATATTATTAATTTAGAATTCTTAGCTTTAATATTTTAATAAATTTTCTAGCTAATAGTTTATATATTCTCCCTAGGCTTTTTATTATTAAGTTTTTCTTTTAATATATTATCCTTAAACTTATTTAAAGAAGTATCTTTATATTTAATATTACTAAGTTCTATTTTATTATTATTATTATTATTATTATTAGCTAGAGGATAGCTTTTACCTAGTAAAGTAGAGATACTCTAAGGATACGTTGCGCAACGGGTTGAGTCGGGTTAAGAATTGGGTTTTTTTTTTAATTTCTTATTCTTTTAATAACTTTTTTATTTATTAAGATAATTTTAATATTAGGGCTTGGATTTAAAGCCCTATATTAGGGCTATAAAACTATATATTTTTCACGCTAAACTAATATAGGCTAGTAGAGCTATTAGCGTGTCGGGTTGTTGGGTTGGGTCGGGTTAGACTTAAAAAACATAACCCGACCCGACTTTGAGTCCCTATTTTTAAACCTTGATAAATCTACTAACCTAGATTAGTTTAGCGTAAAAAATATAGGGTTTTATAGCCCTTAGGTAGGGCTTTAAATCCATGCCCTAATATTAAAATTATATTAATAATTAAAAAAGTTATTAAGAAAAGAATGTGAAAAAGTTGAAATACCAAGAAAAACCCGTTGCGCGGCGTATCTAAGGATTAAGATATATTAGCTTTATATAAGAATATATAGAGAATACTTATATCTTTAATAATTAAGCTCTAATCTAAAGAGATTACTTAATTACTTTATACTCTTAATAAATTTTATATTTATAATATAATTAACTTACTATAATTTTAATAAAATTTAATTATAATCTTCTTAAACGTTTTATTTATAAATTATAGCGTAGAGATAATATAGTAAATAATAGATTTAAAAATAAAGTAAGATTTAAATAAGTTATTATATAAATAAATATATAATTTTATATATATATATAATTTTATATATAGTATATCTTAAAATTCTTAAAATATTTCTAGCTTTATAGTAGCTCTTTATTAATAAAAATATATATTCTATATAATACTAAAGCGCTCTAAAATATTATAAAAGAGTCTTAAATAATAGTATATAAATATCTTAAGATTATTATTATTAATAGTAATAAGCTAGTTCTTTTATTTATTTACTTATCTTAAGTTTATATTCTTCTTCATTTTTTTTTAATCTATAATTATCTAAGTTGTTATAATATTTAAGGCGGGTTAAAAAAGTACTCTTTAAATCTATATAGAAAGATTATATTTAGATTATATAGTATACCCTAATTTATAGTATAAGGTATAGAATATTTAATATATTTAAACTTAATTAATTATAATATTTAAAAAGTATTAGAAATAAAGTAATCGCTGTAATAATATAAAAAATAAAGCTTTATAATACTATGTATAATAAAGTAATTTAATCTATCTATTAAATTATTAACTAGTTAATAATTATATAGAGATCTTTATAATAATATATATAATAAAGTAAATTAATTAGTTTATTAGATTACTAGTTAATTAGTAATTAATATAAAGAGCTTTATAATAATATATATAATGAAGTAAATTAATCGATTTATTAAATTACTAGCTAGTTAGTAATTAATATAAAGAGTTTTATAATAATATATATAATAAAGTAAATTAATTAATTTATTAAATTACTAGCTAGTTAATAATTAATATAAGAACTTTATAATAATATTTATAATAAAGTAATTACTATATAAGTACTTAAGTATTAAGATAATTAAACTCTTATATATAATATTATATTTAATAATTATAAGTATTTTATTAATAGTATTTATAATTAATATTTATTATCTTAAGTTAAGTCTTTTTATTTACTCTAAAATTTTAAATTTTCTTTATACTCTTTTAATATTATTAATATTTTTTTATAATTTTTCTATTTTTTCTAATATTTATATATTACGCCTAGGTCTTATAACTAGTTAATATCTTTATTTCTTATTATACCTTATATTAATATTTATTACTATAGACTATATTAAAATAATAAGTAATTAATAATAAGTATAGAAATAAAATATTATAGTAATAAAACGCTTAGTTTTTAAATAACTTAAAAAACAAAATATATATATATTAAATAATAAATAGTAGAATATAAACTAAAGTAAGTTATATTTAATAAGAAGAAATTTTTTATATTTTTAAATTAAAATATTATATATAAATAATTAGTAATTCTTAAAGTTATTATAAAGTAAAATAAAAATATAAGTTATATCTTTAGAATATATAGAGCCTAGCTTATTTCTTAAGATATTATCTCTATTAATAATATTCTTAAGAACTTTATTAATAATACTATACTATATAACCTTATCTATAAATATCTTAATTATTAAGATAATCTAGATAATTAGAATAGTATTAAAAAAAAATATTAAAAATAATAATAAATTCTCTATTTTCTAAACTCTCTATATAAAAGTTTTATAATAACTTTAATAAACTAGTTATATTTAATAAAGTTATTAAATAATTTAGTATATTACCCCCTATACAACACTCCTCTATTATTAATCTTTTTAAAAAAGTACTTTATAAAAAAGCGAGGTTAGAATTTTCAAGCTTTATTATAATATTTAGGTTATAATACTAAGTATTTAATATTATTAAATATAATTATTAAAGCTTATTAAAAGTATTTAATCTTTTAAATAATATTACGCCTCTATAAGATTTACCTCGTTTAATAATAATATTAAAGAAATAGATTAATAAGCAGCTTTTATTAATATCTTTATAATAATAAAAGATTCTTATTATATCTAAATACCTACTATTTATAAACTTAAATAACTTAAGAAAAGCAGTGATTAAAAATATATACTTTTTTAATTCTATTAAATTATTTAAAATAATATTAGTATTAAATACTTTTTATATAAAGATTTATTATAGTATAATATATTATATTAATAATTTAACTAAATTATATTATTCTTATATATAAACGATTTTTATTAAAGCTTACTTAAAAAAGTATATAAAAAATTTATTAAGCGAAGTTATATTCTCTTTAAATTATATATATTATAAATATTAAATATTATATCTTAATTATAAAAATAATAAGAAGTATTTAAAGTATATTATAATAATTAATAAAGATTTTATAAGTATTATTATTAAATTAAGTTTAGTATACTTTATAATTATACTCTTAATTCTATTTTTAATATTTAAAATATCTTAATTTAAATACTTATTTATAAAGAAAACGAATACTAAGAAGCTTTAATTATTAAAAAGAAATATTTAATATATAAAAATTATTTAAATCTTTTAATAAGAGACTAATATTTATTTTAATTATTAATATAAAAAATATTTAATATAATATAAACTTACGAGATACTTAATATAATTAGTAGTATATAATATTTAAAATAAAAATATAAAATTTACTTATATTCTTTAGCTATTTACTTTTATTTAAGATAAGCTAAAAATTACTATTTATAGCTATATATAACTTCTCTAATTTTCTAAAAACCCTTATATTTTATTATTATTTTTAATCTTTATTAATATATTTAAGCTTTACTATAATATATATTAATTAATTCTAGATATTTATATTATTATTATAAGCCTTAATTAATAAGAATAAAAATATAAAACTAATATATTACCGCTAGTATTAGGTCTTTATATTAATAAATTTAATAATATTATTAAAGTTCTAGAACCTAAGATAATATTACTTAATTAGAGATTAATTATTAATATTAATAATATTTATATATAACTCTATATCTTTATAATAATATTTATTAAAAATATAAAATAGTAATAAAATAATTTTAGATTTAAATTATCTTTAGTAAATTATAAATATAGGAAGTATTTAATTATTAAGACCTAAAAAACTAATTTTATCTTTAATATAATAATTAATACTTAATATTATTATTATATCTTATATAAAAAAGTAAGAGTAAATAATTTAATAAAGAGAATAACTTATTTAAAGAAATTAGAAATAAGTTCTAAATAAATATCTTTAATATTAATTATTCTAACTTTAAATATTATTTATAATTAATTATTAAATATAACTTATTTAGAATTTATTAAGATTATAAAGTAGATATAATCTTACCTTATTAATATAATATTAACTAAAGAAGAAAAGATTATATATTATATTAAACTTTATTATTTCCCTCTCCTCCTTAAATAAGGTTATTTTTAATTATTAATATAATATTTATAGTTATATTATATATAAGAATCTATACGGCTCTTAATTATTATATTAATATTATTATAAATATAACTACGGCTATAATAGGTTTAATTACTATATATTTAAATAATTAAAGTAATTCTTATTCTAGTTCTTAACCTAGATTTTATTAATTATATTATTTATTATTATATATTAATAGTAAAAAGTAATACTATTATACTCTTTTTAAATATATTAGAAATAAATTAGAAGTAATTTCTAATTCTTATTAAATAATCTTAAAAGGCCTTTTAATACTTATTCTAATATACTATCCTAGCCAGCTTCTTAATATTTAAGTAAAAAAAAACTTTAGTTTTATTATAAGCTATTTTTTTAATTAAAGATAATAATTTAAATAATAATATAAGTTATAAATATAGTAAGTTATAAACGTTATAAAAAAACGATTTTAAAAATATATAAAAAAACTCTATAATTAAAAATAATATCTCTAAAAAGGCTAAGATATATTATAATTTTATAAAGTAACTAAATATTTATACTAAATTATATTTTAATAATATTATAATAAAATATACTACTCTTAATAACTTTATTATCTTTTCTAGTAAGAATAAATATAGGTAAGAAGTAAAATTAAAAATATTAATAATATTTTATTAATATTAACTATTATATCTAGAAAATTTAAAGTTAATATATTATATATTAATTACCGTGATATAATAAAGATATTATTATATAAAGAATTAATATATTAAATTATCTAATTTATTCTTACTAATTTCTTTACTATTAATAAGATTAATATAATAATAAAAATAATATATATTTATTAATAATATTTAATACTCTTAAATACTCTATTACTATAGTTAAAAAAGTTTAAGAAGAAATAAAAATAAAATAAATCCTAGCTAGTTATAATTAAAAATACTAATTATAAAAGTTTAATTACTTTATTATATCTTAATTAATTATATATTTATAATAAAATAAAGTAATTTTTATAATTTAGTTATCTAGCTTTTAATAATTTATTTTATATAATACTTTAGAAGGCTTATAATATTAATTATTAAAAATAAAATATAAACTTTATTAAAGAGTATAAATTATAATAATATTAAAAGCTAGTCTTTATAAATAGATACGCTTCTATACTTTATTATTAAAATTATATTTTATTTATATATATATATTAAGTTTATTATACCGTAAAATATATACTAAATCTTAATTATATTTAATCTTAATATTTATTCTTTATATCTTTTACTTTCTTGAAACCTCGGTTTATAATTAATACTTTTATTATTTTATTAATTTATTCTTTATATTCTTTACTCTCCTAAAGCCTTGATTTATAATTAATACTCTTATTATTTTATTAATATATTTAACTAGAGTCTCTAAGTATAGAATTACTTTTAAGATTAATAACTTTATTAATATTAAATCTAAGAAACTTACTTAACTTAATAATATTTTTTTATATAAATTCTTTAAAAGTTAAACTTAACTCTTTATCTAAGTTATATTAATAGAGAATTTTAAAGAATAAAAGCTTAATAAAGTTCTAGAATTATTATTATTTAAATTATTTAATAATACTATTATTATTAGACTACTAGATATTAATAATAAATAATATTATATTCTTTATATCAACTATATTCTATATAAGAAAGGGGGTTTTAGTCTTAAAAAAAGAAGATTATTTCTTTTACTTTATTAAAAGTATAATATTTAATTTATATAACTAAAATTTAATTTAGAACTTTATAAAAGGAGAAGATATATTAAAGATAACTATAATTAAATAAATATCTATATATTAAGCTTTTAATAATTAAATTTCTCTTATAATTAAATTAAAACTCTTAAAATATAATAATTATATATATCTCTTTAATTAATTAAAGCTATTAAGAAGTAAATTAAAAGTTTATTTAAAAATAAAAATATATATAGACTTTAAAGTATTTATAAGAAAATATTATCTAATATCTATAAAATCTTAAATTTTATAAATTCTTCTAAATTTATTATTTACTACTTAATTTTCTTTAAGTTATTATTTTATTCTTTATAATATAACTTTATAATAGCTTTTTTATAATCTCTTAATTATATTAAAGTAATTATTAATATACTATAATACCTATAAATAAGAAATATATAAATATTATAATTAAAACTTTATTAATATTAATAGCTTAACTTCTATTACTTTTTTCTATTTTATTATTATTCTATCTAATGTTTAAATTATTATTCTATAATATTATAATTCCGTTTATAATCTATATTAACTAAGAGGATTAAAAAGACTACTCTTTAACTCTATATAAATTAATAGAAGAAAAGTAGAATAAAACTAAATATATTTACTTTATAAATCCTTAATATTTAAAGACTAGTTAATAGTTTATAGAAATATTTCTAAATAATTTTTTAAGATAAATTATTATAAAAGGACTCTATAATAGTCTATATAATAAAATTAATATTAATACTTATAATACTTTATATAATAATAAGAAATTAATATCTATAATATTTTATATAATAATAAAAAACTAATACTTATAATATTTTATATAATAATAAGAAATCAATACTTATATTACTTTATATAATAATAAGAAATTAATATCTATATTACTTTATATAATAATAAGAAATTAATACTTATAATATTTTATATAATAAAAATAACCTATAATATCTTATATAATAAAAATAAATTAATATTTATAATACTTTATATAATCTATTATATCTTATAAGTATTATATTATAATTTTAATAAAATATATAATAAAATATATAATAGAATATAAATAAAGAAATATTACTTAACTAGTATATAATTATATTATTTCTATTAAATAAATTATTATTATATTTTATAATAGCGAGGATTTAAGAATAAAATATATATTATTTTTTATATTTATTATATAAATATTTAGAATTCTTATATAACTATTAACTAAATAGCTTTATTTTTTTTTTTTCTTTTTTTCTTTCTCTTTCTTCTTTATTCTTTTCTATTTTTTCTTTTTTTCTTTCCTTTTCTTTCTATCTACTATTTTACTAATCTTATTATTAATTTTCTTAATTTTCCTCTTTACTAAGCCTACTATTCTTTAAATATATTTAGGTACTTAATATTCATCGTTTATATAATAATTATATCCTTAATAAAAAGTATAGATCGTAAATATATTTATACTTACTTTATTAAAACTTAAATAATTTAGGAAATAAAGATATATAAATAAAAAATAAAAGTAGAACTCTAGATAATAAAGTAATATTTAGAGAGTTTTAATTATTAGAGAGACTTAATTATTAAAGAGTTTTAATAAATATTAAGAAATCTTAATTATTAGAGAGACTTAATTATTAGAGAGTCTTAATAAGTATTAAGAAATAAGAATTATATATTTACTTATCTAGTTTTCGCTATCTTTAAAGATAATATTAATTACTATATATTTCTTTCTTAGCTACCGCCCAGCGTTTTCTCTTAAGTTATAATATTAATTTAGTATATCTTAATAATCCTAATTCTTTAAGTCCTAAAATTATAATAATATTATTTATTATATAATTATTATAACTAATAATAATAATAATAATAGAATTCTTTTATATAATTCTTTAAATATAAAGTTATTAATAAATAATCTATATAATAAATACTTAATATATTAAAATACTTTTATTAATTATTATATTAAATTACTTATAGATATTAATAACTTTAAATATTTATAATTTAAATATAAATATTTTAAATATATAGTTCTAAATACTTATTCTTTAATATTTTTATTATTAACTTTTAATATATATATACTAGTTAATATAATATTATTTAAATACTAATATATATTAACGCTATAATAAGAAGAGTTTATAATGTCATAGTTCTGGCACCTCCATGGCGCTAGGCCCGATCCGGCTAGCGGCTATCTGCCGAGTACACATAGCCAGCAGCCTCCTGCATAGCTAGATCCTTCATAGCTATCAATCCGATCATACTGCGGTCTAGCTACCGATCTGGTCCAGTGCCCAGCCCCTGACATATTGATAGCTATCCTTCTTCCTGCAGCCTTGCGAAGCTTAGGGAGTTGTATCTAACACCTACATCTTTCAGCGGGATTCAACACCTAACATTTCCGGAAGACGGGTTTATATTGCGGATTGATCTAAACACCTAACATTCCTGTATGGGGCGAGCAAGAGCTTAATGTTGCGGATTGACTAGATACCTAGCATGCCTATAAGGATAGGACGAGCAGAGACTTCATGTTGAGGATGATCTAAGATGCAATACCTAAAGACATTCCCACAGGGCGAGCAATAGCTTAATGTTGAGGCAGATGCAATACCTAAAGACTTTCCCGCAGGGCGAGAAGCAAGGGCTTGATGTTGAGGTAGTAATCGGCAAAGAAGAAGGAATCCCAAGCACCGGAACCAGATCAGCGCATCATTCGGTAGCATCTAGTGTTGAGCAGTAGGGAACTGCAAGAGAAATCAACATCGACAAGAAGAAAAGAAAGAGCAAGGGTCTACACAGAAGATTGGGATATGAACAAGGCATCACCAAATCTTGCGGGCGCAATGTGTTGCTCCCCGCTGCAGACCATCAGCGCTGCTCGACACGGCAAGCAAGAGCATGAGTCTACATCAGGATGGCAATGAGGATTGGGATAGACACAAGCTATCACCAAGTTCTGCGGGTGCAATGTTCGGCTCCCCGCATCGCATCGCTGCAACGACTACCAGTACTGCTCAACACCGACAAAGGAACGACTATGCCTGATTGGGGCTAGTCCCGTTGCTAAGCAGGTGGAACGCCACCATTTTTTGCTTGCAGATCGCTGCGCGATAATCACGTTCTTTTTAGAATTTTCGACTTTTCGATTCTCAACCCCACGGCAGGCTATTTATCAACATCCACCTATTCCTTTGACATACAGACACATGTCGTCGCTCAATATGGCCTATTTGATACACCGGAGCGTGGATTCATAAGGCATTCATACATTATTGTCGCTACATCGCTGTCGCCCGGATTTGGACCTTCGGAGAAAGGGAGCTTGGCAAAGCTTGGAATCTTAGGGGCACTGGATGGGAGCTTGTATGTGATGGATGCGGGCAGAGGACGGTCTGATTGGTCGATATGGATGGATGGATGGATGGATGGATAGCTGTCGCATGGGGGATAGAGGGGCTATGGGGGATTTATAAGGCAACGAGGACGTTACCATTTAGAAGGGGAGGTAGTGTCACAGTTCTGGCACCTCCATGGCGCTAGGCCCGATCCGGCTAGCGGCTATCTGCCGAGCACACATAGCCAGCAGCCTCCTGCATAGCTAGATCCTTCATAGCTATCAATCCGATCATACTGCGGTCTAGCTACCGATCCGGTCCAGTGCCCAGCCCCTGACATATAATATTAAAAGATAAAGCGATAACTTTTAAGTAAATTATTTATTTAAATAAATAATCTTATTTATAATCCTATTTATATTTATACTTATTTATTTAAAAGTTCACTATATTTTATTTAATACTTATTATTTAAGCTTTTATAAATAATACTCTATTTATTTAAGAGCTTATATTTATTATATTTTATTAATTACTTATTTATTTATCTAATCTATCTATATTATATAATATTATTAGTATTAATAATATTTATTAATAATAATAATATTATTTTAATATATAATAAAGTACTTATAAAGTTATAAAGACTTATTAGAAAGTTAAAATATAAACTTAAAAGTATATAAGTAATTAAATAATTATATAAATAATAAAAAGTTAATATTTTAATATTTATTAGGGACTAGTATACGAGCGGGAATTAATTTTAAATTACTATATAATTAAATCTAAACTATAATTATTATATATAAGCGCGTAGCGTAGAATATTTAATAATATAGCTTTATAACTCGCTTAGAATACTAATATTTACGGTATTAACATTATAATATTACTTTTCTCTTTACTATAGAAGTTTTTATAACTATTTATTAAGTATTATCTTCAGAGTTTATTCTATAATATAATTAAATATATAGTAAATAAACTAACGACTAATAACTAACTATATATAATAAGAATTTATATTAATAATTTTAAATATATTTACTTATACTTAGATAATCTTCTTAATTAACTAGTAATAATTTATTAATTAAAGAATATCGTCTTAATTTAATATATTTTAATATAGAGTTTAGATTTATTAATTAAATATAAGTATTCTATAATAATATTATTAATAGTAGCTTCTAATTCTATAATATTTAAAAGAATTTATATAGTTCTAGTTTTTTTAAGTATTAATAATAAAAGTCTACTATTAATATTAAATAGTTAATAATATTCTTATAAAACTCCTAATCTAATTTCTTATTATTATATTCTATATATTTAATCTTATATATTAAATATTTTCTTTATTTTATTAAAGAATTATTTCTTCTCTTATTTACTTTTAAATCTAAGATTTCTTAAATATTCTAATATTTCTTACTCTTCTTATTAATTATTATTAATAACAGTGAGTTAATTCTTTATCTTAATAATAAATAACTATTATTTAAATATAATAACTATAAATAAAATATTAGGAAAATACTTTCTATTAATAATAAAAGTTTAAGTTTATATATAGAGTTATTAATAACTCTAATAATTTTAAATAAATTTAAATTCTTATAATTTAATAATTTATTTAGTCTAGTTATCTTAATATTTCTAATATTTAATATAATTATATTACTAACTTTAAACTTTAAAGTTAAATATTTTTTTCTATTTACTTACTTTATCTATAACGACTAAATTTATAATAACTATTCTCTTAAATATTTCTTTAATTCTTTTATCTTAGCGATAAATACGTTTATTAACTTAAACTTAATTTTAACTCTATATATTATAATAATATTCTATAGTATAGATAATTTAATATCTAATCTTAAAATATATTCTTTTATTACTAAGAATAATAATAAGCCGCTTATATTCTAATCTATATTTATTTTAAATTTAGTTATTAGAAGGAGGCTAACTTAATTACTTTAATTATAATTAATATATATTTATAAGTACTACTTAAAAACGATATTAATATTCTTTATTTAATTATTAATCTTAGGATAAAATATAGTTAATAGCTTTAACTTAATCTTTAAGTATTTATATAATTTTTTTTAAAAGTATAAGATAAACTATATATCTTTATTAAAAATAATTATTAATAGGTAATCTTCTTTTTTTTATATTTATTTAATAAATATCTATATAATTATTTTTATATCTATTAATTTTAATATTATAAATCTTCTCTTCTTAAATAGTTTATTAATAATTATTATAATATATTAATAGCTTCTCCTAAATTACTTATAAATTAATAATAAAGTAATAAAGTTTATAAAGATATCTATTTAATACTTCTTTAGAATTAATAATAGTTTAAGTAAATTATACTTATTACTTTTAAAACTCTTAGACTTTTTATAGATATAATAATTCTTAATAAATTTAGATACTAAATTAATTATTCTTAGCTAATAATAATATTAACTAACTTTAATATAAATACTTATATATTTTATATACTTATTTAATAAAGTTTTATATATTATTTAAAGAATTTTTATTCTTATATTATTAGCGTCTAGTATATAGAGTTTCTTATCTATATATAATATATTATTATATATCTTATAATCCTTTATCTTAATTCTTATTTCTTATTTTATTAAATTAGCTAGTATCTTTCTATATTTTATAACTTTACTTATAATTATTTTCTATATAACTTTATTATTAAGATATACTCGCTTAATAAACTTTATAATTTTTTCTATAGAAAGATAGTTTACTAATTTCTTTATTAATTTCTTAATAGATTTTCTCGTAGTTAATTCTTTAATAAAGTTCTTTATAATTAATTTTTTTATTAATTTCTTATCTAAACTAGATTCGTTTAAAAAGCTTAATAATAATTTCTCTATAAACTCCTTATTATTTAATATCTTCTATTTATAGAAATTATAAATTATAGTATATATAACTTATATATTTAACTTATATTTATTTAATAATAATATTATTATATTAACTATTTTCTTTATACTAGCGCTTAGGTATTCTCTCTTTAAGATTATTTAATTCTAAAACTTAAAATAAGGGTTTAAATTATATTTTAGTAAATTATTTAAGTATTTAATTAAACTATTCAGCTTTATACTCTTTATCTTAAATTAATAATTAATTCTAAAATTAAATTTTAATAGGAATTTTACTTATCTTATTTAATATTTATTAAGTTACTTCGTTATTATAAAATATTCTAAGTTCTTATAATTAGTTAATACTTTTATAGAGTTATTTATAAAGGTTTTTACTAACTTAAAATATTATTCCTTAAATATTTTAATTATTACTAGTAACTTTTTATTATATATTTTATAATTATATTCTTATAAGATTATTCTATAAAATATAAATATAATTAATCTTAATATATTCTTATTATTTTTTTAGGATAGTATTTTTATAATAATATAGTTTAACGCGTTTATTTTAATCTATATTTTATAATTAGGGTTAAAATATACTAGTATAAATACTCTAGTAAAGATTTTCTTTAATATCTTAAAAAAATTTTCCTTTAGGCTATCTAGTATTAGGGGAAATAATATATTATTATTAAAATTCTTAAACTTTAAGCTTTTTATCTTAATTAAGTTTATTAAGGGTATTATAATTTTTAAATAGTTCCTTATAAATCTTTTATAGAAGTTAATAAATCTAAGAAATATTTATATATCTTTAATATATTATAAAAGCTTCTATTCTTTAATAATCTTAATTTTCTTTAGGTTTATCTTTAATTTATTAATTATTATAATAAGTTCTAAATACTTTACTTTCTTTATATAAAAGTTATACTTATTAATATTTAGGAATAGCCTTGTTTCTAATAACTTATTAAGTATCTTTTATATATAATCTATATACTTCTTTATTATCTTATTATATACTAAGATATTATTAAGGTATACTATATAGAAATCGTCTAAATATTTATATAATATTTTATTTATAAAGACTTAGAATATCGTCAATATATTATATAATTTAAATAGTATAACTATATACTTATATAATCTATATTTAGTTAAGAATATTATTTTCTCTTTATATTCTTTCCTAATCCTTATTTTATTAAATATAATAATAATATTAAACTTACTATATATCCTAGCTATATAAAATCTAGCTAGAATATTTTTAATTAATAGAGAAGTATTTTTATTTTGAATAATTAATATATTTAAAGCTTAATAATTAATATATATTTATAATCCTCTATTAAACTTCTTAATAATAAGAATTAGTATTATATATAGTAATATACTAAGTCTTATATATTCTTTATCTAGTATATTATTAATATACTTCTTAATTATAAATATTTATTTTTAAGATATATTATATATTCTTCTTATTATTAATAAGCTACCTAGAATTAAATTAATAATATAATTAATATTTTTTATAGATAATAATTTATTTACCTTTATTAAACTTTATATTTTTAATTATTTATAATAAATCTTTAGTACTTTCTTCTTTAGCTATTTTTTTAAGATAAGTTCTTTCCTTATTTTAATAAAAAACTTTTTATAATTATTAAAGTTAATAATAATAATATTTATAATTAGCTTAGAGATTTTATTATTATAAGTTTTTAATAAATATTTAAAGTCTTCTAATTATAATATTATTATCTTATTATTTAGTTTTTTAATTAATTTAGTAAAAATATATATTAATATCTTAACTATATTACTTAATATTCTTTTCAGTCTCTATTTTTTAGTAGTATTTATATACTTATATACTATAATTAATCTATTATACTATAGATAATTAAATATATAATAATTAGAGTTAAAAGTTATTTTTCTAAAATCTAATAAAATATCTAGATTATATAACTTAAGCTAAGGTATTTCTACGCTGCGCAACGGGTTGAGTCGGGTTAAGAATCGAGTTTTTTTTTTAATTTCTTATTCTTTTAATAACTTTTTTGTTTATTAAGATAATTTTAATATTAGGGCTTGGATTTAAAGCCCTATATTAGGGCTATAAAACTATATATTTTTCACGCTAAACTAATATAGGCTAGTAGAGCTATTAGCGTGTCGGGTTGTTGGGTTGGGTCGGGTTAGACTTAAAAAACATAACCCGACCTGACTTTGAGTCCCTGTTTTTAAACCTTAATAAATCTACTAACCTAGATTAGTTTAGCGTAAAAAATATAGGGTTTTATAGCCCTTAAGTAGGGCTTTAAATCCATGCCCTAATATTAAAATTATATTAATAATTAAAAAAGTTATTAAGAAAAGAATGTGAAAAAGTTGAAATGCCAAGAAAAACTCGTTGCGCAGCGTAGATATTTCTAATATAATATTAAATCTTTTTAAAATAATAACTAAATACTAGATTTTATCTATATATTTATTAAGAGTAAATTTTACTTATATTCTATATATAATATTTAGCGTCTGTTTATAATTAATAAATTTTAATACTAGTAATTTTATTAACTTTATTATAAAGAGTTTATTTATTCTAATAAAGTTTAAATTAATAAAGTTTATAATAAACATCTTTATATTTATAAGATACTTAATTTTTACTATACTTTTTATTATATTTATATATTTTATAAAGTTAAACTATCTATCTTATTAAAGTTTATTTTAGTAGAATAATAATATAACTATTATAAGAACTTGGCTTTGAATTTTTTTTAACTTAGTTATTTTTTTATATACTTTCTTTAATTAGTTTCTAGCAGCGTTTTAACTAAAAATTATTAGTTTTTTAAATTACTTTTTAATATAATAGTTATAGCTTTTAATTTATATTTAATATTAATTATTAATAATCTTATTTCTATCTTATTAACTATAAATTATTTATCTTTTTTATATAGAGCTTTTAAATCCTTAGTAAAGTAATCTAGCTTTAAATATTTAATATAAAGTTTCTTCTTCTATATTTATAGAAGGATGTATAGCGGCTATATAAAGCTCTCTTTTAAAATACTAAAAAATTCTTTATATTCTCTATCTCTACCTTTTTTTTTAATATAGGAGTTATTACTATATTTATCTTTCTCCTTATTTTTATAAATTAACTATATTATTTTAGTCTATATATTAAATACTAAGTTCTATTTTATATTTAAGTTATAAGTATAGAATTTAATAATAAAGTTTTTATAAAATAATAACTTTATATTATTAATAACTTATATTCTTAAATTAAATAAAATATATTTCTTAAGATTATAAATCTTATAATTATTTAAATATTCTAATAATATAATTATAGCAGCGAACTTTATATAGAAAGTATTAAATATTTTATTCTTATTCTTTAATCTTATAATAAAATCTATACTTTATATATTTACTTCTATTTATACCTTTTTATTATATATACTGAAGTTATTTTCTAGATTTATAAAAATCTACTTATAATTTTTATAAGGGTTTTTAAATAACGATGAAATTCTTAAATAAATTATTATAAAGACTTAAAAGGTATATTTATTATAAATATAATTAATCTTAACTTTCTTTATAAAGAACTAGTAGGTGCTTTACTTAAATTTAAATAAAATATATAATTTTTATTATTTCTACTTTATATAATTCCTATTAAATATTAATATATCTAAGTAATTTTTATTATATCTAGGTATTATAATATTATAATTTTTTATTAAAGATACTCTCTCTTATATTATACTATTAATCTCTAGTAAATTATTATCTTTATTAAAATTATATAAACTTTATAATAAAATTTTTATTATTATTTCTAATTTTAAAGCTTTATTTTATTTCTCTAAAGTTTTTATATTCTCTTAATATTTATCTCTAAGCTAGTATATATATATTAAGTTTACTTTAATTATAATAAAACTCTTATCTATTTTCTTCGCTTTTACTTTTAACGTAAGGTATTTATTTTTTATTAAATTATATATTATCTATATTTATTAATTTTACTTAATTAATATTTTTATCTAGCTCGCGAAATTTCTTATTATAATATAAGTATTTCTTATAGTATTTTAAATACTTTTATATTACTCTTTAATAGCTTTATTATATAATAAGAAAGTTTAACTCCTTTAAATATTAAGAAATATATATAAGTATAGATTAATATAAATAATTAAATATTTATTAGCTATAAACTCCTCTCTATTATATAAATTAAATATATAGAAGAAAAGTTTATTTATAAGAAAAAAAACTCTCTTTTATATATTTAATCTTAACTATACTAAAATATTTATATTTAAAGTATTTAAAGTTTAAATATCTTATTTATTAATAATTAAACTATTTAAAGCTTAACTAGCTTAATTACTAGTAATTAAAATTATATAATTTTAATTATTTCTTAGTATTATCTCTCTAAACTTTATAATAAGATATATTTATATATTTTATTATTTTTATTTTATTAACTTAATATAGACTAGCTTATAATACTATTCTTTTATTTAGATTTTTTTATCTTTAAAGAATCTTATTTCTTAAATAAACTTCCTTAATACTAAAGTCTTATTATCTTAGTATTAAGAAATAAAAAGCTAAGCTTCTTAAGAATTGTCACGAGAATATGCATCTACTAGATAGTAGGATGGATAGTGGATATGCATAGAGCATAAGGTATGGTTTGGTTGGTTAGATATAATAAGAATGATGGAGCTGCAGTGCGCAAGAACTCGGCTATCTAGCTACTAGCCCCGGGAGCACCCGTCTTGGCATCAACCATCAAAACATGCGCAGCAGAACCGTGACAGTTGCCCACAAAAAACGAAGAAAAGCAATGCCCTCATTGCCATTGCGCGATCCATTGCGCATTCTATATCTGCATACCATGTCTGCATACTATTGACCAATAAGATTCTGCATAGCCCGTGGTTGCTGGGGCGACGGGGTGTTGTTGGTCGAGTAGGTGCGGGAGCAGATGCGGAGTTCCAGGAATGCCAAGATTTCTTCTCCGGAAGTCAGGATTTGGCGATAGCATGGTATGCGACAAGGACTATGTAAACACTTGTGAATAGTGGCGTCGGAGGATCGGACGGGGTGTTGCTAGCGACGAGCGATGGTCGATAAGGATTAGGTGAATAGAAAGGTGAGAAAGGAAGGTCTATGGTTGGAATGTTGAAAAGTTGAAAAAGTTAAAAAGGTGTTGAAAACATCGTAAGATTTTGAGCACTCGACATCGCAGGAATCGACAAAGGAAAAATGGTGGCGTCCAGCTGCATAGAGCTTAACCGTATTCGGCATAGTCGTCGCCTTTATCTAACGGTTCTTCTGGATCCTCGTCTGCCCATCGCGGGGTGCCATCGGGTGTCGTGTCGATCAGGTATGACCAGGTCTCCTTGCCCTGTTCCTTGCCTCGATAGATCCTAGGTCGGTGATTGAAATGGACACCGCGGGATCCTCCTGCTTGAGCAGGTGGTTGCGAAGGACCCTGCTTCGAAGCATCGCTGTGCGATTCTCGCTGGCGATCTTGCCCTGGGAATGTACGAGCATGCTGCTGTTGCCGGTGCATCTCATTTGCGCGATTCTGCCATGCAGTGGTCTTCGCGTCAACATCTTTGAGGAAATCGCTGAGCAGGGTAGTCGGTGATGGCTGCGCTAGCTGTTCCTGGAAATAGGGGCCCATTTGGTTCCATATTATCGTCAACTGATTATATATGGATCCAAGATCTGCAGATCGGGCTAAGCTCAATTGGCCATGGATCCATGTCCGCGGTGACATGCCTTGTTGTAGATCTCGCAAGGAATATCTAGATCTGGTCAATGCCGATAAGGCCTTTGCGGGATTCATACGGAACTGTTTGACTAGGGTATCGATCCATCGGGCTAGCTCAGTGGTAGAAGCTTCTAGAATCGCCTTAGTAGGATCGTCCACCTCGGTGGTCCACCATGTTAGGGCTGATCCTCGCAGGCAGCTTGGGATGACTTCTTTCACCAGATCTTGACCATATCTGCGCGAAAGCTCGTTGAGACGATCGACGAAAACGAAGATGTCGAGATAGTACGCGTGTTTGCCTGCGTTGACCACTGGACCAGGTGTAGTTTTCCCATGCTCTTGTTCTGCTTGGAACTCTGGGTCAAAGTATCCAACATCTTCAGCTCTCAACATCCTTCTGTACGGACTCCAGGATGACGTCGGTAGAGGTGGAGCTGGTGGTGGAGCTGCAGGTGGAGCTGCCGGTTGAGCTGCCGGTTGAGCTGGCGGTGAGGTCTCGATGGAAGGTAGGATTGGGGATATCTGCGCTTGACCTAGTCGTCGCATCATTTCATCGAATCTGGCATCCATAGCGGCGGTCATAGCGGCGGTGACGTCGGCAGTGATTTGGGTGCTAATGTCAGCTCTGAAGGTGTTGAGGGCAGATTCTTGCTCAGGTGAGAAAGCTCTCATAGCTAGCTGCTGTTGCTCAGATGGTGAGGCAGTGGTAACGTCTTCAGGATCCATAGTAGCTGGTTGCTTGCCTGCTTTTCTCGTTCCTGATGCCATGGCAAATGAGACGGATGTGAGGAAGACGATATGCCTAGCGAAAGGATCGTCAATGTCGAAAGTGTTGAAGACCTGATGAAGGATTCAGGATTCAGGGGCCTGTCGCGATGTAGGCACTGGTGTATGAGCGGATAAAGGACTAGGATACTAAGGCTTCCGATTTCTGGATCTTCTGCCGTTGCTACCAATTGTCACGAGAACATGCATCTACTAGATAGTAGGATGGATGGTGGATATGCATAGAGCATAAGGTATGGTTTGGTTGGTTAGATATAATAAGAATGATGGAGCTGCAGTGCGCAAGAACTCGGCTATCTAGCTACTAGCCCCGGGAGCACCCGTCTTGGCATCAACCATCAAAACATGCGCAGCAGAACCGTGACAAGAATTTTAATATAATTAAGTTATCTAAATATTAATACTAGTAATATAAATAGAAGAGAATATTTTATTAATTAAATAATAAGTTCAACCGTTATTTTAAATATATAAGATATAAGGAAGAATATAATTTTACTTCTATAAATATATTAAAATAAAAATATTTTAAAGAGTATAATAATATACTAAAGAAAAAGTATTTTAAAATACTAGCTAAGATAGTTTATATCTTTATTAAGATAGAAAATATTAAAATAAAATAAAAAGAAATAAGAGATAAAGAATTAGAAAATATTATAATATAAAAAAAAAAAGAGAAGGAGGTTATTATCTTTATTAAATCTTCTAATAATATCTTTATTATAGGTTTTTAAGATTAAGTCCTAAATAACTTTTTAATAAAGCTAGATTTTAAGCTTAAAACTTTATTAACTTCTTAAAATAATTAAATATTAAGAATAATTCTTATATATTTTTTAATAAATTATAATTTAATTATTTAATTAAATATCTCTATTCTCTATTAATTTATTAATAATTTAGAATTTTTTTAATATTATATTTCTTATTATCTTTATTAAGTCTAAGAGAAGCTATTTATAAATTAATATTAAAATCTATTTTTTTTAAAAATAATATATAAAATACTAGATATTTATATATTAATTAAAATAAATTTAAAAGATAGTTTATATCCTCTTTATATTTTTTTACTAAGAAAGGATTAAGCTTAATATAATTAAGCTTATTATTAAGTTTATTAATTTTAAAATTTTTATAAAAAAAATATATTTTATTCCCTTTAAAAATAATTAAATCTTTTAACTATTTTTAATTATAATATATTATTAAATAATTATTTAAGAATTATAAATCTTTCTATAATTTTTAATAAATTCTATTTATTTTCTAAATTATAATTATAGTTTTTTAAATCTACGGCTTAATACTTTTAGATAATAATATTATTTAGAGTTTAAAGTTATAATTAACTTAAAATAATAATATTCTAATTAAATTTAAGAAGGATTTATTATACGCTAGTTAGATACTAAATAAATAAATAATTTAATTATTTTAATAATAATTAATATAATACTAAAGATATTATTTAAAAATTTAATTTATTCTTTCTATCTAACTATTTATTTAAGGGTGGAATATAATATTTATTTTTAATTTAATTCTTATTATATTTATTAATAATCTCTAAAACTTAGAATTAAAAAACTTATTTTTATTTAAGATAATCTTATTTAGGAGTTTATAATAAGTTATTATAACTCTTAAAAATATATAGATAAGATCTTTTATATTAGAAGCTTTCTTATATAATATAAAGTATATCTATTTTATAAGTCTATTATTAATAATTAATATAGTATTATAAATAATATCTATTAATTATTCTCTTAATTTAAAAAGTTTAATAATAAAATTCTATATAATACTTTTCTAAGCCTATTCTAAAAAAATAAGTAATTTTAATTTTTTATAAAATTTATATTAAGTATATTTTATTCTAATATATATATTATATTAAGTAATATAATTCTTAATATATTTTCTTATTTTAAGGAAGTAGAAGTTTCTTAATATTTTTTTAAATATTTTTTTAATTCCTTAATATCCACCAGAGCTTTCTACTTTATAATAAATTTTAAAAATCTCTCTATATATTCCTATAAGGATATAAATTTATTTTTAAAAAATTAATAATTCTAAATTAATTTTTTTAAATAAGTTATAGTTATTAATATCTTTAATAATCTTAAAAGTTATTTTATTTTTTAATAGGTCTTTTAGTATATACTTAATAAAACTTTTAATCTTAATAATTATAATAGCTATAATTTATAAGTTATTAATATTTATACTAAATAAATTATTAAGATTTTATATAAAAATAGCTTTAATATTTTATTATATATTTATTATATAATTAGCTCTTCTACTAAATATATTTATAATATTATTTTTACTATCTTTAATATAATTAATCTTAAAATTAAATATAGATAATTCCTTATATTATTAAGCTAGATATTTATTTAGCTTTTTAATAAATAGAAAATATATTAAATTCTTATAATTAAATAAAATTTAAACTTAATACTTAGTTCCTTCTAAATAAATCTTTTAAATATAAAAAGTATTTATTATAAATAACAGCTCTTTATTATATATAGAATATCTAGTTTTAATATTAATTAATTTTTTATTATAATAAATTACTAGATACTAATAATAAATATATTTAATTTTTTTTATTTTTTCCTATATAGAGTTATCTTAGTTAGATAGTTAATTAATTATTACTTTAAAAACTCTATTAAAAATATTAATATAAAGATAGATAAATAACTTTAAATTAAATTAATATAATATTAAATTTAAAGTAAATTACTTTTATAATATTTTAAAGAATACTTTTATTTTTTTTAACTATATAAATAGTATATTATTATATATTAAGCCTATAAAAAATATTATAATTTTAGAGTATTAAGTAATAAATCTTTTATAAAAGTTTATAAATTTTAAAAAGAATTAAACTTCTTTCTTATTTATAAATATTAATTATTTAATTATACTTTTTATTTTATTTAAATTTATTTTAATTCTTTTATTAAAAATAATAAATTTTAAAAACTTTACTTATTTCTAATAAAATTTATATTTAAATATTTTTAAATATAAATCTATTTATTTAAGCTTTTTAAATATTAATTATATTTACTTAATATATTCTTTAAATATATTAAAGTATATAAGAATATTATTAATATATATTAAGATAAACTTATTAAGATATTTCTTTAAAATATTATTAATAAATATCTAAAATATTATTAAAGTATTTATTAATTTAAATAGTATAATTATATATTTATAAAGATTCTTTTTTATATAAAACGCTATTTTTTATTTATTATCTTTCTTTATATAAATTTAGTTAAATACTTTAGGAATATTAAATTTAATAAATTACTTTTTATCTTAAAACTTATCCTAAAGCTTATTAATTAATAGTAAGAGATAACTATTTTTAATAATAATATTATTAAATACTTTATAATTTATATATAATTTCTACTCACCTTTCTTTTCCTTTAAAATAAATAGAATAGGATATTTTATTAATAATTAGAATTTCCTAATAAACTCTTTTTATTTATTTTTTTTAATATAATTTATAAAAATAACTACTTTATCTTATAATAATAGATAGATAGACTTTTTTATAGATTATATATTAAGAATTAACTTAATTTTATAATCTTATAATTAATATTTAGAAAGAATTTTATTAATATTTTTTTCTTAAAATAAAGTTTTAAATTCTATATATTTATTTAGAATATTTATATAAGTAATCTTACTAGCTATATAAATCCTATTTTATAATATTATAATATTTTCTTTATTAAAATTATTTTTTATTTTTTTTCTTATCTATACTACTATATAAATAAAGTTATAATTTAGAATAAATAAAACTTTATTTATTATATTATTTATAAATTTAATTATTTTATTTTATTATTCTATTAATAGATTAGTTTCTCTTAATTATAAAATTTTAAATATAATATTATTAACTTCTCTAAATATTAAATTAAAAGATTTTTTTTTAATTTTATACTCTATCTTAAATAATACTTTTTTAGTTATACTATTAATAATATTTATCTTTATTTTATTAAAATTTATTAATATATATAGCTTATATTTTATTATAAAAATATTAAATTTTTTTATAAAATTAAGTTTTATTAAATTTTAATTTAATTTATTATTAATTATAATCTTAATTAGATTTCTATTAATTTTAATTTAAAAATAGAAATTTTAATTACTATTAAATTCTATAACAGCTATTTATTTAGTTTTAAGATAAATTCTACTAAATAATCTCTTTATTAAAGAATTTACTAGTTTTTTAAATTAAGCTTAGATAAATTTATAATAAAATTTTTTATATAGCTTATTTTAATAAAATATTCTTTAGGTATAGATTCTATAATTAAAGATATATTAATTATTTCTTTTATTAATCTTAATATCTTTTATCTCTATATAAGTAAGATAATTTATAAATTAAAAAAAAGTACTTCTTTATTTTTTAAGAACCTAGATTTTCTAGAGATTTAATAATATAAAATATTAATTATATTTTTATATTCTTTCTTATTTAGAGTTTTTTTAATTTTTTTTAAAAATAACTTTTAAAGAATTTTAAATATAATTTTAAGATTATAAATTTTAAAAGCTTTTTTATTAACTTTCTAAAATAAATCTATTTAATTAATAAGTATTTTAAGTTTTTTAATATAAAACTTTAACTTTTTTTTCTTATCTAAACTTAAAGATTAAATAAATAAATCTAATAAAAATTTTTTATATTTTAATTATAATTACTAATTTATTTTCTTAATTTTAATTTATTTATTAATTAGATATAAAATAAACTTTTCTATTATAAATTTAGCTTCTATTAACTATTTTCTTAACTAGATATTTATTTATTACTAAATATTAATTATCTCTCTATATTATTAATATAGCTAGTAAAGTCTAGCTATTAATTCTTTATTTAAGATATCTTCTTTCTTTAAGAAAGATACTTTTTCTTTTAAAAATAAATTAATATAAATATTATTCTTATTATAATATTTTTTATTATTTATTATAATTATTTATTAATTATATTTATTAAGAAATTATTCTAATTCTTACTTTTTTAATAAATATATTTTATATTAATTATTAAAGTAAGTTATTTATAATAAGCTTATATATTTATTTAAATTTCTTTTTATACTTTTTAGCCTATATAAATCTAATTATTTATTATTATTTAGGGTTTAATTCCTTATAACTACTATTTAATAATTTTTTTTAAAATATTTATTCTTATAATAACCTTTCTTACTATAACTATAATATTTAATATTTAATAAATTCTTTTTAAACTTTTTTATCTTTTTACCCTTTTTATAAGGTTTAGAACTTATTATAAAAATATTTTTTTTCTTATATAATTTTCTTATTAAGTTAAGATATTTTTATTCTATCTTCCTTTTATATAATTTATTATTAAGAAAGTATATTATAGCTATTAAATTTAGAAACTCTTTAATCTTTATTAAATCTACTTATATAAACTTATTTTTAATATAAAATTTTAGATTTTATTAATATTATACTATTTATATTAATAAATTTTAATTTAATTAATAAGTAATATCTTAAAACTTTATTATATACTTAATTACTAGTTTTATTTAAACTAAGATATATAGATATCTTTTTAAATAGAATACTTCTATATTATCTTTAAAAAATAATAATAATATATTTTAGATATACTTTTTATTTATAATAAACTTTAAAAACTTATTTTCTATAATATTAAGATCTTATATTCTAATATATTTTTTTAATTATAATTAAAAAATATTTATTACATCTTCTTTAAAATATAATAAAAAGAATATATTCTTAACTTTAGTATTCTAAAACTAATTAAAATAAAAAAATATATAGAGGTTAATATTTTTTAAAAATATATAAAGAATTTTTTATTTCTTAAAGAACTTCTCTAGCTTAGAGACTTCTATACTCTTTTCTATAATTACTATATTTTTTTTAAGGATTAATAAAAATTTTATTTCTCTTTTCTTTTAAACTTTCTTAAGGCTAGTTATATTAATATATTATTTATTAAATATAGAACCTAATATACTTATTTTTAAAATAATAAAGAATAGTATTTAAAGTATAATAGAGAGGTTTAATTCCTTTAGATATTAAAAAATATATATAAGTATAGATTAATATAAGTAGTTAAATATTTATTAGTTATAAACTTTTCTTTATTATATAAGTTAAATATATAGAAGAAAAGCCTATTTATAAGAAAAAAAGTTTTTTTTTATATATTTAATCTTAGCTACGCTAAGATATTTATATTTAAAATATTTAAAGCTTAAATACTTTATTTATTAGTAATTAAATTATTTAAAGCTTAACTAGTTTAATTACTAGTAATTAAAGTTATATAATCTTAATTACTCCTTAGTATTACCTCTCTAGACTTTATAATAAGATATATTTATATATTTTATTATTTCTATTTTACTAGCCTAATATAGGCTAGCCCGTAATATATTAATTATTTTAACAAAGTTTTTTTCTTTTATAATAATTACCTCTTATTAATTATTATTATTAATATTTTCTATTAAGTATAGGACTAAGTTATTTTATTTATTAAAGTTAATTATAAAGTATTTTACTTTCATAGCTATCTTATCTACTTTTATATTTCTTAAATATTTAATCTTATTATTAAAAAGCTCGTTGCTATTATTATTTATATCTTTCTCTTCTTTATAATTAAAATCTATTAGATTATTATTTATTATTTAAGTTTAACTTATAATAAGGCTCTTTAAAGTTTATAATATTTAATTCTTTAATATCTTAAATAATAATTAAAATATATAGGGAGTTATACTATTATTAAATTAAACTAATTTAAATTATAAATTTAAGGATAATAATTAAATTACTTCTTTTATAAAGTATAGTTCAATAGCTATCTTTATTAACTATAATACTTTTTAAAAATTTTCTAGTATTAATAACTTATTTTAACAGAATTTAACTTATTTTAGTAAGAAAAAATTTGCATTATAAAAAGAATAATTTAGATTATATTAAAGATTAATATATAAATAAGAATTAGTTTTAGATTACTATATAATTAAATCTAAACTATAATTATTATATATAAATATATAACGTAGACTATTTAATAATATAACTTTATAATTTATTTAAAGTATTAATATCTATAGCGTTAGTATTATAATAATATTATATAAAGTAATATATAAGTAACTAATATAGAAAGTATTAAAAAAGTAATAATAATTAATTATATAAATAAGAAAATAATTTATTTATAATCTATAGTCTATATAATAATAATATAATATTAATATTATTTAATATTATACTAATATAATATTAATATTAACTTAGTATTAAGTTAATAATATATAGAATACTTTTAATTATTATATTTAAAATTTAATTTAATATAAGATTATCTATAGATTATATTATAAACTTATAATAAAGAAGTTTAACTTCTTTAAGTACTAAGAGATATATAAATATAAATTAATATAAATAATTTAAATATTTATTAACTATAAACTCCTCTTTATTATATAAGTTAAATATATAGAAGGAAAGTTTATTTATAAAAAAAAAGCTCTTTTTTATATATTTAATTTTAATTATATTAAAATATTTATATTTAAAGTATTTAAAGTCTAAATATTTTATTTAATAATAATTAAATTATTTAAAGCTTAACTAGCTTAATTACTAGTAATTAATATTATATAATTTTAATTACCTCTTAATATTATTTTCTAGACTTTATAATAAGATTTATTTATATATTTTATTATTTCTATTTTACTAGCTTAATATAAACTAGCCTATAATATTATTTCCTTATTTAGATTTTTTTATCTTTAAAAAACTTAATTTCTTAAATAATCTTTCTTAATACTAAAGTCTTATTATTTAAGTATTAAAAAATAAAAAGTTAAGCTACTTAAGAGTTTCAGTATAGCTAAGTTATCTAAATATTAATATTAATAATATAAATAAAAGAGGACGTTTTATTAACTAAATAGTAAATTCAATTACTATTATAAATATATATAATATAAGGGGGAATATAGTCTTGTCTTTATAAATATATTAAAATAAAAATATTTTAAAGAGCGTAATAATACGTTAAAGAAAAAGTATTTTAAGGTATTAATTAAAATAATTTATATCTTTACTAAGATAAAAAGTATTAGAGTAAAGTAAAAGAAAATAAAAAATTAAAAATTAAAAAATATTATAATATAGAAAAAAAAGAAGAAAGAGACCGCTACTTCTACTAAATTCTTTAATAATATTTTTTTTATAAGCTTCTAGGACTAAGTCTTAAGTAATTTTTTAATAAAACTAGATTTTAAGTTTAAAATTTTACTAGCTTCTTAAAATAATTAAATACTAAAAGTAATTCTTATATATTCTTTAATAAATTATAGTTTAACTATTTAACTAGATATCTCTATTCCTTATTAATTTATTAATAATCTAGAATTTCTTTAATATTATATTTCTTATTATCTTTATTAAGTCTAAGAGAGGCTATTTATAAATTAATATTAAAATTTATTTTTTTTAAAAGTAATATATAAAATACTAGATATTTATATATTAATTAGAATAAATCTAAGAAATAATTTATATCCCCTTTATATTCTTTTATTAAGAAAGGATTAAGCTTAATATAATTAAGCTTATTACTAAGCTTATTAATTTTAAAATTTCTATAAAAAAAATATACTTTATTCTCTTTAAAAATAATTAGACCTTTTAATTATTTTTAATTATAATATATTACTAAACGGCTACTTAAAAACTATAAATTTTTTTATAATTCTTAATAAATTTTACTTAATTTTTAAGTTATAATTATAGCCTTTTAAGCTTATAACTTAATACCTTTAAATAATAATATTATTTAGGGTTTAAAACTATAATTAGCTTAAAATAATAATATCTTAATTAAATTTAAAAGAGACTTATTATATACTAGTTAGATATTAAATAAATAAATAACCTAGTTATCTTAATAATAATTAATATAATATTAAAGGTATTATTTAAGAGTTTAATTTATTCTTTTTATTTAATTATTTATTTAAGGGTGAAATATAGTACTTATTTTTAATTTAATTCTTATTATATCTATTAATAATCTTTAAAACTTAAAGTTAAAGAGTTTATCTCTATTTAAAATAATCTTATCTAAAAGTTTATAATAAGCTACTATAATTTTTAAAAATATATAAGTAAAATCTTCCACGCTAAAAGCTTCTTTATATAATATAAAATATATTTACTTTATAAATCTATTATTAATAATTAATATAGTATTATAAATAGTACTTATTAATTATTCTTTTAATTTAAAAAGTTTAATAATAAAATTCTATATAATATTTTTCTAGGCTTATTTTAAAAAAATAGATAATTTTAACTCTTTATAAGGCTTATATTAGGCGTATTTTATTCTAATATATATATTATATTAAATAATATAATTCTTAATATACTTTCTTATTCTAGGAAAGTAGAAATTCCTTAATATTTTTTTAAATATTTTTTTAATTTTTTAATATTTACTAAAGCTTTCTACTTTATAATAAATCTTAAAAATCTTTCTATATATTCCTATAAGGATATAAATCTATTTCTAAAAGATTAATAATCCTAGATCGGTTTTTTTAAATAAATTATAGTTATTAATATTTTTAATAATTTTAAAAACTACCTTATCCTTTAATAAATCTTTTAATATATACTTAGTAAAACTTTTAATCTTAATAATTATAATAACTATAATTTATAAACTATTAATATTTATACTAAATAATTTATTAAAGTTCTATATAAGAATAGCTTTAATATTTTATTATATATTTATTATATAATTAACTCTCCTATTAAATATATTTATAGTATTATTTTTACTACCTTTAATATAATTAATTTTAAAGTTAAATATAAATAATTTTTTATATTACTAAGCCAGACGTCTATTTAGCTTTTTAATAAATAAAAAATATATTAAATTTTTATAATTAAATAAGATCTAAATCTAGTACTTAGTTCCTTTTAAATAAATTTTCTAAATATAAAAAGTATTTACTATAAATAATAGCTCCTTATTATATATAAAATATCTAGTTTTAATATTAATTAACTTTTTATTATAATAAGTTATTAAGTACTAGTAATAAGTATATTTAATTTTTTTTATTTTTCTCTATAAAGGGTTATCTTAATTAAATAGTTAATTAATTATTACTTTAAAAACTTTATTAAAAATATTAATATAAAAATAGATAAATAACTCTAAATTAAATTAATATAATATTAAACTTAAAGTAAATTATTTTTATAATATTTTAAAAAATATCTTTACTTCCTTTAATTATATAAAAAATATATTATTATATATTAAGCCTATAAGGGGTGTTATAATTTTAAAATATTAAATAATAAATCTCCTATAAGAATTTATAAATTTTAAAAAAAATTAAACTTTTTTCTTATTTATAAATATTAGTTATTTAATTATATTTTTTATCTTATTTAAGTCTATCTTAATTCCCTAGTTAAAAATAATAAATTTTAAAAACTTTATTTATTTCTAGTAAAACTTATATTTAGATATTTTTAAATATAAATTTATTTATTTAAGTTTTCTAAGTATTAATTATACTTACTTAATATATTCTTTAAATATATTAAAGTATATAAGGATATTATTAATATATACTAAAATAAACTTATTAAGATATTTCTTTAATATATTATTAATAAACGCCTAAAATATTACTAGAATATTAGTTAATCTAAATAATATAATTATATATTTATAAAGACTCTTTTTTATATAGAATACTATCTTCTATTTATTATCTTTCTTTATATAAATTTAGTTAAATATTCTTAAAATATTAAATTTAATAAATTACTTCTTACCTTAAAGCTTATTCTAAAGCTTATTAATTAATAATAAAAGATAACTATTTTTAATAATAATATTATTAAATATTTTATAATCTATATATAATCTCTATTCACCTTTTTTTCTCTTTAAAATAAATAGAATAAAATAATTTATTAATAATTAAAATTTCCTAATAAACTCTTTCTATTTATTTTCCTTAATATAATCTATAAGAGTAACTACCTTATTTTATAATAATAAATAAATAAGCTTTTTTATAAATTATATATTAAGAATTAGCTTAATCTTATAATTCTATAATTAATATTTAAAAAAGGCTTTATTAATATTCTTTTTTTAAAATAAGATTTTAAATTCTATATATTTACTTAAAATATTTATATAAGTAATTTTACTAATTATATAGATCCTACTCTATAATACTATAATATTTTTTTTATTAAAATTATTTTTTATCTCTTCTCTTATCTATATTATTATATAAATAAAGTTATAATTTAAGATAGACGAAACTCTATTTATTATACTATTTATAAATTTAATTATCCTATCTTATTATTTTATTAATAGATTAATTTTTCTTAACTATAAAGTTTTAAATATAATATTATTAACTCCTTTAAGTATTAAATTAAAGAATTTCTTTTTAATCTTATATCTTATTTTAAATAATAACTTTTTAATTATATTATTAATAATACTTATCTTTATTCTATTAAAATTTATTAATATATATAGCTTATATTTTATTATAAGGATACTAAACTTCCTTATAAAATTAGATTTTATTAAATTTTAATTTAATTTACTATTAATTATAATTCTAACTAGATTTCTATTAATTTTAACTTAAAAACGAAATCTTTAATTATTATTAAATTTTATAATAGCTATTTATTTAGCCTTAAAATAAGTCTTGTTAAATAATCTTCTTATTAAAAAATCTATTAATTTTTTAAATTAAGCTTAAATAAGTTTATAGTAAGACTTTCTATATAACTTATTCTAATAAAACGTTCTTTAAATATAAGTTCTATAATTAAAAGTATATTAACTATTTTTTTTATTAATCTTAATACCTCTTACCTCTATATAAATAAGATAATTTATAGATTAGAAAAAAATACTTCTTTATTTTTTAAGAATCTAAACCCTCTAAGGATATAATAATATAAAATATTAATTATATCTTTATATTCTTCCTTATTTAAAATTTTTTTAATTTTTTTTAAAAACAACTTTTAAAAGATTTTAAATATAATTTTAAAGTTATATATTTTAAAAACTTTCCTATTTATTTTTTAAAATAGATTTATTTAATTAATAAGTATTCTAAGTCTCTTAATATAAGATTTTAACTCTCTTTTTTTATCTAAATCTAGAGATTAAATAAATAAATTTAATAAAGATTTTTTATATTCTAGCTATAATTACTAATTTATTTTCTTAATTTTAACTTATTTATTTATTAAATAGGAAGTAAGGTTTTTTATTATAAATTTTATCTTTACTAGCTATTCTCTTAATTAAATATTTATTTATTATTAAATATCAGTTATTTCTTTATATTATTAATATAATTAATAAAGCCTAGCTACTAATTCTTTATTTAAAATATTTTTTTTCTTTAAAAAAGGTACTTCTTTCTTTAAGAGTAAATTAATATAAATATTATCCTTACTATAATTTTCTTTATTATTTATTATAGCTACTTATTAACTAAATTTATTAAGGAATTATTTTAATTCTTATTTCTCTAATAAGTATATTCTATACTAGTTATTAAAGTAAGTTATTTAAAATAAATTTATATATTTATCTAAGTTTCTTTTTATACTTTCTAGCCTATATAAATCTAATTATTTATTATTATTTAGAATTTAATCCTCTATAATTACTACTTAATAGTTTCTCTTAGAATACTTATTTTTATAATAGTTTTTCTTATTATAACTATAATACTTAATATTTAATAAATTCTTTTTAGATTTTTTTATCTTTTTACTCTTTTTATAAGATTTAGAGCTTATTATAGAAATATTCTTCTTCTTATATAATTTCCTTATTAAATTAAGATATTTTTATTCTATCTTTCTTTTATATAATCTATTATTAAGGAAGTATATTATAATTATTAAATTTAAAAATTTTTTAATTTTTATTAAATTTACTCTTATAAGTTTATTCTTAATATAAGATTTTAAACCTTATTAATATTATACTATTTATATTAATAGATTTTAATTTAGTTAATAAATAATACCTTAAAATTTAATTATATATTTAATTATTAGTTTTATTTAGACTAGAGTATATAGATATCTTTTTAAGTAAAATATTTTTATATTATTTTTAAAAAATAGTATTAATATATTTTAGATATATTTTTTATTTATAAGAAACTTTAAAAACTTATTCTTTATAATATTAGGGTTTTATATTCTAATATATTCTTTTAATTATAATTAAAGAGTATCTACTATATCTCCTTTAAAATATAATAAGAGAAATAGATTTCTAGCTTTAATACTTTAAAACTAGTTAAAATAAAATAATATATAAATATTAATATTTTTTAAAAATCTATAAAGGATTCTTTATTTCCTAAAGAATATCTTTAACTTAAAAACTTCTATATTTTTTTCTATAACTACTATATCTTTTTTAAAGACTTAAGGAACTTCTACTTTCTTTTAAGCCTTCTTAAGGCTAGCTATACTTATATATTATTTATTAGATATAGAACTTAATATACTTATTCTTAAAGTAGTAAAGAATAGTATTTAAAGTATAATAAAGAAGTTTAACTCCTTTAAATACTAAAAGATATATAAGTATAAATTAATATAAATAGTTTAAATATTTATTAACTATAAACTCCTCTCTATTATATAAGTTAAATATATAGAAGGAAAGCTTATTTATAAAAAAGAAAGTTTTTTTTTATATATTTAATCTTAGTTATATTAAGATACTTATATTTAAAATATTTAAAGCCTAAATACTTTATTTAATAATAATTAAATTATTTAAAGCTTAACTAGCTTAATTATTAATAATTAATATTATATAATTTTAATTACTTTTTAATATTACTTCCTAAACTCTATAATAAGATTTACTTATATATTTTATTATTTCTATTCTATTAACTTAATACGGGTTAATTTATAATAAAACTTTACTAAGCTTAAATATAATATTATATTAAGTATAATAAATTATTATATATAAAATTCTTTTATAAGAATAAGAAAAAAAATAACTAGTTCTAAATAATTATAGATTAAAAGAAAGCTAATTAATATTCAGATTACTAGTATAAATCTATAAGGTAATAATATTTATTATAAATATCTTGTTATAAATACTATATTCTAACTATTTATTATTCTATTTACTAGAGGATTGCTATAGAAACCGGAACTAGTAATAGCCGATCCGTTAACTTTTATTAAAAATTACATCGGAAGTAGGAATAGGTGAAGCAAGCGCAGCGGAAGCTCCTTCCGCCCCCCGTGCAGATTAGTAGCGCATTTGTATGTAATCCTGCACGCAGGCAGATAGCGAATTCATCATCGTTCCATCCACACATAAATCTGCCCTAACAACAGGGGACTGCCACTAAGAAAAATAGGGGACTGTCCGGATCCAAGTCGCACGGACATCGAGGGCCTTACGAAACCTGAAACCTTTTCCCATGCAGAATATTTTTCAATGCGATTTTGCCTGTTCGCAGTTGGATAATACCAGAGCTTATCAACCGGTAGGTAGCTATATCCAGTGTAAGGACCTTCCTATTTAGTTCCGGCGTGAATCGACGTAGATGGGATCCTCTCGTTTCATTTCGCTAGATTTATTCATTTCTTTTCTATGGCGTCTCGAACCACGGTTTTTATCCCGGCCGCTTATGGGTAAGGGTAATCGGGATATTCTGTCTTTTCTGACGGGGATGTGTACGGTTGTCTTAGTCTCCATCTCGCGGCCTCTTTTACGGCTCTATCGGCTTCCTCATTTCCAAGTATACCTGTGTAAGCTGGAATCCAATGGAGTGGAATTTTTTCAACCCGATTCCCTAAGTGGCTTCAACATCGTGAAGGCTCTTTCGATCAGACACTGCCCTGATGATTGTCTTGGGTAGGCTATCGCCTTAATTGCCATGCTGATCCCCCCTGATCGTCTCGGATTAATTGCCAAGCCGTATCACGTGATATATTCCTCAGCTACTTCACTTCACATATATGATTTGTCTTTTGTAGCAGTCCTCGCCCTCGTACATCTCCCTGCCCATCCTCTGTATCTGATTCCATGGAAAGCTGGCTAACAAAATCTGGAGCGGTCGGCCTGAACGCCTTGGAGCTCGCCAATTTTCAGGTCACCGGGCGTGGTGTTAGATCACTGCGGTATTTCAAGGAAGGAGAAAGGATTCTCACCACTCCATGTGGTACTCTCTGGACAGTCGAACATGCATATGCTGATCCCCTTCTGGGGCCAGCCCTTCGCTCTGCGCAGCCGCCCTTGACTGTCGAGGACACCTTGGCGACATACATCCTCTTCGTCCGATCACGCAAGTCGGGATACAATGGCCTGCGAAGCCACGTGAGGGCCTTTCCTACGAGCTACTCTACAAGCATCTTTTTTACCGAGAACGAGTTGGAAGTCTGCGCTGGGACCTCACTGTACACCCTAACGAAGCAGCTAAAGCGGCAGATTGAGGAGGACTATGCGGGATTGGTCGCGCGACTTTTCGGACAGTATCAAGATCTTTTTCCCCTCGACAAATTCACCATCGAAGACGTAGGTGTTACATGTATGATATATGTTACGAATCAAATGCTAACTTGTAATTCCCTTAATTTTAGTATAAGTGGGCTCTCTCCACTGTCTGGAGTCGTGGGATGGATTTTGTGCTGCCGGATGGAAATTCGATTCGATTGTTGGCGCCCTTTGCGGACATGTTGAACCACTCTTCTGAGGTTAAGCAGTGTCACGTCTACGATGCCTCGTCCGGAAATGTCTCTGTCCTTGCTGGGAAAGACTACGAAGTCGGAGATCAGGTATGTTCTTTTTGTCCTCTGGCGGTGCTAGATTTGTGGTTGTAACATGGGACATGTTCTTTCAGGTTTTCATCAATTATGGTCCCCTTCCGAATAGCCGCCTTTTACGTCTCTATGGCTTCGTCTTATTGAGTAATCCCAACGACAGCTATGATATCGTCCTTTCAACGCACTCTATGGCCCCATTTTGGGAGCAGAAGCAAAAGCTCTGGATATCGGCCGGACTCGATTCGACCTGTACCATCCCCCTCACTCTCACCGATCCGCTACCGAAAAATGTCCTTCGATACCTCCGTATTCAGCGATTGGACGAATCAGATCTCTCCGTCATACAAGTCGACGCTACGGATGAAATAATTAACGAATCGAATGAGGTGGAAGTTCTACAGTTTTTAGTGGACTCATTCTGTGGTCTTCTGGAAAATTTCGGAATTCAACTGGAAATGCTAGAAGAACAACTCGCAGCGAGCGTCCACCCTCCGGGAGGGAACGCATGGGCCGCGGCACATGTCAGCTTGGGCCAACAGCGGGTGTTGAGAATGGCGAGGAAGAGGGCGGAGGATCTATTGGTGGTGGCAGAGAGCGGACGTGGGAGAAGGGGAGATTCGTCGCCACCGGCGCGATGCGAGAATTGCGAAAAGGTTTCTGGGCCTTTCATGCTATGTGGGAGGTGCAAAGCGGTGATGTATTGTACGCGGACGTGTCAGGTCGCTCATTACAAAGAGCACAAGGTCGTATGTCGAGTCATAGGTGCAGCTCTAAAAAATAGTTCAGAGATAAAATAGGAAGATCTCTAATCTAAAAGTTTCATAATATTTCATCAAATTTATAATAATAACTAAATTATAATTAATCTATTAGAAATAATAATAAATTTTAATTAAAATAAGTATGAATAGTTTTTAATTTAATTAATTTTATATATTATATATAATAGTTAAATATTAATATAAATTAAAAATAATATATTCAAATTTTACAAAGTTCTTGATAGCGGTCCTAGAGGCAGCTCTGGAGCAGCATGCCCCGCGGAGCCCCCAAGACAATGCGCCTAGGCCTTAAGATAGGACCCCAAGGCGATATGCTTACACCCGAAGATAAGCCTCTAAGCAGTGTTAGAGCTCTACAGCCGAGATGGCTGGGCAGTAGCTCTTGGGCAGAACCGTCCTAGGAGCGCGCTGATTTGCCCCTTAGAAGCTTGAGGACAAGCTGCTGAATAAGGAGAGGGGGCAATTATAATACGGCCACTAAATAAGGCCCCTAGGGTCTTTAAACTAGGCCAGAATAGGGTCTTCGCTGGCTAACAGACCCAACAATGCGAGCTGGAGCTTTTGCTTGGGGGTGTTTAGCGCAGAGGTGAGGTGTTTCAAATTCAATCATAACAGGGACTATCTAGGGTTTACGCTGGCCGAGACGCTTTGTCTATCCACATATTTAGGAACATGGAGCGCAGTGCCGAATACGTTGCACGCGTATTACAATTTCAAATTCGTCCGACTAGCAGGGTCTTCAACACCGTGCCGCAGGGTTCATCACACTGCCTTATGACGCCAGAGTATTATATGTCTGCGTTGTATTCACCACATCAGCTCTGCATGTACTAGACTAGGACCCTCGCTTCGTGTCGCTGGAAAGGGTCTTCGATGCCACGCTCTTATGAAGCTTCTCGCCTGATTCTCATGTGCAAAGGATAGAATGTACCTCAAAGAGGTGAAACGTTGAGACGTCGATTCCGGGGTGCTGTCATGTTCGAGACCATGACAGTCTCCATCTAATGTGGTTGCTGCTGAGTTGTCAACCTTTTCAACGGACATGTCCCATGCCAATCCTCTTTCTTGACCATCTGCAGCCATTGTGTCTCTGATGACAGATGTAGTCAGCTGTTGCCCTTCGACACTAAACAGTACAGATCTGCCTCTCTTGTCATTGCCCCCTACTAGCTGGCAATAGCCCCGCTGGTCAAGCAATCGTTTAGTGCTAGGGTCGCATTGTGGGTAGAGTAGTTTGAGTTGCATATCTTGAGATGGAGGACAAAGGGCATAATCCTGCAGTAAGGCGTAGGCATCTTCCCCTCCAATGACCGTACCACGTTCTAGTGGTAAAGGAGACTCGATTGATATTGGCGTGTATGTCTTAGCCACACGGTGAAGGTGAAGCACATGGCCCTGGTAAGCCCGAGCGTATGCTGGATTGGGAAAAAGCATAAAGTAATATCCCGCACATTCCAAGGTCTGGGGATCTCGCATCGGGATCACTGTATGAACCAAGTGAGTACAAAAGACGTTTGCACAAGGTTGGCCTTTCCCATACCTTTCAACAATTCACCTGGGCCGGTCCAATGCGCAATGTGTTTGCCTTTGGGTGCAACACGTCGAAAGTCACTTTCGACGAGCGACTTGCTTGCAATCTGAAGGACAAGCACAGCAAGTTTCTCTTGACGGAAAGCTTCGACTGTAGCTTGACGAGTCATCTGTGCTGACCGCACTCTGCTGTGGTTTGGGTCATCATGGTATTTTTGAAACCCCCCACAGACTTCAGGCAGAGGTAGACGGGGAACGTCATGGTTCTTTTCTTCTATGTTGAGACTAGAATCTGCTTTCTTCCGGAGCTCTTCCGGAAAAAGCTCCTCTAATAATGATACTTTCTGCGGTCTCTGACGTCGGACTCCATTTTTCCTGCTTAGGCGTCCTCCAGCGCTATGTAGATATCGTACCTGGCATGAGACGGCCAGTGACCATGTCAACCAAAAACATGGATTAGTAGGAAGCTTCGGTGCTAGCATCAACACGCCAGTGATAGGTATGGTTTCATTAGAGTCCAGGATGCTACGAAACATATGTACAAAGTCGGCACTGATGGCTTGGCTTGGCGCGGCTCGCTTGCCTAGTCTGCCGTGATGCGCTAACAGTAGTTGCATGCCAAGCTCTCAGCCCTACAAACCCGCCCTCAAGAGGGATGCCTAGACAACAGCCGCTCGGGCGCAACAAATACTTTAGTAACGTGTCCTTAAGCCGGAAAATTGGATCTACAAGATCATACAGGACTCGATGGATCCTATAAGTAGCTGTTAAGAGAATACATTTTAGGGTTGGTAGGCCCCTGAGGTCTTCGGCATGCTCCAGAGGACCAATATCTCGCTAGGGTTAGGGCTTGCTCAGAATCGAATGACGGGACTAATCTTGCGCTAGCATGCCAAGAATATAGCCCCATGGATCTGCCACTAAAAGGGTGCCTAGAGGGTATCCTCCTAATTAGCCCCCCCCGCCTAGAGCACCCGCTAAAAAGCTATAGTCAGGTAGCTAGCCCCTACAGTCTCCGAAGACACCGACATGCTCCAGGGGCCTTCTCTGAAACTCAGGGTTAGGGCTTTCCATGAAAACGGTTAACGCAAATCAAGATTAGTCATGTCGTTCTATGTATACAGAGGTACAACCATACGAATTTCTTCATTCTCTCTTGGAGGGGCTGCTGTCCACTAGGCCTGACATCAAATGCCATGCCATGGGTGAATGAACCGCCACCTGCAAAATAAGGGGACCACTAAACTTTTGGCTTTAGCTGGTGTTTTGAAAACCACCTTTCTTTAAGTAGAGCACGAAGAAAGAGCAGGATTTTCCACTATTTAAATATTCTAATTTTATGGCATCTTCAGTGGGATATAAAGTACGACCTTGGCCCTCACGAACGGATTCCAGAGACATCTTCCGAATCTTCCTTTCGCCGTCTAACCTTGTGTTGCACAAATTTTCTGCAGGCGATGTCTGCAACATCGAGACACCCGTTGGGCTAATCAAGCCGGCCGTTATTTGGCCTGCGGCTGAGAAGATCAAGGAAGACATCGTCCAGACATCAAAGGCTCTCCAAAAATTGTACGGCTTAGAGCTCGGCTGCAAGGTCCTTCTTTCTCAAACCAAACATCCAATCCAAGATGCAAACGACGTTGGATTATGCGAGGTCTTTGAAGACGAGTCCGATGTATCTCTTCCACCTTTGGACGAAGGAGGACGTTTGCATTGGTCATGGCTTTTAGAGTACGCTGTGGAACAGGCAGGAATTCTATCGCCCGGTATGATGCTTGACAAATACGAGTGTAAGGGAGAGAAGAGAGCATTCAAAGTTCAAGAAATCAATGCTTCTGCTGATCCTTTACTCTATCGTGCGCATAAGGGCTGTAAGGTTAATATCGTGGGAAAACCCATGGAAACAGCCCACCCTGGAGACAATCTGAAGTGTGAGCTATTGATTCCCAGTGAGGGTGTTGGTGGCTTAGACAGACAGATAAAACAGTTAAATGATATCGTAGCCATGTATAGCCTTTCAGATGATCGCACATCCAATGTGCCTGCTTTCTTTCAGCCTCGTCAAGGCGGTATTCTTCTCTATGGTGCTCGAGGGACGGGCAAAAGCAAACTACTTCGGAAGGTTTCTGAAGCTGGTTGGCAGAAAGTGTTTCACATTGATCATACAACGACTACTCCGCGAGCTGCGGACATTGAGGCTGTCATTACACGCATCTTCTCCGATGCCCTGCGCTACCAGCCCAGTGTCATCATCATGGATACCCTGGAATCAATTGCTAGTAAACAAGAATCACCTAGTTTGGGAAGAGCTTTTTGTATCGGCCAAGTCCTATCTCGGCAGCTTGAGCGGCTTGAAAATTCCCGTACATTGGCAATTGGGTGCTGTCGGAGTTTGACGGATATCTACCAGGATCTCAGAGGGGTTGGACGCTTCGATTTGGAAGTTGAGATACCAATTCCAGACTCAATGTCCCGTGCAGAAATACTTAAGGTTCTCAGTGGCCTACCAAAAGATGGCGTTCAATCAACCTTGGATGGTATAGCAACGCGGACGCATGGTTTTGTAGGCGCAGATCTCAGAAAGTTGCTAGGGCAGGCGGTGAAAATTAGGGCGATCCGGGATCGAGTAGCCGAGTCGGACTACATGGGGATAAAGAATGTGCTGCCGGATGTGTTGCTCGATGATATGAAAGCAGATTTTGACGGCGCACTTCTCCGAGTTCGGCCAACAGCCATGCAAGAGGTCTTTGTGGAGACACCGAATGTCAGATGGAGCGACATCGGAGGGCAGCACGGAGTCAAAGAGGAGCTTGAAGAAGCTGTCATATGGCCAATTAAGGTAATGTAAACGCGCAATCACTTCCTAGCAGTGTAGCTAATGACTGAAAGTACCCGGAAGCAATGGAGAGACACGGTCTCAAGCCGAAGAAGGGGCTGCTCCTGTACGGTCCTCCAGGCTGTTCCAAGACAATGACCGCTAAAGCTGCTGCAACTGAATCTGGACTCAATTTTCTAACAGTCCGTGGACCTGAGCTCATGAGCATGTACGTTGGAGAGTCTGAACGTGCTATTCGTGAGGTGTTCAGCAAAGCCCGTGCTGTTAGTCCTAGCATCATATTTTTTGATGAGATCGATGCAATAGGTGCTACAGGTGACAATAGCCAACACGGAGGCGTCAATACTGTGACAACATTACTGACTGAACTTGATGGCTTTCAGGAATTGAAGGACGTTTTTGTACTTGCAGCAACCAATAAGCCAGAAAAACTGGATCTCGCATTGATACGTGCGGGAAGATTGGATACGACCCTTTACGTGGGCTTACCAGATACTGCAGCCCGGCGGGAAATCCTTACGATGCGAATGCGTAATATGTATCTCTCTGATGGCGTCGATGCGGTTGCTTTGTCGGAAGCGACGGAAGGGTTTTCAGGAGCAGAGATCACTAACATTTGCCAAAAGGCAAGCTATGTAGCCCTAAGGGAGGAGGTGGACATGAAGGAAAATCAAAGAGTCAGTCAGGAGCACTTCAGAATTGCGCTGACCAGAGTCGAGAAGTCGATCACGCCAGAAATGATCAGGAAGTATGAAGCTTGGGGTGCAGGAAGACATTAAGGTATCACGGGGTATCTTCTGAGATCAGCAATTCATGCCGTTTCAAAAGCCTCGTCTGCTGCTGAGGAAAAGTGCTTGTTATCTGCTCATAGTGAAAAAGACTTTTCCAGAGTCTGAGTCTCTGTGAGTGACTTACGTGTACTTCCCGGCGACCTCTTGCTCGCATCAAAGAGCAGAAAGTGGCGTCTATTTTCTAAGCCCTCAGGGCACCATATAGACAATATTTGGTGGCTACCGTACTATTCTAACGTCATTTTTGCGTAATTCTGGCTACCGATGTTGTCATTACACCCCACAGAAGCCCGCAGTGGACATGCATCAGACCTACCCTCGATTCGACTTTTCATTAAACAATAGATAAATGCTATTTCGACTATGTCTGATCCCTTCTTATCTCTTTCACTACCACAAGCATGACCTCATGGATTTCCTGACCGCTGCAATCGGCCATAGGCAGCTTTCGAAGCCAAACTCAGTACTCGACCACTAGCTAGATGCCAGGATTTCCTGTTGCCAAAAGGTTTTCCATAACTTCCAAGAGGAACCTCGCCGTGTTGAGGACAGATATAGTAGGCACCCTACAGTGGAGACTTCCGTGCGAGAGATGGGTGTATATCGTGTCTTCTTGGGGACGCCATCAACCCTTCCTCAAGGGTTAGATTTCTATGGTGACGACAAGGGTCTGCTTATGTGTCACTATCTCAAGTATATCGAACGGTCATGTTGACCGGCATACGCAGACGGCTAAAGAAGTGGAGACAAAGACTGCGCCGAGTAATGGTCATACCTCCTTTTCGGCCGCAGGTATCTTTGAGGATTTGGCCATCGCTTTCGTTAAGGTCAAGCCAACATGAGACGTCCCGTATGATATTCTGGTTTGTCTCTACCATGCATCCGTAGAAGTCGATGAGGCCATTTCCAAATCGGACAGGTGATAGAATGACATGAAGTGGAAATATACCATGCTTGATTCATAGATCGGACGAAATTGTAAGTGATTCTTCTACTCAACTTTCCGACCCTTCAACGATTATTCCCCAATCGATCATTGCTTCTCCAGCAGGATTTGTCTTTCTTGCCACTCCATTCCCTTCTATACTAATCCGATGATCGAAGTGACCTGGCGGGAGACGTCGAAAACCCTGAAAGAAGCTAGTGCTCGAACGTACTTGGTGTGCTCTGCATCATCATGCTCAGGTTCTTGGTTGAATAGTCTCCTCGAGAGCTTTAGTATGATATATTGTGTCAGGCGATAGGATAAGCCTTGTCATTTTGTCGTATTCCTGAAGCTTCGAAATAACTGTGCACGAACTCTCCAAGATGAAAATTTGGAAAGGTCCAATGTCATCCAGAGCGTCTTCGGCAAAAGCTGACGAGAGAAGTCAAGTACTGAGGGCGAAGTGACAAATCCGTCCGTCTCTACGATAGTGTGAGACATTTCTCTCAACAACTTTCGAAATTTAAGGACCACCAGAGCTTCAGACATTGGAGCGAATTCGATTTCCGGCTGTTTGATGGCCCTGTCTCAGAATTCATCTACGGCAGAGACTCGCAGTGGTAGTACTTCGTTTTCGTCTGGCCTCTCCAGCGCGGGTGTAATTGCTCACAACGTCTCTTCTGATCCATGATCATGAGTGCTGTCTCCTGATGGGACACCCTCTGTCATTGATTTTCAGGCCAGACTTCCCAAAAAGCAGCTACGTCCACTGAAGACGTTTGAAACACGGTTCATAATGCCTCACAAACGCGCTTGTCCTCTTTATTGTAGAGGTAGTATCCCCAAGAGTAGGAGCTAGCTGGCAATGGCGTCATTTCTTTTTCACTTCCGAAGCTATTCTCAACTTTGTTTCGCTTTTGGTATTGCCATTCCAAATTGACCAAAAAATAACTCGTATCTCCTAGCCGAGTAATATCGACATTGTAATGCCACCATTGTTGCCACGCCGAGCAAGATCGTCGTTGAAATCCAAAAGATGAAGTCGAGCCTGGTACCCATGTGCAACATCGAACGACGTTGCCAAAATGAGACGTGTAGTAAGAGACGGAAAGGGAGTATTTCGTTACCCAAGAGAGTTGGGCAAATTGGTAGATAAAGCAGCACGGGCATTATGCATTTTGTCTGAACTCTAGGACTTTTCAGGATAGCGCTGAGCTGCTATCTATTCTTGTTCGATCGCCGTGGAGTCTTCTTCAGCTTGGAACATTTGTAGCAGCCCAACACAACCTCGAAGCCCACTGCCGTCATAACACCACCGAGAGTGAAATTAAGGGACGCTGTGATAGCAACCAATTATCCGTGCGAAAGTATAGGTTCGATCGCGTTGTCACATGGGGACCTGAATATTAGAGCTCGTAGGTAGAAATGAAATTCAGCAAGGTAGCCACCACCTATCACCCTTACCTAAAGTGGAGTCGAAATAGATTAGTGTTGCGTGAGAGGTATCAAAATATTCAAGAGAACCTCTCTGATAAGATCTGCGGGGTTATCGACCTACGAAGGCCTTGAAAGAAGTCCGATCAAAAAATGATAGGTCTGTCATCACCACAGTCAAAGAGAGCCTATATAGGCAATGCCACTCAAGAATAACTTCCGAATTCCACGGCTGATTATAACAGCATGATTGAGCCGCACGTAACCGAAATGATACGGCCCCCGCCTCGTCTTCACAGCGACGCACAATTGCTACTACCATTCCATATCCATGTTGAAGACACTGGAAAGATCGTTGAGCAGATCGATTCTTTGCTCAAAAGTGCCTACCTCCTCTTGGTAATTGCATGTGATGACCCTACCTTACAATATGCGAGATATGGACCAAATGAAGCATTATGGCATAGATACTTGCCTCCTGTATTCTCCTCGATTACCTTGGTGATCCTAGACTATTCAATAGTAGAGAATGCTGTCAATGAGAGTTGTCTTGGTAGTATCGCTCATTCTATTAGCATACTATTCCTTGGTTAGGTTTCGATGAGAGCTTTCTGAACTCATCATATGTCATCCTGATTCACTGACTCGCACTACTGCGCCAGTGTGATAAGATGGTCAAGCCAGATTCAAGCTAACAGTGTCGTCGCTTTTGAATGATGCTGCGGAGAACAACACCCAAAGTCTTGATTTGCGCCGACTGTTTCGAGCGATGCCCTAACCCTGATCATAGATATCGTTCCTGGGGCATGCCAGTGCTTTAAAGGTGTGCGAGGGTCTACTACAGTAGGCGTATGTGGGCTTTGGCTTCTTAACGGTGACTTCAGGTTATGGGTCCCAACTATGGAGTGTTTGAGAATCTAGGGGTCCCCCGTTAGTGCCCCCCAGGCCCTCTAGAGGCAGAACCCTTGGCACGCTAACACGGTTATTGCAAAAGGTCTTTTGGTGTTGTTCTCCGTACTTAAAGTTGGTATCCTAAATGGAATGGCAAGGGCGTTTCGGATACATGACATCCCTAGGATTGAGTTAAACGCCAAGGTCGGGACAATCATTATAAAGCCGAATGCAATTCACATACACCTGTGCTCATACTCTGTACGTTCTTTGAGAACCTACATGGTGGATCGGACCTAGCTTCAAAACAATGCCTTCTTCATCCCCCGAGCGTGGCCGTACGCGATCGCGCCAGCATACCTCCGCATTCGCCAAATCACAGACCCCTTCAAGAACAAGGTCTCCACCACGTCGCACCATTTCACCTCGTTCTGCCTCCAGATCGAGGTCACCAAGCCGCACACCGTCTGGTCGTGGAGATAGGCGGAATGGAACAACAGCTGGAAGAAATCGAAGCAAGAGTCCCACAAGAACGTTATCGCGGAGCCGAAGCGGAGGCCGACCTGGACGACGTTACAGAGAACGAAGCTACACAAGAAGCCATAGTCGCGGCTCACCAATACCGAAGAGCTCGAAGGCGAGCTATTGAGACCCCAGATACTGCTGAGCCCATAGCTAACGTCGCATAGATAGTGGTTGAGAAGCTCACCAAGAATGTTAATGAGGCTCATCTCCAAGAGATCTTCGCTACATATGGCCCAATTCGGGCGCTGGAATTACCAATGAATCCTAAGTGTAAGAACTGAGTACCCTGGAGGAAACTCAAGCTCATTAGAATAGTTATGACCAATCGCGGTACCGCATTCATTACGTATGCAGAGACGCCAAATGCCGAAGCTGCCATTTCTCACATGCATGAAGCCCAACTAGACGGTGCAATCATCAACGTTTCAATCGTCCTCCCTCGCCGTAGATTCTCCCGCTCACCTCCTTCTCGCCGAGGGGTTCCCCCATATGATCGCTTCGAAGCACGAGGACCTCCTCCCGGAGGCTACAGAGCTGGACCGCCGCCTCCAGCCTATGGACCACCTGGTAGTCGATATCGATCACCCTATCGATCGCCTCCACCCAGAAGAGGGTCGCCGCCCAGAAGATATGGTGGCCGACCGGGCCCTAGGGACCGTGACTTGGATACATATCGACCGCGCTCATATTCTCGATCAAGGACTCGGTCACGGTCTTACTCTTCGAGATCGAGAAGTCGGTCTCCGCCACGCCGTAATCAGGGGTACCGACGAAGAGATAGTCCACCGCCCCCAAGAGGAGGGAGGAGAAGGAGAAGTCCAAGCTATTCAAGCTTTTCTAGCTACAGTGACAGGAGTAGGAGTCGGAGCAGAGCCCGTTATCGGAGGTGAAAGGGCATGAGTAGATACTTGTGGTTTCGACCTTATCTTCTGTTACCTGTAATATGGGCCAATTGAAAGTATTGCTGGGTCTAAATGAGGCTTTCCAAACGTGTGAGTCTTTGCAATTGACCTAGAGTTGGGGCGTTGGGTACCCGGGGTTGGTGCATGATTCAAGAAACCAACCAAGCTATCCGGGCATAGAAGGCGGCTATTATCTCCAGAAGACTGTTTCAGTCGAAACACGAAAATGAATGGTCACATGAAAGGCTATTTCATCTCTTCAAGGCCATCTTAATCCGTTACTCTTGATGGTTTCGATATGCATCAAGTTCGAGAAATATAAGGATGCAACCGTCTAGTTCTTGTTCCAAATAAGAGGGGTCATGTAACAATCACTATTACAATATCAGATGTCGAGGTGCTTCTTTAAACAAGCCGTTGACATTAAGGATACTATATCTCTATTCATGGCTTGTATGAACCTGAGACGTAATACAAAGATGTTCCATAGAATATCTACCATCTCAAGAACAAGCCTTTCCGTTCGCGCCGTGCAACACCGTCTCGTGCAACAGATTGAATAGACGCTCAAAACCCACGCACCCTATATCTCCTTTAGCAGCATTTGCCACCCATGGCAGAACTTATGCTGTTGTTCTGATCTGACACATTGACGCCTTGGGATGGGCCCTGGTCCGTCTTAGAAGTGTCGATAATTCTCTTCTTAATGTCCGCAGCTAAACTGTAGAAAGCCTTCTCTACATTGATGTTGCTCTTTGCAGACACCTCCATGAATGGAATGCCAAGCTCGTCGGCCAATTGTTGTCCTTGTTCCACTGATACAGCTCGTTTCTCTTCCCAGTCACATTTGTTTCCAATCAGGATCTTATTGACGCCTTCAGTTGCATGTTGTTCAACATTTGAGAACCAGGTACGAATGTCTAGGCCGTGTCAGCTTTTCGAGGCTCCATGAAAGAGGTCCGTGGAAGAACAAACTGTTGAAAGACCGTTCATCAGTGACATCATATACCAGCAGAATGCCCATAGCACCTCTGTAATATGCCGTCGTAATTGTCCTAAATCTCTCTTGCCCCGCAGTATCCCATATCTGTAGCTTCACCCTCTTTCCATCTAACTCTATTGTTCGAATCTTGAAATCAATGCCTATCGTTGTGATGAAGGATGGCGTGAAGGAATCTTCGCTGAATCGTAGAAGACAACATGACTTGCCGACCCCGGAGTCACCGATGAGGAGCAGCTTTATCTGTAAATTGTCAACTCACAGCGCTTGTATAGGGCTCCAAATAAGGATGTGCTGCATTCAAGACTTACGAGGAAGTCGTAATTTCGAGTCCCAGCCATAACGATGTCGGAGGAGAAGCACAAGGGAACTTGGCTGGTTGGAGAAGCTCAACGCTTCTGCTCACTGCACCTAAGAGCGCCAAGGGATATCGAATGCTGGCTATAGCACCTACGATCTCTTGCCTGGCCACTAGTGCTGGTATGTCAGTTTCGCAAGGGAAGATTATGCTATGGCAGTACCGTCGTTGGTTGGCAAGATGGCTTCTTGTTGAATGTGTGAGGTAAGGCGCTAATGACCGAACGCCGAGTGGGAGGTTTAGCCGTTCCAGGCACAGTTACTCCGTGAGCTCACCAACACTTTTAGAGTCTGATATATTTATGGCACCAAGTACGTTTTATGTATTGATGCTATGTATAGAGGAACCCCTACTATGTACAAAGGCTTAGTGTCCTAGAACATCAGCAAGTAGCCTCATGTTAGGTCGTATGTACGAAGAACTACCGCACGCATGAACATACTTTCTGTTCGATACCAACCTTGGACGATGCACCGCAGACGCCTGCCGGATGCTCAGACCTCAAGCTATGCGTTTAAATATCACCTTAGCCATTTCAAATACGCCCAGCGAATCCTTTCAGCAACCTGGATCTGGCGTTCGACTCCAGTCCGAAGATCGATCAAGTCATTGACGTCTTCTAGGAATTCGTTGTAAATCTCTCCTGGTAATACGCGTTGAGCTCTCTCCCGAAGAACGTGTACTTCACAAAGGAGCATGCCATGGTCTTTGTAAGACAGCATGCCATTGCTAGTTGGGGTCGAACCAGTCAAGATACGATCGATGTTCCTTGCGCATGTGAGCACGGTGTCAAATGGTTCAGGGGTTCTTGCTGACCTCAGTGTTCGGATCAGGCTACCTTGCTTTCCACCTCGTATTCGCCCTCTACGTCCAGCGAAGATACTACTAAGCCAGCGCGAAACACCTATACAGACCAGAATACCGGGCGTCAATCCGACGAATCTAACCTGATCATCAGCAACGGTCAAGCAGTAATTGGCTAGTGCAAACATACCCAAAGACAAGCTCTTGGCTCCTGAGAAGGTTATCGATACCGCCAACCGCAACCTCGACGTCGACCTTAGTCTTTTGAATCTGGATGAGGAGTGCACGGATTAGATCTCCTTTGATGGTACCTATGAAAGGCCTCCGGAGATCCTTCTCGTATGCTCTCAGAACTGGAGTCAAGTCTCCTTCTCTGACCTTAGCTCTAACATCAGCAACTTCTGCATCTGTTAGGCGAGCGCCACTGGAGATATCCGCGTTGTCGATGGCAAAGTCTACAACCATTCGCTCTAAGCTAGCTCTGTCACCTTGTAGACTTTCTTTGCTCATGATCGCAATCTCGCTATCTTCATCATGCCGAATCGTTCCGATCACTTTCTTCAGAGGCTCGAGCACCCAATTGTTCCAGAAGTCAATTGTCGTATCTCCGAAGTCCTGGAGCCAGGTGATAATTTCAGCTTTTCGACTAACGATAACACGCAGCAATGTACTTGAAGAGAGGAAAAGAGCTGTTCCAGGAAGCCAATAGCGGACTAGAGGAGATGGTCTCCCATATTGGCAGATCAAGCCTGTAGAGGCTGCAATATGGGCAGGTATGTGAACTTGTAGAACATTCTGGAGTCGGACTCTAAGCCTTGTGGCTTGCGAGGCCGATTGGTCCTCGCTATCATCCTGCATCGATCTAGAGTCGTCGTCGACATTTGTGAAGACCGTCTCTTCAAATTCACTGGCTCCGAGTTCAAGCACGGTGATATTTCCAAGGACTGTCTCCATCAGAGATATGCTCTTTGCGACAACACTCCGCCATTCGTCTTGACTGGTGGATCGGCCTCTAGAGCTTACAGAACTTTCATCGTCGACATCAAAAACCATTCCTTCGTCCATCAATATCCCCAGCCCACTAGCGCTCAATTCACGTAAGTTTTTTAGGCGCTTCCGCTTTGACCTTGCTTCCATTCTACTCATAGTCAAAGGCGATAAGAACCTTGACTGCATATCAGCCAGAGAGCGATCCCGCACGCTATCTTTGACTAGACCATAGAATTGTCTCCAACGATCTGATATCGTCCATTGTTCTCGCACTTCCTGGTCGCCAGCACTTCGGATTGACCCCAGCCTTTGCCAAGCATCGCTGTATATATCATTGACCCATCTCCAGAGGCGCAAGGGTGACGTCTGAATGGTATATAGCCCTGTGTATCTGTACGAACCTAGAATCTCATTCCAATATCCTATGTCGTTGCTCAAGGGTAACGTCTGCTCCAACAGCACGTTTAGTATGAGTCCATAAGTTTGGGTTGCGGCCTTGCTGACAAGAAGCCATTCGAGCTCCTGCTCTTGTGCACTATACTCGTCATGCTCCGCGCTACTGCTGACAGAGCGTTCTGAAGCCTTTGCTTTTTCGAGCGCAGTTAAAATTGCATGGGACGGGAGCAAGGCACGGGAGGAAGAGGATGTAGAGAGTGTTTTGATAGCAGCTTGCAACTTCAGAGTCCGAGTCAGATCGGGGCCGACTGCGCTTGGAGAAGAGAGATTTTGGGCGTCATCCGAAGCCCACTGGAGCTCAGGCGAGGAAGGGATGGAAGGTTGTTTGGCGAGCTGTAACCGGTCCAGCTGACCATCGACATGGCTGATATGGCTGGACAGTCACTTAGTACGAATCGAGCGCGCTGTACGTGATCATTAGGACCTACTCTATGACCAAAGACATGGTGAACCATGAGCGGCTCGCAGCCGTCAATGCATAGTCTTTAATCTAACATTGTCTAAGCGCGAAAAACTTTACCAACTCAATGGTCACAATTGACAGCGGCAGCGGACCCCAAGTCTCAGGACTTGGCTTACAACGTAAGTTGGTGAGATACTCACACCTACGTAGTGAAAGCAAAGCTCTGGATTTTGATTGCCGGTATTCAGCCGCTGGCGAGGCTAGACCGATCTTGGATCACTCCACGGCGGCAGAGGTACTGCCGACAGATGGGAACGATTTTCGACCAATGATACCGAGGTTTGCCGCTTCGCATGAACAAAAAAGTTATCTAGCACTCTAAAACCACTTATTTACATCTATCCTACAGTAAGAAAGCCGGCATCGAAGTGCTCACTCATTATCATGTAAGTTGCATCAATAGCTCGGTCATTGCCCGCCTTTGTGACATGTCTCAACAGGAATTCAACGTCCTCCCTATTCACGTCGCCTCCGGACACTTACTGGGGTCAATTCGACGAAGTTTCCAAGTACAATGTCCATTTGAACGTTTTCGAGCGTCTATGGGCAGCATGGTATGCCTACATGCAGAATGATGTCCTCGCCACAGGCATCATGTCGTTCTTGATGCATGAGACCGTGTACTTTGGCCGCTCATTGCCCTGGATGATTATCGACCACATTCCATACTTCAATAAATACAAAATACAAAATGTATGTACGCCAATCTGATGGCTTTAATTGAACGAAAGAATATTGCTTACGCTTCGGCAGCAAAAAATCCCAACAGCGCAAGAACAATGGAATTGCGCCAAGCTTGTACTGCTGTCCCATTTCACTGTGGAACTACCACAAATCTGGTGGGTTGCAATTAGAAGCCCAGTGTCGCTCGGAATTAGCTAACGTGTTTAGGCTCTTCCACCCAATGGCCCAATATGTCGGTCTAGCTACCGGTGTCCCGTTCCCCTCGCTCCTCACGATATTCTATCAAATCGCTGTCTTCTTCGTGCTGGAGGACACATGGCATTACTGGTCACACCGAGCACTGCACTGGGGCCCACTTTATAAGAATATTCACAAAATCCACCATCAGTACTCTGCTCCGTTTGGTATGGCGGCAGAGTACGCCTCGCCTATCGAAGTCATGATCCTGGGTCTGGGTACCGTGGGCGCTCCAATCCTCTGGTGCGCCATCACTGGTGATCTTCACATCTTGACAATGTATATCTGGATCGTGTGCCGCCTGTTCCAAGCCATCGATGCGCACAGCGGCTATGAGTTTCCGTGGAGCTTGCACCACTTCTTACCGTTCTGGGCTGGTGCCGAGCATCACGATGTCCATCACGAAAGGTTCATTGGAAACTATTCGAGCAGCTTTAGGTGGTGGGACTACGTATTCGACACCGAGTCTGGACCTGAAGCAGCAAAGAAGAGGAGGGAACGTCGCTTGGCAAAAGAAGGGAAGAAGGTCCAGTAACTTGGGGCAGCTGCTAGAGTCTATAACAAACCTAGAATAATGATAATGAGCACAATCAATAGACCAGAAATGATTGTTTGGCTACTTCTCCGGCGGTTAGACCTATGTACATAGGAGGCTCGTGGGAAGTCCTTTTCTTGTATGTAGCTTCTGTATTATACAATACTACCAACATTAGCAATTTCGTTAACAGCATCAAATTTTAGCCCCTGAACAGCTGTAAATGGGAGATAATCTTGTGATTGTTGGAAGAATTAGACACAATGGCTGTCATGGAGAACTGGGGAGCGTTTTTCTTGAAAGCCGTTCAATTCTAAACGAAGTCGAAAACCTTGAATGGCGCTGGCTCGACGTCGAACCTTTCTTCGTGCAGCTTCGCCTGTTCATCGCACCAACTTGCCATTTCGACGTCCTTGATACTTAGACCCTCGGGTCTATGTGTGGTCCACTGGATAAAAGTATGATTGTATGCCTGTCTCAGCTTAATCAGATACCATCGATACTTCCGAAATAATCTCGTTAAGCTCCATACATACATTCCACCATTCTGGATGATGATTTTTCGATTTGCATTCCTCTGCGACGGCCTGCATGAAGCTCTTTGTGACATGTCAGCTTCACTACACATCAACCTGCTGGATTGATCATATTCTCCGCCTACCCATGTCTTTTTAAACCCCTTAAAGTAAAAGGATCGCCTTATACCTTTGCCGTCGAGGCAAAGGTACCAACGCTGCTTCGGTGGATCACCTTGACCATTGAGCAACGGTCCCAGTTTGGCCAAGACTTCTGCCACGTTCTGGGCTTTCGAAACTGTGATTCGATGCTCTCCAAGCTCTTGGACTGTTTGAGCCTCGCTTAATTCGTGCTTTTGGATCGGCGGATCTTCGTCAGACATAGCATCAGCTTTGGTTCTTGGATGCCTGTAGCATATAGAACTGTTGTGTAGACTACGGCGGACCAGGCAGGAGATGTATAATCCATAGTGGGGTCGTACTTTTCCTGACATCTTTGAACAGCTCACTCAGCATCATGCAGCTATTTGATATGGCTGGAATCTTGGCATTCGGCTGATTTTCCCGCCCCGCGGACTAGGTACTAAAAAGTTCGGTTCACAGCCCCTGGAATCCCCTTTCCGCAGCTCTGTTCGTCTGATGGAATAACACAGATATAAGTTGGCATTGAAGTTAAAAAGATGAATGTTCTTTTAAGTTGACATCGATGAAAGTCGACCAATCCTTGCTTTTTGCTGTGCGTTTTAGATGTCGAATTGGGCGAGGGTCCGGATAATTTTGACCCATTGAGGTCGCACGAGGGTCAAATGCCATGAGTGGAACTCTGAACGCCACTCAACACATTGCACATCCTACGTTCTATCCACCCCACTACTGGTGGCGTATCATTTTTAAGGACCGAATTGAACATCTTGAATGGACTGGTAGGCCCATACCGATTGCAAAGATGCTCTGACAGATGGCACGCGACGACTCCAACGCGTGCAGTTGACATGAAAGATTTGAAACTTGGCCCCACATTACACGTAGCTTACCTAGGTATGGTGAATGCGGGAGACTAACTCAGGCGTAAAGCTTTTGTTTGGAATATATTTCCGAAATGTCCATGTTCTACGTCATAGCAGGGAATTGCATCACACTTTCCCGGCAAATTGGGATGCTCGTTGAGTGGCAAATATAATTTCCTTTCTTTGCCTACATCCTCCATACCTCCTGCTGCAATTACTCTCATTATTAGTCTCCTGTCTTTGTTTTGCAAACTTACACGCAAAGCAATTCATGCAAACAGAAATGGCATCTTCCCTCGCCAGCGGCTTACAAAAGGTCGTGAACATGGACGGAGCTGCTAGTAACAATCCGAAGCTTGCACAGCTTTCTCAAGACACAGTCAACTATGATGCGTCCCAGAATGCAAGGCTGACCACCGATTTTGGTACCAAAGTAAACAATACCGATCATTGGCTCAGTGTCTCCACCGAGGACCACTACGGACCCTCCTTGTTAGAAGATGGTCATGGGCGAGAAAAGGTCGGTATACCCACGCCTCGCGCCGACAAATATTGAACCTGTTTGTAGATCCACCGGTTTGATCACGAGCGAATTCCAGAGCGTGTTGTACACGCGCGTGGTGCTGGTGCATTCGGGACGTTCAAGCTCTATCAGAGCGCCTCAGATGTCACAGACGCTGGGGTTCTCACGGACACCTCTCGCACAACGCCGGTATTTCTTCGCTTTTCGACAGTCCTTGGGAGCCGAGGTAGTGCCGATACTGTTCGTGATGTCCGAGGTTTCGCTGTAAAGTTCTACACTGAGGAGGGCAACTGGGATATCGTTGGTAATGATATTCCCGTGTTCTTCATTCAAGTACATACATCCGCTGGCCAAGCGATACTTATGTTGTCTCAGCACTGCTAATTGTGTTATAGGATGCTATGAAATTTCCAGATGTTATTCACAGTGGAAAGCCTGAGCCTGATACAGAGGTCCCGCAAGCTCAGACTGCCCACAACAACTTCTGGGACTTCCAATTCCTTCATAGTGAAGCTACACATATGTTTTTGTGGGCTATGTCTGACCGAGGCATACCTCGCTCTTACAGGATGATGCAGGGATTTGGCGTCAATACGTTTACCCTGCAGAATGCGAAGGGGGAGAGGCATTTTGTGAAATTCCACTTTACCCCTACGTTGGGCGTTCATTCTTTCGTATGGGACGAGGCCCTAAAATTGGCAGGGCAAGATCCAGATTTCCACCGTAAGGATCTCTATGAAGCCATTAGTAACGGTGTCTATCCTACATGGAAATTCGGTATTCAAACCCTGAAGGAATCCCAGCAAGACGATTTGGAATTTGATATTCTCGACGCTACTAAGGTTTGGCCAGAGGAACTTGTACCAGTCCGATACATTGGAGAACTCGAGCTCAACCGCAATGTTGACGAGTATTTTACTCAGACCGAGCAGGTCGCTTTCTGTACATCTCATGTCGTACCAGGTATCGGGTTCTCTGATGATCCTCTCCTGCAAGGGCGTAATTTCTCCTATTTCGACACTCAGCTCTCTCGACTTGGCATCAACTGGCAAGAGCTTCCTATCAATCGTCCGGTCTGCCCGGTTATGAATCAGAACCGTGACGGCCAAGGCCGGCATAAGATTACCGCAGGTGCAATCAATTACTGGCCAAATCGTAAAGAAGCCGTTCCACCAGCTAAGCCTTCCGAAGGCGCATATGTTGACTACCCACAAAAGGTAGCTGGCATAAAGCAGCGCCTCAAGTCGAAGAAGTTCAGAGAGCATTTTAACCAGGCGCAACTTTTCTGGAATTCTCAGACCCCACCAGAGAAGATGCACATTATCGCAGCTTTAGGCTTCGAGCTTGATCATTGTGATGATCCCATCGTCTACGAGCGCATAGTCGAGCGACTTTGCGACATCGACATTGAACTTGCTCAGTCAGTTGCAGAGAAGGCGGGGGCACCGACACCGCAAAAGCAGACCAGGCCTAATCATGGCAAGAAAGCCGCGGGCCTCAGTATGACTGAATTCAACGCACCAAAGCCAACCATTGCGAGTCGTCGTGTCGCTATCCTTGTTGGAGACGGCTATGATCCTGTCGCATTCAACGGCGTCTACGCAGCTCTCAAAGCTGCCAAAGCTTTTCCGTATGTCATTGGCCCAAAGCGCCAGACTGTTTTCGCAGAGGGCGAGAGCAAGAGCGGAAAAGGCATCCAGCCAGATCATCATTTCGAAGGCATGCGTAGCACAATGTTTGATTCCGTCTTTATCCCAGGTGGCTCGCACATTGAGACGCTCTGCAAACAAGGACGTGTTGTCCACTGGGTGCGTGAGGCTTTCGGTCACTTGAAAGCCATTGGAGCCACTGGTGAGGCCGTCAATCTTGTCAAGATTGCCTGCCAGGTCGAAGGCATGCAGTTCTCCTCTCAGGGCAGCCATGAGGTTGTTGACTCGTATGGTGTGGTAACTGCTGGGCAAGCTAAGCCCGAAAGTTTCCGAGAGACGTTGAACATGGTTAAGGGTGCTAAGGATTTCATTGACGCATATACCTTTGCCATTTCGCAGCACAAGAACTTTGACCGTGAGCTTGATGGGCTCTCGTCGATGGTGGCATACTAGACTAGTGGTATGGTAGCGAGTAGACAGTTGATAATACTCTGAGGAGCACAGAATAGATGACATACGTACTATATTAATTGCCAACTGGCAACGATCAAATTCATCGTACTTGAAAATTTAAGCATATGCGAAATGGAGTATAACTCGGCCAGTTCGATACCTAAGAAAGCTGCCTAAAAATTGCTTTTAAGAGGATACCTCATCAAACGAAGTTTTCATTGCTTGGTACGCGCTTCATATAACACGCCTCTTCAATCTAGCTGTTAATACACTTCACGATGATTGCAAAATTCAGTATACTGCCGGCTTTCTACAAGTTTAAACCTCGTATAGGCCAGACAAACCTCGGGTAGGTTTTTAATACTAACTTGTCTTCCACTGTGATTGCCGCGCAGTAAATCTGCCAATTCTGAAAATCCCTGCGCCGAACTCACTTCTATATGCGTGACCTTTGAACCGTTTCCTTGCATGGGTCAGATATCCATGCTGGTAAATTGTAAAAGAAAAAGCCCCATGCAAAAAATCATACTTTGGAGTGTATCATTTCGATAGACCAAGATATTCTTTGCATGGCGTTGCATGCGGGGTTATCTCCAACTTCAAACGCCAACCCATATACAATTTATCCTTCCAAGCGCCCTACACAATATAGAAGTAATATTAGAACGCCCCTATATTCTTCAAAGCAGCTGCAAGGCGTTTATAGTCATTCAACAAGTCGGCCACCTCTCCAATCTTCAACTCCTCCGGCGTTGCAATATCAAGGTATCGCTGGGTCGGTGGTGCTATCTTCGCAGTAACGGAGCCTCCATTACTACCACTAGGAGACTCTTGTGATAGTTCCTTAGGCTGTTCAAGGGGAGGGGTAGCAGTTGGCGCAGAAGTAGGTCCGGAGGATGAACTCCGGCCAAAGCCTCGCAGACCGCTCATACCTGCGAAGCCCTTTAGAGGGTTAATCGCATTTCCTAGACTCCGCATGGATTCAACGGCGGCATTACTAGCGAGTGGAGAAGCTTCAACCGGTGCAGGTGGCTGGGAAGGACTAGGTGGCACTGCTTTAGCGAAGATATTGCTGTTTCTTTTGCTGCTGCCGGAGCTTTGAACACTATCAACGCTTCTATCGCGCGATTGCTTGCGGCCAGTAAAGGCGGTCAGCAAGTTGTCCTCGGGCTTGGAGCTGCTTGCGGTCTCTTCGTCGGGACGATCAAAAAGGGGTCTGATCGGAATTGTATTAACTTCTTCCTCTTCTTCTGCTTTTGGTTCCACAAGCTTCCGAGCATCATCTAACGTCTTTGGGACGATGATTGTTCCGTTCGCATCGACGCCCTCGCCAGCCGCCTGCTGTTCTTTCAGTCGGCCGAAAAGCAGTTTAAAACTACCGTCGAGTGCGTTACTGATTGTTTTGAAACCTTGATCTGCAGTTGATCGGACTGCGTCGCCAGCGGCCCCAAATGTACTAGCAGGAGGCTGGAACAGATTGCTCAACTTCCTGTGATGTGAAGGAGGAGTCGGTGCAGATCTTTTGGTGTTTTCTGGAGGTTGCAGAGGATGATCGAACATCGGCTGCTGAGATTCTGCGGGACCATGTGCAGTAAGCGGCGGCGCGGATAGTGAAGATACAGAAGCCGATTTGGGCCTACCAGGAGACCAATCTGGACGGATATCTTTCTGTGGCGTTGTTGGCCTGCTGGCCGATTTCGCTGGCCCTTCAAGAGGTTCATCAGACCGGAGGCTTGCAAGGTCGACAGTTTCTAGGAAAGTTATGGCTGCTTCCAAATTCACTAAGCAGTATGCTGCTTCACCATCGACTTTACTAGTAGCTCGGAACCTTTGTATAAAATGGAGATTGCTGATGACATTGATGCCTTCAGGTGGTGTCCTGATCAGCGTATAGATTAAAGTAGGCAAGATTTCGTCTGCAGACGAGGATGACTGGTGTAAAGTGGTGAGCAGATCCACAATATTCTTGTGGGTAGCAGCTAGCTGCTGCAATTTCCCAAGAGGATACTTGGCTTCGTTCATTCTCAACAAACCGTCCCTGGCCTTCAATATCCAGTCTTCAACTCCATTGTTGCCCTCCTCCGTCTGCAAGGTGTCAAAAGTGATACCAAGGTCTCGCAAATTTATGCCAACTAAAGCCAACGCTGCTGTTCTTGACCGAAGCTTTTCGTCCCTGACCTCGTCCAGCGTGCTTCGATGGCGCCAGATCCTGCTGTACACCTTTTCACATACCATCCTCTCAACAGCCTCTTCCAATGCTATTTTTTTGCGATCTAGCATACGGCGCGTCTTCCTCCGCTCTGAGATCTCTTGAGGTGTAAGCATTTGTTGTTCGGGACCCGCGCCAACAGGCGAACCTAACGTATCTTTAGATGACGCTCGCAGCCTGTTCGAGTCTTTGGTTATGCTCGAAGCTTTTGACGATATTGAAGGATTTGGAGATGCCCCGCGGGACTGACGAGTTGATAAGGCACTAATATGCGTGGCAATATGTGACTCAGCTTTCACATAGAAGCTTTGAAAGATATCTGATAATTTCTCAATTGATGGTGGTGTGTTATGTACTTTAGCACTTAATGAGTCGATGAATCTGCAGTGTGACAGATTAGTACCGTATGATATACCAGCAGCTAACAGAGCTTACCTGTCTATCAAGCTAATGAGCTCTATCGGAAGCTCATCGAATCCATCAGGAATTCCTTGTGGAGAATCTAATTCATTTACATCTTGAACAGATCCTTGCGCACCACTCACAAGGTTGTCCTTTTCAAATATGTCATTCTCCTGAAGCCCCCCTCTCGAGTTGCCTTCCAAAGGCAAAGCGATCGTCTCGGTACTCAAACTTCCTGGCGATGTACCATTCTGGAGCGTACTAGCTCGGCTTCGAGAAATCGGGCTCGCGTGAGGGGAGTCGAGCCGAGTGAATAATTTAGACATGTTGGCGGTCTATTCTTGAGATGAACTCTGCTCTGCTTTGTGAACTCGAGCCTGGATGTGTCGGAGAAATTACCCTTTAACTTAGTCAGACGGAGTGATCCGGGTCTGAACGAGGAGTTGACCGATGGGGAACGAGATCAAATTTGTGGGTTAGTATCGAGGTTCAGATATATTCCATGATACGTAGTAAATGCTAACATCGTGATCGAACCAACAAGGCGATTCGTTAGAAGGATGGGCAATATGCTTGTATCCGATATGATACAGCTTATCTAAGCCAGTAAATGATTTGAAATGAAGGAAGAGATGAAGAACAAGTATTCAACGAGCTGCCTGAAGCCCACGAGTTAAAGGAGCCGGATGATGCCGGTATCGCAAATACTATTTTCCGGGGCCCCGCTACGGTTGCCTGCCGAGCTGCCCTGGTGATCGTCGCCGTCACCATCACAACGATCTCCACAACGGGCTTCTGCCTCTGTGGTGAGAGTCTTTCTACACTCTTCACTCTCCCAATATATCGTCTAAGATGGCATCGCGAAAATTTAGTTCGAAAAGGTGTCATTCACGAGGTCGTATCACCACTAAGCAACTGTTCTGGTGGCTAGCCGCCTCATTCACGATTCCAGCAACAACAGCAGCATCATGGACAGATGGCTGGTCCAACCGGTTGATTCAGGTCCCAATAATATCAGGTCCCTCTCCCATAGTCTCCAAACCTCAGACGCCCATATCATCAATGAAGCAAGAGCATGACTTCACATTACGACACATATATGGTTACAGCGAGCATGACCACCCAGAGGTTTACCGCCGGCTGGATATAAGGCCCGGGGATGTTATCTGGGCCGATTCAGGTGGACAAGGCGAAAGGTCGCGGCTCGGAACGCTACATGCAAAGTCGACACGGACTACTATTGAGAGACTCTCGGATCGTAGCGTTTCAAGAATGCAGTCTCTTTATCATACCGCGAGGCTTACAGGAGCTTCTCCTATACTTGATGCGTCAGAATGGACCGCAGATAATGTATCTGGGCCAGATGTCACAGACAAAGAAACTGTCTTAACCCTCGCTAAAATGTCTTGGAACGCTTATACCGCAGAACCTGGCACTGGCGAGTGGCAGGATGAGACCGGCAGGTTTAATCACTCGCAGAGCTTTGGTTGGGAAGGAGACAGTCTACGAGGTCACATATTCGCGGATAAGAACAATGCCACCATCGTTATAGCCTTGAAAGGAACATCACCTGCAGTCTTTGATGGTGCCGAGACGACTACCAATGACAAAGTCAACGACAATTTATTCTTCGGATGTTGTTGCGGCCAAGGTGGCCAATATCTTTGGCATCAGGTTTGTGACTGTATGACATCAGCATTCACCTGCAACCAGACATGTCTAGTTAAGGCATTGAGGAATGAGAATCGTTACTATGCAAAGTCGATCGAGCTGTATGGGAATGTTACTGAGGTGTACCCGGACTCGAATATTTGGCTTGTCGGTCACTCTTTAGGAGGGTCTACAGGTGCTTTACTGGGTTTGACTTTTGGACTACCCGTTACTACTTTCGAAGCCCCCGGAGACGCACTTGCTGCCGCAAGGTTAGGTCTTCCCTCACCGCCCACGGCTCACGCGAGCGCTCCTCAGACTAGAAAGTACACTGGTGCGGTTCATTTTGGCCATACTGCCGATCCTATATTTATGGGCAGCTGCAACGCAGCGACTTCCGCATGCACTCTAGGGGGTTACTCAATGCAGACCGAATGCCACACGGGCTGCGTTTCTCGTTACGATACCGTTGGGGATAAACAATGGCGCGTTGGAGCTGGATATCACAAAATTCGCAGCGTCATCCACGACGTGATTGAAGCATACCCTGAAGTGCCCCAATGTATCTCGGATGAGGAGTGTGTCGATTGCTTCAATTGGAAATTCTTCCAGAGTAATGGCAGCGAGCCATCCACAAGCACCACAAGCAGTACTAGCTCAACTACAGCAACTCCTACACGGACTACAACTTGCAAGACGCCTGGATGGTGGGGTATGTGAATCTCCTTGATTGCTTATTACTTGATCCTAACATTTGCAGGATGTCTTGATGAGACTACAATCTCAACCTCGACAAGCTCGTCCATGTCAACATCCGATTTGCCCACCACATCATGCGTGAAGTATGGGTGGTTTGGAGGTTGTCTCGAGACGACCACAATATCTCCGACGACTACACCAAAAGTTGCTACCCCTGCAAGAGCACCTACAATAACAACAACAAGGCCATTGGCGGAAATTCATTCCATAATGAAGGCAACTGCAGCAAAAACATCTAGTTGAGGGGATATTCTGGCCATCGAAATGTGTATTCGCCACCCAGAGAACTCGCGGATCGTAGTAACTAGACTCGCTCTATCGTCTTTGTGGAGTCAGCATTTTGTAAGAATCTAACATAATCATTTTGAAGCATAGCGTCGGATCTGTCTAGGCGTTGACGGCATTGGCATTGAGCAATTGATACCGAATACAAATGGGATTTGCCGAGTACCGGATGGTAAGAGCATGGGTATTGGTGTTTGGAAGTGTAAATATTGATGATACATAAGCATTCAATCATTGTCTCATAAAGTTTCCTTCCACGTGTACTTATGATCAAGCTAACAAAATTGACGAGAGAAGACAAGTTTACGGCGGCTTAGGGAGGCATTGAAAGGTGTGGTACTAACTCCAAGGCTAGGTGATCCGCCAGAAGAATGGACGTCTTAACTCTTCACTGTGCTTCCTTCATATCATGCCATCAAGAGAAATGAAATTAGGATGCGGTTGAACAGCATGTGAAATGGGAGACTACGAGGTTCGGCGCTCATGTGGAAGTGGAGCTCCATGCGAATGAAGATGAGACGAAATGTCGTTCTCGCATCTAATGTGCGTTACGGGAACCCAGCAGGAAGCAAGACTCCTTTCGAAAATGGTATGAAGATGTTAGTAGCTATTCCTGGTTGCTAGGCATCATATGCAGCACGAACGATACTTCAAGCGCTCAAAACACTGAGAACAACTTATTAGATTTAAATCACTTCATTGAACTATTGCATCTTCGCAAAAAGCCTCCAGCTCAAACTAAACCTCCATTTCGCGCCAAAGCCTCAGCGACCCTAAGACAACCCCAAGGGGTTCTGTGCACTCTGCTTGTTGCCCGTAGCATCGGTCACAGTATTGGAGACACCGCCTGTGGTATCCTGGACAGCGCCACCAGCGCCCTTCGCTGTGTTGCCAACGGTATCTGTCGCACCCTTGGCGGTGTTGCCCACGGTTTCTCCGACTCCACCGACTATGCGTGGTTTTAGTTAGGGTTGAAGAAGAGTAACATTATGGGTAATAGGGAGGGGATGGCATACCAGCGTTGCCAGCTGTGTCAGTGGCGCCTGCATGGTTGGGTCAGTCGATGCTCGCTATTGGAGGAGTAGGACAGAAGAAACTCACCGCCAACGGCCTTTCCTGCTGTATCGGTGACACCGCCCAATACGCCTAGAGAGCAGTGTTAGTGCTGAAGTGTTGAGCTAAGGGGCGTGATACGTACCGCCGAGTTTGTCTGCCATTGTATTTTGGATTGGGTGTTTAGTCGACTAAGTTCTTTGGAAGTTTTCAGAATATGGTTCTTGTGGCTTGTGTAGGAACGAGAAGTGTTCGAACAATGTAAATTGAGACTCAAGGCAATATATAGGCAAAGACAAACAGTTGGCGTTGCTTTGCCATGCCTTGGAGGGGCATCTTGATGATGTCACCGGGAGCCTTACCACCCCCACCAACCAACCACGCCATGTGAGAAGACGACGGTGGCGTCTCGCTTGGTAGATAGCGAACCAAGGTTCGTGCCGGTTCGCAGGGCTACGGGGGAAAAATCCTGTTTTGATATTGCGTATTGCGCAAGACAAAAGGGTCGCTTTATTTAGAGTTGGCTGCGATGGTTTAGACGCTTGAAGGTATGTTTGTGATCGGAGGGGGGAAGGGTGCCCAACGCGACGCGCGTTTGCTGTGATAACGGTTGTCGGCACTGCGATCTACTGTTTTGTCGAAGTGTCTTGGGTTCGACAGCGTTGATCGGATGCTGTAGAAATAAATGGGATACAGTTCGAAAAGTTTCAACGACTTCAATAGTCCTGGGTTGCGGATATGCACCCGAGCGTTGCAGGGGGAGGGAATGCAGAGCGCGTTCAACCTTGATCGAAACATCACTTAGGCCTATGTCATTGGCACGAAGCGACAGGCATGAGTGCTGGGTTCGCATTGGGGAGCTGCGTTGTCCATGTCGATTCCACAGGCCTTTTCGTTAAGTACTGTAGCTCATCATCAAGCTTCTGGAAGCGTCACGCGGACAAGCCACGATCCGGCGGGCGTAAAACTTCTTTGCTTTGGTGCCATTGCGATGGACTTTTCCGTCGTCAACGTTCTTCAGGTCCGGATATCTTTCAAGTCATTCTGCGTGCTGCAAAGCAGGGTTATCTGAGTGAATAGCTCTTCTTCTGCATCACAAGTCTCATTGAAAAGACTTGAGCGAGCCATAGCCTCTGCAAAGACAGTATGGTCTCGTAGCCAGGACATAGACTCAGAGAAAAGGAAGTTTCCACCTTCTGTATAACAGAAGAAGTGACCGTTCTGAAGAGGAAGAGTAAGGATATAACAAACGAAGCCTTGATGGGCTCTAGACAAGAAGACATGAAATGGATCTCCCAATTATGCCCGTCAGACAATCAATCCTCACTGAACCCTGTGGACAAAGATAGAAGGTTCTAATTTAGGATGAAATGGTTATTCAAAAGGACGGCCGAGCTACATATCCTGTCCTATATCAATGTATCTTAGTCAAGACATTTCCATCGACTGATAAGCACAAGGAACAAGGTTCAAGCCTTGATAAGTTCCCATGTGTTCTGTCGGGATTTTAGATCTCAGATAGTGTTTTCCAAAAGAAGCTAGAGCTTGGCGAAGAGTGATCTCCTGATATCGTCAGTATGGCGCATTGACATTACCGGCAGCCTGGATCCTCTTGTGATTGAGCAATTGCAGTGAGGATTGTGACATCGGCAGAATGTGAAAAGCGATCAACGTGATACGGCAAGAAGCCGAGAAAAGCGAACTTCTCCTGATCTTTTTCGGCAGTTTCTCCTTGGCAGATCTTCCAGATTTGGCCGAATACTTATCTTCTTCTCTTTTCTTCTTCTTCGGCCACCCCCGAACATCTTCACTTATTATAACATCACCCACCGTAGGGTATTTCCTGGCAGGAGTACACCTAGCTTGAGCGCCGTCGTATGTAGTGTAAGAAGGACGGAGACCTTCAATCATAAAATTAACGCCCTGAACAGGCCTCCAAGCTAACAATTCTCCAAGAATAGACGGCCAGCACTGTAATGAGGACTGCCAGCCTCAATGAATAGTAAGTATTGCAGCGTGATACGACATACTCAGGAGCTAAGTGACCAGTGTTGCATATTATGATTATTGTTCATGAACTTTTTCATATTTTTCAATGGCTGGCCTATGAGGTTTGGTCAGGCATGGTGTGCCATATAATGTACAGACATTCGATTTTTTTCCAAATATCAAAAGAACGTACACAATTTATCGTCGTCGTCAACGCCTTGAAAAATGAGGCCAACGCTTATAGAATCCCGCTATTGATCTCCACAGGTTGCTCGACTATGACCAGTGGTCCAGCCTTCACAGTATCCATCGTCGGTGCACCAGGTGTGTCCGCTATCACAGCCAGGAACAGTCCCTTGGCTTCAAACTCTGGAGGTACGATCGACGCGTTGGTCTTTGAGTCAAAGGGTACGGTGATGTTGAGCAGGCCGTGGAAGAAGACGGCATAGTAGGTGGTGTCGGCGTCGAACGTGGGCTGGTTGGCTGGATTGGAAAATGCGAAAGTGATGGGAGATCCAGGTAGTAGCGTCGTCGAATTCTCAGCATAGCTCAAAGATGGCAAACTCTGGCTTGGGACAGGGTAAGTCGGATTACCTGCCGGACAAGAGCCAGGAATGATGAAGATCTTGGTGGTGTCCAATATCTGGTTCGCATAGGGGAAGGCTGTGTCGACCGGCCCGCCAAATGGTGATTGTTGCCAGATATCGATCAGACCCCAAGCCTCGTGGCGGGCCTCGGTTTCAGCAACCGCAACGAGAGCAGCCTTGGAGGAGTCGAGTGTTGCTTGGAGGATCAGACCAGTGAGGAAGGCCATGCTTGAAATTTCAACAATGGTATGGGCAGCAAGGTAAGCCACAGGGGTGGTTATGCCAAATTGATACTTGCATTGTGCTGGCCTGGTTGACGTGTTTGAAATAGCCTCTTCGAAGAGCCGAGCATGACCCGCTTCGTTGTCCCGGATCTCGATGATCCTTTGATATGTTGTCGCCGGATATCCAGCCTCGACGAACGCCGACTCGTTGAAGGTGTCCACGCCGAATTGATAGAAATTGTATATGGCCCACTCTGCACCCGCCAAGTTCTGGAAGAGAAGGTCGTCTGGCCCAGGAGGACCTGATTCGGTGGGGAAAACTGGTTGTGTATAGTTCCCTGGGAATGGGGGCGTGGTACCATTGTAATTGCTATAGTAGGACGACTCTGCGGGCACCGGCCCAAAATCGGGATTCGCGAGGCTTTCGCTGGATTGAGGAGTTGGTGCGGCATGCAATATTTCAGCAAAGCGGAGGGCTACTAAAGCAAGACATGATGAAGAGGAACGCATCTTGATGGTGGTTATGTTTGATCAAAGAAGACACACTTGGACTTATGGCTCAGACGAGGGATTTTAGGGAAAGGAAGGCACGACTGTCGACCACCGTTATATCCACCATAGCGCAGCCTTGGCATATCGAGGGCGAAGCTCGCAAATGAGCTAGGAATGATACTCGAGACCCTTGGGGCTTTCGTGGCGCGGATAACTTGGATAGGCAGTGATGAAAGCAAGGCCATGACTGCTGGGCGTGAGATATGTGGCTCTTTCCGGAAAGGCGTACAGGCGCCCATCAGTCATTGCGTCTGGAAAAGCCGGCATACCCCAGAGGCTCGATCGGCAAGGCATCTACCGTCGCCCTTGCCTTGACAGGTAGTCCCGATACAAGAAAGTTTGTGCAAGATCAAGGAACTGACGTGTTGACTGCCTTAGAAAGGAAGTACCATGGATTGGACTAAGTCCTTTGGGGAAGCCAAAGGCCCAACAGTCTGCAGATTGCACTGTTCGTCTCCAACGTTCAGCTGGGGGCGATGGTAGGCTTGCCAGGCGGTGGGGTGTGCATGATGTACTTTATCCACCAGTGTCCTAGGCTCGCGGCAGGGTGACGCACGAGACGAGAGACGGAAGCGATTGTGGGCCAACAGAAATGGCAGAGTTTTCAGCCAAGGATGCAAATCTCGCTAATCTGCATGAACGCATGAACAAGCGGGACGATGGGAGATGAAAGCAGTATGGTGTAGGGGGAACCCTTCGTGCGAACTACTCCTATTGAGTAATGGGGCTATTCATCTCCTCTCTGATGGGGTGATAGGAAGGGGATGGATGATACTTTTGGGGTAGTTTGGGTAGGGATTGATTGGTACTGGGATGATGGGTGACGGATGAAGGATCAAGTACCGCCGGAAGTACACCGTAAGCATGGCTTGCCCTACCTTAGCCTACCCCTTAGCTGCATCCTCCTAGGCCTCTAGGCCTCTAGCCCCCCGTACCCGCACCTCGGTAGACTGAGCGCGTCGATCACAGCCCGATCTGCACAGGGAGGGTATCGAGATCGTTCGCTAATGCACCTTCCAACCCTAACGCAAGACCAATACCTGCCGGAAAGTTCAAGGTTCAAGGTACGATGCTACAGCATCCTTCCCGTATCCCACCACTGCAACCGCTGCGACCAGCCTGTAACCACCTGGCAACACATGCCAATGCCGCCTGCATCATGCAAAACCATCATGGATCATCACATACGCTGCACTAAACACGAGCGACTGGATATATACCACTTGTAACGAAACCATCCAGATACATGACGACGATACCAATCTCTGACTGCCACCTGCACCCCGTGCAGCATCACAACGTGTGACTAGCATCAACACCATGTGGGTCGGAGTCCACGAGTTCTATTCTTCCCTAAGTCTTAGTCGACCCAATGGATAAGCTCTCCAACAAAGGATGGATGTCCCCCCAACCAATGTGACGGGCCTGATCATCCAATGACTCCCAGTCAATTGCCGCAATTGATCTTCCGGCTCCGACCTTTTACGGTGGTGGACTCGGATTTTCTTTCATCTTGATCGACTTTCAAAGAGGTTCCAGGACCTCCCAAACATGTCAATGGCGTAAACTAGCCACGTGTGGAAGGGGCTGAAAGCAAGCTGCAAGCCTGGCTTAGTTGGGCCTGGATTCTGGACCTCAAGCACCTCCCACATATTCCAAATCTCATCTTTCGATAATTCATCTCCTCATACTTTGCCTGCTACGGCACCGGCCATGACATTCAACATGCGTCTCTTGTCCCCCTTCAGCTTCCTGTTAGGCCTTGTTGTCCTCGTTGCGTATAAGCTTTTCTCTTCCATACGTGAGAAGAGACGACAGCATGCAGAGGCCGCAAGACGAGGCTGCAGTCCTTGTCCTGTACTGCCCAGGAAGGACCTCCTTGGCATCACCCAGTTTAGAGAAAGCCTCAGAGCGACTCGAGCGGAGCGTGGTCCAAAGTACGTGGCTGAGAAGCTGGACTCCATGGGCAAAAATATCCATACTATTCAAGTCCGTGTATTAGACTACGACTTGAATGTAACTCGCGATCCTGAGAACGCCAGAGCTTGCTTCTCCTCGCAGTCTAATGATTTCGATATCGGTGTCCATAGAACTCAAAGCTGGAAGCCTCTTCTAGGCGTTGGCATTTTCACCTCGCAAGGCGAGGCATGGAAACACTCACGAGCTCTCGTCCGACCACAATTCACTAAAGAGCAGGTTTCAGACCTCGACCTAGCGGAGAGACATACAAGAGATCTGACGAATAAAATCAGAGCGGGATCTGATGGCTGGACTGAGACCATGGACCTTCAACCCTTCTTCTACAACTTCGCCCTAGACACCGTTACAGAGTTCCTTTATGGCTATTCCGTCCATGCTCAGAATCCAGACGCGCGGGCAGCCCTACCCACAGTCAGAGGTATGGACGAGCCCAATCTGCTTGAACTCGGCGTCAATTTTGATAAGGGAAAGCGCTGGATCGAAGAGAGAGGTGCTTTCTATAAATGGTACTGGTTAATCTCCTCTAAAGACTTCGACCATCGATGTCGAGAGATCCACAAACTAGTCGACTGGTTCGTTTATTGTCGTCTCCAAGGCGGCGCCAAAGATACCGATCCAACCCTCCCTGACGGCCGCAAAAAGTTCGTCCTCCTCAACGAGTTAGCCAAAGAGACCCAGGACGCCCTCGAACTCCGCAATGAGAGTCTCTCCCTCCTGTTCGCAGGCCGCGATACAGCAGGCGCCCTCCTTGGCTGGGTCTTCTACTTCCTTGCCCGCCACCCTCACATCTACAGCAAACTCCGCTCCATCGTCATCGACCAGTTCGGCCCCTCCCCCACGTCCGAAATCTCCTTCCAACAACTGAAAGCCTGCTCTTACATCACCCACGTCATCAACGAAACCTTTCGAGTTGCGGCCGTGATCCCTTTAAACGAGCGCGTCGCTGTGCGCGATACAACACTCCCCCGGGGCGGGGGCCCAGATGGCTCACAACCTATTTTCATTCCGAAGGGAAGACAGATACTGATTGCGACGTATGCCATGCAGCATCGTGCCGATATATGGGGTGAGGACGTTGAGGAATTCAGACCGGAGAGATGGGACGAGGGCAGGAAAGTGGGGTTCGAGTTTATTCCTTTCGGGGCGGGAACTAGGTCGTGTTTAGGCCGTGAGTGGACCCCCTATTCCCGTCACATGGATTTCTTTTTCTCCTCACCGTGACCTTGTGTTTCCTTTTGATTACTACCCACCAACGATATTCCATTGCGGGCACATTTCGTCTTACCGTCCAACGGCTACCCACGGGCCGATTTTCGTTGCATGGAGTTTATTTCTGAGGTTATGTTGACGATGAGAGCGGGTGATCGCTGACGTGATTGTTTTTTATTAGAACAATTCTCGCATACAGAGACTAGTTATGTGATTGTCCGCTTCTGTCAGCGGTTTGATCGCATTGAGAACATGGAGCCTCCCGGGCCGATTAGATTATGTCACGCTATTGAGAATAGGAGCGGGTCGGGAGTGCAGGTTAGGCTTCATGAGGCAGAGAAATCTTGATGATTCTGTGAAACGGTCGTTTGTATTTGACAGCTTTGTACCTTTCTTTTGGATATGAGTACCTTAGATAGGAAGAATCTCTCCAATTCGCCTTATTCTTTATATCTTTTATAATCTAATAGTATAACATGACTCAGACTTAATATTGGCTGCTTCACCATTTGAGATGACTTTGACTCAAGGAAATATGCGGGCGGCTGTTGAGAGATTTCCGAATCCCGATTAACATTAAGCAGTATTTCAGAGCTATATACCGCGCTGATCATATCATTGCAACGTCTCAATCATCCCAAGTCTACAAAAACATAATACAAAATATTTTCCTAATCCATCCAAGACCCAGGAATAGATATCTGACTGCTCCGATAATCATAATCCACCGGGTCACGGACGTGGACAGGCTCCGGCTCCGTTACCACTGGCTCCGTTTCCACCCCAAAATCTGCCCTCTCAACCCCCTCAAGCTGCATACTCGTCCTCGCCGTCTCAAAACTGCTCTTCTCCTGACTCCCACCGTCATCACTCTCCTCGCTTCTCCTCCGCGAGCGAGAAATGTCGATACTTTCGCCAGCGACGCTGTACTCTGTTGCTGGGCCAAGGGCAGAGCCAGCGGCAGCTTCGATGGATGGTTTCTTATCCTTGACGCTCCTCCATTCGAGACCAAAGGCGACGAGGCAAGAGAGGCCGGAGAGGGGTATAGCGGCGATGAAGACTTTCTGGAGGGCGTTGTTGTAGACGACGAGGAGGCCGGGGAGGGAGGCCGCGGGGACGATGGATCGGAACTGGGTGGCTCCAGCGGCGATGACGGCGGAAACGTCTACACCGGGTAATTCGTTGGCCGCTGAGGCTTCGGAGAGCACGTTCTGTAGGATGTTGTTGCCGACGGAGACGAAGATCGCACCGCCGAGGGATTGCATGCTGACGATGGCTGCGATACCGATGGGGACTTGATCGAGCTTTAGCACTGTCTGTACAGCTATGACGCCCTGTTGGACGGCCATGCCGAGACCTGCGGATGTGAGGACTTGGTAGCCGACCCATTTGCCTGTGCCGCTGTTGACTTGCAGGGTCGACAGTAGGCCACAGCCTATGGTGCCAATGGCGGAACCCAGGATAGCCGGAGGAACGAAATAGCCTATCTTGCTGACAATGATACCGGCGATGACGGAGAAGAGAGCGTTGGCGATCATGTACGCTATCAAATCTACGCCGGACTGGACGGCGCTGGCGCCTTTGATTGCTTGGAACCAGATGGGGAGGTAGTATGCGTGGATCAAGACAGTTCCGTAAATAAAGAAAGCTGCCATGCAGCTGACGGCGACGCTGCGCTGTAAGACGATTCGTGGTGGTAGCAGAGCTCGGTCCCCCTGCCTCTTTTGCCAAAAAATAAATATGATTGCCGTTACGCCTGCACCGACTAGAAGACCGATTACCCGGGCGCTTTTCCAGGGGTAGTTCAGCTCGTTGTACTGTAGAGCCAGGAAAAACATGACAGCCGCTACGATTAGGATGAAATTGCCAATTAGATCGAGTCCCAGGACCTTTTCCAAAATTGGCTTGTCACTCTCTTTGGCGTTCTTGTGTGGCTTGAAAAAGAAGATCATGCTAAGGACCGTCGCACCACCCACTGGAAGGTTGAAGTAGAAACTGCAAGTATGTCAGACCATGCTTCTGTTTCTCTTCTAAATCCATGACTTACCACCATCGCCAGGTAACGTCCTCAGTAAAGAGTCCACCTAACAGAGGACCAACTATGGCGCCGACACCGAACATCACTCCTACGACTGCACTGTAGACAGGCCGTCTATGAAGTGGCACCGCGTGTGATACCACAACGAAAGACCCTGTCAAGATGCCAGCACTTCCCCAGCCTGCTATTGCTCGACCTATTATGAGTGCCACCGAATTTGGTGCGATACCGCAGATCAAACTCCCAAGCTCGAATATGCCCAAAGCACAAAGAAATGACCATTTTATATTAAACAGCGTGAAGACTCGTCCGTATATTGGCTGGAGAGCACCAGCCGTTACAAGGTACGCGCTGCCGTACCAGCCGACATCGTCGTAGGAGTGGAAGTCATCCGTGATGCGTGGTATGGCCTTCAAGGAATCCAAGTCAGCATTGTGCTTTGCGTTCCAGTGCTTGAAAAACCGCTTACCGTGGCAACAATGGTTCGGTCCAGTGAAACCAGGAAGACGGATAGACATATACCAAGTGTGAGGAGTGCAAGAGGGAGAGGGCTTAGGTAGTCATTTGGGTCCTCCTCTTGCTCCACTCTGTGCGGGCGTCTTTTGCGTGTCTTTCGTCTTCCAGCCGGTTTGATCTCTTCAAATGTAGGGCTGGCCCTTAGTGCATGCTGATTGTCTGTGGCCCCAACAGGCGACTCAGGAACCCCCTGGGAGGACTGCTGGTGGGCCTCTGTATCATCTGTGGGTACGGGAGAGTTCACACGGGAGCTCTCCCCAGGCGGTTTGCTATGAAGGATGCTGCCCTTTCGACTTGTCTTCTCCAGATATTGCTGGTAATCAGACAGGCCATCGAGACCTGGTGTAAGTGTAATCTCACTTCGACCAGCTGGACTCCTGTTGGAGGTTGACATGACTGCTGTTAAGAGAGAGCAAAGTCTTGGCTCTCCGTTAGAGCACGAGGGTAATGGATTCCCTGTGTAAACACATCAATTCGACTAATTGTGCAAGTAAGTCTCGGTACAAAGCTATGAAAGGCAATCCGAGTCAACTGCCAAGTTCGCATACGACTGACACGTGATAAGGGTGTAATGGAGGGTGAAGATGTTGAGGATATGTGCAAAGCTAGCCTAGAACAGGGAAAAGGAAGAAGCAAGGGAAATCCAACGCAGCTGCAGGAGGATTAGATGAAGCATCGACAAACAAGCGGTGCCTCTTGCTTGGCTACCAGAACAATGGACGGGATGTTCCAGGGACCTCCGTAAGAGGCTTGCAGGTAATTGGAAAGAAAGAGTGTGGATTTGCAATGAAAACATGATAAGAAAAAGCATGTCAGACACTTTCTAGGTAATGTGCAATACGGTAGAGCGGCTGGATTGATCCCTAGGAGATTACAGTGCATAGCGTGATGATCTCGAGCTCGGTGACGCGTGTGGATGCGCATCGTACATTGGTGGTGCACAGGTGGGCAGTCCGAATGAGTGACAGTTCCCTTTGGGACTCGGTAATAGAACTCCGACTACACCATAAATGCCAAGAAGACGCCAAGAGAATGGATGTATCTTGTCCACCAGTATTGTATTTTACATGTACGATATTTAAGTGGTAATCGTCACAAATGACTTCCGGGCCTTGGCACCGAAGAACTCCAACCTCCAAGGATCAACCCGCTATGCAAGTCTATTGGATATCATCATAATCTGTCTAGTAAGTCAATCCCAAGAACCACCACAGATCACTATGCTTGCCCAGGGCATCTGCCTCCGCTGTGAACTCGCCTACTAGGCCTTCAAGCCCTCCTAGCTTATTCGCCATCTGCAGACCCCGCAACCTCTCCTCTTCAACTTTCTCCCATGTCCATTGATCGGCCTTCTCTGCTGCTGTCCCATCTGGAGATCCGTCTCTTGAATGGTCTCTTTGTTCCTCCGATGATGGTAAAAGCGCGTTTCGGGCGGCTTCCCAGGCTAGATCCAACTGCTCGAAAAATCGGAACGGAACATCAAATATTTGTTGAGCTATGTTTTGCTTAGTAGGTGCATTGTAGACCTCTGTTTGCAATAACGCGAGGTCTGCAGGCCGAGGCGGCAATAAGCCCGAAGCTTGTAGCATCACCTCAGGTGGGATCGTCAGACGGCCCTTCTTAAAGACAAGCTTGCTGAGAGCAGAGGCGATAATTGCATCTTCCGCCTTATCCACAGATCTCATACCAGCATTCTTATTCTGTTGTTTGGGGTACATTGAGAATCGTTTTGGCTTGACAGCGTCTTTCCGAACGAAGTGTGTGACCATATAGATCCATTTCCGGTCCCAGGACAGTACTCGTGTCCACATCTCGTACTGTTCAAATGGGTTGATCTCCTTTCTGAAAGAACAACCGACAGCCCCAAGTGCAACTCCAAAAGTTTGATTGCCACCAGCTATGATCCCTTGTCCTTTGCTTCGCCTAGCCTGTTCAATTCCAGCAGAGAACAGTGTGCATATCAGATGAGTTCGGGCGATATCAACGTCTTGAAAATAGGTGCTGTTGGACTCTGGCACATCGACTGTCAGACTTATACTGCACAGAGTCCAAATTGGTAAACTCACTATGGATATTGTAATCCAGCTCCATGAGAGATCCATGTGACTCGGTGATCAAAGGCTGAAAAAGCTGAGCTGGTGACATGGGTGTCCGCGATCGCTCTGAGCGGAGCACAAAGCGAAATGCGTTGAGCAGACGGACCTGAGAGGGAAAGTCAGTCTAGGATGAACACACACAAGAGGACGCAGTACTTACATGCCAAATAAGAGGTAAATTCTTGAAATTCACAATTATTAATAGAATGCACAGAAATTTCCATATTGAAGAAGGAACCAAGGTATCAGCAAGTACCTCCTTACCAGGAAGCGTTTCTAAAGTGAGTGGCATAATGTTTTTCGTTGCCCGTTAAAAGGTGCCAAGATTTGTTGACTATGGTTCTTTGGAAATCTCCAGATTCTCCTGGCTACGGTCTCTAGTCAAGGAGTGCGGTTTCTTTGGAAATACAAGTTGCAAAAGTGTTTGAGTCTCTGACGTGTAGTCACTCAAATCGCTTAGGGGCGTGTCATGTTAGACCGACAAGATTGGTATGTTTTACACTAAGAGAAGGTATTGAATTACATGTTTCCAGGTCAGCTCCGTCCCCAGTGTCAGCATTGCCTGATCGATCGTGGAGCTTTCAAATCCCAAGACACTAGTGCCAGAAGTTGCATAAGACATGTGATTGGCGAGTGTCGAGACGATCGGCGACAAAATACGCCCTGTTTTAGTCGTACGCGAGAAATGCTTGTTGAACGGTAGGAGCCAGACCGGCAGTGATGCCTGCTTCGGAAAGGATTCGGTGGTGGCTGATATCAGGTAATATCCACGGTCCTAGAGTGGTAGAGTGTCGAGAAGGAAGATTGGTGAACCACGGAAAGGCAGATCCACTGGCGCATATGATGATATGGCTGCATGCAGGAAGTTTATGCTGCCAATGATGGAGTTGGCTGTGGCATTGTCATCGCATGCAGACCCCTGACTAGCGTCAAACCAGGGGATCCACAATTATAGTTACATACTAACACTCTTCAGGCTATGTTGGAATGGGTCGAGATAAGCTCAATCCGGCAATGCAGAAGCGCAGAGCCGCGATGGCCGAGGGTACTGTTACTTTCGCCTGATACCTTACCTAGATGGCTTTATTTCGGATAGCGGACTGAACCCGCGAATCTTTCCTAATTCGCTTTGCTAGAGTATGGCTAATACTACAGAAGTCGTCAACGAGTAAACTACATGGTACGTTACCTGGATATTACGTTCGTTCGCTTTATCCTGTTCTCGTCCAGGTGACCCGATTGTCCGAGCTTTGTCGACCGGCTCATTGTCCAGGCTTTTCTATAAAAACAGACCCACTTTAATTCTTGTGATGTGTGTGTGTCCGCCAGACCCCCAAACCTGTGCTTGATACTTGTACATCAGAGCCAATCATTTTGCCGTGGTAGCGAGTCAGACCTGGCAGAACCTGCATATCAATCATGCATTCTGTTTCTCGGGTCATTGCTGCTACTACTAGACCTATGACAGCACTAAAGCCGATTGATGCCATCCACTCGCTACAACGCCCCATGACCGGCCTTGGAACACATCGAACATCCCTTGTACGCTAATGACACGGTACTCAGATGTCAATCAAATTTCGATGCCCTGCAGATCAGCCTTTGCTATAGGAGCCAGCTACTGCTGCGAACCAAAATGTACCTTGATGGCTCCACCTCTTTCGGTGCAGATCGGACGCCCGTCCCGTATTAAGATGAGTATCAAGCGTTAGGTAGACTTTTTTGGATTTGCAATCAAAGAGCCTTGCGCTTCAACGAGCTAAATGCCCCCAAGTCTGAAAGATCAGCGGTTGTCTATCAGCTTTGAGAGACCCAAGGAACTGTGCGAATCCGACGTCACTCTGTCAAGGAATCCTGCAAACCCTTCAAAATGCTATTTGTCCGGTGAAAGCCACCTCCTTCATTATTCTCAAGGACGGCCTAAGTCCCTCAATTACCCAAGGGATCTAACAGACTTTGTTGGTCCTAGTAACACGCCACTGATATTCGGAAAGACTTAGCCCTTCCAACGTCTTGTCTTTTAAGCACTGCTCGTCTTCAATCTCTCCTTCTCATTTCAAATCATCAATCTCAAGTGCAACTCAAAGGCTGCTCCGTAACTACTTAGCAACAATGTCATACACCTATGGTCCTCAAACCCCTTTCGACGCCAAAGCTGTGCAGCTCGGTGATCTGTCGCCATGGCGGATATTCGATCGAGTATGGACATCGGCCATGGGTTATCCGGCAGACAAAATGGACCTCACCCCCGGAGCAACACCTATGTTGACCTTGAAGTCAACGGCTGCAGTCTTGATAACCTACTACACCATTATCCTTGGAGGCCGGGAACTGATGAGGACGCGCCCAGCATTCAAACTCAACGACCTTTTCCTCATCCACAACTTTTACTTGACAGCCATATCTGGTGTGCTCCTTGTTCTTTTCGTTGAGCAACTCGCACCAACGATTTGGAAACATGGTATTTTCTTCACCATCTGCGATGCTGGAGGTTGGACTGGACCATTGGTGACCCTATATTACGTGGGTGACTAATCAATCCTTCGGATCGCAGACAATGATTGACAATGATCAGCTAAATTATTTGACCAAATACCTTGAACTCTTGGACACGGTCTTCCTCGTTCTCAAGAAGAAACCCCTCAGTGCGTGACTTCCGCGACATTTGCTTGCTCCAGAGCCAGCTAACCTCATCAGCTTTCCTGCATTGTTACCATCACGGGGCAACTGCCTTTCTCTGCTACACCCAACTAATCGGACACACTCCTGTGTCATGGGTCCCTATTACGCTAAACCTGACTGTACATGTGGTCATGTACTGGTACTACTTCCAAGCAGCAAGGGGTATCCGTATTTGGTGGAAGGAATGGATTACGAGACTGCAAATTGCTCAGTTCGTGATCGATCTCGGTAAGAATTCTCAAGCTTCGGCCCCTAATCTCCGGACATTGCTTATGCAGTAGTACCCAAGGCTTCGTATACTACGCCACCTACAATTACGCGGCGAGCGTGTATTTTCCGTCCTTCCCGCACGTTGGAAAGTGCGGTGGTGAAGAGTTCGCAGCTTTTACAGGTTGCGCGACTTTGAGTTCTTATCTCGTCCTATTTATTTCCTTTTATGCGGCAACATACAAGAAAGCGAGTAAGAAGGAGAAGAGGTCGACCCGGGCGATTAGCACGAGCATTCCAAACAAGGCAGTTCGCGGACTCGAGACCAAGCAAATCCCCACGATGTCGGAGACGAGCGAGACTGCAGTCGAGGCGCTGCACGCGGCCGAAGAGCTGATGAAGGCTGCAGGGACAACACTTGCGCATGACCTGCACCTGACGAGCAGTGGCAGGAAGGACTGAATATGCAGGAGCCACGAGGGGTGTACACGGGGAAATAATTGCGTCGGTTATTGCGGGAAGGGGTCTCACGGCTTTTGAGCATGTGGCATCCTTTCCGTGGACGATAACCTAAGCTACTTAGTTACTTGAAAGGAATGAACATGCGGGTTCCAGGCGTTATACGATGTTGTCTGTTGTCGATTATTGATCTTGTTTTAGAGTACGAGTAGAAGTCAACCAATCTTGTTACACCGGTTGTGGCGGATAGCAAGCTTATCCAGCTTTGGTTAGTCTATGTACTGGCATCTGACCGTCACGAACCAAGGCGAAGCCATCTCCCTTCGTGGCGCCGCTCCCTTTTGCCGCTCCCCGTTCGCTCCCTTCAGCCCCGTCCGGTGGTCGTTCATCGTCAAGCCCATCTCCCCTAGCTGTGGATCTCAACTATACTCTATTTCGACCTCTGCAATGATGCAAGGGAGCACGGACGAACCATTCAAGGCCACGCACACATTTGGCGGGCCTTGCGAGTCCAAATAGATAGAAGAAATGTTCATCATCGTGCTGCTTCCTTGCTTCCTCCCTCTGTGACCAGCCGGCAGATGGCATGACATCTACCTTTGGCGCCTTGCGGCACCGTGCATAATCTCTCCGATTTATATTCTGGGCGACCAAACAATGGCCATTCCGGCGACTTGTGTGTGAGCTGACCGTTTAACGGTTCGCCCGTCTCCCTCATCACGATCAAAGTATGTGCACCTCCAATTGGACTGAATGCAGTAAGTTGACCGTTTCAGGCTCAGCCATAATCAGCCAGTATGCAGATAATGTAACAATCCACCTGCCAATTACACCTGCATTTGGATCGGATGGTGTAGTATGCATAAGTTTTAGGCATCCTACAGGATTACACTCTATAAGCGACCCAACCATTTGGCTTTACCGCTTTTACAACGTAAGCAGTCTAGACCTTCTTCCTCGAATGGAAAAGCCGCCGAGTTGTTATTCGGTCATCACTCTTCGACTTGTTGTGTTGGGAAATCCTTCTGTGCTTGGCTCTCCCTCTACACCTGTCCTATCGTGAATCAGATTTGACCCCGAACAAGACCGAGTCGTGGAAGATTATGGAGAACGACGGTCACAACTACCTTAGAACTAGCTATGAGCCTGGAGCAAGCTCAGGAAATCTTGTTGCTGTTACACTATCTTATTGGAAGCCTCTCCGCGAGGGTTACCGGCCCAACCATACGAACGATCTCTTTAGCAGGTGGGCCGGCGTGAACGAACCGACCCAAACGGTCCTAGTGTCTTTTTAGTATGTTAGAGAGATCGACAACGCATCGAGTCACGCCGACCAGGGGTATTGCAGTCGTTCTGTATCTCCAGGATTTTCTGTACCGCCAGCCGTCATATCAAAACATGCCCAACCATAAACAGCTCACTCACACCATAATGGCCATACAAACCATCTCACATGGCTGCATCGCCCCATCGCCCCATGATTTCAGTGGCTTTTCATGGCTTATTTCCCATGCCCGTCATCAGCACCAATGCCGTCCTTCCCACTCTATTGATAACCTGTCGTGCAAGGTTCTGGCCGGTCCAATGCCAACTCCCAAGTGCCGGATCAACTTGTGCCTGCCTTATTCGCTCTCTCATCTCTGCACGTACGCGTTCAAACTGGTGGGTCTCCCTGGAGATCCCATATCGTCTTGTCCCAATTCGTATGTTGTATACGAGACTGTAAATTACATTTGCCCGTGGCTAGTCCCATGAATGAGTCTCTCGTCGGCTATGACGTGTCTCCCAACAGCTTGACTTTCATTCCTTACCTGAAGCTAGGTAGGGAGCATCCAATCTCTATCCCTCTAATTTTCCTCTCATGGTCAGCGGCGTTCTTTGGGTGACTTCGGACAAGCCATCTTTACTGTCAATCTCCCCTTATAGCCGCAAAGCCCCAAGGCCTCTGCTATTCAAATCTCAACGAGTCTGATATCTTCTCATAGCTATACAGAATTAGCTACCAGCACGCCAATATGGCTATCAAAATGGAGATTCTGCCACTGCTGATTCTCTCAGGAGGAATAGCTGCGGGTGCCAACAGACTCGCTGGTATGGATGCTCTGCGTGTCTTCAGTGCTGCATTTGGATTCAGTATATTTGTCTATCTCGCCTACTGGTCATACATTTTTCCCTTTTATATATCCACTCTTCGCAAAGTTCCCACAGTCCCAGGATTCCCTCTATGGGGACAATTCTTTACCATCATCACCACCGAGGTTGGTACGCCAAACCGAGAATGGCATAAGACACATGGCCCAATTGTCAGATATTTCTTCCCTTTTGGTGCAGAACGTCTTTCAATTGCCGACGACGACGCTCTCAATCACATGTGCATCAAGAACCCATACAACTACCCCAAGCCGGATCGTGCCAAGCAATGGATGGTTCGAGTACTAGGCGAGGGCGTCCTTCTCGCAGAAGGAAACCCACACAAGCACCAACGAAAGGCTCTATCACCCGGCTTCTCAATCCAGTCAATCAAGGCCCTGACTCCCATTTTCTGGCGCAAAGCCCTGCTTCTCTCCAAGCTCTGGGAACGAGACATGCTTGTTGCAAAGACCAAAAGCATGACCATCGAAGTCCTCGAATGGCTCAACCGCACCACCCTCGACATCATCGGCGAAGCCGGGTTCGGCACCGACCTCGACTCTCTCGAACACCCTGAGACCCCCATCCGTGAAGCCTACCGCCTCGTCTTTGCCTTCGATATCCAGTCCCGCGTCCTCCACGGCCTGGCAGCCTTCATTCCCCTAACCAAATATCTCCCCGCAAAAATGAACCGCGACATCCTCCAAAGCCGCAACATCATCATGAGCAAAGCCACCGACATCGTCCGCCAAAAGCACCAAAAAACCCACGCAAAAGACAAAGACATCATCGCCCTCATCGTCAAAGACAACATGAGAATGGAAGCCGCAGGCGAAGCCACCCTCTCCTTCGAAACAATGCGTGACCAAGTAATGACCTTCCTCGGCGCTGGGCACGACACCACCGCCACCGGCGTTGCCTGGACCATCCACCTCCTCTCCACCCATCCCGAGGTCCAAGAACGCGTCCGCGCAGAAATTAAACAGCACTACCCATTCATGTTCGACCCCACAGCCCGCAACGACGTCGACCGCCTCTCCAGCCTCGACGCCGACAACCTCCACTATCTCGACAACGTCTGCCGCGAATCCCTCCGCTACATTCCCCCAATTCCCATGACCGTCCGTGAAACCATCACCGATGACCGCTTGGGAGGCTATGACGTCCCCGCCAAGACAACCGTCTACATCCATGCCAACGCCATCCACCGCCTCCCCTCCTTCTGGGGCGATGATGCCGACGTCTTTGATCCCGATAGGTGGGATAGATTGCCAGAGGGGCATACGACGAATGCGTTCATGACATTTTTGCAAGGCCCGAGAGGGTGTATTGGACGGAAGTTTGCGGAGACAGAGATGAAGTGTTTGATGATTTGTCTTTTGAGTATGTATCGGTTTGAGAGGGATATGGCCGTTGATGATCCGGAGTCATGGAAGATGTGGAGGTTGGTGCTGAGGCCTAGGGATGGGGTTCAATGTAAAGTTACGATGTTGGAGGAGGAGGAGAAGGCAGCTATTGGTGCTTGAAGTGTATCGTTGTGTGTTCAGATTGATGATAGTTGATGTTGTTGATGTTTGCTCGGAAGGTGTTTTGTGTGTCTGATAGGATAATGCTTAGATCGCTTAGAGCCACGTGAAAACTTTCTGATTCGCGCCCGAAAGTCTCTTGATCATCTCATGCCTGTGATGAACTTTCTTTCTATGTCCTTTGCATTTTGAAAAACTGAGATACATTCTTTCCTCCCACATCAAGTGCCTTATAATCTTGAGGCTTTCCCTTCTGTCAGAGTATGCATCCCTTCTGCCAGAGGATGTATTGCTCCAGTTCTTCTACACGTTTTCCCACTCCCCTGGCATCATTGTTAGACTATGTTAAGACGTATTATTCTCAAAACCCCAACCACAAAACCCCCAAGCTCTGCTCAGTATACATCCACAGCGTGTCTCTCACTCTCAATACTCGCACCGCCTCATTCATGCTATCCCCAGAATCGATAGCCATCTTATAATATAGAAATGCAATAGCAGTATCAAATAAACAAACGAACATTCTTCTCATCAAATGAAGATTCTTATATACCATATCTATCCTAAATAGACCTCTATCCTCATGACAAGCCAACAGGATAGTTATATTACAGGAATCCTTCTGTACGAAGTCTATACCTTTAGATCAGTAGTCCCTGGTACATATAAGTAGTAAAAACATGATGGTGGAGCGAGGATCTGCTTGCGACATTAGAGGTACGGATAGATTCGATGTTTATCTGAGTGATGTGATAGTGAGAAGGATAGGAGGTAGTTGGAACACTATGTGAGTTTGATTTGTATCCTGCGTGTGCATGGGGGAGGGCAAACAAGTTCCGCTGTGGGATGATGCCTGATCGTCCATCGTGACACAACACTCCACCTGCCTCTTGTTTACTGGAAAAGAAGATTGGTTCTTATGCCGAGCGAGGCGCACTACTTGCACCGTCTGCTAGCTCTTGTAGAAGTCGTAGCTGTCTTGATCGTCATTTGGGAAGATGTCTTGGCGATTGGGTAACGGGGTTGATTGGTCATAGCTTGTGAGATTCCAATTGGAAGAGGCTATAGTGGTCTTTTATACATCCATGTATGGTCAGAGGTACACTGGCTCGCAAAGAGCAGCACAGTCTCGCTCGAGGAGGCCCTATCAGTGTCAGCGAGGACAAGGATCCTTTATCGTTGTTTTGGAGGCCTTAGTACATCTCGGAGAAATGCAAGTCCCAATGCCATGTAAAGACTACCTACTGAGGTCGTGATAGAGATGAGGCTTCAGTCCTTTATCAAGGAATATATGAGCCATCCTCTAAACCTTTGGGCTTGAGTAATCTCAGAGGGGTGACATTCATATTGTCAATTCAGTACATGAATTAAGATCCGCTTTCTTCGCGGTGGAATAAGGCGTGAAGGTATAATCTCAATGGAGGAATGAGGGGAACGGCACTAGAATGACACGTCGATTAGTCGACGAGCAGGGGGTAAGCAACCTGTGAGCACTAGGAAGATGATTGTAGCGAAGATGGGTGGGAAGTGCCCAAACGAAAGAGGGAGTATAGCCCGAGGACGAGGGCGGCCACCAGACTTGGGAGCATTCCTGCGATGTGCAGAAGTTGGCGAATGAACTAGGACGCAGAAAAGGCCATGTGCTGATCAGTCTCACGGGAAGGAACGGGCACTGCGACATAAGCCCGTACGATTCTAGAGACTTCCTGTCTTGTGAGATATCTCTTCGAAATGCAATGCTGGCAAGCACAGGTAGAAAATATTTGCAAAGGGCTAGAATGGCCTTTGAGGCATTCGAAGACATATATGCGTTCAACAGATACTTGTCAATGCGGGGTTTCAGTCTGATATTTAGAGGATCGCTTGGATGTAGTCGGTGCCAATAAGGCTTTGTTCGGGTTCACCACCCACATATCGTCAACGTCACCGGGTCTTTGCATCATTGGCTATACCGTTGAGACAGCCGTTATGCATGTGACGCGGGTATGCATCATGAACGTTAATCGAATAACTGTTCGATATTCTACGCAGCGCTAATGCGGTGACAGATCTCTCGAAGTCATGGGTTTTACTCGACCCAGCTGATGCTTAGCCTCATGCTGATCAACAAAGTTCGCGCATGAGGCCAACACAAGGCTAACACATGGCGGTATTCAATGCCATGCTCCACGAGGTCAAGGCAGATCTGGATAGATAGTTTGGGGACGGGCCGTCTGAAGCTCATATTTATGCAACAACCACGAGACGGTGACAGGCAGCTGGGAGCATAACTGTGGCGGTGTTATTATTCCCCTTCTGTGAGACCCAGTGCAGTGGATAGAAATAATATTTCTCTGTTCGACCACTCACAGGCAAGCAGAGCCCGGCAAGGAATAGGCGTAAGGGCAAGCATCCTAGAAGGCTCTTCGTTTAACAACGACTTTAGCACTGCTCTGTCAGATACTGATCGTACCATGAGTACAACGGCAACATAACGGAGCCGAATCTTCGGGAGTGCTTTTGATATTTTGTGGAGCATACAGTCCAGGAGTGAGTACCCACCTACTGATAGTACCCACCTACTGCTCGTTGAAACCTAAGCAAGCGACCTGAGGCAACCCACATTGCGGAGAAGGACACGGTCAACCATTGAGTAAGTCAGCAAGCATCACTGCGCATGCTTTGAGACGATGGTCTATCGATTGCGATGCGATCTTCTCTTCCAGGACCTCGCTTGTTTGCAGAAGGTCCATCAATTGCCTATTTGGATGAGTGAGGTTTAAGGAGCCAATGGAATGCAGTAGAGTGTAAGACGTACCTCGGTAAGACCTCCACCGATCTCGGGAGAGCCATGTATATGCAGCTTTGGTAAGAGGTATTCAGAACATATTTCCTTACTCATGCGACACCAATCAGACGCATCGGCTGTATTGGAGTGTAAGGCACTTTTTGCCAATAATGATAAATATCAGTAACAGTTCCTTCGACTCCTGAAATGATTTAACATGCATTGTTGATTAAAGAGTGAAATCGTCTGAACCTGCATTCCCGTATGTCGGGATCAGCATAAGAATAACCCCAAAGAGGCGATATTATCTTGGGGTCGCGCCGTCCAGGTAATTGATTCGAGATAAATCAATGAAACCATCGCGTCTCCGCTTCGGTTAATGCTCTTCCTAAGCATATTCGTTATGGTGGATGACTAAGGCTATGGTCATGTATTAGATATAAGAAGGTGGAGGTATGGCCGATGGCGCGTGTAGTCTCTTTACATTTGTAATTCTTTGAATATCAGCGCCATACATACATAGCTCGCAGGCAATTGAGTCGCAACATTCTCTGATTTGAAGCCAACACTGACCTATGAGCTGTAACCAGAGCGATGTAATCCGTACTGGTAGCAATGTTCAATGAGATAGGCTTAAACACCATTGGATATGTACTTGGGCAGGCCAATTGCTGCAATTAGTCTCCAGGCGTACTCAAGTCTTACTTGAAGTTTCAGTGCCAGCTGGTTGTGCTCTTTCCATTTTGCAGCATATCCGTTCCTCGACGAAGAGGCCAGTCAAAACCAGCATGAACATACCAATAATAGCAGTGAGAAGGACTCAGGGTCACCAAAGACAGGTACAAGGGCTCAGCTTGGCAGTATTGGGCTTAGCGTATGGTGCGCGTCAAATTCCTTGATTCCGCCACAACATTAGCTACGTCAGAGCCTCTCCAGCCTCACTTACCCCAGATGTATCCCTTCACACACGACTTGTTCCAAGTATAAGTTGCAACTCTTCTACCACATGCAAAGGATCATGGACGCAATATCAAATCAATTGTTCTCGTTTGAACTGGGCGTTCAGCCTAACAAGGACACCTTCCAGAGTATTGCAGCAACTGTAAATAAAGGGTGTAAGTATCCCAAACGCACTTATTCGACTTGGGATCCCGACAAGAGCTGACCTTCGCCATCCATGTAGTAAATGCTCTCGCAAGTCAAGGCAATGCCTTACAACAGTACACCGATACTCTCGAAGGAAACAAATTCATCTCAGGAGCACCAGTACCACAAATTCAACAACAGCTCACCCAACCTCAAATTCAATATATCCAGGCAGCACCGACGCCGCAGGCTGCCCAGGCGCGTAGAGCCAAGGTGCTCAAAAACCCAGTGGTATGGCAAATAAGTGAAAAGCAAATGAAGGCCCTACAGTGGAAGAGAAAGCAGCTACTACAAGCTCAAAAGGCTGAACTAGAGCGTAAGAGAGTCGAGAGGGCGAAGAGAGGACCTCCACCGAAGTTGGGCCCGTCGAAGAATGGGAAGAATGGGTCGAATGGGCAGAGTAGCGCATCATCACAGGCAAAGCCGCCCCAGCCCAAAGCTCAGCAGCCCAAAGCTCCGCAGCCCAAAGCATCACCCCCTAAGTCAACCCCAGCTAAAACCCAGCAGAACGGAGCGCCACCGAAGCCAAAAGCACCTGCTGCTAAGCCATCGCAAGCGCCAAAGGCTCCAGCAAAAGCTCCGGCAAAAGCACCACTCAAGAAATAAGGTGAAGCCGCTGGCGGTGACTCTTTGGGGTGAAAAGCTTACACGAATGGCACGTCGCTGCCGTAGGCTTGGATGGAAAAATCTTTACAATCTCGTGTATAATATGCTAGCGGCTGGAGTTTCTCTGCACTTGGCTGAGCTGCGATGATCTAGCGAGATGTTCCATTTATGGACAAAGCATTTCTTGTATGATAGATGAGAGACGGAAGTATTTGTGGTATGATACCAACAATGACTCATATGAGCTTCAAAGTCTTTTCCTATTGGATTGATTGAATTTGACCTAAAGACTTGAAGCAGGAGTCGTTGAACGAGAGGAGCTCGCTTCTTCTTTAGGTCTTTTGGCTATTGTGCCTTCTGACGTCTCCTTTACAAAAGGTATAATAAATCTCGGCGACCTACTGCCGATTGGACGACTGCATGCCCAATGATCATTTCAGCTTTGTTCAGCACGTCAGCATCCTGTGCAAGAAGAATCTCTGTGTTTACAAATCCTGGCTCAAAGCCCGGATAATTGTCCTCCTGCACTATTGATGGATCACGTCCTCACAGTGGCAGCATGATGATCAATTGAAACTCTCAAGAATTATTCCCTGTTTTCTCTTGATAGTCATTTCTAAACCTGTTATAGAAGCCTGAATCCCAACTACACAATGCCTCCTCCAAAACACAAACACAACCCATTAGCTACCCCTAGTACATCACCACCAGCTCAAGCTCGAAAATACAGAATTAACCTCCCTCTGCAGCCGCCACCTTCACACCAACACTCCACAGCGAGATCTACGCCCCCATCTCACTTACCCACATCAATCTCCGCAACAAAACGGTCTTCATCATTTGCGCTTCTAAAGAAATCAGCCACGCCAGAGCCATCTACTACGCTCAAGTCAGTACCTCCATCATTGCTATTGATGCTCGCTCAGATCTACCTAAAGCATGACTGAAAAGGCAAATTTCCAAGCCGCAGCCGAAGCGGGGAGGGATCCTCCTTAGATATTGCAGCTCTAGCTTAACAAACCAGGAAATTATAAAGAATGCAGCATCTACACTCGAGAAAGACGTTCAGCCGTCTCGATATCCTAATCCACGAGGCCAGTGTTGGAGGAGCCAATCCCCGTCGGCGCCAGCGATACCAGGAACGGGTGGAACACGATGAATATCAACTTGCGCGGTCCCTATCTCATCATTCATGCCTTCCTCCCCCTACTGCTGAACGGAAGCCACAAACAGATCGTCTACGTCTGTAGCTTAGCATCTTCCCTGAAAATGCCCCGCCTGAGCGCGTGGGCGATATCCAAGCTTGCACTTCTGCGCTTCGCGGATTCTGTGAATGCGGAGTACTGTGAGCACGGTATCCTGCCGTAATGTAACCATCTGGGCAATATTCGTGGTACGGAGATAAAGGACGATGCTAGGGTGCCGTTCCAAGTTCCTGAGGTATGGTATGTCCCTTGATCACGGATATTGTTGCTTGGTAAGGTATGATGTGTGCTGGGTCTGTGCAATTTTCACGGACATGTTGGAATTGGCTGGAGATTCTATCGTATACCTGACGGAAGAAAGGCTCGAGTGGTTGGCCGCAAAGCGTGTTAGCTGTACATGGGATAGGGGAGAATTGACGGCAAAGAGATATGAGATTGTCAGATGGGGCAAAGTAAGGTGGAATTAGTGCGTTGAGCTGCGGTACTGTTATTCGTTTGGCGCTTCTAGTTGGATTAGCTGTGATTGCTTGGGTCTTGTTGACTATAGGGTTTATTCCCCTTCTCGCCTGTTCAGTCCAACTGTTTTGCCTAACTTCAGAGACCTGCCATTGGCTTCTGTTAAAATGGTGACCATGACATTTGATATGGCTTTATATGCATATAGTACAACGGCATATCTTACATGTTATTCATCGCAGGCGCAGGAGCAAGTTTGTCACTGACTGCATGCCCCCATAGATGCAGTGAAGCTTGCATAAAATATTCGCTTATCCACCTCAAAAGATATACCTCACGACAACTCAGGACGTTTCAGCAGAAGACTCCAATGCTCTGCGTATTTTTCGTTTCGGTTCCTGCTTGCCCTGTCGAAGCTCCAACTTCTTCCGGGCCCGCCGAATATCTGCACTATCGACGTGTTTGCCGTTTGACTCTTCTGATCCTGCAACCGTCGGAGGTGCCGATGGAAGTTGTGGCTTCGCATCTGGCTGTTTCGGGACAACATTCGACTTGGGCTTAGACTTGAGATCTGTCTCGGCTTTCTTGGTAGTTGCTTTCGTGACCGCCGGCTTTTCGCCTGCATCTTTCGGAGGAGTGGTGCTTGTCTGCGCGGTCTTCTTTGTGGTGTGCTGCTGTGACTGTGGCTTGTTACTTGCCCCAGCTCCAGCCTTAGCTGGCAGCTTTTGTGGTACAGGACGCTTAAGCGATGTACTTGGAGCAGCAGTTCCCCGGGTGGAAAGCTTCGGAGCAGATCTGGGTTTTGCCTTCGACGTTTGCGCTGTCGTCCCGAGTGTGCTTGGTGCTTGGTCAAGTCCTTTGGCAGGAAAGTCTTCCAACGGCTTGCCATTTAGGGTGACGGGTGCTTTGCTAGTAGCAGCTTGATCTAATCCCTTAGCAGGGAAGTCTTTGAGTGGCTTGCCGTTCAGCGTTACAGGCTTTTTGCTAGTGTCAGCTTTTGACGCAGGCCCTAGCTTGGGAGGCTTCGCTGAAAATGCCTTCGCAACCGACTTCTCGTCAAGTCCCTTCGTAGGAAAGTCTTTTTGTGGAACTCCATTCAGAGTCACCACGCCCTGAGACAGGGCGGCATTCCTTAACTTACTACCTGGAACCTTTTGCCGATCTCGCAAGGCCTTTCTTGCTACCGCTTTTAGGCGCTTTTGGTCAGGGACCTTGATTTGACCTTTCTGATAGGCATCAATCTGTTTCAGGACAGTTTTTTGATCAATTGATTTGATCTGATTTAAGACCTTCGTTGGCAGTGCACCATAGAACATGTACAGCACCATAGCAAAAAGACCAATTGGCGCAAACACTTGCAAAAATTCGTACCAGTATTTAGGCCTGATCTGGGCTTCGATGTGACCAGCACCTCGGATAAGCTGTCCTTTCTCATCTTTGCTAACGCCCTCATCCGCTGGCAAACGACCTGTACGGTAGTAGTCTTCGATGAATTTGTCCTTCTCCGTCCAACGCTGTCTTAGCCAAAGATCAAACTGTTTTGGATCATCTACCGGTATGGAGGCTGTACGAAATCGCCGCCAATACATATTAACCGATTTTGGAGGGCGCCCTCCAAAATATGAGGCGCCAACAGTGAAGATGTCTTGAGCGAATTGCCCTCGAGGCACGCCCTCATAGGCAATAGTGCAATCGTAGACGTAGTCGACGGTCTGCCTCAGCTCCTGGAGAATGAATTGTAGTCCAGTGCTCCGTGGCAGAAGGGTATGCTGCATATCTTTGATGCCGTTCTTTTCTGCCCATTGCCTACTAGCTTCTCTTGTGCTGTCAGCAAGATTTGTCCCCTCCGGAAATATCATCAACCACATTGGATCTTTTCGGTTGTTAAACCTCTGTAAATGTGCTGCCATTCGAGGTTTATCCTGTTCCCACTTTCTCTTCAGGAAGATGAACTGGGCGAACTGCATCCCCCAACCTATAACAGGTATCCGCTTGAGAGACTCTTTGAGGACGACATATATACGGCCGTGCATTCCAGCTGTATAACCGATCCACCAGAGATATAACCAGTCGGTATATATTTGATGATTCGCAATCATGATCATTCTTTCGGGAAAATCGCAGTAAAGAGATCCATCAGTGGTTTTCAGTAGCTGACCTCGCACGCTGCTATCCCCACTGATCCTAACAGTCGTCGGCGCCCACCACTGAGTCATCGTCATGGTAAGGAGTCCCCATGATTGTTTGGTGAATGCTATCCAAGCATTGTACCAATCTTCATTGATGAGGTACAATGGGGCGCCAAGAAACTGGGAGGCGTTGATTCTGAAGGAGTGTCAGCTTTCTATACCTCGTGAACAGCAATTCACTCAGAGCTGGACGATCTGAGAAAAAAAGGCTTACGCCATGCATCCTCCAACGAAGTATGAGGCTAAAGTCAAAGCTCTCGAAGCTTTGGATTGCCCAGGCTGGGGCTCGCCACTTGGAGGCTTCGCGGGCTTGGTCGATATACCATAGCCGAAATCCCTCTCCACGTTGAAACCTGCGACAGTCCTAGGTGCTTCTGAAGTCATTTTTAGCCTCGATAATGCATTGGAAATGGGAGTTAGTGAACAGCTGTAGAAATGTCTGAAACTTGGTTGACAAACTTGGTGTCGCGTGTGGAACCGCGACGGGGTTAAGATGATGTCATTGTGCTTAACCCGGTCACAGCTCATAAGTGTCAAGACGGTTCGAACATCGCAATGTCATAGAAGGAGACCGGACACGCATAGTTCACAAAGCACGGCTTGCCCTTATCATCAAGACACCGGAAATTCGGAGCCTTTTTCCCTGGACTGTCGAGCTCTGCATCCCAAGCCTGAAGGGTAGCACTCATGAAGCTGCGGCCGTTTGGCAGGACACTGTACGCCGAACCTCTTTTGAAAGCTCAATTCTGTGTCATGTTTATTCATTAGACCATTCAGGCTTCTTTTTCTCCACGAAAGCGGACATTCCAATCTTTTGGTCCTTGCTACCAAACAGACCGTGGAAGACTTTCCTCTCGTAGTCCAACCCATCCCTCAAGCCAACATCCTGACTCTTATTAACAACCTCTTTTGCTGCCCTCACCGCCACCTTTGACATGCCTGCAATCTTCGCCGCCGTGTCCACAGCCCCTTGCACACATTCTTCCGCACTGTCAAATACCCTAGCCGCAACGCCCCATTGCGTTGCTTCCGTCCCGCTGAAGTTCTTACCCGTTAAAATCAATTCCATAGCACGACTCTTTCCTATTGCTGCAATGAGTCTCTGGCTGCCGCCAGCCCCGGGGATGATGCCCAATTTGATTTCCGGTTGGCCGAACGTGGCGGATGAGGAGCAATAGATTATATCAGCCATTAAGGCTAGTTCGCATCCACCCCGAGAGCATGACCGTTGACAGCGGCAATTATTGGCTTGCGGATATTGGGGATTGTGGAGGACCAGGAGGCAATAAAGTTGGTGTTGTAGGCTTTGCTGAAGGTCAGATCTTTCATTTCTTTGATGTCGGCTCCGGCTGTCGAACATTGGAATCATTAGAAATGACATCCCGTCTGTAAGTATGTCTATGACATACCCGCAAAAGCCTTCTCGCTGCCCGTAAGTACAATAGCTCCAGTACTGTCATCGTCGTCGAGCTTCTGTAGGGCATCATTCAATTCCTGGAATAGAGCGGATGAGAGGGCATTCAGGGCTCTTGGGCGATTCAGTGTGACTAATTGATCACTGACACGTCAACCCGTGTCTCAAAGGTCAATCGGGAGAAGGGAAGGACAAGACTTACTTTTGCCCACGCCGGGCTTGGGTTGGTCGACCACTATGTTCTCATACTGTTTGGGGACTGGTTGAGAGTAAAGTCGAATGGATCTAGGCAAATATAGTGGTGAATGTTTAACGGCCAATGGCCTTGTCATTAGTCTGGCAGCCATGGAGTGTGAAGCACCAAACCTTAGAATTCGTATGGTTTGCATTGATTCAGCGAGGAGCCTCAATGGCACCATCCCCAAAAAGGTATAGCTGTCGATCAAGAGTTTTATTGAATTGGCTGAATCTCAACCCGTTCTGGCCAACAGCCAGCAAACACAACAACGGAAAAAGTCGCATTTGTCTGACTGGAAAGCAACGCCCTGTCATAACGCCATTTACCATCGTACTCATATTTCGAGTGATTACGGAACTTGCGACAGGCGCTCAGCGCCCTAAAAGAGCTTGAAATGGACTCGGCCGAGCCAGAACAAACCCCCTTTGCAGCCGTATCGGCGCAAACGACAAAATTAGGAAGAGTACGCTCTCCACTGCCATAGAAACAGGTCGAGAATGCTCAGAGTCACAATCGCTGACTGGTACTATCAGATATACCAATCCTACCTGGACAAATGCACGCCCTACACAGCATACCGATGGATCGGCACAGCCGTCCTCCTCACCCTCTTCTTCCTTCGCATCCTCGTAGCCCAAGGCTGGTATATCGGTGCGCCCATATACTCTATAGTTGACTTAACAGGCCTGACTAACATATATTAAAGTCTGCTACTCGCTTGGTATCTACCTTCTCAACCTCTTCCTCGCCTTTCTGCAACCGAAATTCGATCCATCACTCTCTCAAGACGAAGGCCTCGAAGACGGTGATTCCTCTCAGCCTACACTGCCTACAAAGCATGACGAGGAGTTTCGCCCCTTCATTAGGAGATTACCTGAATTTAAATTTTGGCACTCGAGTACAAGGGCGATCGCCATAGCCTTTGTTTGCACGTGGTTTGGGGTTTTTAACGTGCCGGTGTTCTGGCCGGTGTTGGTGGTATATTTCATTATACTTTTTAGCTTGACGAGTAAGTGGCACCATTCAGTAGCCAGGATTGCACAGGTTAAGAGATAGATGGACTGACGCGCCTATTGTGTAGTGCGAAGACAGATTCAGCACATGATCAAATACCGCTACGTCCCTTTCACTTTCGGCAAGGCGAGATACAATCAGCGAAGTGGGCACTAATCTTGAGACCCTCTTTGTGGCCTCGAGTGTCCCTTTCTGACAGGTCTTGTTGAGTATCTTGGACGAGATGAAGGCCCATCGGAAGACATTTTCCCAATGAAGGCAAGAAAAGCGTCTACATAGTTGTATTTGTAGGTGCAAAGCAATGATCTAGACTGCATAGCCGGACTTGTGCAGCGGATAGTCGGCGGCGAGGTAGCATACGAAAATACACTAATCATGTGCTTGATTCTTAACGCATCTTTGGCCATCGATATTATGGATGGAACTTCAACCCATCAGGAACAGCGCTTGTTTGGGTGCCTGCCTTCCTCTTAAAGCTCACCACATTAATTATGTCTCTTGAGCTGGGACATAAGTTTCTCCATTACATTTAGCCTTTCCTTGAGAAAAGCTACATTTCTAGCACTGCAGTGTCGTCAAACCGCTGGAAGGGTTCCACGACTTTAGGGAATATCGGGCAGAGAGCCCCGCTGAAAACATCCCAATGCATCATGCAGCTGACATCGTGTTTACCTGCGACACCATCACTATGCGTCGTATCATGACTTTTCGACGTGGTGATAACAGTTGACGAAATGAGTCCCAGCTACTTTCAGTTTATCCAGTCATCGTATGTTTTCCCACAGCATGCCTCTACATCGAGTGACATGAAGCAAGCGTGAAGAAAAGGTTATATCACAGTTCAATCCTCCTTTCTTTATGGAATTCGTTTGCAACGAGCGTCTCATCAGACAAGTAGATACAACCGCCAAAATCCAAAGCATGCCATGCAAGTAGAGTATCATAAATGTCAAAAATGATCAATCAATCAAGCAAGAAAGCAATCATGCAGATGCTACTCGTCCAATCTTCCTAAACCATGGCATTTACATCCCCACCCACCATTTACAACCTTGCCTGCGCACTTCCAGCGGCCTGGCTCTGCGGATGTGGAGCCTGCTTCTCAGTCTCCTCCTCAATCGTTTTGCCCAAGTCCTTGTTGATCTTAGTGAACATATCATAAGTCCTTTGCCTTACCGGCGGCTTGGCGGCGCACAAGTGGCCAGCAACATTGCCGATGAAATTCTCCTGTTGGCCGGGGGTTCTCCCCAATACTTCCCACAGCTTGGCTGGCTGGACGAAGTCTTCCTCTGTGACAGGCAATTGCTGGGCTACTGCCGCACCGGCCCACTTCTCGTGTTCCTGAGAGGGCTTGACGGGCTTGTAGGCCATGTTGCGGTAGGTGGATGGGTAGTTGGGGTTCGCGCCGTAGTTGCCGTTGACGGCCATTATGCCATCACGTTGGTATGGGTTGAAAGCGCGGAGGGGCTGGTTGACGGGGATTTGCTGGTAGTTCACGCCGAGGCGGTGACGATGGGTATCTGGGTAGGAAAAGAGACGCGATTGCAGGACGGGATCAGCAGATGGTTCAACGCCAGGGACCATGTGACTGGGGGAGAAAGCGACCTGTTCGATTTCGGCGAAGTAGTTCTCGGCGTTTCTGTTAAGGGTGAATTTGCCGAAGGGTCGCAGTGGAACCTCTCCTTGTGGCCAAACCTTGGTTAGGTCAAAAATGTTCCAGCGGAACTTCTCTGCTTGTTCGGGGCTGAGAACTTGCAGGTAGCAGGTCCAGCTAGGATATTCGCCATCCTGAATGGAGTTGAATAGATCTTGAGTGTGCCAATCTGGGTTTTCTGAGGCCATCTTGCCAGCTTCCTCGTTGGTGAAGGTCTTGCTACCTTGATCGGACTTGCAGTGGATTTGAACATAGTTGAAGGTTCCGTCGGGTTTGGTCAGCTTGTATGTGTGACCTGAGTAGCCATTCATATGGCGGTAAGAGTAAGGGGTACCGCGGTCAGAAAATAGATGCATGACCTGATGAGCCGATTCCTGGTGAGTGGAAAGGTAATCCCAGAACCTAGTGCCAATCAGTATATGCCTCTCCACAGACTCTTTCCTAGTGGCTCACATGGTAGCATCCTTAAGGTTGGTTTGTGGGTTGCGCTTCTGAGTGTGTATGAAGATAGGAAACTTCGAAGGGTCACGGAGAAAGAAGACTGGAGTGTTGTTGAAAACCCAGTCCCAATTGCCTTCCTCCGTATAGAATTTGACGGAGAAGCCTCGAGGATCTCTCGCCGAATCGGGGCTGCCTTTCTCTCCTCCCACAGTCGAGAAGCGAGCAACGCACTTTGTCTTCTTCCCCATACCATTGAGCATATCCATTGAAGTCTAAAGCATATTAGGAAGGAACAGAGTATAGCGCAATGACAGCTGAGCCTACCAAATCACTAATGTCATGTGTAACCTCGAACTCTCCGTACGCTCCAGCGCCCTTAGCGTGGACGACACGTTCGGGGATCCGCTCGCGGTCGAAATGTGCAAGGAGATCAATCAAGTGGAAGTCCTGGAGGAGTAGCGGGCCATTCTGTCCCACACGTTGAGAGGATTCGGGGTCTTGTACTGGACAGCCGTTGGAGGTGGTGTAGACGGGCTTCTCCTCATACCTGAAGGTGCCGGGTTTATCGTTTGCAACCATGATGCTTTAGATGCGTGATGAGCTGTTATTGGGGTATAGCTATGCAGGTAGGAGGTATTAGATAATCGTACAGAGGTATAGCGAAATGCAAAGTGAGAAGAAAGAAGCGGTCATGGTAGGGGCTTTGTTGTATTAATATTCCAGGTCCGGGGGATCTTACTAACATTCTCGTCGAGCTGCTAGGTCTCCCCGCACTAATACCCCACTAAGACTTTATCTGGTAAATCTGTTACTTTGATACTTTCAGGGTTCTCAGGGTCGGCAAACGGGCCAATCTCGTGGCAGGCGTTGAAGGTTATCTGTCGGCTGTGTGGGTCGGCTGTTGTCGTGGGACATGGCTAATTGCTTTTACACTGTGCTTAAACATGGCATTTGATGTCTTTGCCACGCATTGTCGTTGCGAGCCGTCATCATTTCCTGATATCAACATCCTGTTTGGTACATCATGGCCTTATGCATAGAAACAAGTCTCCGGTTGGCAGGCTAAAGCAATAAAGACTTCGGGGAGATCCCTGTACATTTCCACAGGCAACTCCAAGCGGTGCAAACGCCGAACATGCGAGGCACTGAGAGGCCAGGAAGGTCAACAGAAGAAGGACAATGATTCTAGCAGAGTCTGCCAACGACGTATCGCTTACGAATAAGGGAATCTTATGCAAAATATCAATGTCCAATTGCACACTTGTCCTCCTGTCTAGACACTTTCTCTCGCGTTCGAAGTCCGAAATCGGAAATATATTGCTTCAAATTTTATATACGATTGCGTACAACCTTCGCTCCGGTCCGTTTCACATAACAGAAATTTGGACATCGGGGCGGGGCGGGGCGATGGTACATTAGTCGTATTAACTCACATCCACTCAAGAAAGCAGCGCTTGAATTACTTATAGACGCATTCATTGCTCCGTAGGTAGTCCCAACCCCTGAAATCGATCTTAAATCTTTTTCACTGAAGGAACACCCTTTTGCCAGCATTTTCGTTACGGCAGCCTCTCTCAGAGCCTCGTATGGGGCAGTCTGGTGTATTCTCAGGGCGACATCCTTCCGTTATCATCATGATCAATGCTCTTTCTCTTCGCTGTCTCACATCACAAGATCGTCGCCGCAGTCCGGAATCGCCCTGCGGAAGCGACCTAGCACAGCGATGATAGACTTTCGAATTCAAGCAGGCTCGCGAGGATGCGGGTCGGCGGTGACCGGCGAATTGGAGTTGTACCTGATGGATTATTCTCTGAAATCGAGGAGAACGCCGTCATGTGGTCTGTCACAAGGTCAAGGCGCTGAGGCAACAATGGTCAAGGCGTAGCAATTAGACTGCAGCACCTGTTGCTGTGTGTAGTACCCTCAGTAGGGTAGACGGGCCGCGCGTGGGCATCTAGTGTATGGGATGGATTGAACTCTTTGAACCCTGTCAAGGTCTTCGTATAAAACGTAGGGAGTCTAAACCATTGTGTCAAATTAAAATTTCCCACAGACCAGGTTGACGGTTGAGTTGGTTGATCTTATTACTATGCCTGAGCGGGAAGTCATCGTTCCGACGTCAACGTCTATTGATACAAAGAAGTTAGACTCGTAGCATTGAATGTCAGCCATCTGGACCCTTGTTAGCGCCATACTTTAGTAGAGTAAGGCGGAAAATTTATTGTTCCGTTCCGATGCCAAACCCATGGATCACCGAAATACTTCATCAAGGTCTACTTTTTTACTCTCGTTCAGACCTCTTTGTCTTATAAGGCTTGACTTTATCAGCTCAAGACCTCATGTGGCTCAGGAGCTCAATTAATTGTATCTGCTCATGCTCCCCGCAGACGCTGATTGCGATGACTGCAAGCCAAGAAGCATGCCGGCTTCAACAGCGATAGTCTTTTCCTCTCTGCCATTCATTGTTACCTTCCTCTTCGTATCAACGTTGGTCCTACAGAAGCTGTTTCCATTTCTCTCGGGCGAAGCTCGATCGCTAAAGACCAGCGCATACACTCGCCCGTTCTCCAATGGCGGCCAGATACGACCCACCGTCAAACATCTCTCCGCGTTGACCTTCTCTTCAACAATTGCACTCGCGGCGGTGCTTGTGGAACTAATCCTATGTGAGATATCGAATACGATCAATCCTGTTGCTAGGGGTTTGGCCTTCAAGGTCACGGTCTCGCTGCTATTGTTCTTCCTAATCATCGCAATCCCGTTACTGGAGATACACTCGATCATCTCGGCCGCAGGATACGAATTCACGGGAAACGGCAAGGGCAGACTCAGGCTAGCATGGATATTGCAAGTCGCTGGATTTACAGCATGGCTTCTAGGCTTTTGGTGGAGTGGACAGTGGCTCCTACATATTGTAGGCCAAAGCCCAACCTCCGAGACCTCACAAAGCTTCAGCGAAGCTGCCCTTGAACGCATAGGCGTCAGTGGGATATCTGTCATGTCACTGCTATCTGGCTTTGCCTCCGTCTCCTCTCCCTGGCAAAACTTCTTCTCTCGCCCTAAACCTGTCACGGAAGCCACCATCGCCCGTAAGGCTGCAGGCCTTGAAGCAACCCAAGATATGCTCTCCGCCAAACGCTCTCGTCTTCGCGCTCTCGAGCGCAAAATCTCGGACGCTCCCACGGAATCCTTCTTCCAGCGCACCATAGGCTCCATACGTGGCAACGCGGACGCTACAGAGCGTCAAACACTTCTACTCGAAATCTCCGGCCTCGAAACAATGGCCGTGTCTCTCTCGACGTCCCACGCCAATCTTGAAGCCCGTCTGCAACAGCAGAACCGCTCCCGCACCGCAACAGGTCGCCTCCTGATAACCTCCTCCTACGTCTTCTCTCTCTTCTGCCTCTACCGCATCACCACAACAACCCTTACTTTCCTTCGCCGCTCCCTCTCATCCCACACCAACCCTACCGCCCCTTTCACAACCTCCGATCCTGTTGACAACATCCTCGCCATTCTAGCCAAACATTACGACCCTCATCTGGACCAAGCAGCCTGGGCTCGACAAATATCCTTCCTGCTCTCCGGCCTCATCCTCTTCGCATCTTTCTCCTCCGTCATGCAAACTTTCTTCCTCTTCGCACGCTGGACTCCGTCTTTATTGAGAACCATACAAGCGAACCTCGCCCTCGTAGTCGCTCAAGTCTGCGGTACCTACGTGATCAGCGCAGCACTGATGCTGAGGGGGATGATGCCTGGAAGGGTGGTGGGTGAAGGCTTAGGCGCCTTGGGTGGGAAAGAGGGAGCAAATTGGGTAGATGGATGGTTTGAGCGATGGTTTCTCGGTGGGGTAGTCATTACGGCGTTCGGCATATGGGTGGGGCGGAAAGTGGGAGGAAATAGTGATTTAGATGATGATGAGTACGACGATGGGGGTGGGATGGAAGCCGGCAAGAGGATCTAAGAGGATGTACATGGTCATGCGGTACGACTCAATCAATTAGAGTAGATTCAAGGCGTTGTGTGGTGCACTTGGTAGGGATTTTGACAGGTCTTGACAAGCGTTTTCTTGTCTCGAGCATTTGGAGCTCAGTGAACGCAGGCTGTGAGCTCATGACTGGTCGCAAGGTCTCATTTCAGAATCTCTGCTTTTCTCCGCGCGATCCATTTGTGGGATGGCGAGGAGACAAGGTCAATCGTGTTATTCTCATGGCTTGCTGCATAGTCCTTTTGAAGGTGCATCAACGCCGACAGCGTAGCCGGGCAAGCTACCACCTGCAGACGCGTCATCTGAGGTAGGGACAGCCACTCAAGTGTATTGCAGAACCATTTTTGTAAAGCCATTCAGCATGTTATTCCTTGCGCTAACTCGATTAAATATGACCAAGATTCTGTAAGGTATGATTGGAGCTGCGGTTGCCAAGGCGCCAAGGTATGCTGCACGGGAACTTTTGTAAAGGCGCTAAAATCTCCTGTCCAGGATGTGGATCATTGCAGGTACCTTATGAACGGCAGATTTAGAGCAGTCGGAGCACCGAAACAGAAGAAGATTGGGGGCTGTGCTGGGGTATGGTGATGACTCAATTGCTCTGAAATCCTGCTGTAAGTATGCAAGATACCTTTTGTTGGCCAATCAGGGTAGAGGTCATGCCCCAGCTGTAAGCCTTGGGTACTTTTGGTAAGCGTGTTAGCCTTATCTACCATCGAACTATTCCAGACAGATATATGCGATGCTTTCTTGTGCATTTTCTCCAAGCAATCCGAAATTTTCTGAATAACCTCTGTGGCTCCCATTGTCTTGTTCAGTGCCTGACTTACTTATGAATTCCAATGCTTATGGAATTTCCTATCACGAGTCTGGTGACTGTGAAATGGCACCAGCCTTATCCTTTGGGAGAAATCAGGATTGGAACTTGATGGTCGTGCAACCTCCGGCACTGCCAAGGACAGGAGCGCAGAACCTGGATGCCTATCAGACCGCAAGCTTAGGGCCCAATTCGAGCTTAACGCAGCATGCTCCTTTAGAGCTACAAGAAGCTTTGACACAGCGAAGATCTGAAACGTTGGACGACTTCCACATACTTGACGAGCAATCTGGTCACTTTCAGGAAGATGTGACCAGGCAAATGGACTGGACTCAGCACCCTAATGAAGACGACTGGGAGCAACACAAACCGAAGATTACAGATCTCTACCGGAAGGTGGCTCTGAAAGAGGTCATGGCCACCATGAAACGAGATCATAACTTCAAGGCCAGGTATGCATCCGGATGCACTTGTCCTTCGCGCATGAGGCATTGACTTGTTGCGGGCAGCACCAAGATGTACAAGGACCGAATCCGCAAATGGCAAATTGATAAGAAGATCAAAGGCCACGAGATGAAGGCAATCATCCGCAAGCAAGCACAACGCTCTCGAGCGGGCAAGAAGTCATTGTTTTTTCTTCGCAACTCGAAGGTTCTTGAGCACAAAGTCAATCGATATCGAAAAGCTATGAGATTGATGTCCGAAGAACAAGCGTTGATGCTCAGAGCAGAGACGCCTCCAGGACTGGTCTGCCATACACCTCCGGCTTCTCCGCTAACAACGCCACCAGTCCTCGAGATTCCGGAAAGAATTGCGAAACTGTTCCAGGATTATATCGATGGCTCATTCGACTCTGGGACCTGGATTATCTCAGAATCCGAAGACGCTGTCAGTACGAAAGGGTCAGGAAATTTACTACCTGCATTTTGCGACCAAGTCCGAAATGCCGTGAACCATTTTCGAAGAGGCGAGACCAGCTATGCATATCGGATCTTGAAAATGGCGATGGCAAGCATAGAGCATATAGTATCAGCAGAGCATCCAATTACCCTGGATCTTTTAGCCCAAAACCTTCTTGTAACAATGATTCTCCACAAGATGCCAGAAATCGCCTTCTTTCTCCTAAAACAGTTCTCTGCTATGAGTGCCGTCATCCTCCCCAAGCAGCATCCGTTCAACCAGATCTTTGCTCGCCTCGTTCGACTCGATATCTGTCATCTGAAGTACACCCTTATCATGGCTCAAAAGAGTCAATTAGACGGCTTCGATCGAAGATCAGGACGCTTCAACTGGAACACGTTGCTGATTCAGCTATCGTTACTAGAAACGAAAACTATAGAGGGGGCCGTACATACTACGGAAGGCTACTTGACACTATTGCAGGCAATGGAACTTGTCTTGGATACTTCTGATTCTCGGGTTCTACTCGTGCGCAATGAATTGGCATATCATTACTGCATAGACGGTGAATTTACAAAGGCCGCTGAAATTGCCCAAAGTCATATCGATTTTCATGCACAAACCGGAAACGTCCATCCGGACACGCGCGCCCGCGCTCTATATATACTTTCGTGTGCTCATCATAGACCTTCAAACACGATTTCAGCGGAGCAGAATCTACGCCAGGCCATACACATTCAAGGCACATCTTATGGCTGGGAGGATGGCTGCGTGCTCGCGTATATGTCAGTTCTCGAAGATTGGCTGGAAGGGTGGGAAAGGCCAGACGAGGCAGCCGAAGTGCGCAGGCAAAGGGAAGAGATTCTCGACTCGATGGAAGAGAAAATCGATAGGGAAGAAGAGGAAAGATGCCAACGACTCGGCATTACAGAAGCCTGAAACTGTGACAAAAAAAACGTGTGCACAAGCAGTTTGTCAGAAACCACAGAATGACTCCAGGCGTTCGCTCTTACAGTGTTAATATTAATATCCACTCTAGTCGAGCAGATACCCAATTAGATCAATGATTCTACCACAGGCTCAAATCATTCAGAAAGCAATTCATTCATTATACGCAAGAAGGATAAACCTCGAACGTCCACACGTCCCCACTCAACAAATATCTCACAATTCTATCATAATTCTAATATGTCATAAAGCACCAAACCAAATCAAACGAAATCAAATCAAGCGAACACCACTGCAAACGAAGCACAGGTCACAGCTGAGAATTTGATTGTCCAAAGCAAAGTCAAACACCAAATCGAAGTATCAACGACGCATTGGACCATATACCGATGTCGCACAACATCACGGGTCATCTCTTCCCCCTCTCCCCCTCCTCCATTTTTCTCAAACCCCCCTTTCTCCCCTTCCACGCCCCCAAAAACTGAACAAAAAGGAACCATCTCCTATACATCTCGCACGTTCAAGCCGCCAAAAGAGAAAGAAGAAAAGAAGAGGAAAAGGGAAAAGGGAAAAGGGAAAAGGGAAAAGAGAAAAGAAAAGAGAAGAGAAAAAATAAAAAGGAAGGGAGAAGGGGAAGGAGAAAAACGGAAGGAAAGGAAAAGAGAAGAAAATATTAAAAGAGGGGAAAAGGGAAGAAGGAATGAGAAGAGAAAGAAAAGATAAATAAACAGAAAAAAAGAAGGAAAGAAGAAGGAGAGGAAAGTGTTGGGCTAGTAACCAGGCAGGGTTGAGTAGGCTGGCGTGGGGGGAAAGGGAGGGAGGGAATGGTTTGATATTAGGGATGGAGGGATGGAGGCAAGGAGTGGTATGAAAGTTGGTATGTAGATATATCTTAAGAGGAAATCCAAAGACCGTTTAATAATGAATAGATATAAAGCTATAAGCGATAACTATCATCACCTTCCATCCAACATAAAAGAGAGAGAGATTAATCCCCCCCATATCAGCTGCCTGCATGCACTGCAAGCTAGAATATAAATAAAGACCATGAATGACATCTTTGGTATTGATATAGTAGAAGGTATAATCACATGTGAGAAAAAAAAGTGCTGGTGTCTGTATCCGAGGGGCGAAGAATGGTAATGTGTTTATTAATTCATAGATAGTCTTACAAACGATGCTGGTATCATGTATAACTAAACGCTAAAAGACGGATGCTGCGTAGAATCATGAAGAGCATATCGTCCAACCTTCGCGAGGCATAGCTTTTCTGTTGGCAGAGACCTAGGGCATTTTCGTATCTTTTGGTATGCGCTCGGTCTTTTCTCATAAGACTCATCAGACTTCTACTTCCCTTGTTGCTCTCTCCCATTTTCCTGTCCTTCGTTCTCGTGAGCTTCCTCATCTTCCTTCTGCTGCTCCACCTTCTTCTCGCTTGCTTTCGCCACAACCTGCTGATCCCCCCCATCCTTCTTTCCTTCCGTCGTTGCTACGACCTGGCCCTCCCCTCCCTCAGCAGCCTCATCTACCGATCCCGGTAGTTGCATCTCCGGCATCTCCTCCCCCTCATCATCAACAACCAGCAGTGGTCCCGTTGGACTCGGACTCTCAGTCTCATACGCAGTATCACTCCTCGAACTTATTGTCCTGGTCATTGGCGGCCTTGAGGACTGGCCCCCTTCCGCACTACCTGGCCGATCTTTTCGATCCCCAAGAGCCGTCTCACCATCATTTAACCCGATCGCCTTTGCCACAGCATTAGCTTCAGTCTCAGTACCAGCTGATTTGTCGGATTGCTGCGCCTGGGCCAAGACATCAAAACCGCTGGCGGTGCTCTGTTCGAGGATGGATTTGTAGTTTTGGCGTTTGGGATCCTGGCTGCGTCGAGCCTTTTTCTTCATTCGCTTGTCTTTAGGTCGAACGACGATGACAGGGACGGGAGAGTTTTGCAGACAGTATTTGCTAATGGAGCCTTTGCGGAGGCCTTGAATGCCGCCAAGGGATTTGCCTTTTGTTCCAACTATGAGGCTGGCTGGAGAGTATATTTTGATCTGGGGATCGTGTCAGTGTAAATGCTAATAGGCTTCAGAGGTCATTGGCGTTTGTAAAGGCGACTTGGGTCGATGTGCTCACCATGGCCTGAATTGTTTCCTCAACTTTGCCTACTGCCAGTTCCACGACCAAACTAATGGCGATCCCATCCTCATTCTTCTTTTGGAAATGATCGAGGAGTCTCTTGGCTTCTTCCTTGTACATTTCCTGTAGGACGCTGGCATCAACGTCGGTTTTGGTGTCCGGATTGACGACGCGGAGGCAAACAATCTCGTCGTCCTCGTTAACCAGTTCTTCGAGCAGCCACTCCAAGGCGAACTCGGAGTAGTCGTTTTCATCTGTCCCGCAGAGGAAGGTCCGCGATCGAGCGGTGGATTTGTAGTTCTTGTGCTTTGAAGACATGGTAAAGGAGAAATCTGTTACGTTTTTATTCTCGGAGGTATCAAAGCCGACACGGGGTTGATAGGTTCTAATATAATAGTTGGCATTAGGCTCATCAAGATCACGAGGCATGAAGATTGTAGCATTAGAGAAAACCCAGGGCATAGTCTTGTCATCCTTAGGGTCAGATAGTCGTCGCCCAATTTCATGATAAGGCAGATGTTCCCGCGGGAATGGGTGACTGTTTTCGTGGCTACGCTGGCCTGGAGAACCACCATACCCAGATTGCCAAATATCGTTCACAGCTGAAGCAACTCGCCGGACTGCATTTGATGCCCTCCCTCGAGAGGGTGACAAATTGCCAGCTAGCTCGGATAATTTCTTCCTTGCTGAAGGGCTCATCTTGCGTTTGAGCTGAGACGCAGGCGAAAACTGCAACCAGAAAGAAAAATCATAGGTGAGGTGATGGAGCAAGAGTGTCGAACCTTGGGAGGAGACTTTGCAGTTGAGGAAGAGGAAGGAGCAAACTGGGCTCTTCCCGGCAGGCAGCATCGCAGAGTGAGAACCGTACAGAAATGGAAGTCACAACTTACGATGGCGGTGGAGGAGAAGATAGTCTTCTTTGCAACTTCATAGAGGGTGCTCTCTGCCTCGCTTCACGCACAGGCGTCTCTGGGCTTGGAGCGAACTGTATGGAGGGACGTCGTCCATCTTTCGGAGCTCCAGCATCTCCTATCCCAACAAACGCCAATTTCGGTCTGAACCCAGTGTCCTTTGCCTCTGTCTCTTCGGGCAGTATTTGCGATGAGATAGGCACATCTTTCAGGTTAGGGACTGAGGACCTTGGTGAGGGACTGGCGGTTGGAGAGGGCGAGTGAGGCATTGGCTAGGCGATGTGAGATCGATCTTTAGTAGCTTACGATGGCTTCGGATAGGAGCGCGTTCTCGGATGCGGGATACCAGGGAACGTCAGTGTTGTCGAACGTTGTGACTCCGGCCACCTGACTCAGGAAACGGCTGGTAGAGACTAGGAGAAAGAGTCGGATGAGGCCGGCCTGGTACGTTTGAAAGTCACTTGATGCATACTGCACACCCGGCAATAGTGAGTGCAGTATGGGAGACGTAGAAGGAGTTCCTAGCGAAGATTGAAAGCGCATGTACAAAGGAAAGAGTCACGGTGTGGGGTAGAGTGAAGTTGTTTGCTTGGCGATATAACGCGACACCAAAATTATGGCGGATAAGGCACCACCTACTTCCATTGCGACTTCTGCGCTGCTAGGTAACGCTGGTGATGTCGAAGGGGGGTGAAGGGGATGTGAAACTGCTCTTCATAACTGATCCGGACCGTTGAGCTTCCATGAGCATGTCGCCATCTCGGTCATTCAATAACAAATGATGTCGATGATTACTTGGTGGTCTTAATTGCTCATGAGCCGGAACGATATCGCGCCGACCGCGGTCGCTAGAAACTGCCAACCGCTCTCTTTTCGGCTTCGGGGTTTACAAAGCTCCTCCCCGGCCCCCCCAATACAGGCTCTACCTTACCCACAAACCACGTGCGGGATCTAGCGTAGGGGAATCAGAAGATCAGATAGTCGGTCCATGCACGCGTGATTCATCCGGCGCGGAAACAGGCGGAGGTACGTGCTGAAAGTACGACTACGAGAGCGTTGTGTCAATGACTGCATTATGATGAAACTACATTATTGGAAGTGCAATGTCGCGTGCAAGGCATGCTAACATGCATGCAGATGGCATGAATCATCATGATGGATGCGATGAATCACAAGAGGAATGTCAATTGCATGTGCAGGCAAATGGATGGAGAGCATGGTGATGGTTCTGAACTTTGACATTTGTAATTATCTGAGTATCTCGACCTCAACATGGAGGGAGAGCTAGCTAAAACTGCGCATTCTTTTGAGGTGATGGCCGTAGCCCTGAGTAGAGTCTGTCCAAATCCGTCTTTGCAAAATGTGTATCATGAAATCGCTCAATGCGCTTGGGTATCTCGCTGAACCGCTGTAATCCAATCAATCAGATCGTCCCTCGTTAAAAGGCTGCAATTGCAGTGGGTTGTCTTTGAGGAAGGTAGAAACCTTCGTCGAAGAAGGACGACTGCTCCGACTCCGGTAACGAGGCTGGATGGTCTGATCTGTCTGATTGGTAGAAGCTGGTTGTTGCGATTGCTTGTCGTTGTTTTTGGGAAAAGGCATCGAGAGGCATTTCGGTTTGTGGTGGTGAGGGAGGCATGTCATCGTCTGAATCTGAATCTGAGTCTCCGTGGAGTAGCTCTGGTGGATGTATCGAGGGTGTTCGTGTAAGAGTCAGGCTGTCTTCGTAGTCATCATCTACCATCTCCTCGTCCTCATCCACCTCCACGCTAGAGACAGTGGCCGATGTCTGTAGTGCCTTCCGTGGTGTAGGTTGAGGGTATTCCTCTTCCTCCTCCTCCTCCTCATCGGAGTCTGAGTCACTGTCTGAGTTGTCTGCATAGAATTCTTCCTCAACTGCCTCCTCAACTTCCTCTGGGATAGTGTCTGCCCATTGTATATGCTTGGGCTCTTGGGAAGCCTTGGTGTTGCTCTTGACGGTCTGGTTGAACCAGTTCTCTTGTTCTTGCTCAGCGTTGGCGAGGTCGAGCATGAGACCGTCGAGTAGGTTGGCGTGACCAACCAAGAGGCGTAGGTCATGGTCGCCCTTGGCAGCCTCCTTGGAGAGCTTGCCACGGGCGGTGTGGGCGAGGTAGTATGTCTGTGTGAGAGACATCTTCTGTTTCTTTTGTGGTGGTGATGCAGTGTATGTTCTGTTTACTGGCGTTGCTGGTGTTGAGCTCAAGACGACCTGATTTCGGAGGCTTGAAGGCATGTTTAAGGCTTTGCAGAATTGACTCTTTGAGTCAGTCAGGCGGTAGGGCGAAATTAGAGTGGATTGACCAATATATGTCAAGGTGGCATACGACAGGAGGCCAATGTGGGAATATGAGTTGGTATCGGTAAAGTAATATGTGTCTTTGTTTTGGAATGTTTGAATGTAGGTTGCCTAAGATTGAAAGGGAGCTGACAGGAGGATGGCATGGCTTCTTTATGCCTGATGCCTCTCGTGGACTTTCCGGACTTCTTTCGGATATTGTGCTTTACTAACCCCCGGTTGAAGCCAAGGCCCAAGTGCGACGGTGCGACAAAGGAAAGTTCGGGACATTCGTAAGCGGGCTCTCCGTTCCTAGGCCATTTAGGGTGTTGTTAAACTTAATTCGAGCGAGCTCTCGGGGGTAAGAACACACCGCTCCGCCTGACGTCGACCCCCCCTCGCGAATCACCTTCACCCTTGCGCCTTTTGGCCTATGATTATCTGACAGTCATTCGACTCATTCCACATGGTCCCATGCACCTAACAGACCTAAAAGCAGGGCTGAGTCAACCACAAGTGCATGTTGGCAGCAATGCACAGTTATGCAAGCTTGACCGCTGTCGCCGCTCATTTCCAGAGCCCGCATCCTGTTGCCCAGGCATCTACATTTCTACGCAAAAGCAAATTACAGTACGCCCGAGGCCTACGCAACATGTGTTGCGAACGGATCTTGCTTCACAGTGCTGCGGCCTACCGGACACGTAGTATCTCCGTCCAATGGCTTGGGAAGCTTTTGTCGCTTCCCAGTCATGTTGTTGATTACGGATCGCGATCTGTTCCCGCTCCATGAGTTCCCCCGTCACTTCGCTTAGCTTATGACCCAAGGCTTGTATGGATTTATCAGTAGGGATTGGAAATCCAAATGGAATTCAAATCAATGCATATATGTATGACTCCATACTATACTTTTCTCCTCGGCTACAATTGCGTAGAGTAATCAACATTGCACCATGCGATCAAGCGATTTCGTCAACTTGGTTTACTCGACTCTACTGAGTGATGCGTGAGTCTTGCAATGAACATGAGCAACATGAGCACCACCACCGGAGACACCGACTAAATTGAGCCTTGAACGGAAGCCTAGAAAGTAAAGCAGTCGACTGCAGATGCAAGCAACGCGTTCACTGCAAGGCAACAGCAATAACTGCAGGAAGACGGTGTGCGAAATGAGTGCGAAACGAGAACGAAAGCGATCCCGCCCCTACGAAGTACGAGCCGCATTCGGTAACTTTTGCAGCGACAGAGTCAAGCTGTGCCAACCGCCAACAGCCAAGCCAGCCCAAAGCCACAGAGTAGAATCCGCTGAAACGTTCGGCTTTAGTCGCTATCTACGATAATGGTAATGATCACGATTGCATTGTCTTTGTCGCTGCAAGCGGGGTTCATGCAGCTGGTACGCGAAGCAGGGCTTTTCATTCCCATGAGCCTTGGTGCGCTTCGAGATGATTACTACCCAGGTCTGGACTAATTTTTGGCTTGACGCCCTGCTTGTGAGTAAATCGTTATCGAAGGCCTGCTTACATAGCGAGGAATCCTTCGTTGCGCTAGCCCCCCTCGGGTCAATGATTACAACACAAATCAACGAGAAGTTGTCCCGCGCTTTTGTCAGCATCCATAATCGACTTTCTGGATATTGAGAAGACGTCTCGCTTGGAAATCAAATCGAGTCTTGGGCGATCATTGGCACACTACCCTTTGTCCCCCCCGGAAGACAGGTGTGAATCATGGAGGCTGTTTATGGCGTTCTTTAGCTTTGGCATTCAGGTGGGATACAGTCAGCCCCAGAAACGTTATCCACAATGCTGGGCCTTCTAGAGTCCTTCCACCGCGGTCAAACCCTTCGCTTACCCTTACTACGTTTTGCCCTATGCACCCACTTAGCCGTCTTAGGCAAGCACAACCCTCCCCACTTTTCACCACGTGGAAATCTCACTCCTCGCAGGCCATGCATTCCATTATTACGCCTGCCCAGAGGCGCAGCAGGTGAGCACTGAGGTACTACTCTATACCTCCTAATAAGAGTAACTGCTTGCAGGGTACACTGTCCGTTGCTCTCGCTTGTCTTACATGAAAATGCACATGTTTCATCCGCCTCGCAAATCTTGAGGTTATTTCTGGGTCTCGTCTCAAAACGATCAATTGTCCAATGAGCATCCTCATACGCATTTTGAAAGAATATCAAGTTGCGGCTCTTTTCAATGTCTTTCTAATTCAGTCTTGGAACAGACCTTATGATCTTTGCCCCCACAATTGCCATCCCCTCTCCATCATTGAGATTTACGTGAGACAGTTCCATGCTTTCATAAAAGCTTGCAGAGTCGGTGATGTCCTGTTATCCCAGTAAATCCAAAATTGGCTTTCGCTGACCTGAGTTTTCACCCAATTTGCTGTGCAGAGCCATGGGCACGAACATCCTCCTCGTTCCCGACAGCAAGCGTATCACTGATAGTTCGGACGCCCTTAGACAAGGGATTGATCATCGATATGTTGTCGGCCGAGAAGTCGCCACGGCGCTGTAGGGTGTTCAGCGGCCGTGCCGAATCCTTTTGTCAGACTAATTCTATCTAAAGCGCTGATCCTTACCATCCCCCACATCCAGGATACAAGGCTCATATCCTCGTTTCAAAGAGAGAGGCAGCAGGCTACTTGAGAGGGGCAATGCTCTGATGAAGCTGTGGGTTATTTGTGGCGTCGCAAAGACAGTATCTTATGCCATGCCAGACCAGCGTACGCAGTGGCTTACTCACCGAATCATTCGGAATGAGGCAAGGCAGAGACTAAAGCCACAGCCAGCTGGTCATACCCACACCTATTAATGGGACCACGGATAGAACACAGGAGCAGGCTGTGAAACGTATGAACCGGCAGAAAATGGCAGACAACACCACAATCGTACCATCGGATTTATCTTCATCAGTCTAGCCTTCAAGGATAGTATGTCAAACTACCTCTATGCACGCCAATCCTAGGCAAACATGACCGCAAAATCTCTCATGCTTAGCTGCTTGTAAAGAGCTCTGGTTCTGGGAAGATAGACCCCAAAGGCGGTATCACAAAGTGGTCAGAATGGGTCAGGTAGCCGATACATAGTAACGTCAATATACGGTATTGCTAAGCTGATCCCGAAAACTGATCACATAACGAAGCTACAACTCAGGTGCAAGTACTTCAGCTCCCAGGGGTAGCTTCCCATGATCTGAAGCTCGAAGACCGTTGATCTGGCGGCCAATGTATGGGACTATCTCAGCGCAGAAACTCGTGACCAATGAGGCATGACACCTCTTACAGACTGCGGGCTGCCCGTACGAAGTATTGAAAAGACCGCATGCCTTTATATCCTTACCGGTTTTTGGGTAACGAGGGATCGCTTTGACTTCGACCAAGTTGTTATATCATTGTGGGAAGTTGCGTAACAAATGTATACATACTATGAAGATCATAGAGCACGGGCAAGACTACGCAAGATTTTCCGTTGTGCAGCATGCATGATACACGGGTACCCAATCAGCTTCATAACCTCTATCTGTGGCTCACGCACGCCTCCAGTATGGGCTATCCGATTTGCCTCTGAGCTAATACCAGGTTCACTGCTCGCTACCACCAAAACCCTTTCGGATTGCCCGAAAGATGAGGGACGAGTTACCTCTACAGACACTTGTCACTGATGGTTGGACAGCCCTGTCTTGTGCAGATTAGGAGCGTTGACCGCAGATCAAGCCAGAGAAGGTGAACTAGGCGATGTTGTTGCAGAAGCGTTGACAACGGTTGTATGGACCATCAGAGGAGCTGAGTGTCTTTGCATATCTGGTATGCTCTCTTGATGGCTTTCTATAAAAAGCGGCGTGTACTCCGAGCTACAGTCTCTGTGGATCGAGTGTATAACCTCATATCTTGTTCTCGTATTGGTAATTGATAGGTAGGGCAGCTTAGGTCGTCTATACCGGTATTCAGGTACCAGGGACAAAGGTAGTCCGCACTCGTCTAGCAATTACAGGAGACTTCAACCCCAGATGCAGCTTGCTCATGGCAGGATGAGGCCGGATATGTACTCTAAGCAGTGTTGGTATAGCGTCTCTTAAAATGGGGTAGGTCGGTACTTCGCGCGTTGTCGAATAGGCACGGTCTCTGCCATTAGATACCCAATGGGAAGTGGTTCTGGACTGCGAATGTTCCTTGTCCAAGCCCACATGCGAATAGATTACGGCTCACATATGCGTTATTACTGCAATTGTCGAGAGCTCAGGGGTTCAGGATGCTTTTCGAGCACTGGACTGGAGAAAAATGTCGAATGATTAATTAGGTGGTGACAATGTACCAATTGGTTGACGGTGAATTTTTTGACAGAAAGGACAAATTGGCACACGCATCAGTCCATGTATCGAGCCAATCTCAGTTCGGGTACCCATGGTGACATTCGTATTGTCCATTTATTTGCGGTTTCATTGTGATCAACGAACTTGTCGGCGTTGCGTTCGCGATTTCCTTATAGAGTCGACCAAGTTATAAACTGTGAAGATTAAGTCATATATACATAAGGCGCTGTGGAATAAAAGATGTAGAATATTTGGAGAGTTCTGGCCAGCAAGATGTCTTTTCAAGCTGTTGTTAAACGCTGAAGCCTGCCTGTAAAAGAATTCAAACATCCAAAAGGGCTCGTCTGGGATGGTTCCTGGGCAGGTATTGGCAGGCGTTCACTTTAAATGCATGACTTATGCTCTGTTCTCTTCCGTCTTGTTGTATATTTTGAATGTCATATTGGGGAGTGTCCGATACTTTTGGATTCTACGAGCTTATCTGGGTTTCCTGCTCGTGGGAAGGTTCTGGTGAGTACATATGTATGTGGGAAGAAGAAAAAAGGAAATAAGAGAACGCTGCATTTTATATAGTATAGTATTAGATAGTTTGAAGCTAGAATAGGCTTGTGGATATTACTAGCTGCCTTACAAAGGCACCATCCGATTATTTCAGTCCTGTCACGTTCTTTCAACCAGTACGAAAATAAATACGAAGTAGCAATATGTATCAACAAAAGCCATCTTGCCACCATGCTGTTTACTATTCACCCTACCTATGTCATGGCCAAACCTGCCCTCCACAGACTCCATCTCACACCACCACAACTCCCACCGCCTCACATCTCTACCCCGCCCCATAACCATCTAACCTTACACATCTGAAACCTCCACCCCCCCACCAACTCCATGCCAAACCCCCAAGAAACCATCACACCAACCATCCTCCTCCTCTCCCTCCCCCTCAAATCCTCTGCTCCATCAACCTCCTCTCCTTCACCACCACCCCCAATTTCCACGGCATCAAGAATCTTCCCCCAGGATACCACTTCATTTTCACCTCTGAAACGACCTCCCACTCTATCCGCGACGGTTTCTGGTTCCACATCCCGCCTACCCCACCCTCAAATCGTCCAGCCCTGCTCGTGCGGAAATGGGATAGTAAGATTGGCTGTTTATGTCCTGTTGATGATGAGGCAGACTCCGAGAAATATGGATCGTACCTAAGCGAGGTATGGGAAAAAGGGTTAATGCCCTACCGGCAAACGATCGCCTCTCAAGAGGCAGTAATGGAATCAGACCATTGGGGCCCTTTGACTCGCCATGTTAATGCGAGGGTATTATCCCACCTGACCCAAAATAAGGAGTGGCGCATCACGTCCGCTAGTTCGGCGCTCGTGGATCGCGATGAGATACCGGGACTGAGGCATGAGGAGGTGGCGGGGAAGAGGAGGGGGAGTTGGGTGTGCTGGGGATCGATTTGGTGAGGACGTGGAGGGAGGGGGCGGTGGGGAGGGAGAGGACGGAGGGGAGATTGGATAGGAGTTGGGCTTTGGGGGAGGTGGTGGGGAGGTTGGATGGCGAGGGGGAGGGTGGGAGGGGGTTTGATGGGGAATGGAACGGGGGGAGTTTTGTGCTAGGGCAGATGGAGGTGTGTTTCTTGATGGTGCTGACGGTGGCGAATTGGTCGTGTTTGGAGGAGTGGAAGCGGATTTTGGGGTTGGTTTTGACATGTAAAAGGGCGGTGAGGGAGAGGGAGGGGTGGTTTGGGGAGTTTGTGGGGCGTTTGAGACGGCAGTTGGAGAGGTGTGAGGATGTGGAGGGGGGTTGTTTGATATGAGTGATGAGGGAGGGGCTTTTTTGAAGGGGTTGTTGAAAGGGTTTAAGAGGGCTTTGGGGCAGGTGTTTGAGAGTGGAGAGGGGGAGGATGTGAAGGAGGAAATGGAAGCGTTGGAGGGGTTTTTGAAGAGGGAGTATGGATGGGAGTTGGGTGACGAGTTTGTAAGGAGGGGGATGTTGCAGTTGGATGATGGGGAGATGGTAGAGATGGAGATGGAGGAGATGGAAGGGGAAGATGAGAGGGGCGAGTATGCGCCTGTAGTGGTAGATTTGGACAATCCGTGATCAAGACTTTCGTTCCATGGCAAGGACTAATCTGTAAAATTGGCAAGCTGGATTGCTGGAAGACCAGGCCGAAGCCGTTCTTCTCGTTTATTTTTGCTATCTCATACTCATGTAGGCCACCAATACCACTAGGGGTTCCTTCTCATAGACGACGACCTCTGCGACCACCCTTGCGACGTGTGGAGTCTGATGGTGTAGGTGTAACGTCCTCGATTCTCCCAATCTTCATTCCAGATCGAGCAAGCGCACGAAGAGCGGACTGCGCACCTGGGCCGGGAGTCTTGGTGCCGTTGCCTAGGAATCATGTTTCAGCATTTTCATAATAGATCTATTTCGGAATCATTCAGACTAACCTCCAGTAGCCCTAATTTTGATGTGCAGCGCATTGATGCCAAGTTCCTTGCATCTCGCGGCGACATCCTGAGCAGCCAACATCGCAGCGTATGGCGAGGACTCATCACGATCTGCCTTGACTTTCATACCCCCCGTCACGCGGCTGATGGTTTCGCGGCCACTGGAATCACCCAGGATGTAAGCCTCTGAACCAAACACCGCATTGGTTTACATATGTAGTTGGAACGAACCTGAGGTCGGTGACGTGGACGAAGGTATCATTGAATGATGCAAATATGCGAGCGACGCCGAAGACCAGTTCACCTGTTAGGAAGATCGTTAGCAACTTTCTTGAAAATGGTTGAAGAGGGGCTCGCTAACCTTCTCGGACTTGGGGACCCAGAGAGATGTTCTCTGTGGCGGCACGCTCGACCTTTTTCTTGGGAGGCATGATGAAGAGCTTTGTATGGCCTTCTTGTGAATATGGTTAGGATTGAGCCGTAGATAATATGCCTGGGTGAGAAATGCTTCCATGTCCGCAATTCTAGGCGCTTTGTGCCGCCCTAGCCGCTTTAGCGAGGTCAGCCTTGTGGAGACTACTCGGAAGCAGATTTCTTCGGCGCGGGTCTCGTGCTGACACCATGTCATGTATTTCTTGCTTGGGTTAAGACTCCATTGTCAGAGCAAAGCTAGGGCGTGGAGTGCTTTTGCAAGCTTTGTGCTGATCCGGTTGGGGTTTCATTCTATACTTGAACTCGCGCGAATTGGCCTACCTCCATCTCTGTCGAAAGCGGTTTGGTGTTACCTTACCATTACAGCGTGGACGATATGTCTAAAGCTGCCGTCGGCATCATCGGTATGGGAGATATGGGGAAGATGTATGCGAGGAGGATTAGCGCTGCCGGCTGGAGGTGAGGATTAATTATCAAATCAGCATTGAGATGCGTTGGTTGCGTGCTACTTTGTGAGTTCGTCTTTACCCATGGAAAATCATACTGCAATGATGACTTGAGTGCATTTGGCTCGAGTATGGCTTGTTAGCCACCTAGGGCGCCATTTTGGTGTTCTGGTCAGCTGGCGGGTTGTCACTGATGTAAAATCTCAGCTACCTAATTTTTTTTGTCTGAAGCACATGCTCTAATACCTGTTTAGTTCGAAATATGTTATCAAGCATAGGCTGACCAGAGAACATGTATAGCATTGATATTTCCTCGCTTTTCCTGTCCAGGGACTGACACTGCTGTCCGCGCAGAGTCAATGCTTGCGACAAGCCTAACAGATTCGATGCGTTGAAAGAGGACTTCGGTGACGATGTAATACTACTCTTGGACCGTGAGTGCGGTCGATAGGCTAAGCTATACCTAGAACAATATACAGATATACGCCGACGGCCGTCTTGTCTCCAGGGCGAGCGACGTCATCTTCTACAGCGTGGAGGCAGAGGGCATTGATCATGTCGTGAGCTTATATGGACCTTGTACGGCCCAATGTTTCATGACGCCCATGCCAAGTTGTACTCATGTAACGCAGCAACTAAGCAAGGCGCTATTGTTGGCGGACAGACGTCCTGCAAAGAGATCGAGGTTGCCGCTTTCAGGAAACATCTTCCTGATGATGTCCAGATTGTATCATGCCATTCTCTTCATGGACCTATGATTGATCCCAAAGGCCAACCTCTTGTCTTGATACGAGAACGCGCTACCGACAAAAGCTTTGCACTTGTGGAAGAAATTCTTTCCTGCTTCGGCTCTAAGCATGTTTATCTCACTGCCCAAGAGCATGACCGGATTACAGCAGACACACAGGCAGTGACACATGCTGCATTCTTGAGTATGGGCTCTGCATGGCATGCGAACAACCAGTTTCCCTGGGAGATGAATCGTTACGTTGGTGGTATCGAGAACGTTAAGTGCAACATTATGTTACGCATTTATTCCAATAAGTGGCATGTATATGCCGGCTTGGCAATTCTGAATTCATGGGCAAAACTTCAGATAAGGCAGTATGCCGAATCTGTCACTGAGCTTTACAAGCTAATGCTTGGTGGACACCGAGAAGAACTCGAGAAAAGGATCAAGACTGCCGGAGAGGCAGTCTTTGGCAGAGAGGGCGATTCGCATAGGGAGTTACTCTTGAGGGATGATGTGCTGGACCGGTACTCTTTGGGAAACGTGCCGAAAAAGAGGGCGCGGAACAATCATCTGAGCCTTCTCGCTATGGTTGACTGTTGGTGGAAACTAAAGATCGTGCCTTATGATCACATGATCTGTTCCACACCTGCAAGTCTCCTCAGGGCATTCTGGGGAACCAAAGTCTGACCTTCTCATCTCAGCCTTTCCGACTCTGGCTCGGGGTTACTGAATACCTTTTTCGTAATGCCAATCTTCTTAACGAGATCATCGATACTGCCATCGAGGACAATACCTTTCGTTCAGACGATCTAGAGTTCACCTTTGCAGCTCGTGTATGTCCACCTTCCTATCCTACTCTGCTCCTATCTTTTCATTAGGAAATGACTCTTAGGAATTATTTTAGGCGTGGTCAGAGTGCGTCTCTTTCGGTGACTTTGCCTCTTACCGGGACCGGTTCGAGAACATACAGAAGTATTTCGAACCTCGCTTCCCCGAAGCAACACGACTGGGCAACGAGATGATCAGGGTCATCTTGGCTAAGACCTGATAGCGCTTCTATCTCGAGTTATAGGCGTCCTTATCTTCGCCTGCCTATGCGGATGGCCTTGCTCCGACATCATGCGGTGTCGTGGGGCGTGCATCATGCAAAGCTCGCGCCGTTGGCACCTATGATAGTACATTACCCCTCATCAACTGGGATGAGTGAGAGCCTGCAGTCAGATTTCGGCATCATTCAGAACGAGTTAAGTCTCGAGGCTCAGCTGGGGTCCGAAAAAGCCTGCTGATAGGGAGCGCAGCATGCCAATATCGTGCCAGCGTATATACTTCTTATCGCATACACGGCCTTTGTTTTGAATACGGTATGTGGTGTTCTTCCTCGGCTCGGCCGATGTTTCGGGCCGCCGGCGACCGATGAGCTACCGGATTGGAAAAGGATCGTCACAGCAAATTTCAAAATCCGATCCCTCCAGGTAGATTTGCGCTGTATAACATCTAATCCTATTAGTCGGTCTATTGCAGATCGCGGGTGGCGTCGATGTGCTCTCTGGTTTTGGGTAGTGCAAGATTTCCATATTTGACGCGGATCTCTGAAGACCGCAGAATCAATTCTCACTGAATGCCAAGATCGGTCGAATACTCTTGTGTTTCACTGCAGAGACTCTGAAAGGAGAAGCTAGTTGAGGAATATGACAGACATCACAGGTTTCTTCACTTATCAATGTACGCAGTATCAGCTAATTCAAGAGCTTTCGCCGGGAAAAAGCCCCAATACACCATCCCGAATTGGATGACATCAGCATCTGGTGCGGATCATCCCAACCACCCCATCATGCACCGTTGGAGTGATTTCCATTCCAATCCTGGCCGACGCGTCGCACTGCTCGCAGCTAGCTACCTTATTCTCTGCAGTAGCCCAACCAGTGGCCCAATTGCCTTTAATGCATGCCAAGTCAACCATGGAAGCAGATCTTGACTAACGTAATGGACATGTCATGCACTGTGCTTCTGCCGTATTCGCGCTTGCGTCTCTCATGCTCTGGAGCCTTTGATATCTGTGGCTGTCGGATGCATCCCTCTGTCAAGTGCCTTCCTCATTAATTGTAACGCGCCGCTTGGAGCAATTGCTATCATATTCCACCAGCTGTCATTATCCCACGCTGAAATCAATTCCTGTTATAGCGGTCTCCTTTATTCACTTCTGCACCCCATAATCTCTGAGACCGGTTCATGCGTCCACTATTGTCCAAAATGAAGGCCACCTCTTTGTTTGTAAGCCTATGGCTTGGTGAGTTTCCAGTATTCATCTCATCTCACGAACTTGGTTGACAAATGTCTTAGCGACCTTGGCCTGTGCTCAAGAAGGAGGAGGAGGAGACGAGGTCACCCGGCACAACTCAGTCATCGCTCATGGGACAATTATGGGGTTCGCCTTCGGCTTTGTGTTTCCTGTTGGTGCCATTTTAATCCGGACGACTTCATTCCGAAGGTTGCCCTGGGTACATGCCGGAATTCAAATGTTCGCATACATTCTGGCCCTGACAGGACTTGGTCTTGGTGTCTACATTGCTATCAAACCCGAATCGCAGGTATGAACATCTTGGTATCAGCGACAATTTCAATGGACGGATATGGTACTGACGCTGTTCGTCTTCCAGCTCACTGCCAGTAATGGCCATCCCATTATTGGAATAATTGTCATCGGTGCCTTGCTCTTCCAACCCATCGGTGGTTTGATTCACCATTACAAATACGCACATCAAGGCCAAAAGACATTCTGGGCTACGACGCACGTCTGGTGGGGCCGACTCTTTATCACCGTTGGCATCATCAACGGTGGCTTGGGTCTGATGCTTAGTGGTAACACAATAAAGGGCGAGATCGCGTATGGTGTTATTGCTGGCGTGATCTGGTGCATTTGGGTTGCTGTTTCAACGTGGAGTGTCATCAGTACGAGAGGTGCTGCCGACGAGACGGGCGAGAAAGCTCTGGGAAGCAGTGCGGGTACTTCAGATAACGGCAGAGACAGGAATGGAGAGTCAATGACCGCTCTTTAGGCGTTCAGGGACAAGGACACAGCATTGAATGAGTCCAAGGGATACAGAAGCAATGGGCACTGTTAGGCATTCAAGGCCATCCTTCGCCGTTCTAAGGACATTCTGGATTTAGCCTTTGGGTATAGGATTTGATTGTGAAGTCCCACGACTCTGCTGAGTCTAATAATATACACCAAATACAGATATTATTAATTCCGTCTATACGGTCCAGTGTCCTCCAGAATCAATTATCTTGCGTAACAGGTCACAGAAGCTGGGATAAATATTGAGACGCGCGCTATTCCATAAGCCCGATCTAAACTCCGACGAGGCAAGCGTGATCCCTGGCGCGCTCAATAGCTCGCCCTGTGAACCAGTGGAGCGAAATTCCACCGTCCCTCACCTGACACCCTCAACCCCCATATATATGTCGATTTGGTTCGACATTGGGAGGCACAATGGCAGCTACGGTCACAATAGATAAGTCCTACTTTGAGACTCTGCTTCGGCGGTACGTGCAACTCACAACTCTCTTATCTGCAGTGGGCTAAATTTTTGATAGAGCTGAATTTGTCTGTCACACCCACGACGATGAATGCTAGACTCAAACGAAGCTTATGGACTGTGTAGCATACATCAGGCAGGGATCTGACCACCCCTGTGAATATCCCAGTCGTCAGCATACCTAAAGTGGATCATGACAATTTAGTAAGGTCTACCTCCATTGAAGCTTTTATAGCTGCTCATATGGCTCTCTTTCTAGCTTCGAATGGCACAAGAATATGGTACGTCGGAGTAAATGCTCACGGCACATATCCAAACTGCATCTTGAGCCTTTGGGCAACTTCGAGCATGCCTCGCTAACTTTACCCAGCAAGCCTCAAGCAAGCACTATTCACTGGGGGCATCGAACCAGAAACTTTGGAGGTATGCATAGACTCTCCGAGGGGATATGACCTACGTGCTCATGTATTCCAGATTCTTATTCGGGGTGGATCAATAGGCCCCATGAATAATTTTGGCGACCAAGAACATCCAGGAGACGGAGGCGTAAGCCTCTTTTCGCGCCCTCAAAAGACTCAAGTCACAATGTCTCGACCACCCGATGATTCTTGGGCGGAATCGACTTCTAATTGGCCCCCGAAGTCTGCCGGGAATGGGCACTACCACCAAGGGTATACCAAAGGCAAGACGCCATCATTCAGTCGCCACAACAGCTCTGCGCAAGAGGACGATATATCATGGGATCCTGAGATCGATAAGGATGATCAAGGCCTTACTGTACCACGCATAGAGCGGAAGCGTTATGCCAGGGACGAACAGCGGACGATTGTTGCAAAGAACCTCTCAGATCGGACAACACACAAAGACATTGTTGACTTCGTACGCGGTGGCCTTATTCTAGATATCTATTTACGCTCGAACGAGCGCAGCGCTAGCATCTCCTTTGTAGAGGGTTCTGCTGCTCAGGAGTTCATGAACCATGTCAAGCGCAACGACGTCTACATTCATGGCAAGAGAGTATGATCATCTTCCATTGGCGGAGGTGGAGTACCGCTAACATTCAGCCACAGCTGGAATTTTCATGGAACGATCGCCAATTTGTCCTACCTGGTCACGTGGCCAACAAGATTGGAATTGGTGCGACTCGAAATCTGGTGATCCGTAATTGTCACGCAAATATTACGGAAGACCGTTTGCGCGAGGACCTTGATCACATTCATAATCTGGTCATTATTGACATCTACTTCAGCAACGCCGACTGCCATCTGTCCCTCAACTCGATCCACAACTCTCTATTTGCCAGGACTTGTATGATGTCTCGCGCTGCCTACAAGGGTATGAGGATTGAGTGGTATCCTGATGAATGCGCCCAGCCTTTGCCGAAGATACAACATATCTCAAAAAAGGAGAACCTGGCACCACCACCTGCAAAGAAGGCCAACGCAATGATGAACCGGTTCCAGATGCTCAATATGGATGATAACGATACTGAAGAAGGTTCCGAAGAAGGTGAGCTCTTATCTGAGCTCTCGTCTCTGAACATCAACCATCGCTCACCATGGAATCCTGGCCCGGTTGTAGCTTGATTCTTGTTGTGACCAAAAATCATGCATTCGAATCAGACTGCAAACGCACGTGGGCCTCGTACACACATTTCACTCCGGGCTTCGGAGCTTCGTTTCACGAACATTCTTATATAACATGGTCATACCTTTTCTCTCGGACGAAATTTCTGTTGCTAGGCGTCGATGTACATGGAAACACTGGGACCTGGCGAAAAGGTGTACTATTCCGTAAGCGTACGGTGCGGATTACATACTACTTCGTTGCTGTGTCATCGTTCTTATTCACTTCCCGCATGCTTTCTAAGAGATACCCCAACTCGCAGTGTGCTTCAGTACTTTAGCGGTAGGGTTGATGATGAGGGATGGATGGCAGATAGTACACAGCAATGAATAAGGACTTGCCAATCGGACGTCATGACATCTATTAAGATATGGCTATATACCTTACTAACGAACTTATGTACTAATCACGAAGAACAGATCTTGTCACAATTTGACACAGCGCGACACTATGCCCATTACTCCTGTTTCACTGCTCCCTGGCCAAAACTCTGATGCCGATACGAGTAATGCCACGCCTCCCCATTAATATCAGCCCTAACCTTATAATTTTTCTCCGCCTCCTCCACAATCGCCATATCCACCTCCACGATACTCATTCCTTCCCCACTCGTTGCCTTCGTCTCATCCCCTAACCCCCCCACGAACGGAAGTGCTACCTGGCTTAATCCAGCGTAATGACTATCTTCTTCGTAGTTCGGAGAGGCGGGAGAGGCGGCGCCAGCGTTCACAAAGACGATGGCGGCGGTGTTTTCGAAGGCACGGGCGACGACGGTGGTTTGGAGGAAGAGCGATTCAGAGAGTGGGTTCATGGCGAGAGCGGCAGGGGAGCAGTCGGTTAGGGTCCAGAAGGTGGGGATTATTATCATTTTGGCACCAGAGGCTATGAGCTCGCGGAATGCTTCAGGGAAGGCGAGATCCCAGCAGATGAGAAGACCTACGGGGCCGAGAGGCGTGTCGAACGTTAGGTGTGGGTGCTCGGAGGAAGAGGTTAGGTGAGGTCGTTCGGGATGCCTGTGGAGGGAAGAGCGGAGGGTTTAACTCGGCAAGAGGCATAGGGAATGAAATGTAGAGAGGTTGGGGGAAGCGTACCAGATATTCTTCTTCTGATACCGTCCCAATATCTCTCCGTCATCGCCAATGAAATACGCTATATTATGCAACTGCTCCTCGCCCCCTTCTTCATGCTGATATGTTTGCACGATTGTGCCGGGTACAATACATATCTTCAACTTCTTGGCCAACGCTTTATACATGTTCAAGTATTTCTCCCATTGCGTGCAGATTTCTCTGAATTTAGGGTCTTCGGGCGCCCAATTTGTGAGGTGATATTCTGGAAGGACGGCGAGTTGGGCGCCGCGCATGGCAGCGCTCACTATGAAGTTGGCAGCTTTGGCATAGTTGAGATCGGGTTGGAGAGGCTACTGACGGGGTGGATGTCAGGGCGAATGCCGCTGGTGGAGGAGAGTGGGTGACAGACCTCAGGGTAGAGCTGAATGAGGGCTATTTTATAATGCGGCGCCATGATGATGAGGCTTCGCAATTGGTGTCTCATGTTATGGGTCCGAATAGCTGGAGAGCTGGCGGGGAGCATTGCTTTATTGCGGGGCTAAACTCCGCCGCTGATAGCGATAGCACCCCTGCGTCGATCAACGTTGATAGTGCGAGGACGGACACAAGCGAAAAGCCTCAACGCCAATTCTTTCAAAATCAAGTCAACGCGCCTTGTAATACACGACTTTATATTTTGCCAATATGGCACTCTACCAGCGAGAGCCGTACACGACGGCAGACCGCCAAAAGCTAGTGGATAATGAGTCGGATCAGGAAGAAGATGCACTGGTGGAGGACTATAAGGAGCAGGTCCATTTCGACGATAGCATAGGCATGGATGAATTGGATCGCACAGCATCTTTTGGACCAAGCGGAGGTCCACAAGATATGCAAGCACAGCTTGCCGCTGCTGCTACGCCTCTGGAGTATGGAGCGGCTTTGGATACCAAGTTTGCTAGCTACGATAGTTACTGTAACCTCTTCCACTACATACTCAACTCAGAAGGGCCGGTGGAATTGGAGGTGCCTACTGTAAGCATTTAAGATCTCCTATCTCTATCAATGAGGTCGATAAAATTGACAATAATTGATTTAGTACTATTGGGCCTGGGACGTAATAGACGAGTTTATCTACCAATTCGAGTCCTTCTGCCGCTACCGTAACCGTGTCGCCCGCACCGATCCCACCTCCGAAGATGCTCAACTCCTGCGTGAAAATCCAAACACATGGGGCTGCTACTCCGTCCTCAACGTCCTCTACTCCCTCATTCAACGCTCGCAAATCAACGAGCAACTCGAAGCCATGAAGCGGAACGAAGATCCCAACCAAGTCGCAGGCGAATATGGTACAAGACCGCTCTACCGCATGCTGGGCTACTTCTCAATCATTGGACTACTCAGGGTACATTGCCTGCTGGGAGACTTCTCATTGGCACTCAAGACGCTCGATGATATCGAACTGAATAAAAAGGCTATGTTCGCCCGAGTAATGGCTGCACATTTCACAACATACTACTACGTCGGTTTCAGCTATATGATGATGCGGCGCTACGCCGATGCCATTCGCATGTTCTCGCATATCCTTGTCTATGTCTCTCGGACGAAGAATTTCCAAAAGAACGCACAATACGACTCTGTTTCGAAGAAGAACGACCAAATGTATGCGCTCATTGCTATATGTGTCGCTTTCAACCCCACGAAACTCGATGATACTATCCACACAGCGTTGAGGGAAAAGTACGGCGATCAGCTTGTGAGGTTACAGAGGGGTGGCCCAGAGGCACTGCCTTTGTTTGAAGAATTATTTCGTTCAGCGTGCCCCAAATTCATTTCACCTACGCCTCCGGATTTTGATGTGCCTGAAATAAACGTTGACCCGGTGGACCACCACTGCAGGATCTTCATGGAAGAAGTCAAGAACACGATGTGGTCACCCACCGTCAAGTCATACCTCAAGCTCTATACGACCATGGACCTGAAAAAACTGGCTGGCTTCTTAGAGGTTGAGCCCGAGAAGCTAAGAGGATGGCTACTAGTCAACAAGCAGCGGAGTAGACAGGTGCGGTGGAGCGAAGGGGCGCTGTTGGATGGAGAAATAGTCAATGGAAGCGACCTGGACTACGCGATGCAGGGAGATCTAATCCATATCAGTGAAGCGAAGGTGGGGAGAAGGTTAGTCGATTGGTATTTGAGGAATCTCGCTAGGACGTATTAGGGGACAAGCATGAAAAGCGTTTCTACGGCTGCATGGCGTTACTTAGAAGGAGCGACAGAAATGCGGCAGCTTGCATGTATAGCAAACAAAGAGCGTCATCAGCAAAATAAGAAGCGAGGAATGTGACACATTACTCTGTCAACCATTTCACATTCATATCCATGTTGCCGTTACAAAAAACAGACAACAGATGATACCGATACGACACGAAGACAGATGAAGCAGCTTCCTCCCTTGAAAACCCTACTCTAACACTCGATTCCACCTTTCACAAGCCTACCTCATCAGATCCATCCTATCCCGCCAGACACTCCAATGCCCCCCCAAGAACTAATACACCCTCCCGCCACCGCTCCAGCCAGGCTATTAAAGCAGAACCCAAACCAGGAGCTGACACCGAAGCCCAATCCTCTGCACCGAGAGCCAAAACACCACACCGGCGTCGTCACAATCATGTCGCGGAAACAGAACCAGAAGCTGAAATCGAAACCAGTGCATCCAGAGCCCTAACATCCTGGCATCATCGTCGTCGTCCCAGCCGGCCCACCCAAGCAGATTCAGATGTAGAAGAAGCTGAGAACCAATTCGAAAACCTAGCCCAAGCAACCATTCCTACTACAAACCCACCAGCCCCGCGTCAATGGGCGCTGTACTTTGCGAATCTCGTATGCTCACTCTTCATCCCATCATCGTGCTTTTTCTCGGGCATGGACACTGCCTTCTTTCTACCCTTCTCCCCTTTCATTCTCACCACAACAACACGCTCACAGATTTGATTTAGGACTCCACAGCCTCCAATAGTAACCTGTTAGGCTTCCCAGCGCACTGCTTCCTAGCGTCTATGCTCGGATTCGGCATTTCAATAGCTCTGGAAGTGTCAGTATGTATGCTTGTAGGGGCGATGGACTGGGGAACGGGGTGGGAGGGGAGATGTTAGATGGTTAGTTGTTGGGGGAATGGATATAAGGCGTTCTTTGAATAGTTGTTTAGTGATGTGATGAAGTATCAACGCAGAGAGAGCTACTGCTTTAAATTCCGGAATCTTCAGGTTTGGGAATCCGAAAAGCTTTTATCAATGTAAGATAAGGTATGAGTACAATCATCGTAGCTCACAACGCCCCAATATCACTCCACCGTCTTACAACAACAAACTCCAAAGAAACTCTCACGCATAAAGAAATACAAGAAAACTCCAACCCAACTCTTTCCCATCAATGGAGACCCACCCACCCAACCCCCCTAATCTACCCCCCTGTCCTCCTCCCTCCCCCCCATTCCACCCACCCACCCTCCTCCTCCCTCAAACCTCCTCCACGCCCCAAACGCCCATCCTCCCCACCTCGACCACCCACTCCTTCGTCACCTTCTTCCTCCTCAGCTGCGGAAACTCCGTTTCCAACAAAATTAGCGTCGAGCCAGCGCACTCGCCCCTGTGGAGACATTGCCGGACGAATTGCGTCATGGGGGTTGTCCAGCCGGGGGGTTGGAGGCGGGTGGTATTGTTGGTGCTGGAGGGGGAGGTGCAGCGGGTGGGAGGGGGGGTTGGTGCTGGCATTCTTGGATTGGGGGAGGGGGTGTGGGGAGTGTTGGGTGTGGGGGATGGTGAGAGGCTGTTTTGGGTTATGGTGCGTGTGTTGTCTGTGGGGGAGGTTTGACGGTGGAGTTTGGTTGGGATTGAAAGAATCGGCCCGGTTGAGGGGTGTTTGTTCTGGTTTGGTAGATCGAGTGGGATTGAAGGCGAATTGGTTAAGGACGGTGCTACTTGATGCCGAGATCTGGTGTATGATGTTTATAATAAATGTAACACAATGCGGACAAGAGTGGCAGGGTCGATGGCTGTGCTTCTTCAAGTGAGGCGAGGTATTGATTCCGGATGAGAGCCTCTCAGTGAATAACAGGGTCTTTTATAGTACTTCCAACCTGACAGCCATGGCTCTGCGCGCGTAAGCAACAAAGCATGAAGATAAATTCCTTCAGATTTTTCATGTTTGAGAAGGCATCATGCATTGACGTTTGCTGGCCGAGTGCAGCAATGGCTAGTTTGATAACCTCGTGGCAATGGAAACACAGATCAAACGCGAGGAAGGCCAGAAGCCGTCGGCAAACAGCCCGGCATGCCAGATAGCCAGAAACAGATGCAGGTACACGGAACTCCCAAGCAATCGACACTTATAATTAGCCAGCCTTTTCGTTCGTACGAACGCAAGTGGTCCTTTCATGACTAACATTACCAAATATCTTAATGTTCCACGCCGCCATCCGATGCAGTCCTGAATCCAAAAATGCCAGAACGCCACCCCCGTAGTCCTTTTCACTGCCATGCTGATTTTAACCTCACTTCGTTGGATGCAGAACCATCGCCAAGGCACGAATATCCTGCATGGTGACCGATTTGGCGGCTGCCATGTCTAGAAGAGGCCACCGACGAACCAGGTAAATGAAAGAATGGTTACCAAACACATGCCGAACATGAATTTCATTGCTTGCCGTTCCGTATCCGAGATACCAGCACTGCATACTGCGCAAGTCCATTCTATTGCCCCGAGATCAGTAAAGGCTGAAAGTAAACGGGCAAACTCAGAGTCCGACGCTTACCGGCTCGCGGCGTGTACTTCTGTGGAATGTACATGCCAAATTCGAAGTTGTCTGTTGTTCCTAAACGACCGGCCGCAGCGGCTGCCGTAGGACCTGCACCAGCGTCGTAGATTACCAATGTGTAGCTTCCCATCGGCAAAGGGGCTGTGCCTGTCGCATCAGCTCCGGTGTCCCACACTACACTATCAGTAGGTTTGAAGGTTGCATTTGTCTGTAATGCATACGTTGCACTGTTCTCGGCGCAAGTTACAACGACATCGACTTTCGAAGGTGTGACTGATAGAGAGGTGTAATTCCAAGCGAAAGATACATAATCCCCAATTTTGTAATATGTCGTCTGCGCGAGGGCGGAAGGTGTGATCATGTTGACGCCACCTGGTGGTAGCACAGGATTTACGCTGATACTCGAGGCTGCAGCTTGGCCACTAGTCTCTGCGGCACCTGTTTGTGTCCCTGAAGCACTGGCTGCTGCTCCAGTTGTAGCTGCTGCTGAATTGCTGTTCTTGCCTGTCTTGGTGGCCTGTGTTGCCGTCTTCGAGGGTAAAGAGGTTACTTTCCCGGTGGCCGGTGGGGACGAAGTTGTACCTGTACTTGTTATCAACCCTTGAGAGCCCCGAAACTCCTGATGGTAGAGCCATATATCTCCCAATGGAAAGCCTTACCATTATTATTATCGTTCTGCCGCCTGACTATTAAGCCTTCTATGCCCAAATCTTTCAATGATGGCGGCCATGGCCACGCTGAAGCAACAGAGCTTATGAGAAAGAGGGCGAGTATGATGCGGCTAAAGCGGAGGTTTTGGATCATGATGGACTTGTCGTAGAGTAAATGGTACGGCAATTGCTGCGAGTCTCCCTGATCCTCCCTACAGGCCCAGATATATCGTGACCCTCCCCTTGAAAATGATTTCGTAAATTAATTTCAAAGCTGCGTCGTTGCCGGTGGTAGGGCAGTGTTGATGATCCCTGATCCTTTGCCCCTAGCAACCCCCAAAAAACTCTCAGGACACCGTATTGATATCGAAAGAAGGGAAGACTGATCAAGCGAATGTAAAGGCAAAGAAACGAGTGTGTGCCTGGGTGTAGTCTGGTGACTGTTGCAGTCTTGTTATGGGGGTTGCAGAGAGGTTGTGAGTTTAATGTTTTGAAGGCATGGCTAAGTTAAGCGTGAAGCTCCATTGCTATTTTTGGTCGTCGCCACTAGATACGATCACCCAAAGGGGCACGATACGAGATCTATGAGGAATCACCAACAACCGTAATGACATCTCCATGTGACCGTCAATGCTAGACAGCTTTCGAATTTACGATAAATATCAAGTATGTCTACACAAGTACAGTGCGCAATGCTTTGCAGACGCATCTCGAAGCTAATCTAGGCCGATGGGTATCATTTCTTCCTGATCAAACGCCGGATCATATTGCGTTTAATCGATATTCCTCCTTAAGCACCCACCTTCCTCTTCCTCGACTTGACTTTTCCAGTGTCGCTAGCTGTTTAAGCATAGCTGTAAACTCTTGCCTTTTCACGTCCGTGTTACAATAGCGATTAAAGTGATCGATCAACATCTGGGTATGAACGACTCCACCATGAGTCACTAGATAGTCTCTTATCATCTTCATGAAGTCTGTACCCCTGGGCGTGGAGGTATTGAACCCCGGTGTACTGGCTCTCGAACCAATAGCGGCAGTACTTGCAGCTTGCCGATTCTGCAGACCAGCTAAGATACTTGACGAAGCTGGCCCACCTCTTCCTCTGCCATAACCCCGGTGCTGTTGTTCTGGTCTTCCAGCTATTCCAAATTGTCCTGTCCACGTCGGTGTGCCCATGGGGACATCTTTGGCTGTTTCGCCTGCTTTCCTCAGCTCCTTTGCTGCCTCAGCTGCAACTCTTTTCGCCTCTGCCTCTACAATTTTTGGGTCAGCCGTTATAACTCTCTTGCCATTGACGATCTGGTCATGCTCAAGAGCGGCCTGCACTCCAGACCGAGCAAATATGCCCTCCATAACACGAGCTTCCGAGTTCGCAGCGTTTCCAGAGGCAGCTTTGCGTTCCTCTTCTTCCTCGCCATAGAAACGCTCCATTGACGCTACACCAGTTAAATTACGGACACTGTCATCAAGATCGACTCCGTTAGCTGATTTTTCATTGGTTATGCCATTCATGGATCCCGTTGATGTCGAAGGGGCCTCATCATTATTGAACCGCACTTCTGTCCCTTTGAATAGCTCGCTAGTTTCAGTAGCAGGCGCGTCAGCACCTCCTAAAGTAAACAGATCGTGCAAATCCTTCATTTGAAAGGCCTGACGTTGCTTTGGGTCCCTGAGGATCTTGTTTATAAGAAATTGCTTAAAGAGCTGCCGATGGTAAATTTTCTCTTCAATAGTTCCAGCGGTCATCAGTCGATAAATTTTGACCTCCCGCTTCTGGCCTAACCGCCATGCTCGTTCTCTGGCTTGGACATCGGTAGATGGATTCCAATCTGGATCGTAAATGATCACCCGATCAGCTCCGGTAAGATTGACCCCGAGGCCGCCAACTTTCGTGGTCAGAAGAAAGACATGAGCATTAGGATTGTTATTGAATTCATCAACCAAACCTTGCCGAGCCTGGATTGGCGTAGTACCATCCATGCGGCGGCAATTGAAGCCTCCCATGGACCGGATGAACTTTTCAAGAATGTCCAGCATGATCCTATGCTGGGCGAACAGCAAAGTCTTGTGTCCTTGTACTTTCCATAATCCCAGCAACGCTTTAACCACTTGCATCTTTCCAGATTTGGCTCCATTGCCGTAGTCATATCCAATCTTGATAGAGAGACTCCTATGCTCTTGGAGGTCGGGATGATTGCAGATCTTTCGTAAGATGTCAACGCCGTACAAGATCTGGCGCTTGCCATTCATGATAGCCTTCAGCTCGTCTGAACTAAGGAAAGCTTCGTATGCGTCACGCTGGAATTTAGTGAGCTTGCAAAATAGAACCTGTTCGCTCTTCTTGGGTAAGTCAGAAGCAACGTCAGCTTTGAACCTTTGCAGTAAGTATTCGGAAATGGTATCCTTCAGTATCTCAGCGCACTTTCCTGCGGTCTGAACTTGAAGATTAGACGCATTTGCATATCCGCCTTGCCGTATAGGGATCTCGAATCGCTGTCGAAAGTTGACCAAGGTGCCAAGTCGCGAAGGAAAGACAAAATCAAAAAGCGACCACAACTCTTCGAGATTGTTCTGCATTGGCGTTCCCGATAGTATGATTCGATTTGCAGTCAACAAATTTTTGCAATACAAAGTAATGGTGGCATTCGGGTTTCGTATTTTATGTCCTTCGTCAAGGACCGCATATTCCCAATGTATAGGTATCAAGAGTTTGGCATAAGTTTGCAGACCGGAGTATGTAGTAACAAGAATATGACCTTCCTGAACAACTCGATCCACAATTTTCTTTGCGGACTTTTGTGCTTTAGTCAACGGCTTTTGATCATTGGACCGTGGATTTGCCGACATTAGCTGCTCTTCTTCTCGAGACTCTCTACCAATGTCGATCATGCCGCTGCCAGAAGTATGTAGTATGGAAACTCGAAGGGGAGGCCACCATGTGTGGAATTCATTGACCCATTGCTTCATAACGGTGGCTGGTGCGACAACAATGATAGGCTTCGTGAGCTTTTTGCTGTAGTGCAGGCCTGCGAGAAAGGCTATTATTTGTATTGTTTTGCCCAGACCCATCTCATCACCCAATATTCCACCAACCTTTCGCGAGTACAGTTCCCAGAGCCATTTTACTCCGTTCTTCTGATAATCAAATAATGAAGGGTACACGTCTCCAGGAATCCGATAACCGCCTTCGAATACAGAATCCGGCCTAAGAGGATGTGGCAAATGCCATTCATCCTCGTCTTCCAGTCCGTTTTCTGCTTGGCCAAGCGCGTCGTCATGTTGCATTCGGTCCAGTCCGTGTGCATCGCTATCGCCGCCTCCGGTCATTGAGTCGTTTCTGGTTGTCGCCCTCGCTCGTGCAGCCCTTCGCCTCTCAACCCAACTACGTAAACGATTCTGATATAACTTCTCGTTTCCATCGTCAAGACCACTTAGATCTTCCTTCTGCCGTTCGAGGGTGCGGTTCTTGCCACGCATGTTGCCAGTACGACGCGGCGGAGTCGTGTCCATAACGAAAGCATCTTCCGACTCCTCAGAGGAGTCGTCGTTGGATTCGCCTAGGGCTGCAATACCGCGGTCATCGAGATCCGGTACGTAGTCGTCCTGGTCGTCAGAAGAAGTCTCATCAGCACCCCCATTCGAGCTTGCGGCCGGCTGCTTCCCTAGATTGACCCTGTCCTGTGCTGATGATTTCCTCTTTTGTAAGCGTCGACGCTTCTTCGGCCTATCCGAATCATCTAGTAATTCAAAGCTAGCATCACTGTCCATTTCGTCCACAAAGCCAGGTTGCAGCAGGTGACGATGGGACAGTCTCTCTGTGGCTGGCACCTCATCGGTAACAGGCGCCTCTTCAGACTCATCTTCTTCGGCTTCCAAGAGCATTCCCTGCAGTGTAGAATCGGATCGGCTGAGAGTCCGGCCTGGCAACTTGGAAAATGGGGTGATCTTGCCAGTTCGAATGAGGAAATCTCGTTGGCTTTCATTTGGCATCCTTCGATTTCCGATTTCTTCCTCTACACTTCGTCCCTTATGCGCTTCCTCTTCATGCCGTTGATCGATGCGTTCTTGTATCTGCTCAAGATCTGTGCTCAAAGTTGTCATGCTAGCTTCAAGGTGCAATATTTCATTATTCAGCCGGGTAGCCGTGGCAGATCCTGCAGAGCGACTTAAGCGTTCACGAAGTTTCTGGACTTGACTCCGAAGTCTCCTAAACATGTTGCATTTAGCTAATTGCGCCTAACACACTTGCGTAGGTGCCTCATAGTTCACCTACTCCCTATCTGCTTGGGTCTTCTCTAAACGTTTTCGATCGCGCTCATCGGCCTGCTCCGTTAGTAGTTGGTCGGCCTTGAAAAGCTCATCAGCCCCTGGACGAGGAATCAAGGTGGCAATCTGAGACTCCTTACTTGACGACCGATATCCCGCTCGAGATCATCTTGATCCCTGACCTCGGTAGCAAGCCCTTTGAGCCGAATAGCTTCATCTTCACCCACAGTATCCGCGCGTATGGGGCTCGATCGAGGGTTTTGAGTGTCTCCTCTATCAAATTCATTGTTTCCCACGATTTGCGGATCGTTGGTTGATTGATCCATGGTCTTTTCAGAGAACTAGCTCTCTTTGGAGTTGTTCCTATTCTAAGAACCAGGTAATCGAAAACTTGGAGTAACACAGAATGGCATTCACGTATTCACTGCAGCTAACCACCACCTCCGAAGAGGGTCATGCAACCTCACAACCACTCCCCAAATGAAGCCCAGAAGCCTCTGTGATAGAATACATGGAGGCTTACATGGAGACCTGGGCTGAGTCGTTGCCTTACCAATAGATATGGACGGTGCCTGCCATGTAAATTTTCGACTTGTCATCCATAGTTACCGAACGCCTGGTTACGTAGGATATCCAAAAGATCCTTGTAGGCGCGGGAACTTAGGGCGCTCCGCCCTAAGCGAGGTCCCTGCGCAGGGTGTTTGAACCCGTCTCACCTCATTATCCCATTGTTTGGCAGTCTCATACACCTCTACCACTCCTATAATGCTAGCGTTACTCGACCCTGCCTCTTCTTTGACCGCCTATGGATATCAAGGGAGCAGAGGCCACATGTGCCAGACTGTTTGATCGCCGGAATAAGCTTTGAGTGCATTAGCCGCCTAGGCCAAAGCCACTATTCACGATCGGGCAGCTGGACGTCGCTCTAAGGCGCTCATGCTTCAGTCTCAGAACGCAAGACACGCAGCAACTTGCTGCTCCTGAACACCGTTCAGGGTTTTGGTGGTTATCCGAACGCTGTACAAGTCTCATTTCGGCCTGCCAGGAGATTGAATACATGCCAGCTTACGACTAGGTGGGACAGAAGGAAACAATCATAGACAAGAGTAGCAGTCTTCGGAACAGTCTACACACGAGTGACTCTGTGCACACTACAGCGACGCGCCCTGATGGATCAGCAGTTCTACACGGACGTGGCAGGGAATCGCCAGGCACGATTCCCAACAGCCCAGCAGCAGCAGCAGCAACAACAGCCCAACGGCTCCACACAACAGCATCAATCGCAGTCCAGCTACAGCTATGAAGCTTACCAGAGCCCTTCAGCACCTTCTCAGCCACAGTCCATGGCAGTTTCGCCTATTGGAACCCCGCATTCGCGTGCATATAATTCTGGGGATGGAGATGTAGCAATGGAAGACGCCGATCCCTATAATCGCATGAAATATCCCGCAAGACCCAGCCACCAGCATCGACCATCTGGACAATATCTAGGTCAAGAAGACTCTTCAGCGGCGCGAAGATATTCGCCTATGAAGACTACGCCCTCGTCGCCCTACGCTTCAAGCTCTCAGCAGCCCGCCCAAAGCCCGTATGGACAATACCCGCCCCAGAGTACTTCTGCCCGACAATCGCCAACACGTTCATCTCATTACTCGACACCTTCTCAGTCCAGTTTCACAACACCAAGTAAGGCTTACCGTTCTTCTATTACTGCGTTTCGCCGGACTTTTTCGCATGTACTAATACTATTGTAGCGACCTCAAGGCAGCCGCCCCATCTTCCCCCAATTCAACCTGGGGACTCGAACTATGAGCAATACTACCCCAACTCTGCAACAGCGCACCTGAACGCCGTTTTTGGCCGTGAAGCGAAGTCTCCGCGCAATACTCGACCACTTCATACCGCTGGCACGGCAGATATGCCTCGAGGCCCAGTACCTAGGTTCAACAAGTTGGACTCTGTGCAGGATCTCCTGCCCAGGATAAATCCTCAGCCAGCTTTTCGGCGAGCGAATCCAGAAGGGGGCTTCATTAGTGTAAGCCCAGTACTTGGGAGAATTTCGGACCTCGACTGACAGAAGCTCTATAGCCCTTGCAAGCCTTAACAACTCATCTCCCTTCCACTTATCGTATATGCAATCCGGCTTTTAAATATGAGTCCTCGCGAAACCCCCGCCGAGTACTTACCAAGCCAAGCAAAGGAGTCAAGAATGATGGATACGATAATGAGGATAGTGACTATATCTTGTTTGTCAACGACATACTAGGCAATGAAGAAAATGGTCACAAAAACAGGTATCTCATATTGGATGTCCTTGGCCAGGGCACATTCGGTCAAGTGGTCAAATGTCAAAATTTGAAGACCCAGGAAGTTGTTGCCGTCAAGGTTGTTAAGAACCGAACCGCGTACTTCAATCAGAGTATGATGGAAGTTTCAGTACTCGACCTACTCAACCAGAAATTGGACAAGAATGATGACCATCATCTCCTACGGCTTAAGGACACGTTCATCCACCGGCAACATCTGTGTCTAGTGTTCGAGCTACTAAGTGTCAACCTGTACGAATTGATCAAACAGAATCAATTTCGGGGACTGAGTACCACGTTGGTACGGGTATTTGCACAGCAACTGCTGAACGGGTTGAGCTTGCTCAACAAGGCAAGGCTTATACATTGTGACCTTAAACCAGAGAACATTCTGCTCAAGAAGTACGTGGCATCCACACTCTGCATTGATAGATACTGATCAGTTCGATCAGCCTTGAGAGCCCTGTTATTAAGATCATCGACTTTGGCTCCGCCTGCGATGAGAGGCAGACCGTGTATACCTACATACAATCAAGGTTCTATCGATCACCTGAAGTGCTTTTGGGACTACCGTGAGTCGAGAGTCAAAAGTCATAGATTTCTCGTACTTACATCCACTAGATACTCATCAGCGATCGACATGTGGTCCCTGGGCTGCATTGTGGTTGAGCTTTTCCTAGGCCTGCCTCTCTTTCCAGGATCCTCTGAATATAACCAGGTTTCTCGTATAACGGAAATGTTAGGGTTGCCACCTACGTGGATGCTCGAAATGGGCAAGCAGTCTGGCGAGTTCTTTGAGAAAACCCATGACGAATACGGCAGGCGTACCTACCGACTCAAGTCGATGGAGCAATACTCACGAGAGCACAACTCAAAAGAGCAGCCAAGTAAGAAATATTTTCAAGCAACGACGCTGCCCGAAATTATCAGGAACTATGCAATGCCCAGGAAGAACATGAAGCAGGCAGAGATAGACCGGGGTAAGCAACCGGTTCCTGGCCGTCATGTTGCAGCACTAATTTTTTGTAGAGATGACCAATCGTCATGCTTTCATCGATTTCGTCCGAGGTCTGCTCAATATCAACCCACTGGAGCGTTGGTCCCCTCAGCAGGCCAAGCTGCACCCATTCATCACCCAGCAGAAGTTTACGGGAGCCTTCGTACCGCCAGTAAATCTCAAGTCATCGTCGCTCACCAAGTCGCCCGCTCCTGGCGTGCAGCAACAACAACAAGCCGAAGCCGTTAGCAAGCAACGAGCTCAGGCAGCCCAAGCACAAGCCCAGGCCCAAGCGCAAGCGCAGGCACAGGCTCAAGCCCAGTCAGCAGCGCAGAATGCCTACGCTCAGAATTTGCACATGAGCCAGTACGGTCAAAGTCCGCTCGGTCAAGCTCCACCAGTGTACAATAATATGTACACTCCCCATCAACAGGGTGCGCCGCCGCCTTATCCTTCGCAACCGGCTGGTTACGGTCACCAGATGGGCATGATGCAACAGGTCCCTGGCCAGATGGCCCCGGCACCGGCACAGTACACACAGCAACAGAATCTATATGCGCAAGCTACAACAAGAGCAGGCCGGCAACGAGCATCGACTATGGATCAGTCAGGCGGAGGTATCCCTCAGTCAATCCAGAGAGTTGCGAGTCATCTTGATCCGAATGCGCCAATCAGATTGCAACCCAGCCCTGCATATTATCCTCCTCCACCCGACGGATATGTTGACCCCAACGCGGTGGCAAATGCGAGGAGAAGAGGTAGCCGGGCTACGAGTGGCCGAAATAGAAATTTCATACAGACTTTGGAAGATAGGACGATGGAAGAGGGTTTTGTCAACCAATCGCAATGGCATTGAAAAGGCGCAAGCACACAGCATGTTGTATCATCTACGACTTCTATCCCAGTATTGGGGAATTATGACTTCAGATTGGCCCATGGCGAGTTCGTGGCAAGCATAAGACCACAGTACAGTTTGAACAGGTGCGCCGTTCAGGGGATTGTCTCATTCATCCCCGGACCGGACAGGTAGGCATGAGCTAGCCACCATACCTGTACAGAGAAGGCCTGGAGACGTCCATTCGATGCTCTCTACCAAAGGTCCTTTCAGATGACGTTCACCTTCAGGACTGGGCGGTTTTTACAAAGGATTAGATTTATTTTCAGAGATCTGGGCCAATTTGGAAGATGCCCTGCAAATGACGTACAAACTGTTGGCAGATTTTGGGTCCATTGTGTTTTCCCGGGTTTGAGCGACAGGCATCGCACAAGAGAAGCGGCATGTTCATTGACTGACGAGTCACGTGGCGAGGGCGTCTCGCTGACAGACACAACTGCGACTCCTGTCAAAGAACGCCTTTTGTAACTTTTGGGCCGCAGGTGCATTGAATCAGATTGAGTAAAGCTGAGAAAGAAGAAATCAAAACATCTGATAACCCTGGCTTTGTTGATTTGACTTGCACTTTGTGTTAATTGCTGACTCAAAGCCAGCCCACCACCTTTTCTTTACAGGTATGGGATTCCAATCAATTGTGAATACATCATTCGGCCGCGTTCCTCATGCTGGAGCGTGTCGTCGACAGCATCTCCTCTTGACCTCGGCATTCGAGGCTTAGCCTCTATCCCAAATGTGGGGTTCTGAGGCCAAACCTAAAACATCCATCTTTACGAAGATGACTGTCTTACGCCAACGGCGTTGCGGATGCAGCCTCGATGGTGTATGAAATGCCGGTAGATCCAAGGTCTGGTTGGATTTGGTGCCATCTTGTTTTCCTGAAACGGGTGAGGCTAAAGGCATTGATGACCTCAAGTAACGCCATTTGACCGCCATATTTACACTTACGCCTACCTTATGCCTTCTACCCCAAAGCCTGGTCATTGTCAGGTCAAGAGCATATGGACTGATGCATATCATCAACGGCAGTCAAGCTTTCTCCGCATTATTTAGTGCATGCCTAGGAATCTCTGCCGGCATCCCAGCATATCGGAGTGACATGGACCTCTACTCCACGGTAACCAAAATTGCACAGGGATCTGCGGTCTATGCTCTGCATGCAATTTTTCTCCATGAAGCCGGAATTCGCTCCCTTGAAATACGGATGATGTTATTCAAAGCCGAGGTATTAGATGTCTTCTCACAGACGAGGGAAACATGTCTTCGTCCTTGAAGTTGTGATATTAAACCCTCGCTACCCATGTTCGAACAAGTCCACCGCAAAGCCTTCAACATTTTCTTCCTTCTCCATAGTCACTCGTAGCTATATATAAGAAAACATGAGACTCCAGAGTCTCTTGCCCTTCTCCTCTCTCGCCCTGGGCACTCTCGCCTCTCCAGCGCCTGCCCGTGTCCAAATCAGAAACACACCAACCTACACTCTCACCAGGTAAATTCCTAAATCCCACTTACATCCACCGCCCCACCGCCCCTCAAAACTAACCTCCCCCAAAGCGGCTTCACCGGCGTCCCCCCCACCGCCCTCCCCACCTCCTGCACCAACCTCGCCCCCTCGGCGCAACCCGCAACGACCTCCTCACCCTCCCCTGCAAAAACCTCACCCTAATCTTCGCCCGCGGCACCACCGAATCCGGAAACATAGGCAACATAGTCGGGCCGCCCTTCGTCGCCGCCTTAAACTCCATGCTCGGTTCCGCGCAGGTGGCTGTTCAAGGCGTAAACAACTATGCCGCTGACATCGCGGGGTTCGATGAAGGCGGGTCTCCGAGTGGTAGTCAGAATATGGCGCAGTTGATTGCGCTGGCGCAATCGAAGTGTCCAAAGACGAAGCTGTGTGTTAGTGGGTATAGCCAGGGAGCGCAGGTGGCGCATAATGCGGCGGATATGATTACGGCGAGGGAGACGGCGTTTGTTGATAGTGTGGTGTTGTTTGGGGATCCGGATGATGGGGAGGCGTTTGGGAAGGTGAGCAAGAGTAGGGTTAGTACGGATTGTCATTTGGGGGATGATATCTGTTTGCATGGGGATTTGATTTTGCCGCCGCATTTGGATTATTGTTTGGATGTTAATAAGGAGGCGGCGTTTGTGGTTGGGTTGTCGGGATTGAAGAGTGTCTAGGCGTGCGAGGAGTCAGAGTGGGGTTATAAATTCTATCAGCATCGTAGGAAACATGTCTTCAAGAACAACAGATATTTTCAAAACAGTTGTGGAAGTGCGAACATAACAAGCGATGCGTATGGAGAGAATTTTGTTGTTTAGTAGGACGGGGAAGAGAAAGATCAAAATGACGGGAATCGCAATATGTTCGCAAAGGAGACAAGATTGGAGCTTTTCTTCCAGCACCCATCTCTCCAGCATAATCGTTATGGCCATGACCAAAACAGGCGTAGTGTCCAGGCGTATTCGGAGGAAGAGAGAATACAGAGAGGGTTCTCTTCTGACAGCGCAGGCACACATATCTCATTCATAATATAATATTTTTGACCTCTATCCAGCTAAGAAGCAAAGCTCCACACCATCTACCCCGTCCCCATTCGCACGACAACCCTAACGATACGACTTCTGGTATCTCGCTCTGGCTCCCGGTCCTATTCCTCACATTAGCTCTTTTCCAAACCCTACCCTCGACCAAACCCCCTATGTAATACATACCACCAAATTTCTTCGGTTCACACCGCCTATTGTCCGCAACCAGCAATGTCCGATCATACTGCACGAGCGCCTGCTTCAGCTGATTCTTCGCATACTCGTCCACGTATTTCTGGTAGTAGGCGACGATTGATTTGGCAATGGCTTGGCGAATGGCGTAGATTTGTGAAGTGTGACCGCCGCCGGTGACGCGGACGCGGATATCGACGTTGGCGAATTTGTCAAGACCGACTATGAGGAGGGGTTCGTAGACCTGGTGGTGAATGGTCAGAGGGTGGGTTTGTTGGGGTGGGGGAATCGGAGAGTACCTTGAAACGGAGAATCTCGGGCTGGGTGAGCGAGAGCGGTTTCCCATTTACTTTTACAAGACCTTTGCCGGCCTAAAGGGGTGATGCGTTAGTTTAGATGTAGCGGTTCGGTGGTGGTGAGGAGGTGTACTTTGCAATGTGCGACAGCGGTTGCTGTGAGATTAGATTAGCTATTGAAGGTGGAGGGGGAATAAGAGGTGCTCGTACCAGTCTTCTTCTTGCCGAAGCACTGCACGCTCTGTACTGTGGCCATATTTGCGATTGATAATTCGGTAACAGGTCGTCGCTGATGAAGATCGAAGTGTAGCATTTTCCTAGCGTCTGTGGGACGCGCTAGTATTTCGCTTAGCCGGTCCGTAGGGCTGAGGCAAGATTCACTTCATGCTCTTCATCAGCGGCTTCGACAGTAATGTGGTACAATTTGGAGATACTAGCCTAAGGATGATGAGAATTGTTTTTACCCATGCAGCTCTACGCTTTTGGATCCAATGGATCCGGACAACTGGGTATTGGAAGCACTAACGATGTATCTACACCACAACTCTGCTTATTTCCAGACGATACCGACTTGCCTGGCCGCCCTTTGAAAATTGTAGCTGGTGGTAACCATACCTTGTTACTCCTGGACAATGGGACCGTCTATTATGCTGGCTCGCCCAGAGATGGCCAAGTAAATCCAGGATACCTTATGCCCTCAACCTCGACTTTTCGAAAGGCGTACATTTCAATACTTCGTGAGAAGGTAATGAACTGTTCAGCCTTCTGGGAGGGCTCAGTATTCGTAAACGCCAAAAATCAAGTATTTACCGCTGGTCTAGGTACAAAAGGTGAACGTGGTATTGGAGGCATCTCAGCTTCACCGGGTTTGCAGATGTTAGAAAACTTTCCCCCCAACCATTCTCAAGACTGGTCCAGAATCGTTGATGTAGCTAGCGGCGTTGATCATACGGTGGTTGCCTTAGCTAATGGCGATGTTTGGGGCTGGGGCAATGGCCGTAAAGGCCAACTTGCTCAACCTTCAGAATTTGTTTGGGTACCACGCCGGTTCCGGGACCTTGAATTCCCTGTGATTCGTGCTGTATGCGGACGGGAATCTACCCTGCTGATAGGACATGGTGGTCGATGTACAATTCTTGGCTCCAACAAGCATGCTATCAAATCACAAACCCCATCTGCCATACCCGAATGGGCAGACATAAGCGCGAGCTGGGGGAGTCTCTTTGTGCTGAAGAGTTGTGGCAGGATTGAGTCTTGGGGCCGGAATGACCACGGTCAGCTTACCCCGCCTGGAATACCAGAAATTCAACAAATCGTTGCAGGAAGCGAGCACGTAGTAGCGTTGACAAAGGAGAACAAAGTCATAAGTTGGGGCTGGGGCGAACATGGCAACTGTGGGAGCAATACCGACGGGGATGGAGATGTCAAGGGTAATTGGAACGAGATTTTCTTCGATCAAGCTGAATACCATGGAGAAGTACTGGGCATAGGAGCTGGTTGCGCTACCAGCTTCTTTTGGACAGAGACCTCTGACATCGAAGAGGCTTAATGTGGACAACCTGCCAGACTGATACGGGTGCGTTTCCATAGTCAGGGCCTGCGACTCCCAAAGGTACACTATACCAATTAGGAATCGAGGTTACTTCTATTGGAAAGGTTAGTCTTTTAGAAACCGTAGAGATGTATTTTACTGACCGAACATTTCAGAAAACAAAGTTGCACCCATGGTATACGTGGTGGACGCGGATTAAAGTTCGGGAGAGCAGGAGCAGGAGGACATCAGTCCCCAAACAATGTCGTGATCTGGTTGGGTATCAGCATCTCCGCAAAAGCATTGGAGATCAAGTAACATACGTCAGAGATCCGCTGGGTTGGAGCAATACGGCTGTTGGGATCCTCTGGCCACGCAGGATAAGGTTCCAATCTTGAGGAACTTGCTGAGGCTTTCCGCATATCATTCAACTCCGAGACCTGGATTTCGTGGTCAACAAAAGCAATCCAGAGTATTGAACCACAACGTACATTTTTGGCACTAGCATTCCATCCGAGCGTATCTTCATCATCATCATAATTTCTCTCTCCCCATACTCGGTCCTCGTCTTCATCCACTGGCAGGAATAAGCTTTCCGGGTCTAGGCTTGCTTTCGGTGGTGGCGGGGAAGGCCTTTGAGTCCTTTGACTTTGAGGTTCCCTTGTAAAACTGCGGGAGGCTGCCTCGGTCGGTGGTGGCATGCTGGTAGGCTTCTGTATGCTGGCGACATGATCGGTAGACTGACGGGATGGCTGATTTGCAGCAGACGCAGGCGACGCGTGCCTGACGACGGCAGGAGCGGGTGTTTCAGAGCCTCCACGATAGTCCCCAATTGTCATCAGTGTAAACTCGCATTGCATACCGTGTTCATTGTAGCTCAGTTGCATAGGACGCGACGGGAAATTGTATAATGCTGTAATACTTGTTTGCAATGTTTCGGCATGTGTAACAATGGCTTTAAAATCCTTGACGCTTATACCGATGTGAAGCTGCTCTTGGACTGTGAAATCCTCGAAGTCGAGGTTGTCTATGGTGATTGAAGTCTGTAATGGCATTTTCAGCACATCTATCTTCAGTTAATTCAACGATATCCTAGAAGGCAAAAGTTGGCTCAAACCTCTTCCATTAGTGACTTTCTCCGTATAGCTTGTGAAAGTGGCACGTCCATTTTCCGACGAGATGTCTAACTGTTCAGTATTGGCTCCAAAGTATTCAACAAATGACCTGAGGGTGCTAGCGCCAATTCTCCAGGTGTTTTTCGCAGCATTCCTATTGAACAAGGCATGCATGACCTCAACCGACTCATAGGTAAGTTTGTAGGTCTTGATGACGCCTTGTGCCAAGTCAGATTCATCCTTACAGACAAAGGAGATAGCATACAAACCATGCCTGCAGACCATTTTCACAATGAGACGGCACTCAGTCTTATCGGGCTGATCTTGAATGTAGCATTCGCAGCGTTCCACAGCAGTGTCTTTGTCTCGGACATCACCCAAACGACCTTTGAAAACAGAGAGAAGAGCCTGATCGATGTCAACAGTAATTCAGACCAAAACATTAGGGATGTTGCCTATTACTTTATTGTATAATTGGCATGTAAAGCGAGATTCGATATCATCAGTGGCTTGTTTGCCTCTGGTGAGAATCGGACTGAAATTGTACTTTTCGAAAAACACATTTTTGTCAAGAGAAAAGGAAGCATAAGCAGATTTGGAGGAATTCAGGGCGGTAAGGACCAACTGAAGGGTTTCGTCAGTTGCAATCCGCGAAGCAGAAAAAAACTCGCACTTTGTCCTTACGAGCCTCCAACGACACAACTTCGCTGAACTTGGCGAGGCACAAAACGGCATCATGAATACGTACTACGCCTTCGAGCGTTAACGTGAAGCTCAAAGTGTGCATGATTTGTTCCGAGCAGCCTTTGAATTGATAAAAGGCGGAACAGCCCGAGTAGAATTAGCTATATAATTTTCATATCTCGTTCCTTCGCATAACCCTTCCAGCAAGTTGGAGAGATACGGAGTAAGTCCTGGTATGGCAAAGATGAGCTTCAAAGCGATATTGTGATTCAGAAATGCGGCTTGCTGGGCCAGGCTGGAGACGCGCTCAACTTCGCGTCTAGACCGCGCTTGGCCTGCCTGGTGACGTTGGGCTCTCCGCCTTCCCTCGCATACATCTCGGTTTCTTACAATCGATTGATTGTTCCTCTGCTAATAGCATTCTTGTAATACTGTTTGTGGCTATGGCTGCTGCGCTTCCAGACGACCTCCTGCACATGGTGTGTGGTCAACTGTGGGAACAACGAGATTTCGACACACTCTATCACTGCGCTCTTGCAGGCAAGCAGCTGGCAATCCCTGCTCTGGCCAGCATTTATCGGTAAGTCAGGATCTCCATCCTGCGGTACAATTGCCCCGCATTTTCAGTGCTAACCTCTTGCAGGATGCATGATGTAGCTCCCATCACCAGTGCCCGCAACGACGAGATTGAAATATCAGCAGACGAGAAGACTTCGACGAGGCGTCGAGCGCAGGTCTTCGAGAAAAGGGTCAGCATGTGGAAGACTATTATACTCTCTAGCATGGGCAAGACACTGTTTCCCTACTCGAAGTATATACGCACACTCAGAGTCCAGGACCTCGAGGACCTACTTGAGCCCCAGGATCCAAGTTTTAGGGACAAGATTGGCAGGTGCGTTTGACCAGAATTACTGTGACATCACAGCAATACTGACAACCTCAGGACTTTCTTCACGGGCGATCTGGCGAAGTTTGAGGTAGTAAGGACCGTCGCAATCCAGAAAAGAAACCATCTACGCTTAGATATAGAAGCAACAGCAAATCGGATCACAGAAGGTACCGGACACAGCACTTTTGTAGAGGATAGAACCTGACACTATTCTTAGTCATCATTAGGCAAACCCCCATGTTGGAAGAGCTGTCTGGCAATAGTAAGTTTTGCCCTTCTTGCACAAGACAACGGACATAAAAAATGACTTTCGAGCAGTTTGGCATGATGTACTATCTAACAGCATACCCAAATTACCCAATTTACAGCATCTAAATGTATTCAAAGGCGAAGCTCTCGAAGGCACTGGGAATATCTTTCGCGTACACTGCCCTCTGTTCAAGTCGGTAAAATTCTATGGCTGGTATGTTGTACTGCCGCAATCTCCATAGAGTCATGCACTAAGAACAATCCAGGCAAAACGCCGATGCAGATCACCACTTTGCGACATTTCTCAACGATCTTCGTCCTCAGTCGCTGGAGTCCTTTGAGATCTTTAGCACCTCGCAAATAGGAGCTGAGAGTTTTCTAGCCCTAAATTGTCATAGGGACTCGCTTACTGAACTGAAGCTTATTGGTATCAAAGCAGAGGCAATGTCCGCGCTCTCTATGCTGAAAGGATGCACGAAGTTGACCTCACTCTTCCTTGCGGAGAATGGCGTGGCGACCCAGGACCTAGAGAAGAGACACCACGACATCTTCCTTGAGATTATAGCGTGGTTGTGCGAATGCAAGGGCTTGAAGTCAATCTCGATGGATAAGATGTTTAATGCACCAGGTCTCTTAACGCCCGTCTTGCTGGAGAATAATATTAAATTGACGAGATTGGAGTTGGAGGGATATCAAATGTGGGATAGCCGAAACTTCCATCAAGCATTGTCTCATCAAACCAGTCTTCAAAGCCTATGGCTGAAAGGGGAGTCCAACGAGCTAGGCCAAGATGGCCCAGACGTCGACATCTTAGTGGAGTCGTTGAGCAAACTGGAGAACCTTACAGACTTACGCCTACGGGACATCTCTGACGCCTTCCTGGATAAGCACTTGTGCCAACTTGCGCAAAGTCTCCCACGACTTGAGACGTGGTGGACTAGTGGATGGGGCATCACGGATACCATATGGACTGATATGGCTTCTTTGCGCGTTCTGAGACGGCTTGAGCTTTCTGCTGTGACCCGATTTACCGCGGATGGGATTATGAATTTCATTTCGAGCCTCGGTCAAGGAAACCATGGATTCGTACTCAGCATCATGATGGGCGATCCTGATTATGATCTGACCGAATACGAGCAGGCTATAATCAGGGAATCCATCGCTGCAGAATTGAACGGCCGATTCGACTTCACGCTCATTCGAGGTATATTTAGTCGGCTCTCACAAGGCACCCGGTATTTGTACGCTAACACAAATACTAGATCCAGGAGAGGGGTATTCGGATGAAGAGGATTCGGACTGATGTGTAGGAAACATCTTGAACGGAATTTGGGAGAAAAATTTGCCCTAAGCATTCAGCCCCGGCCAATGACGTACTTTTTGCGCTTTTTGTGTAACTGGTGCAACTTCACCGCGACGCGTTACTCAACGGTCATTTCAAACACTCCACCGCCACGAAAGCCTTTCCGAACAGTCTCTGTTGCAGATGGCAAAGAAGCGAATACTGGTGATCGCGGGATCCGACAGCTCCGGAGGAGCGTCAGTATATCAGATGCTTCACGAATTACCCCTAAGCTGACACCCTATGTAGTGGATTGGAAGGCGATCAAAAAGTCATCGCCGCCCATGGATGTTATGCTATGACAGCGACAACAGCTCTGACTGCTCAAAACACTCAGGGAGTGTCCGCAATTCACCATGTACCGTCAGACTTTGTGGAGAAGCAAATCGATGCTTGTATTAATGACATTGGGGTCGACGTTGTTAAAATCGGCATGCTAGCCTCAGCAAGGACTGTTGATGCTGTTGCATCTGCATTACGAAGGCACGGTAGCCCCATCATAGTTCTGGACCCTGTCATGGTCTCGACTAGTGGGGCTCAGCTCTTGCCGACCGACGCCATTGCCAACCTTCGTACTCAGATGCTTCCTTTAACCACTATTCTCACACCCAATATCCCTGAAGCAAGGCTACTATTAGAGAACGCCGGACTGGAAGTTCCGGAAATAAAGACTATTGATGATGTAGTAGACATCGCTGAGAGACTTGCAAGCCTTGGACCGCAATGTGTCCTTGTCAAAGGAGGTCATTTACCACTCACTAAAGACGGCCGTATCTCGACACAAGAGGCGGACCACCATACCGTTGTCGATGTACTCTACGATAGTATCCACCAGACAATGCTCTTCGAAACAGATTATCTCCCCAGTAAGAACACTCATGGCACAGGATGTTCCCTAGCCTGTAAGCACCGCTTCATCTTGTCACTGCCTTCATTTCCCGGCATAGTCTCATCGTCCCTCCCCTCCTACTCCCCCAAAACCCAATCTCTTTGTGAATCCATTCTCCACTCCGGCCTTACCATCAGAGTACAAGCTTGCAAACGCTTCTGTGACCCCTTCCACTTCCCGCCCATCACATCTTTCCCCACCCACCCTCCCCATTCCTTACAAAACCATCAACTAAATTCCTTTTCCCCAACAGCAGCAATAGCCTGCAATATAATCAGCGCCGAGCACCCCGTTCTCGACACGGTCCCTGAAGCCGTCGAATCAGCCATCCGCTACGTCGAAGCCGGTATCCGAACCAGCAGTCCCCTCGGCAAGGGGAACGGCCCTATCAATCATTTTCATTCCATGACAATTAAGTCGCCCGGAGAGGTAGAGTCGAGTCTGAGACGGAGGGTTTATAAGAGGGATCAGGTCCCTGGTAGCGGAGCGGGTCGGGAGAAATATGATGTTGGCGATTGATCCTACAGGAATTCGTGAGATGGGTAGAGTCTGCTAGGGAAAGAGGGGGACATGACAGGCCCTCCTTCGTTTCTGCTAGCTTCTTAGCTAGAAAATCATCCCAAGTCAAAACTTCTCTACGAATGGAAGCACACACGAGCTAGACTAATCCGCACAATCAAGAAATATTTCGTATATATGAATTGTTAATTCGATTGTATATTGAACAATATACTTGCTGGAGGATATGTAGGCTATGCTATTATATGCCTCGCCTAAGGTACCCTAAACTAATTAACATCTTCCTGGACCAGTCCTGCAACCTCAATATGCGGCGAAGAGTAAGAAGGGAATAAGGTAAGGAAACGGAGTATCCGTACGCGCCGTAGGTATTCATACACACATTATCTATTCATTATTTCTCATCCTCATAAATATCCAGATCCAGCAGTATATAGTAAGGTAGCTACCTCAGCATTGCACTCACTCAACTCACGACCCCAGCACTCACGACCCGCCCACCACCGCTTTCAACGACCCAACACTCCATCTTTCCCATTTCGGCACCTTCGCCCCTGGCTTCCCTCTTCACGGCTCCAACGGCCATTTCCCAATCATCCCTATCGCCTACTGTGATTAAATCGCCTTCATCCCTAACCTTCACTTTCCACCCGCCATCTCTTGATAAGCTGAATTTCTCGCGCACACGCTCGACGAAGTCAGGGAATTGGACGTCGGGCGTGAGCATCATGTAGCGGGTGTCGTCGCCGCAGTGGACTTTTATGCGGATGGATTTGAGGTGGAATTCGTGAGCGACTGTGGGACGGGGATGGGGGTGGGGTCTGCGGGAGGAGGAGCGGGCGCGCGGTTTGGGGGGCGGGAGAGCGTGCCGCCTGCGTTGTGGAGGATTTCGAATTCGGATAGGGAGGAATGCGGGGAGGATGTTGCGTTGGGGTCTTGATCCGTGCCGGTCGGTTCTTCGTCGATGGAGTAGTGGTGACGGGTGCGGGCGCGGGAGCGGGAGCGCTGCCGTGTGTTGGAGGGTTTGCGGCCGTGGTGTTTTGTAGTGGGGGAGGTGGTCGAGCCGATGAGGGTGGTGCCGCCGTTGCTTTGGCTGGAGGATTGGGAGCGCGTTTTGGGGCGAGGGTAGGATGCGTGGAGCTCTTCAGGGTACTCGTCTATGTCTGCTTCGGCGCCATTAGAGTGCGGGCGGAGGCCAGTGGTTTCCATGAAAAGGCGACGCGGGGCTGGTCCGGTTTGGTCGCGAGAGGAGTAGTTGCGGTAGGCGTTTGAGGGACCGCGAGGTTCAGAGGCGGTGCGGGTGGTGCCTATGCGAGGTTTGTTGGGGTCTTGTGTTATTTGGTCGAGGTTAAGAGGTTCGGGGCGGGAGGGTTTGGGGGGACTGCTGGGGTGATTGGCTAGGATTGGAGGATTGGTGGGTGGTGAGGTGGAGGCTTGGGTGAATGTTGGACGGACTGGGTCATGGTCTGGAGGCGGCGTGGGAGGGAAGACATTACGGTTTCCTGGAGGTTCGGATTGCTGTCTTGATCTACTGTGCAGACCGACTTTAACGAGGTTGCTCGCAGCATATGATATTGAGTCGGGAGGGCGATCGTCCATGCCTCTGTTGTGGCCCGCCTTGAATGCCTTGGCCTCAGAACTTGCGGACCCAGCATAAGCAGCCGTCTGATCAGATGTAGCTACCAACCTCGCTTTCCCTAGGTAATCTTTGCTTGGGAGATTCTTCACTTTGGCACTGTTTGGCCTATAGATGGTTCCAGCCGGTATGCAGAAAACGGTGTATCCCTATAATAGATGAGCAAAGATCAATGTTCAAATGGAGTGTATGTATACTGACCTCGGCCTCCTCTTTGATTGCTTCGTCAATGACTTCGTGTCTGACCGGGTCCTCTGTCTCCTGGGCCGCATACTTCAAGTCACCCAATCCCGCCAATTTCTGTTGTAGATAGATGTAGCATAGACCTCGGTTGAACAGGACCTCGCAGGAGTATAACTTGAAGTTCAGGCCCAATTGTTCGTAGTTGATCCATCTGTTCCCTCTCAAGTATAGTAAAGTGTCATTGAAGTTTGCCAGAGCCTCCTCGAAGTCGCCGACTAGAAAGTTCGAGACTCCCTGCTGGAAAAAGGCCACGGCAAGATAGTTGTCGCGCTTGATCGCTCGTTGATAGCATTCAACCTACGTTGGTCAGCGCTGCGATAGAGGTCGGGATTGTAGCAGCACGCACCGCTTTGTCGTGTTCGCCTAATGTCGCATGAATGACTCCACAATTGAACAGTATCTTAGAGGTATCGGAGATGTTGTCAAAGACCTTCAGCGCCTCTTCGTACTCGTGGTTGTCATAGAGGGCGAGGGCTTGTACCCAGGTTTCGATTTCCTGTTGGGTGATGATCTTAGCTTCCATGGCGACGTGGTGGAGTGATGGACCTCACCTGCTTCAAGGACATGGCTGCCAGTTTAAGCTCCTGTGGACATTGGGCGCCGGGGAGAAGACTTGGCGGAGTATTGTTAGATCTTTATGCAGCTCGTTTGGCTGGGGAAAATCCGTTGGTTCGGGAGGAAATACGTGGCATCGATGAGGTAGGGATGGATGTACGAGACACATGAAGCGAGCAAGCTCGTGTTCGTGGTGCAATGGGGGGGCAGACGTGAAACGCGGTACACTGGACAGAAAGCTGTGTTCCTGCAGACAAGCGCTCCGGCAACGACCGCAGTAATAAAAGATGCAATAAGATAATCAATGGAAGGTGGGAAGCGAATGACGATAAGAAATATTGGACAGCTGAGAGCTCAGGAGAAGGTGGGGGATTTCTGCAATGTCCCAATGCACTGAATCAGGACCAAAGACGAGACCCAGCGCGTAGAAGAGTGATTTCGCACACTACCATTTTGAAGAGCTAGCAAGGCACCTCATGCACGCTCTAAAGTGCCTGCAGACGGGAGGGTGTTAGCCTGAGGGATGGAAGGGCGTCATCAGATGTGACTGGGCGGAAGAGAGATCGCGTTGCAGAACTGGCGCTTCGACACCTGCCAGCTGCTTACCGATTGGTCAACACCATCTCAATCCAATTCTCGGCGCTTGTAGTATGAAAGGTGAAATGTGAAAGATGAATTGTCTGGACAACGCATCCTGCACCGCTCTTGCAAGCTTTGATCATCGGAATGTCCAAGCGAGCATGTGTCACATAAGATAGTATTGTTTTGTAGGATGGCTCTATATAGTGTACCTACGCGAGTATCCGAACGCCACCATCTGATGTGAACGATCCGGCGACCCGGAGTTGTTTGATCTTTCGTAAACGAGCATCAGCATACATGAGTACTTGCATTATTTAATCTGAGCCCAGCCTTGCGCCTCTTGTCCCTGGAGTGCTATGACCTCCTGATCACCTTGGCTTTGGCCGCTTTGGGCCTTGAAGCATGCATCAGTGAAGATGTGAACAAAGTCCCAAACCTCTGCAAAGGTGTTGTAAAGAGGGGCTGGGGCCACCCGAATAACATCAGGTCGTCTTTCGTCCACAACGACCCCTGCCTCCTCGAGAATCTGCATGACACCCTCAAGCAGTCCAGGTTTCAGGAGGAGGCTTAGCTGCGCTCCCCGCTCGGCTGTGTTCGATGGAGTTATGATCCGATAGGGCAACCCATCTTCCTTCCGGACTTCAGCAGAGGGCGTGTGCAGCAAAAGATCCTCTAGGTACTTTGTCAATGCGACTGACTTCTCACGCAGCTCTTCCATAGTGGTAAGCTTAAAAATTTCGAGAGATGCAATGACGGCCGTAGTATCAAGTGCCGAAGGATTGCTGAGCTGGAAGCCTGCGGCGCCTGGAATAGGCACAAATTCTGCAGCATGGTCAAATCGGAGGTACGACTGATGTTTCAAATTGGCACGAGATCATGTCCAGCAATACGAGGATTGACCTACTATTGCCCATTTCGAATCTGGTAGCTTTGTCGCCTCCCCACCAGCCGCTCAGCCTGGGTCTGAAACCTACCCTGCCGTCTGTCGCTGCAGATACATCCACTTGACCATGTTTAGAATGGACGAAAAGGCCACCGATAGCACCGGGACCGGAATTAACGTATTTGTAATTGCACCAAGCCGCAAAATCGACTTGCCATTCATGGAGCTGGACGGGAACATTTCCAACAGCATGAGCAAGGTCCCAGCCTATGATTAAATCCAGGGAGTGTGCATAGGCGGTGATCCTTTCTATGTCTAGATATTGACCCGTATAATATTGGACACCCGGTAGGAGAACCAGAGCGGTAGAGGACGCATTTTTTGCAATGGTTGATAGGATGTGAGACGTAGACATCGTTGCCGATCCTGGCATGTCTGGTTCGATGAAAACCATAGCGTCTTCGGGATTGATGCCATGATGGCAAATCTGAGATTCCACTGCATACTGTAAGAACCCGTAAGAATTTCGTCCCATATACGTTAGATGAGATACCTACATGATCGCTTGGAAATGCCTTTCCTTCAAGGATTATCTTGTATCTACTGCTAGTAGGCCGATAGAAGCTTGCCATCATCAAGTGTAGATTAGCCGTCAATGTTTGCATTACGGCAACCTCTTCTGACAATGCCCCCACGAGGGGAGCCACGAGCTCTGCGGCTACATCATCAACATGTAGGTATGGAGGGAGGGTTGAATCCTCGTGTTCTTTGAAGTGACCGTAGACCCCTTTCTTTGCCCATGATGTTAGATGGGAGGTAATGCGCTCTGAGGTCCGCCGAGGTTGAAGACCTAGGGAATTTCCACAGAGGTATATGCAATTCTCCTCTCCACTCTCACTGTTAAAAGCTACTAATGAGCATCATGAGCTGATTTGCGATCAACATATGCATGTCTTACCAGGGCTAGTCAGTTTCTTGCTCTTGAGATCTGCTTTAGTAGGGATGATGAACTCTTTCCTCAGGTGCTTGAGGTGGTCTCTGTCATCCAATTGCGTTGCATATCCACGAGAATAGTCGTGAATACTCTGAGACATTGGCATTGCTGTTCTTCAGGAGTTGTATAATCATGTCATTGGGCTGCTTTTTTTCCGAATCCATCCAGAGACAATTATGTAATGGTCCAAAGCTCAGAAATTCGTCAACTTTGACGGAAGCGTTCCGTTGTGGCGCCGATGTCCGTTTATCCATGCATTGATAATCGTGCTTTCCATCGTTCTATAACGACCGACTTAAACACAAGACAAAACATTATTCTGCAGTAATGGCAGCTGATATTGTACTTCAGCGACTGACCCATGTAGCGAAACACCAGTGTGCATGCGCCAGCCCGGCGAAGAAAACGCTAGTCAACACCAGCAAATTCTTATCAACCAGCTACTATAGCACCCACGCCTCCATACCTGATTTTCTGCTACCAGCTTTCTCCAGGGGGATTCAGCAGCTTTACCATCATTGCACATTCATCCGACTTTCCAACGACACGTGCCCACAAGATTTGGTCATACTAAGCACCGCCGGAGTCTCTCAACTTCCCCAGCTACTAGGGCGGTGGTAGTAACGGCCAATCCCCGGAAAGATGTAGATGGTAACGAGATGCTCGTTGATATCACGACTCGTGCTGCGAATGTATGTGGCTTCTCGACCCTTGTATATCTCCGTTGGCCCTCGCTGACAAACGATTCAGCGACTCAAAGAGATCATGGCCAAAGACGGCAATCCTAGCCTAGCTCTACGAGTGACTGTTGAATCCGGCGGCTGTCATGGCTTTCAATACCTGATGTCCCTTACAAGCACGTCCGCAATATCTCCCGACGAGGACACAGTATTTGAAGCGGGTGATGGTTCCGGCGCAAAGGTGGTCATGGATGAACCAAGCCTAGAGCTGCTGAAGGGGAGCAAGGTTGACTTCACAATGGAGCTGATTGGAAGCCAATTCAAGATTGTAGGAAATCCAGCAGCCACAAGCAGCTGTGGCTGCGGGACGAGTTTCGATATCAAGCCGTGAGGCAAGATTGAATATATAATCTTGGTCAATGAGACCGTCGCATGTCATACATGCTAATTGCATCTATGCAGAGAAATATTGAAAGAAGGGCTGGAGACCACTTGGATGCGTATATCCGTTACCACCGACCGCATGACTATTGACGCCATTACATGATTAGGCATTTTCGGCCAAGGTGCCTAATATTGCAAGAGAGGCGCGAGCTCTGTTAGAGCTAGCAGACTTAGTGGATGTCGTGCCTCGGATCGTTTTCGACTCTTCAGTAGGAGGTGAAATTCGATATAAGCATTAGGCTCCCAGGAACGGAAAGACCATGCTTTGCCATACACGGCTATGGCACTGAGGTGTCATTCTGCCAACGGTGAGGCGATTGGACGCTCCGGCGGAGCTTACGCAGATACACAACTTCTTAGTGAGCTGGTTTTGCAAGAAGTCGCATGATTTGGATAGTTATATTTGCAATTAATGAATCTTCACAACTTCATAAATTTCTGGAAAAGACTAGTGAAGCTATCTATTTTTGCTCCATGCATAGCCGACATGGCGAAAGGTTTAATCTCTTGGCACTCAGCCCTACCTGAGCACGCTAAGGAAATTTTTGAGTCGTTCCTGACACAACTACGTTTGCGACGATCACAACTCCTCTCACCATCAACTTCCTAACACTCAATAATCTTCTCCTCGATTACCATCTTCTTTACCTACTATACCTATAGATCGGAACCCTCTGAATCAGACACACGATCAGACGTTAAGATGTCGTACGGGGGTGGCTACGGTGCTCGTGGTGGTGGTGGATACGCAAATGGGTACGATGACTATTCCAACCACTTCTCCGGTGGACATTCTGGAGGTCGAGATTATTCTACAGCCTATTCCAACGGGTATGAATATCCAGGGTTTAGAAGTTGCAGTCTAAGCTGTGCCCACATGATATCCATACTTTGAGCTTACCTCAATGTCGTCTTCTATCCTTTGACAACACTCGTCTTCCAAGACTCACCCCTTTTTGCTCTATTATTGGCATGAACTGACTCATATTGAGATATAGTGGCAGCAACGGCTACTCTGGAGGTGCCAGTAATGGCTATTCCAACGGCTTCTCGAATAGTAACGGCTACGGTGCATCTACAAATGGTTACTCGGGTGGCGGTGGTTATGGCGGAGGAGGAAGCTTCGGTGGTGCAGGAGGCGACAAAATGTCTAACCTAGGCGCCGGTCTGAAAGTTCAGCATTTTGGTATGTTTTCTGCCTGCCTCGCCTGTTCCTGCTCTAATAGAGTCTTAGATCTTTCCACGATGCCCAAGTTCGAAAAATCTTTCTACAAAGAGGATCCAGCTGTCGCGGCTCGAGATGAACGCGAAGTTGCTGAATTCCGTAGGCTAAAAGAAATCACAGTCCAAGGGAATAATGTGCCACGTCCTGTCCAAACATTCGATGAGGCTGGGTTCCCCAAGTATGTTATGGATGAGGTGAAAGCCCAAGGCTTTTCAGCACCTACTGCTATCCAATCGCAAGGCTGGCCTATGGCGCTCTCCGGGCGCGACGTAGTTGGGATTGCCGAGACTGGCTCTGGAAAGACCCTCACATACTGCTTACCTGGAATAGTTCACATCAATGCCCAACCTCTTCTTGCTCCCGGTGATGGACCGATCGTGCTAGTTCTGGCTCCAACTCGTGAACTGGCTGTTCAGATCCAACAGGAAATGACCAAGTTTGGCAAATCCTCTCGCATCCGCAACACGTGCGTCTATGGTGGTGTTCCGAAAGGTGGCCAGATCCGTGATCTTGCCAAAGGCGTTGAAGTTTGCATAGCAACTCCCGGTCGTCTTATTGATATGTTAGAATCTGGCAAGACTAATCTCCGTCGTGTTACCTATCTCGTTCTGGATGAAGCAGATCGTATGCTGGACATGGGGTTCGAGCCCCAGATACGGAAGATCATTGGGCAAATCCGTCCAGATCGTCAAACCTGCATGTGGTCAGCAACATGGCCAAAGGACGTTCGTCAATTGGCCTCGGATTATCTCAATGACTATATTCAGGTCAATATTGGATCCATGGATCTCTCAGCTAACCATCGTATCACCCAGGTTGTTGAAATAGTTTCTGAGTTCGACAAACGTGAGAAGATGACCAAGCACTTGGAACGTATCATGGAAGATCGTGAAGCCAAGGTTCTACTCTTCACCGGTACTAAGCGTGTAGCGGACGAGATAACTAGGTTCCTCCGACAAGATGGTTGGCCAGCTTTGTGTAAGTCTTCCCAGCTCAAATGTCTGCATGGACGTGTCTAAACCCTGTCTAGCAATCCACGGCGACAAACAGCAGAATGAGCGTGATTGGGTCTTGAACGAGTTCAAGACCGGGAAGAGCCCCATCATGGTTGCTACTGATGTGGCTTCACGTGGTATTGGTATGATTGACCACCGATTTGCACTCCCCTTTCCCCCCCCTCAATTGACGTCGTGTGGCTCTGGTGTGTGAAGCTCTGTTCTCTGCAGATGTTTGCTCTGCAGCTGCTACTATCTGGTCCAGGCTCCTCATCATCTCTTTTGGCATTCTAGCCAAAAGCTCTTGGATATCCGCTGCAGTGTGGCTTGCTACGTTTTCATTCCGTCTCATTATGTACCATATGGGTACCGAGGCGGATTGGATTTCTCTTGACATGTTCAAGCTGCATTCCCAGGATTATCCAGGACCATGTTGAGTTTCCGTGCTTTGGACCAGGATATTATGAGTTTTATCTCCATGCAGAGAGCCTCGTAAGAGTCTTGCCGATGCATATTGCCTCACGACTGTGATTGGGATCGTTGTACAATTGTCACATGGTTGAATGCTAATCCACTTGAAGATGTTAAAAACATTACTCATGTCTTCAACTATGACTACCCCAATAATTCAGAAGACTACGTCCACCGTATTGGGCGTACTGGCCGTGCTGGATCAAAGGGTACTGCAATTACGCTATTCACTACTGAAAGTATGTCTACTCCACCCTAACCTCTGCTAGAATTGCTTGCTAATACCATTTTGTTCAGACTCTAAGCAGGTGCGTGCCTTTCCTTCCGTCATCATCCATCTGATTCCTACTAACATAACTTAGGCTCGCGATCTTGTAGCCGTCCTCACCGAGTCAAAGCAGCAGATTGACCCCCGTCTCCATGAAATGGCTCGTTATGGTGGAGGAGGTGGAGGCGGTCGTTATGGACGTGGTGGAGGCCGCGGAGGTCGTGGAGGATTTACAAGCTCTAATGCAGCGCCCATGGGTGGTGGCCGCCGTTGGTAACCATTTGCGCTCTCTCAGCCTTCCTCGGACGATTTGACACAATGCCATGGTTCGATGGTACTGTGTTCGTTATGCTCAGTACTCCCTTGTTTCAAGCACTCTTGCCTGGCCGTCTAAATCTGGAACGAAACAGCATTCCGGCGTTCTTTATACTGGTCGCTTTGACCAGCTTTCGGGTCCTGCATTCATCATTAGACTTCACCATTATGTCCTCTCATTTGTGACATTTCTAGACTTGACAGGCAGAACCCATCGATGATTTCGGTAAGGCACGATACCGAAGCTGATAGTTCGAGGGCGATGAGGTTATACAGTTCACTGGCGGCGGGTTGACGGAGGTAACTTGATAGACTGCTATAGAAATATCGTATTCTAAAGACATAACTATATGACCTGAAGCATATCCTGACTTGAGTGGCAACTCGCTCAAGCTTTGTGCACACATGTCTGACACTGCAGACTGTTATTCAGCGGCTCCACTCAGGGGCCCAAGTCATGGAGCAAACGCCCAAATTGCCCATACTCCCCAGACGTAACCCTCATGTTCCCCCAGACCCAAACCGGACACACACACATCCAGATTCTGTATATGATGAGCCCGTCATATCCATAATGTCACATCGGCTCGTGTCATGTCCCTTATGGAAGCCCCTGGCCCCCAATGGCCGTGCCGAAGGTCGTTTCAATTTCATTAAATTACCGTGTCGCTTGGAGGTCTCATTGCTGCAAGGAACCCCATCGAGTACCGCGGCAGAATGTTTATCTCCTCTACCGCTCTATATCCTTGATTAACATGTCACGCGAGGGCAGGAGGGGTCGCCAACAGTTGCCATGGCCCCCGGCATTCAGTGTGCCGGTGTATCTCCCCCCTTATCAATTTACGTAATGGACCTTTCTGTTTCGCCATCACCGTCCCTCCTCGCAGACAACAAACGTCATCGGAATGCTGTTGCGAAATATCTTGATGGTGGATTTAACGACAGGAAAAGCGCAGAGGAAACAAGGTAGCGCCCAGCATAGCCTCAAGCCTTACTGTTCAAGGATCTGGGTGGCTCATGCGTGCCCTAAAGGCCTAGGGGAGACACTGCGCTGGGCCCACTAGCAATTGTAGCTGCCGTTTCTCGTGACGATGCGAACACCTTGATATAAAATCCAAATCGCACTACAACTCATCTTCCTTTCTTTCAACTCTACAAATTCTCCGGTTCTCCATGGCCGCAATTGCTCGCTTCGCATGCTCGTTGCACTGCCGAGCGTATGATGACTCCAGATACGACTGTTCCCGACCCCACTGACCCGCCAGTCGCATGCGCTGATGCCCTTCGTCGTCCCATGTCTCGGACAGATGACCTTTTCCCCCGGAGATATTCCCTCAACTATCTGAAAGGCTCCATGGACCTGCCAGGACCTGCCTACCTGGCCAAAGCCCCCTTTCATGCAGCAAGCAGCGAACCGAGCAAAGGAGCGAATGATGATGTTACAGTGCAGCATGCATATGACTTGACCAGTGCTGAGCTTATTTCCCCTCGTTTTTGAAAGGGCACAACCCTGCACTTTCTGCATTCGAAGCAGTCAATACCGAATACTCAGATGCCTGGACTCGGCTGGCGACAGCTAATCTTATTATCTACATGCTTCATTACGTATGGTCTTTAGGAGTTTTCCATGGACCGATAGGAAACGTGGGAGGCCTGTAGCGTGAATGGTGGGCTTCTGTGATAGCTCTATCATTGACCGCATGAGGTCTGCATCTCTGGCACAGTAAGGCGAAATTTACTTCATATCTGGCAATCATGTGAACCTATTGAACCACGTCCAGAGTGGCTGGTCCAGGCGAGGCACAGGCCAGTTGGTCAGTTCGCCTTCATCCAAGCGCTTTTCTGAACGGCACTGTGAGCCGAGAGTCCTGAGCAATCTAGCCCCGCTCTGCCAATACGAATTCTCTATTGACTCGCGCCCCTCTTTTTGCTCCTTTTCTCCTCCCCTTCCCACAATTATCCTCCCAAAATACACTTCCCCCCCTGTCGCAACTACCAGGTCATGATGATGCAGGTGAGTCCTCGTAAGACTGTCGTCCACCGCCTTTTCACAATTGGCTTATTTTGTCTTTTGCCCCTTTGCTTTTTCATTTCCTTTGTGCGAACAGACTTCTGATGGCTCGGAAGGGTAGGCCTTAATAAGAAGGTGGTTCATGCGCTGTCACCCCATTAGCCAGCAATCTACGAAATGGATTACGCCACCCTTGCTTCCATTCGCTGCTGCTCATTCCTTCGAAGGCATTCTCCACACCAGTCCCACATGGTTTTAGTCAAATGATCAGATCAGCGTCGGACATCATGCTCCTCGTCTATTCTCGTATATGGAGGATTCCTTTGAATCCCGTAGATTTAAGTAATTCAACAAGAACTCTGAGCGGGTTTCGTTTTGACTCATGATCTGTAGATGAGGAATCAAGCCTTTCCGTGTCCCCACGGTCCTCCAATACATTCAAAGCCCATGAGTAGCATGGGTCGGGTACTGCTATGCCCATGTCCATGTACAGGTCCTGGTCCTGGTCCATGTCCATGCCCATGCAGGCCGTTGCATATTCCCGTACAGCAATCTAGCTGCATGTACCGTAGAACAAGCATACTTTCAGTTCAGCCTCATTACTCCATGCTGCGGGTCTGTTAGGGGGCCCGGTAGGGGTCTGGTTGTAGGACTACGGGGACACTACAATGTCAAGCTCATCGGAATCCAACCGAAAGGGTCCAAAAGTTCCCAGGGATCTCCGCGAAAATTCCAAACGTTGAAATTGAGATCCGGCTAAGAGGGGCGCTAGGCCAGATTGACGGGCGACCCTGGCTCCCTGGAGTGCTGCCCTGGGAGGTCATCGTATCGTGGTAGATTGTCTTCTCTGGTGAGTCAGCCAGGTCAGCCTGGGCAGGGAGGGGGGGCGTGACCAGGGGATGGGGGCAACCAAGGGGTGTGCCAAGAAGGTGTCCCTCTCAAAATTCCAACCCCCCGTCACTTTTTCCTGCCTCTAAAATCCAACACCAACAGAAAACCATCACCCAGTCACGCTAGTTGCGATAGCTTTAACCGTAGCGCCGTTCAGCCTGCATCACTAACTAATCCAAGGCTGCCTATACCCAAAAGAGCCATCCTCCAGATCGAGACTGGTCGACAAGGCCCTTGTTTACCATCAAAACAAGTGCCAGAATTTGCGACACAGTCCTCGCCCCACCACGATACCGCTGTCCCAACGAGGCACGGCGAAGAAGAAGAAGTCGCGTCTCTCTACACAACCACAAGGAAGTGAGAGAGCGCAACATCATCTGGGTCCATACTTTGTACTTGCCACAGCGTAGGTCCTGCAGCAATCCGAAACACTGTAACTTACTATTGATACCCAGTCGATCATCCAGTACGTAAGACAAAAAGTCGCCAACAGACCCCAGACCTTATCTCCCGCCCCCATCTGTGATCTGACCCGGTATAGCATCATAGGCCTGCAAAGGGGCCAAGGAAAGAAGGTCTCCACGGTTGTTGTCATCATTGAGCGCGTGTCTCAGTCTTCATCTTGTCATCAAGTCATCCAAATCAAATCAAACGGGGCACGGTCTAGCAGTCATCGAAGATTGGGAATAACGTCTTGTTCTCCATCCTCATTTGCGGGGAAAAGCGGGCTTAACCTGAACAGCTCACCTCAAAGGATCCTTCCGGTATCGCGCAGCAAAAGGAAGGGAAAAGGAAAAGGAGCCTAGAGGTCGCCAGCGGAGCAGCCGGCAATTGAAAGACCACTTGTAAGAATCAGTCTACGACTACACCAGTACGACTACGACTTCACTACCGGCAACCGTCAGTGCGCCTTACCCTCGAACTGTTCGGTTCCCTCCAAAGGTGACGATCGTGTCGATCGTCCGGCCCTCAGGCACTCCAGACTCGAAGCGTCTAGCGAGCATCCAGAGAAATCACACCTTCAATCACCACGCTCCATATTATCTTGAACCAAACTCAAAACCCAAAACCCCCCTGAGCAGGAACGCCCATTCCCCCCCATCCTGGCATCCCTTACCTTATAGACTTGCCCCACGAATAATACCTCTAGCTTCATCGCTGGCGTGGCAAGCCATAGCACTTGTCACTCTCACTGCACCTTCATAGGCATAGTCATAAGCAAGAAAAGTGTGTCGCCAATCCGCGACTCCTGACTCCTGCCCCGTCCCGTAACCCAGGCGTGCAGCGCTCGGGCAGCCAGCCAGCCAGCCATTGTCACTTTGAATACACCTAAACACCATCACTCAACACTACCTTGTCAAAAAGTACTACCCCAACATTTGTATATTCCAAGTTTCGCACTACCTACCACCACCATACACCGTTGACGCTTGACGAAATCTGGGGCTCTAATAAAAATTCCCGTCCTTGGGCTCAGCGCTATCCATAACCGCCGCCTTGCGAGCCAAGGTCTCTAGCCCTGAAGCTACTCCAAGCACGCTTTCTGTTGTTTACGCCATTTAAAGTTGCAACAAGAAGACCGTGTTGCCTCTGCCGTAGGACCGGGTGTTCGAGCGGAAACTTGTGCGCTCAGCGGTTCCTGGCGACTTGTCCTCTGAGCGTACTACTACTTCAGTACCGCACCGTCTCGCCGCGTGGTCTCTAGTCTGTCCTTGTCAGCTTTGACATATCGACTATTCCTAGCTGGAGCCTATTCGCATCAAGCTCACAAACATTCCACTGTCGCGATTCTGTAAGTGAAACCCAATCCAACAATGGCGACCGCCATTGTTTGGTTTCGATGGAGCATTGAGCTGATGGGTCCATTGCGACAGTCGCGATTGACGGACAAAGGTGCATCGACCGAGCACTCGATTCTGAAGACTTTGCATCAGATCGAGCGTCAACAGCGCAGTCCGCACCTGAGCAAGAAGTGCGTCTCTACAGCTCTTTATCGCCTTCTGAGTACGGTGAAAACCCGTCTCCGGCGCGTTCAACAGATTTAAACGCAAGAACAAATCGCGCCGACACTACGCTCAACAGCAGCATAGTCACGGCCATACAGGAAGTATGGCTCAACAACCGCAAAGTCCGTCAATGTCCTTGCAAGATGGACACCAGAATGACCATCATCATCCTACTCATATTAAATCTAACGCCGATGTTCCTGTAGATCCAAATATTGCCGCATCAAGCCCCACGTACCCACCGTACTCCCCCTACGCGGGCCACGATATGAGCCATTATCAGCAGGGTCACGCGCCTCCTCCCGGGTATCCCCAACATTGGCCACAACAGTATGCTGGCCATCCTCATGGAATGCCCGGAGGCCCCTACAGTTCGCCTGGAACAGGAGGCTCGGCCCAAGGAACGCCAGCCAGCGCGGGACCTCGATCCAGTCAGGTACGTAGGCGCACATTCCTTCCACCCCACTCACCTTACTTATTCATTTTGGCCAGCAGCCTCACCCGCTATCTCAGGTCTATTCATTCGTGCCGATTCCGGGCGCCCAGCAACACAAGCGTCCGCGTCGCCGTTACGAGGAGATCGAGCGAATGTATAAGTGTGGGTGGCAAGGATGTGAAAAGGCATACGGTACATTGAACCATCTCAATGCTCACGTAACCATGCAGTCGCACGGGCAAAAGCGAACTCCAGAAGGTCAGTTCCAGAAAATCCAAATGTTTGTCGCAAAAGCGCTTTTTGGGTTAGCTTGTGCATATGCCCTTTTAGTTATTTTGCAGCCACTAGCCCTGTTACACCAAAAGGAGCCTTATTGTTGGCGGCGGCACTATGTTGCATATAGCCTTACACTCGCCATACTCAAAATCTCTTGGGCCCGCTTAGCACCTAGCATGAAACTAGCGCCGACTAACGTCTTCGTGCAGAGTTCAAGGAGATTCGAAAAGAGTGGAAACAACGTAAAAAGGAAGAAGAGCAGCAGCGAAAGGCTGAAGAAGATCGGCAGCGTGCCGCCAACGGAGGTAGTGAACCTTCGACCGACCCCAACCAGGCTGGCGGGTCGAACTATCCACCTGGGCCAGGTCGTCCTCAGCTGCCTCCGATTGGATATGCGCCGGCCGGAAATCAGGGTGCTCCTGTTAGCTATCCAAGCGGAGTCGACCAGATGTATCAGGCCCAGGGTAATGGTCAGGTCTATCCAGGATACCCTCACTCCCCCTATGGCCAAGGCCAGCAAATGTACGTGTACCTACCCCAATACTTACATCTATTTGATCCCTATTCTATCTACTAATCCAATACCATAGAAATTAATTACCCGAACGCCTATGCTCCGCCATAGACACGCTTGCACAAGGTTCCTTTTCCTCGATGGTCCGCGCGTACGATACCCGAAACGTCTGGTAGAAAAGCATATTTGGTGGGAGTGGAGGAAACAGGTAATAGGTGGCGGCTGTCTGCTATACATAGCACGAGGAGTCTCATCATGCATTGGGATCGGTGGTTGAAATGGTGTTGTTGAGTCGGTCAGCACGAGAGACGATTTTCTTTTCCTTATTACTTGCAATGAAATTGAAGCACCTCGTTTTTCTTTTTTCTATAGCTGCAGCATATATGCGTGCATGATATATGAGTGGCGAAGCAAGCTCTCGCGGTCGAAGGAACCAGAGCACGGCAGTCAGATTCACAATGATCTCTGGGTTGTTTTCCGCAAGCATATGAAGATGGAGGCTTCTGTCCTTTTCGCGAGTCAATCTTTTATTCACTTCATTAGCAGCGACGGTACCAGACCCGAAGGACATCATATTGGGCGACGAAAGTAATCTGATGTCCTTGACAAAGACAGCTGAATGCAACTTGTTTCCACCCCCAATGCCGCGTCTGCTTCATCCAGCCGTACCTAGAGTGGAGCAGTAATTACAAGATTGAATTGAATAGCTTATGATCCTACATGTCTCTCGCGTCTTGCAAGGGTGTTCGGATGTTCATGTAGCCAGAGAGGGAGTTTGAAGGAATGTTTGGAAGAGGTTCAAAAACATCAGCGCTTGGCTTGTGTGAGATTATGCAGCTAGAAAAAGAATTCCCTGCACCCACCACTGCGAGCATACTATACTTCAATAGTGATGGTCAGGTCGCACGAGGGCTACTGCATCCCTGGCATCCACTTCGGCACTCAGGGAGCCCACGGGACTGGTAACGAGACAGATGCTTTTAGCACAGATATCTAGCTGCGGCCGCGAAGGAATCGCTTAGGTGCCATGTGCGCCGGAGCTGCCTCTCCGGGGCTTGTGGACGCTAAAGGGAGCCTACATTAGGGGCCGATTCTAAGGTATCTCGCGGACACCACCGCGGCTGTTTTGGGGCTTCTGGGGCTTGCCCATGCTGGCGCCCTAAGCCTATGCCGAAGAGGCTGAAGAAGTTTTTTGCCATCCACACCACCCTTGTTGGACTAGAGGCGTTACGTTACATAGCTTCATTCTGATCGTATCTCACTGCCCCAATCACTTTGTATATAGTCTCATATCGACTCGATGCTGGAATGCAACGCTTGTATACGCAGATGTATACGTACCTTCTTCACGGATGTCTTGGACTCTCATAGACCCTTACAACATTCCCGCCAACGCCTCCTGCCTCAACATCCTAGCCGGTCAGCATGGATACGGCGAGGCTACGCTACAGAAGCCATTCCAATCGACACTCGCCCTGCCCAAACTCCCCCTCTTGCCACACCATATGTTGGCCGCTCGAACCGTCCTACCAAGCAGGAAACACCCTTCAAGAAGAAGAGCCTTGAAGAAGAGTTGCGATGGCTGAAGGATCCTCTGAAGCTTGGAGCTAACATCGTTGACCTGCTGCGCCAGGATGAGTTCCAAAAAGCGCTAGAATTGGTCAGACTGGCGAGTAAAGACATACAATGCACGGTGAGCTGGAATCATCTGGTGGATTATGAGATGAGCAAGGGGAGGGTCACGAATGCTTCGAAGATCTACAATGAGGTATCTATCCCCTCGAGTTATTGAGTAAGTGGACATCGCGTTGATGCTTCTCATAGATGAAGAAGCGTGCCCAGCAGCCCGACGCACATACTTTCACCACTCTCTTCCGTGGCTTCGCCTGGCATGCAAAACTCCCCTTGTCTGCCCCTCGCGCCCTTTCCATATACCACTCCATGTATAACGAGAATTGCCCCGTCAAGCCCAATGTAATTCACACCAATGCCGTCCTTAAAGTATGCGCCCTGGCCGGAGACATAGACGGGCTACTCGGTGTTGCTGCAATGCTGCCGTCTCGTGGCAACGGGGCCCCTAACAATCTTACCTACACTACCATCCTGAATGCTATACGTATGGCATCCTGGAGCGATACCAAGACACAGCAAAACTCTCCAGCTAAGACCGAACGAGCAAGTCAAGCGGTCATGCAAGGAAGGAGGTTGTGGGAGGAGATCAGGGATCGCTGGGCTAGTGGGGATCTATATATCGATGAAGAGCTGGTTTGCGCTATGGGTAGGATTATGCTACTTGGCTATGAGGCACAGGATTGGGATGATATACTTTCTTTGATTGAGCAGACGATGGGGATACGACGTCAAGCGCCACGATTGGGCGATCCGGCTCGAGCTCGTACATTACGGCAAATGGAACCTTCGGAGTCCACAGAAGAGGATATCGAAGGCAATGTTGACCTTCAGACTTTACTCCCGCCTCGGGATCCTTCAGAAGACGAGCTCTCTGACCCAAGCACTTCGGCCTTCGCTCCCCTTCCGGGCGGTCCTCCGGCATCCCAAGCAGCTGTCCGTCCAGGCCGCAATACCCTCTCCTTGCTCATTGACGCTTGTGTCCGCCTCAACCTTGTCCGCCCCGCTCAGAACTACTGGGGCATCCTCACCAACCCCTCTGGCCAATATAACATCACCCCCGACAGCGAAAACTACCACATGTACCTCCGCCTCCTCCGCGTTCAACGAGCCAGTCGCCTAGCTGTCGAGCTACTCGAAGAAATGAGAGGGAATCGGTTAGATACAAAAGTCACCCTACAAACGAAAACCTTCCGAATCGCCTTAAGCTGCTGCGTCCGCGACATGAAAAACCCAAACGCCTTGGCCCACGCAGCCAAGCTCGTCAGAATGATGACAGATACCCTCCCTCACCCCGACTCCCGCGCCCTCTCCATGTACCTTGAACTCGCCATGTCGACACAACGCGGTAATTGGCGGGCCCTCATGGGCGTGATTCGTGGGACAGAATTAGGCGTGCGGAATCTGCGGTCGTTGTTGGCGTATGATCTTAGAGGGCAGGAGAAGCAGAGGAAGGAGGATGTGATGGCATTGGTGAAGAAGTTGATTGGGGCGTATGATATGGTGCTGGATTTGGGGAGGGAGGAGATGGACCAGAAGGAAAGCGTAAGGTGTAGGGAGCAGAGACATATCCTTGCGGCTTATATTACTAAGAACATGAATCTGGAGAAGGCGAAGGAGAGGAGGAAGAAAGACGAACAGAGGGAGAGGGTAGGAAGCTTTGACGAGGATAGAGGGGATGAAGAGGGGGATGTAGAGGTTGGGGAGGACCGGAGGATCGATTCAAGGGCGTACACGCTGCCGGGCCGGGGGAATGAGTGGAGGGCGCAGCATAGAAGGGAGAAGAAAGGGGAAAGGAGAGAGAGGGTTAAGAGGGCGATCGCTAGGAAGGGTGAGAGTGGGTTAAGATCCGAGCAGGAGGAGTGGTAGGATGGTCGTGAGCTGTGAACACCTCTTCACTTTCTACAGTCCACTTGCGAGGAAAGTTTTTGTGTGAGGATGGAGTAGCAGAATGCCGGATGAAGTAATAACTGGCTAATTAAGAAGGCTGAGATCTTGAGGTGATAACCGTTTTGGGAAATGGTCGAGCTTAATGGCCCGGAGCCATCCCAAACCGCTAATCCCAGATCTTGCCGAATACAACGCAAGTGTATTACCAGGCGGCCGTTTACAAGGCTGGAAACTCGGGACTCTAGATGCTATTGGTCCTTCCCATGTTCTAGTCGCAAGCTTCTGCAAGTAGGAAAAGTAAAGGAGAAGAAATGGCAAAGAAAGGGAAAGGAAAAGGAAAGGAAAAGAAAGGGGAAGAAAAAGGAAAAAAGAAAAGGAAAAGGAAGGGGGAAGAAAAGGGAAAGAGAAGGAAAAGAAGAGGAAAAGAAAAGAAAAGGAAAGGAAAAACCAGGGCCTGCTCATAAGGCTGCAATGCGCTGTCACTCGCCCCGCCCCTACTTAGCCACGCCGCCAAATTAGACTCCATATCACCTTTCTCCACGCTATTGCTGGTTCCTGAAAGGCTCCGCGCCCTTTTTATGAGCCTTATGGTGCTAACACGGGCTCTATGTCTAAGCGATGGCGTTGATGGCGTCCAGTCGCGCTGCTTCCTCTACACTTAGCGCATCTATCGCAGCTGTTTCACGTCGTATCCTCCAAGTATGTCCAGCCAGGCTCGGTCGACAAGGCTGAAGTGCGAGCAGACGAAGAAAGTTGGGGTTTCTCTCTTTCCCCCCACCCAACCATATAAAATTCTCCTGCATTCTATTTCTTCAATCTTCTGCCAACTATCTGACAAGTTGTATAAATGGATCTCAACTCCTTCGGTGCATTAGTAACGCGAGTCAGTGGGTACAACCAGCTTGCCCCCTGTGCCGCTGACGCCTATAACTATGAGTTCGGATTCCTTGTGTTCTACTGTCCTGATGTGCCGGCTTCGCAATGCGTTTCTACTATCTGCGCCGATAGCGCTTCTGATTGGCTCGCTGGGATGTCGGCTGAGGCGTCGATGATTGATTGCCAATCTACGAATGCGGCGTCGGCTTCCGTGGTGTTTTCGAACCTCTGTGATGCTAATGGTGTTGTTATTGCGGGTACGACGAGTGAAGGTAGGTGTGTGAGGGCCCGTGATACATATTGAGCGGGTTCGTGTGCTGATGGGATATTGTATAGCTGGTTTGCCGTTAACGAGTGAGGTCTATCTATGTTGTCAATTGGTGATATGGGAAATAGTCTTATATGGGAGAATAGCTGTCAATGTATTACTCGCGTCTCCAGCGGCGTCACTAACCTCTACCACGCCCCTTCAAACCGCAAGCTTCCTCAGTACGTCCATTCTCCCCGCCGCCTCCTCTCCGAATACACCCATACAAACACAATCAACTGTTTCAGACTCTACCAGTTAGATCACCACTACGGACCCTTGTCACATCCATCTTCTCACGCCTTAGACAGTTAAAATCTCCTCCTCCTCCGCCTCGACGCCCACGCCAACTATCCCAAACCCAACCGCATCCGCAACCACCCCCCCACCCAGCAGCTCATCTACCAGCTCCAACGGCTCCGATTTCAACACCAGCACCATCATCGGCGTCACCTTCGGTATCGTCGGTGCTATCAGCGCGATTGCAAGCGCGTGGTATGGGTATAAGATGTATAAAGGGTGGGAGGAGAGGAGGAAGCGGAGGGGTGGGGGGGCGGTTGAGATGGCGTAGATGAGGGAGGGAGGGTGTTTTTCTGACTGTGTGTTTTTATGTATGAAGAGGGGAGGTGAGGTGATTGCTAGAAGAGTGAATGAGTGGATTTGTGTGATGCTTTAATACATTTAGGTTCCGACTCTGGGGGAGGATAGAAAGAATTATGGTGAGGGGTTGCTGGGTGGTGGTGTTGTAGGATATTAAATAGTGGGTGTATTGGGACATTGGGTTAGGGAGAGGTAGATTGGAGGTATTACGTGTGGGATATTTGCGGATTTAGCTGGAGAATCAGGGGGAGCTGGTGTGATTGAGGCGGTGATCTGGTTAAGGTATTGTACAATCAATGAGGAATAGGGGGTTACAAGGCTTACACCTTTGAAGGGAGAGGTAAGAGAGTGGAGCATAGATATATCATGCATAGACAGATTGTAGCGCAGGATGGTATAGGATATTGAGATATTTATACAACTGATAAGTCCGTGCGAATGTTTCATCAAGCACTGCAATCGTTTCATTCAAGACTTTCACCCAACATATCCTCAGTTGTTCACTTCACTTTACATAGATAACCCATGCACCATTCTTTTCCCTCCCCATCTCAACACCCTCACCATCTCCACGCCTATCGAAAAAGCAGAAGTAAAATCAAAAACCCCTATCCCGAAATCTATAAAATCCTTTGAAAAGACCAGTGCATTATACCCCCCACAAAAAACCCTCGCTTTAGTTATATACATACTGTGCATCAATCACTTTTATTAACTTGCTAATGAGAATGACAGCGGACGGAATTATAAGTATTTACCTCACGATTGAATGCTAGAAGGGTATAGATGAGTAGACGGAGGATACTGTACCCCCTCCCCCTCCCCCTTTTCTCCTTTCTCTTTCCTTTCCTCTTCCCTTCTCATCACCTTCTCCCTACCTTTACACTTACACAACCTCACTCTTCAAAATCTCCCTTCCTAAAAAAAAGGTGTCAAAAATCAAAATCCAAAAATCAAACTATCGTCCTCCCCTATCATCCCTACAACAAAGCATCCCGCAAACCTTTCTCATCAATTCAAGCGAGCAAGGAAACAAACAAGTATGCAATCAAACAAACAGCTCGGTAGCGAGAAGTATGCCCTCCCCTTCCCTCCCTTCCCTTCCTGTACCCACCTTATCCCCACGTAGCCCGAAAAAAGGTTAGGTACACTTAACACTTATCGGGCGAAAGTTAGGATAGTATCATATGGTTCTCACCATCGTGGTGGGATTTCTTGTGGCGGACGAGATGCTCTGGACGGATGATCTGGGTAGATGGAGTGAGTGCGGTTGTGCGTGGGGGTGCTGTTGGGGGTTCGGGGAGGGCAGGGGGGAAGGGGCGAATGGGTTGCTTGCTTACTTGCTTCGCGGGGAGGGGAGGGAAGGGAAAAGGTGTAGGAGATAGTTTGGATGAATGTAGGGTGCTGTGGAGAAGGGGGCGATTCAGGGGAGTGGGTAGTTGATTTAATTTTCTTTTCTTTTCTTTTCCTTTTTCTTAACTTTGTGAGATGAGAGGAGATGAGATCGAAAGGAAAAGGGAAGTAGTGGAAGCCGAGTGTGGGTAGGTGATATTATAGGTTTCGCTGCGGTGGTGAGTGAGTGGGAGGGACTGAAGGGGGAGGTTAAGTTCAGTCTTGCATGCGGATGGAGGGAATGTAGCGCTGGGGATTTGAGGGGTGAGGTTTTGCCGGATATTTGGTAGATATGATTGGTTGTTTGGTTGGTTGATTATATATCGAATGGGATTGTTGCAGGTGTAAATGAATATCAAAAGCTTTGAACTTATGGACTAATAACTCTGAAGCAGGGGTTTGCAGCTTCTTTACGCCGGTATCAGGTATTTGATATGCATAAATTTTGCCCCACCGTCCTCTTAGATTTGCGGATACGGAATTGCGGCTGAGAATCTATCTGCTGGAGGACGGAAGTGTACTGGAAAAGGGGCATGGCGTCAATATTACGCTGTGCGCTCAATGTCAAGAAAGCCACATACTCTTATCCTCTGCTTGTCAGTCTTGTAGAAGAAATCTGGGGGATGAGTAGATGTCAGAGTTCAAACCAATTGTTTAGAATTGTTCTCTTGTCTTACGGAATAGATGTACTGTAGACACGAACGAGTCTTCTGCTGACCCCGCGATATATACTCAATCAAAGCCATCCAATCCACCCAATCCGATAGTCCATTCTCTGCTGTGCAACTGTCGCTGCCAAGAATGCTGCCGTCAGTTGTTGGGTATAAGCCGGTAATATGTAGACGCCGGTTGCCCTATCGAGTTGCTGAGGGCATGCATGCAATTTCCCCTCCGAAATTCCCTCGCTATGATGCTGAGTATGTAAGTCCCACTTCCACAAACGCCAACTGATTCCATAGAAGAGAAGAAGCCGCCTGTGGGTTAACTTTCAATTTCTGTGTATACGTGTGTACGGTTGCGTTGCATGTTCGTCATTGTTGTTGTTCTTGTTGCCGGAATAGTGCGAGATAAAATGCCAGGAGTGCCAATGCAATGCTCGGAAATAGTCATAAGACAGTACAGGACGTACTTGAAGACCTGTTTGGTGAGACAGTAAAGATTAGTATACTTATTCCTGGGAACTGGGTTGCGATTGCATAGGGACGTCTTGATCATCCGAGGTGGTCATTTCATCATCGTCATCATGTTCAGAGTCAGACGACTCTGGAACGGCCCTTTATTCAAAGACTCGGTCAGACAACGAGTAAACCCAAGTCGAACACGAGCGACAGGGTCGGTGGGTAGAATAGAACGGAGAGACTTACCAACGCTGAGCTTCTATACGTCGCACCCACCGCACGGTGATTTTCAGTCTTTCTCTCACACTGGTTGTAGGTAGTAATTTGTATTTCTCGTCGTCGTTGATCGGTAAGATACTGGCAAACCAGTACGGGAATATGGCAGCATCATCAGGCGGTGGACCGTAGGCGCGCAGATAAGTCTGATGGAGCCAAGGAGCAGAAGCCGCCTGCATTCTCTCAATGAAATCACGGCAGATTTTCAACAGATCCAGTGTTGAGGTATGGTTGATCTGGCCGAGTATATCGTTTGATGCAGGAGGAGGACCACTCCTTTCGTTTGCTTCAATCTGCTCCTCTTCTGCAATGGAGATGTCGTCGACACGCTCCACATTCCCAACAATGTATCCATCAAGTAGACGCCAATCTTTGACCCGAAATCGTGAAACTCCGCGAGTCTCAATGAGGCTCCGACCATCGGGTAACAATCGCATGTCGTCAATGTGAAGCAGGGTCCCATATAGCATGAATTGAGTAGGTCCCAAGTCCCCTTGTGGCAAACCTCGCATGTTATACATCAGCATCCCAAACTTGCGATCTCCGCTCTCCATGGCACGTCTAATCATGAGGCGATATCGAGGCTCGAATATATGTAGGAAAGTAGGCATAGAAGGATATCCGAGCGTGCAGATGAAAAGAGGAACGTTCATCTCTCCGAGCGTTTCTACCTCTTCTTGCGCAGCAAGCTCGGCTCTCGCAGCGACCAGTTCTGGACAGAGCCCAAGGAGGAGTTTTGAAAGCCTCTGGTTGCTCGGCACATCTCGAACATCTGGCGGCATTTGGATCTTTCTTCGACAGACGGGGCATAGAGTTGAGTGATCTAACACCCTAGCGACACATTTCCGACAGAACGTATGTCCACATGGAGTAGTCAGTGGATCCAGCATCAGAGCGTAGCAGAGTTGGCAATCCAATTCGTTTTTTGTAGCTTCCTTGAGATGTTCCAGTACCGCCCCGTCAAGATGCTCGTAGTTGTCGTTTATGGGCGACATAGTCTGATATGCAACTTCCGAATCATACTTGAGCTCGCCAAGTTCAGCAAATGTGTATGTTGCCACCAAGCGTCCACCGTTGAGTATTCTAGATGAGGGGAATCTTTCCACTTTTGAGCTATCGACAATATTTCTCCAGCGCGGTCGTTCATCCAGAAGTGTAGGTGTATCCGGCGCCAGCGGCCTGCATCGAGCCACCTCGATACTCACTCGGTCCATGACTTTAGCTAAAGTCACATCTTGACTGCAATCGTCGAGCGAATGGGGTTTCTCACACCCAAAGGGGCACTCGAAGCATTCTTTCCTGCTTGGGGCCACAGTATATGTTACATCGGTCCTTATATGTGTTTCTGGCAAGCAGGTCCGACACAATGAATTGCCACAAGGAAGTGTAAGAGGGTTTCGTAGTGGGAGGGAACATTGAGAGCATTGGATCAGTCGGACTATGGCACGAGCATCTCGATGAGGGTCCACGGCGCCTGAGGCTGGCGGCTTTTCGCTCTGGTTGAGTGCATCACCCATTAAAGCAATGGCGGCAAGAGGTCCGGACGCAATGGATTGAGCGTGTGAATTATCGACAGCACCTGAGGATTGCCTGTCGAAGAGGCTCATCTATGCCGTTGTGGCTGCTCCATGAGAAGCAGTGGGGATCTTGCGATGTGCGCTACCAACGGTGTAAGCCTCGTACGGCGATGCCGGTGATTGTGAAGGTATACGCTGGCGAGCTGAGGAGGATAAGAGGGCGGTGATTGGTGAGGGTCTTGTAAATCTCGGTCAAGATGTATGCGGAGGTTGAAGGTGCAGGAAGAGATAGTGGGGTAACTTCGGTCGATATTAGATGGCCAATGGATAGATATAGAGGTATGCAGGTAGGGTAGTACACAGGCAGTGAGTCGAGTATGGGGCGAGTGTGTTGAAGGGTTGGAAGAGTCGAACGTGGTGTGATGATGGCTTGCTGTGGAGGATCAGTAGGTAGTCAACGACGACATTGTGCCTCGCGGATCGCGGGTCCTTTCACACTTAGAGCGCTGTTTCCCAACGTTGTGTGACTTGGGCAGACTCTTCACACACTACCAGACCGAGTGGTTGTGATTGATCCGGCTCTCTTCTCTCTTCTCTCTTCTCTTCTTAAAAGGATCACAAGCTGGAAAGGCGTGAGCTGCCAGTCGGTTCGTTGGCCAGCGAGTCCACCGAATCATCGGCCATTTTTCGCGTGATCGAGAAGATTCTTATCGTCATAGATCATTTTAGATGATGAGGCAGCCACACCAGCCACACCCAACTGAGGCTTGAGCCTCCCCCTCATTGGTTCGGAGCAGAGTCCGGCTCACACTTCTTTAGTTGTTTTGCTTCTTCTTGCTGGGCCGAATCAAATCATTTTCTTCTTTCTTCGCGTCATGCGCATGAACGCATCAAAAACAATACCATCGCACTACCCACTGCCAAACCTTAACATTGCCGTTGGAATAATAGCCTCCGGCTGTAAGACCATTCATCTCCATCTTGTCCATGAGTATGTTTATCGGAATCTCTTTTGAAGCTAACGTCTTTCCAATCGGAAGGAATCAGTCGAGTCCCGTTGAGGGTCCTGATCCTGGCATTATCATCTTCTTTTCCATTCTCAGCCAACTTTCCCGAGAACCATGCAGTAGGCAACGGACGAGCCTATTTTAGTAACGGGAATAAAAATTGAACTGTTAATGCTATGGTGCCCGCTTTATGCTCATGCCTGTTCTTGTAGGGGCAAACCTTGTGACATTACTAAAGTGTTCTGTTCACTCCAAGAGAGCCTTTCAATGGGGAGTACGAATTGAAAATTTTGGCATTTGGCTCATAATCTACCCATGAGGCTAGGGCAATGTGCCGAAGACCAGTCGAGACCGCTTAATGACAGTCATCTTTTGGATGGAATACAACTTTCTGCTGTACATACCACCTTGTAGTCATCCACCTGGCAAATTGCCCGCTTATATGCTATTCCAACCCGTCTTGCTTGTAGGCAATGACTGCTGCGACATACCGTCAAACGTACAACATGAAGCCATGGGTATATTCAACCAAATCCATAAACACCGACGCTATGCCATGATAAACACCCTGCCCCTCCAGATCATTCCATATTGAAACCCTCCGCAACATGTCCCCAGCATAACTTATGTGCTTAGGTACCCGAGGGCCGCCGTGAGTCGTTTGGAGAGGTATCAGATTCGTTGCAGGAGTCGTCGTCAAGTACTATGCGTCTCATGACGCCTTTATCAAACAGATCGATAACGAATCTGCGCACCGGTAACCGGAAGTTATGCTTCTCGAGAAGTAGCATAACTTTGCGGAAGAGTGCTACGGAGGTAAAGGGCGCGGGCAATTTGGTTTTGATACTTTACGTAATCGTTAGCCAACGACCACGGTATGCAGGATGCTGACTTACTTAACAAGATCACTTGCTGCTCGCTTAGTAAGCACTGTATTACCTAGATCGCTTACGAGAACGAGGATACGAGCATTGATAGGGTCCTCATCAGCCACAGAAGGCTCCCTTTTTATTGGTGGTGGCATTCGCTCTGGAGGCCTCGATGTCTTGCGAGACTCCATCTGCAATAAACATGAGAAACTGGAATCCATGTGGATCATTCAGACATACCGAAAGAAGCTCATCAAGTGATGGGGGTAAGCAATATCCCAGCGACCTTCCAAGATGGTCAGTCGCGGCACTCCACCCATGTTCTGTAAGAATCTCCATGCCATGCAGACTTCGAGAAATAAGGCCCAATACAAAGAAGGAAGTGCCTCTCAGCGTCATGACCTCTGAAGCCGTTGCAATCTTGACAATCCATTGGACGACGTCTGTCTCTTCTAGGAACGGGGCTCCAAGTTCCATGGAGCCTACATTACCAACAGCCCAGAGCGATCCCTTGAGCTTGAGCATTCTTTCCGAATCTTCATGCTCATCCCAGGACTCTTTGATCCTTGTGACAAAAGCATCGAAGTGTCCTGAATTTCTCAGAAGCCGGCATCCCTCGACGGTCCTTGTCAATTCTCTGTAGAAATGTGGTGGTACCGTCCCGTATTCAACCCGTTTCATGTGATCGTCGCTATTGGACTTGGGGCGTTCTGGAAACACCATGAGTGCTCGGGACAGCGACGCCTCAACCAAAGTAACGTAGCTGTCATTTCGCCCAAGGAACCAATCATCCATTTCTTGAGTGATGTAGTCAAGCCCATCTAGATATTGGTACCCTAAAGAAGTAGACAAAAACCGGAGAAGCAATGGCGCACCAATTGCACCAAGATGATCCAGAGCGGGACGGCACTTCACGACATACTCGAGTTGCTCTTTTCGATTGCACACTTCTTCAAGGATCTGTACAGCGATCTCGGAAACCTGCACCTCAGGGTCATATAGTTGTGTAACCAGAAGACGGATAGCCCATTCGCAGTCGCGACCCCCAGTGTTTAAGGTCGCGTATTTGCGGAGAAACCTTGTCGAATAGACGCGGATGCCTTTTGGGCAAGCGGTGAGCGCTTTCGAGAGCATGACTCGGAGATGGCTATCCAGGGAAAAGTCCATATTGCTGAGTAGAACTTTGATGAGATCCTCCCGACCATCTAGCTCCATGATATGATAGAACATGTTGATCATGCGCCAACGCTCTAGCATCTGAAGACCCTGAGGATCACTGCTCAAAGCCCCAAGCAGGGTAAAGTACCCTCCGGTTAAGGTCTGTTGTACTCGTTCTCGCGAGAAAAGCGGAGCGGTTGAGGTCAGCCCACTCCGTCTATCCATTTGCGCGAGACATTCAGCTAACTGCCTTAAGAGCTTGCTTTCTGATAGATACACAATGCCCTCTTGATTTTGCAGTAGTGTCTTGAAAAGCGCACACCCAGTCCGTACATACCGCTGATTGGGCTTGGTATTGATGCAATCGGAAAACTTGTATTTGAATGGCCGGTAGAAGCCCAGCAACCTCTTCATAAATTTGCCTCCTTTTATTGATTCATCAAGTCGCTTGGGATTGAGCAAGGGTCCCTCGATTAAATCATTAATAACATCCCACTTCCATTTCAGGTGGTTGGCTGTTGTGAGAATCTGCGTTTCTAACAGCAGGGAGCGGAATTGAACTTCATCCATATCTACGCTCAGCTTCGTCTTAGGAGGCTCAGGAGATCGCGAGGAACTTATTGGATCCGATTGTCGAGCAATCGCTGTTATCGATGGCTGTGACTTGGAAGCCAGACCTGAGCGTTGCAGCGTGCGATTGACACTGTCAATTTGATATATGACCCCGCTAGCCGACGGAGCATCTCCCGTTCCTCGGACAGAATCCGCCAGTAACGTGGGTAGGACCTGTAATTTAGCACTGAGGACGGCCGGCAAGCAATGATCAGTAAGTTTCAGGACCTCCCCAAGGAGTAAAGTGCCCTTTCTCTTCAGCATCGCGTCGTCTGCACTTTCGATAAGATCGGACAATCCCTAGGGAAGACCTTAGAACAATAGGTGAAACGAAGAACTACTAAGCTCAAATCACGTACCGTTACTAGACCACACTGCATAAACATGGCTAACAGCAAAGCCGTAAAGTGTTCCACAAGGCTGAAGTTGCTTCCCTCCTCTGTGTCTGCTTTGAAATGCACCTCCGTACTATCTGCTTTCAGGTTGGCCACCCGACCATAGGTAGTTAACCGTCGACCCGCCAGGAAAGACGAAGTCCAAGAAGGGGCTGTATGTGTAAAACGTCAAAAAGAAGATCCAGAATTAGATCACGCGTCAAAGGTACAGGATACTGCAAAGATAGCACCAGAGATTTGACAGCTAAGAAGTCATTGCGGGCGACAGTGAAGATACCTGGCCAGGTCTTGAGTATTGCAGCAAGCAGGCTTGCGGCTGCCTTCAACCTTTCCTCATGTCCCTGCACAGTAAGGGGGTCGGTGAATGGAGTAAACGCCGATTCTAACTCATGGCCAGATTGTAAGTATCCTCGTTGCTGTGGCCTATCGAGTAAGTGCAGAAAATTCATCGCCAAGCTTTCGGCTCCATGATATGATCCATCGACGAGAGCATCTGAGAGTGGACCAATTCCACCAGCGGCAACAATAACAGCAGGATCCCGTATTAGTATCTCAGAGATCGTTAAGAGGCCTATATTTCGCAGCCGATCTTCATGGTGCTCTGCCATAGCGACTACAGTGCGAATAACCGCATTAGAAAGCTCGTGTACACCTTCTTTAACATCCAAGAAGGCTCGGACAAATTTGAGCGCCTGCTCCCTTTCGATGCTTGCCTTGCTCTCTTTGACAAGCGACAATATCACCAAATGATCGGTATTCAAGCCACGGATTGTCTTAAGCGATTTCCGGTCCGCAATGGCATGTCTCGTCACTCGGTATCCAGCAGCAACCACTTCACGGCTTTCACTGAGGAGCATAGTTTGCACACGTAAGCCGAAGTCTGCCCAGGCAAGGTCATGCTTCAAAGTCGGATATCTCTTGAACAATTCCACCAGATTGTTGGCTCTCTCCACATAGTAATCAGGTTGCATACCCTCTACTTCGAGGGCTTGGAGTATCTCGCCGAGGATGTAGGTTGGCGACTCCGACTCTTGTTCAATCAGTGAGAACTGATCTTGCGAAAGCCTCTCGTCTCCTTCAGGCGACTTTAACGGGCTTCCTTGAAAAAGACCAGATATTCGATCCCTTCCAGGTGTTGTTGGGCGCTTGGACTGCTCAATTTCCTCCTCAAGCTGCGAACTAAGCTCTAGGAGCTTACGATTAGCAGAGGTGAGCTCAGACTCGACCTTCTGCCTCTGATCTTTCGTCTGTTTGGCATTCTTGGAGATGAGCGCTTCCAGTAGATTCTCCGAGCCAATCTTAATCTTTGTCTCTTTGTTGATCTTTTCTCGCAGCTCACGTTGCCGTTGTTCGGAAGACATGGTCTCTTCCGTACCAAAATAATCCCCTGTCACATAGCTCCCTAGGTCCGGTCTTGGAGTACCCGCTCGTGAATAGTTAATGCTCTTCAGATCGGAACTAAAGCTACCAGGAGGCTGGCCCGACGGGGCAAGTGAAGCTCCCCGTGGTCCGAACGCCATAGCATTGGCCAGTGATCGTCCATCTTGTCCTTCCCTCGCTGGAACATATGTCCCATTTTTCGTTCCATATATTTCTCCTGGGCCTTGTTGTGATAGCGAGCGCCCGTGCCTGAAGAGACTGGCCTGAGTAGGGGTCACAGAGGAGCCCGGTCCAGTGAGTTGGCTCATTACATCCCTTTCACTGCTATGTAAATCTGACTAGTCTCCGTCGTACCACAATGTCCCTTCCACGAGGTGTGTCCATTTGGTCACTGGGCAAAGCGGGCAGGCTCAAGCGACACAGGTGGTTACGCGAACCAGGAAGGCCAACCGGGTCCAGTTATGCGCAACTCCGCCGACAAAAAGGTGGTCAGTTTTTAGCGGCCAACAGTACTTCGTCCCCAGCCTCGAGCCTGTATTGATGGTCGTTTGCAAGACAGAGTTGTTGAGTCGATCTGATTTGGGGCGTACTTCGACTTCTGTCTCGAAATAGAAGATCGCTGCTAGTATTGAAACTAAGCCCAATCCAGCTGGTCCCTGGCTGGTGCAGCCCTATATTGGCCTGGAAGCTTGGACAAGGCTGAATGCAATGTCATTGGAGCTTGTCTTTGTAGAGCTGCCTAAAGCTCGGGCCATTCCGTGTTCCGAGATGGCCTGATACTGTTGCTGGTTACACACGGCATACTGACGGAAAGTATCAATGCCTGGGCGAGGACAATGTGACTACTTCAATGGTGGACTTCGGAGCTCGCCGTTTTACGCACCAGCGGTACAGGGTTCCGCTCCCTGGGGATGCCGTTATCGTTCGTAAGAGCTTCTCCTTGATATCTCTATATAACGGCGTTCACATAGCCTACTGTACCTTAACAGAAGGTCGTTCTGAAGTTGGGGATCAGTCTAGGCAGAATCCCTCACGATCTTGAACCCATCTTAGCCAGAACCATCTTACTGCTCTTATCTCGTCTTGAGAAGCATCATGGCCCAGGTTTCCGCTGCGCGATATGGCAAGGACAATATACGTGTTTACAAAGTCCACAAGGATGAACAGACAGGCTTTCAGACAGTCGTAGAAATGACGGTCTGTGTACTTTTGAAAGGCGACATTGAGACCTCGTAAGCTTCCAGTTCCACGTGAACATAAACAAGCTAATGACATAAAGCTATACCAAAGCCGACAACACCGTTGTTGTAGCCACCGACACCATGAAGAATACAGTCTACATCATGGCCAAGCAAAACCCAGTGACGCCGCCTGAGCTGTTCGGAGCTATTGTAGCCACTCATTTCGTCGACAAGTATAAGCACATCCATGAAGCTGAAGTAAAGGTCAAGGTCCACCGATGGACACGATTGAATGTAGATGGGAAACCTCACCCACATTCCTTCTACCGTGACGGCTCAGAAACTCGGAATGTAGAGGCCACTGCCATCGAAGGCAAAGGCATCAGTATCCGCTCAGCGATTGCAGGCCTTTTAGTGCTCAAGAGCACCGGATCAGCCTTCCATACTTTCTACCGAGATGAGTACACTACGCTCCCTGATGTCTACGATCGCATCTTGAGCACTGAAGTCGACTGTGGATGGACATGGAACACATTCAGCGGCATTGGCGAAGTAGAGTCTGCTGTGCCGAAGTTCGACGGCGCCTGGGAATCCGCTCGAAAGATTACTCTCGATACCTTCGCAACGGAGGTTAGCCCTAGCGTCCAAAATACGCTGTACAAAATGTGCGAGCAGATCATGGCCGCCGTGCCTGAGATTGGATCTGTTGATTATTCCCTGCCAAACAAGCACTACTTCGAGATCGGTAAGTCATCATTCAGCTTTTCCAAGGATGTCAACTAAGATATTGAAAAGACATGAGCTGGCACAAAGGCCTCAAAAATACTGGCAAGGATGCTGAGGTATATGCGCCCCAATCTGACCCCAATGGTTTGATTCAATGCACTGTGACACGATGATTACAGTCGGTAAGGTCAATGATATTAATGTTGATGCTGGGGCTTGGACTTTTGGGATTTAGCATTGGTAGAGCTTTATTTCTTTAAACACATTGGAGTCAGGATGTTACATGAATCTCTTGTGCTTAGTCCTACAATAACGCCTAAGGATGCCTTTAACCACAATTACCCTCGACTATATTGATTTCTTCTTCAATATCTCCGTCTTCACTTCCGATTCTTTCCTCCATATTCGTCCATCAAATCTGATTAGATTTGCCTTGTAAGGATGTAGTTCTCCCTCGAAGACTATACCGCGAGAAAATATTAGTATACAAGATATCCATCCCACACCGCACCTTGGAAAAGCTCACCCTTCAACCTCGCCAGCCTAGGCTTCCTCAACCGATTCTTAGGCAACATTCCATTAACCGCTCTCTTCAAGAGCTCCCCTCCTCCCCACTTCTTCATCATCCCCTCCATGTTCAAGCTCTTCAGCGCTCCCGGTCTCGTAGTCTGCTTATAGTAAAGCTTCTGTTGCATCTTCTTGCCCGTGACAGAGACGTCTGTGCAGCCAGTAGCAACAACATAATCTCCGCAGTCGGTCGAGGGATCCCAGATGGGCTTGTGCTTGCCCATCAAAATGATGGCGATCTGCGAAGCGAGCCGACCCAGGGGGGGTGTGCCGGGTTCGGAGAGGGAGATGTGATGCCAGGCTCGTGAATAGGCTAGACGTGTCTGTTTGGAAAGCGGCGATTAGCGGGTGTGCAGCTAGCAAAGTAGAGGGATATGTACTCTGCCCAGTGTTTGTGACATGCTGGGCTAGACGTCACCGCTGCATCGGTGTGGGATGTTGCGCGCGGCCCCCGATTGCCTGAGAACAATAGAGCTGGTAAATTGAGCCTCGACCAGCTCTGAATGGCAGGATCACGTTGGGCTATAGATGGTTCCTGGAAACAATATTGATGGTAAGACGAACTTTGGCGGCGGCGAGGTTGATCTCGACATCCGTCCTCGGCTCAAAAAATTTTCCGATTTCCAATCCCCCACTTGGCAGCAACAAGCATGACCTCTATTGTCTGCTTCTCGAAGAAAGCTTCCGTTGTCCTTCACTTCTTTCCTCCATAGTACTATATTATGAGCAGCTTGCTGCTAAGAAAAACACTCTACACAAGCGCAGCCTGCGTCTCAACTGGAGCTCTATACTACGCCTTCAACCGCAATTCAGATACCAGGAAAATGGAAACCACAAAAGCATGTCCGGCATACCAAGCAACTTTCTCTGTCCCAATGACCTGTAAAGCCTGCACCGACGACATTTCTGGCGCTCTCAGCAAGGTTCCTGGCATACAATCAACGGAGTACTCTCTTCCTGACCAACTTGTGACCACCACCACGACCACCCCACCTTCGACTATAATTTCCGCCATACAATCTACGGGCCGTACTGCCATCATTCGCGGTACCGGCGCTGCAAATAGTGCCGCTGTTTGCATACTGGAAACGCCACCGCCGCCCACTCCAATCACGGAACCGCAACCATCACCAGTCAGAGGGCTTGCTAGACTGATACAGCTTTCTGATAGAATCACGCTCCTCGATCTGACGCTGACTGGTCTTGCGAAAGGAACTTATACTGCGAGTATAAGACAAGCTGGGGATATATCCGCTGGCGCGAAGAGCATGGGCGGTGTTTTCACGGGGTTTGATGGAAATAAAAAAGGAGAACTGGGGCAATTGGAGGTAGATGCGAGTGGTAGGGGTGCTTTGGTTGGGGAAGTTGACTGGAGAGTGTGGGAGATGGTGGGCAGGGGCATTGTCGTTGAAAAAATTGAAGCAGATAAGAAGGGAGGTGAGAAAGATGTTGTGGTCGGTGTTATTGCGAGAAGTGCCGGTGTATGGGAAAATGAGAAGGTGGTGTGCGGGTGTAGTGGGAAGACTGTCTGGGAAGAAAGAGAGGAGATGGTTGGGAAAGGCATGTTATGAGAAAGCACGCCGCTTCTCATACCAGATACACATTTGCATCGTCCAGGAGCCTGTACCTCTAGCCATGCATTCTGAAACTTCGATTCGTAGACTTTACAAGAAGGGAACCAATGTTCAAGTCTTTCTGAACAAACCTCTGATGTCGCTAACGAAGATTAGCAGAGTAGTTCGCCTATTGAGATGAGCTTATCCCTGCGGTACAGCAATGCGCCGGCAATAGAAATGCACTTTGATAAGATGTACTTTAGCGGTCACATGAGTCCACAATTATCGGACAGGTTTGAAACCGGGATGGAGTATGGATAGGATGACAGTATTGAATCCTGCTTGAAAGGCTTCATGTGGCCGGCCGATCACTATGGCCATTGCAAGGCTTGATTTTCGCTTCAAAATGTGACCAAGCCCCGAATGGCCAGACACACTAGACAAAATGTGAGGAGATTTGTATGAAGCATACAGTCGGATGTGGACGGAATGGTTTCCGGAAGAAACATGGATAGCCTATATGAGTTTCAATGCAAAACCCCCACCCACCTCTTCTTCATCTCTATCTGCAAATATGCCACTGAAGTCTGCTGCATCACCAGCAATCTTGGGCGCGTCTCCGCGCTTCGGTGCACTTGGACTAGCCACCCGCCTTCTCTTTTCTTGTCCGGCCTTTGAAGGAAAGGTTGGGAATATGGCTGTAGATTTGGGCCTGGGGTCTTCCTTAAAATAGGGATGAGTGAGTACCTCGCTGGCAGTAGGTCTCTGTGCCGGATTGAGCGATAAGAGGGATGTCAGAAGGGCAGTGCCAGCATTTGTCAGAAGTGGAAATTTGGCACGTATTACAGCGCCTGTGGTCTGTTGGGTGTTTGGTAGACGCAGTGAGCGGGCGTTAGGTAGACGTTTGAAGCCGGGCCAGGTCGCTTCGGTGGGGATACCACAGAGTTCGAAGATCTGGAATGGTTAGCAAGGTACTGGGTCAGTCACTGTTGCTGTGAACGAATCACCTTTGCGAGCTGATCCACTTCATTCTTGCCTTGTAACAGCGGTTGCTTCGTTAGGAGCTCGCCGAATATACATCCAACACTCCACAGATCGATCTCCGCACCGTACTTTTCTGCACCAAGGAGCAGCTCTGGAGCACGGTACCATAGCGTGACCACTAATTGGGTGAGTTTCGGTGGTGGATCCCCATAGTATCTGGCCATGCCGAAGTCTGCAACTTTCATTTGGCCTCTATTATTCATGAGTAGATTCGAGGTCTTCAAATCTCGGTGTAGGATCCAATTACTGTGCAGATACTCGACTGCAGACGTGAGTTGTAGGAGTAAGGTCTTGATTTCTGAAGGCGAGAACCCATCGAGCATGTCTTCTTGTAGGGTTTTGAGGTCGTGTTCGAGGAAGTCCATGACGAGAAAAACACTGGTCTTGAAGATCAGCTTCTGCAGATAGGTACAGAGCCTACAGAATCTGAAGTCTTACTCGTCCAGCTTGTCCCCCATGACTACCTCGCGCAGTGCAACAATGTTCTCGTGTCTCGAGGCCATTAACGTCTGTATCTCTCTTAAACCTGTGACTGGAAAGCCATCAATTGCATTGTCCATCTTGAGTTTCTTCAGAGCCACAACATCCCCCGTAGCTATCTCTTTTGCCCTTGATACCCAGCCATAAGAGCCTTCCTCGATGTGATTCAGCTTCTCGAAATTTTCGACGTGCCGACATGGGCCCCATTCTGGTGCCGGGAAACGTAGGGGTTTCGCTGAAGCAGGCTCTGCTCTAGCTTGATCTTGCTCAGGTGAAAGCCTCCTCCGTTTAGATGGACGCCCAAAATCTCCGTCAACTTCGTCGTGCACGGCTACGCCATCTTCGCTAGCAGCCGTGGCACCTGTGTGGTTTTTCTTTCGAAGTATCTCTTCCTCTTCGAGCTTCCGCTGCTTCTCTGCTTTAGCCTTCTTCTTTAATTCCTTCTCCCTTTTACGTTGAGCTTCTAAAACCGCATCCTCTTCATCATCAGCCCAGCGCGACTTAGCCTGACTTGCCATGTTTGGCGTTGTTGCGTCACCGAGAGTTTGGCGCAATTTATAACCTTCAGAAAGTGACCGCCATGCTTCTTCCACCTTCACTTAAAACACCATGAGGTGACACCTCTTGCACTCCATTGCCGGACAGTTCCTGATATGAACATTCGGGCTGGGGCGCGGCTAGTAGGATATTCACGACCATTTGGGAGTAACTTTCTAAGAGCCAAGCCGTCAACAAGGCTGCGATGGGTGTCAAACCCAGCTCGGCAGTGGTCCACACCTTTGGCCAAGACCATCGCTGAAGCTATCGCTGTGAGAATAGATCCCTTCCATTGTTTGTATCATTAGCTAACAATTCTACTAGACTACTGGGCCAATATCTATAGCGGCTTATATGAGGCAATGCCTCACTTCTCCTGATGGTGGTTACTACACTTCACGTACCGAAGGCAAGGACCAATTTGGACCGAAAGGAGATTTTATTACTTCACCGGAAATCTCCCAAGTATTTGGGGAGCTGCAAGGAATATGGCTTGTCACAGAATGGATGGCACAAGGAAAGATCAGCAGTGGAGTAGAGATTATAGAGGTTGGGCCTGGCCGAGGTACACTGATGGATGATATATTACGGGTATGGTAAGACGTATACAACAGATATATAAGAAAGTTAACTGATCAGCACAACAGACTATAAGTAATTTCAGATCGTTGGCATCGAGCATTGAGTCAATCTACCTTGTTGAGGCAAGCCCGTCCTTGCGAGATGCCCAAAAGCAATTACTGTGCGGAGACGCACCTCTCAAGAAGATTGATCTTGGCTTTCAGAGCACAAGCAAATACTCACAGCTACCGATAACATGGTGTGAAGATATACGCCTTTTACCGAACGGTATGTCTGACAACGCTTTCAGAAAGAGACTTGGGCCCAAATGTTAATTTCTTTAGAGCCTTCCAAAACACCATTCATCTTTGCCCACGAGTTCTTCGATGCTCTTCCAATTCATGCGTTTCAATCGGTGCTACCAAATCCATATGAGGCTCCACAGACACTAGTAACACCTACCGGACCATTGTCCCTCTCCAAACCGCCCAAAACGCCTCAATGGCGCGAGCTTGTCGTCACTCCTACTCCTCCCTCGCCGCCCAGTACACCTAGCGCCTCCTCCCTCATCTCCTCGCCTCCAGCAGATTTCCAGCTCTCCCCTGCGAAAGCCTCAACCCCCAACTCTCTTCTCCTCCCCAATATGTCATCACGTTATAAAGCACTCCTCTCAACCCCGGGATCTACCATTGAAATCTCGCCCGAGTCGCACTACTACGCGTCCGACTTCGCCGTCCGTATCGGTGGCCCACCTCCCTCAAAATCGCAACCAAAGCCCTGCAAACCCAATTCTACCGGCGCTGCCCTAATCTTCGACTACGGCCCCTCTACACACATCCCCACCTCCACGCTTCGTGGAATCCGCGACCACAAGCCAGTCTCCCCCTTCGCAACTCCCGGACTTGTCGATGTCTCCGCCGACGTCGATTTTCTCGCCCTTACTGAAGCGGCATTGAACGCTAGCCCGGGCGTCGAAGTGCATGGGCCTGTCGAGCAAGGGTTCTGGCTGGAGAGTATGGGTATTAGGGAGAGGGCGGAGATGATATGTAAAGGGTTGGAGGAAAATAATGGGGACTTGCGGAACGTCGCAGAGGCGAAACAAAGGGTGATGGGGGCCGTAAAGCGGTTAGTGGAGAGGAGTCCGGGAGGAATGGGAAGGATGTATAAGGTTTTGGCAATCGTGCCAGAGAGAGGGGGCAAGAGGCCGGTGGGTTTTGGTGGAGGCGTTGAAAATTGAACGGAGTGGATGAGACTGATAGAGGGTCTGAGGCCAGGCAACTCATGGTTTCTGGCAGGGCTTGCCTTGGTTTTAATTGCTTGAGAGCTTTGTGAACATAGCCCCTGCTTCTGCTTAGCTGATTGTTTGATCTCACAAAGCTTCCCACTTATCAAACGTTTACATCAATATCGAGAGCCTTGTTGATCTTCTTACTTTAGCCAATTTGCTCCTAAACCTTCCCCAAAACCAATCGTTGTGGGACTACAGTCCACTGAATCCGGATTCTCAGCGAATTCCTTGTGAGCCGGAAGTCCTTCTTTTGTGTTCCTAAACCGAACAATTGCTTGAATCGAGCACAGCTAATTCATTTTACACTTGGGCAATAGACACGGCGCTTTACCTCGAAAGCCGGATGGATTTTTGCTCAATAGTCTAATCAAGGTACAAGTAGAACTGTGTAGTATTTCAAGCGGCAAGGGACACATGTTGGATCCTGTTTTGTTACTGTAAGAAAGCGACAGTATGGTGGGTGCTGAGGAGTCACGTGTTCCTCAGCCGGCGCTAGTAGGCAAGCTCTTTATCCAGAATTTTCAACAATATGGAATGTCAACCTTGTGTCTCAACAGCGCGGATGACAAAATCCCATGGGATTCATAGATACTCCCACGCCAGATGGATTCTGGTGCTAGACTCATGGATGATAGAATTAATCAGCGGATTGCATCACGTGTCTCATAGGTTCAGTATTTCCGGAACATTGATTCACCACCACTGCCAATTACCTGACCATTGCCGTCAACCACACCGTCATTACGCACCTGATTGATATACCTGGGGGTCCCTCCGTGAGGCAGGTAGGAAATGTGTGCATTTTCTCTATGGGCATGATGTTCTCTGCTTGCAAGCTAGTCCATAAGGCTGAGAAGCGACGTTTCAATACCCTTACTAGTCCTTGCTTGTGGAACATTTACTTCCTAGATGATCTCCAGCGTTGGCAGTGGGAACACATCCAAGTAGAACAGGCGGTGACGAGAACCTGAGAGAAAGTAACCCATTGAGCTTAGCAAATTTTACATGGACTGACGTTAAGCCATACAGAAGTCCAAGTACTTGCATTACAAATGGTCTAGATTCATCTATCAACTGGGGCAAGTGATACGAAGTAGAAGCCATCAAAATACGGGTGGTTCATCAGTGCAGCACCGTGCCTACGCCGAACTATCAAGGTGCAGTGCCATAGCTATGCTGTTGCCAACTGCCGAACAAACCGACTGTGTACACTGGGAAAAACCTTGGATTGGCGGATGCTGACCTGTTGTGCTTTGTAAGATACATTGCTGCATCCTTTCTTCCCAATTCAGATATTCGGGATTTCTCCATAAGAGTTCATCATCCATATCGAAAGACATCTAAGGTTGACAAGATGTCTCAAGACTCGCTGATGGTGCGTTGTGATAAGAAACAGCGTATAAGCGCTGACCATTCTACAGCTTGATAAGCACTCGCTGGTAGCGTCCGAACATTCATAAAGCTTTCGAGAATAAATTAGCCTCGAAAGTTTTCAATTAAACGTGATGCGAACTAGAACAAGTAATAGAGCAGCCGTCGGAATTTGCCGTCTAGAATCATAAGGGACCTCGATGTTATTCCTTTCAGACGAGCTTGCCAGAGATTTCCCATCAGTGAAAGGTTCTTTGTCTAGACTCCACGAGAGCCGGAATCCTTACGCACCAGCACACATGGATGGAGCAAAAGATCAGGAGGTCAGCTATAATGCTCGCAAGGTGACGTGCCATAGAGGTGTCTCAGCCTACGTAGGAAATTTGAAGTTTCCACACTGATATATGTACGGGAGCACAACCTGTCTGCCCAACGAAGATGATGCATCTTGGAACACATGTTTGTGAGGCAAAGTAACCATAAAGTATTTTGTCGATGAGCCGCTCTCAGGAGGCAGGATCGATCCCAACCTGCCTACAATGCGCCTTCAATAGCTCCAATGTAACGAGAATGGCCAGTCCTCACGCCCCTTGAATGCTAACAGTATCTCGATGCCAGACTTGTTGCGCAGAAGCAGCGGAGTTGAAGGGTGTTTTTTGAAATGTGGCTTTGCTTCCATGGCAAACACTGGATTTAAGCCAAAGTAAAATGTGCCGACAGTGAAGAAGACGATTCGGTTGAGGATAGCTCCAGTCTTATGAAAGGCTCTGGCAAGCACCCCAACCAAGTGCCAAAAGATCTGGGAAATCGTGTGGGGAGGAGATTGACGACTATAGTCGCATCTTGTATGGCTTCCACGCCAACTTCTATTGTCGACGAGTCTATCTGTTTGTCTGTGACGAGGTAGTGGATCTGGCTCATATCTGGTGGGACAAGACGCCATTCCTGCCTGTCTGATAGACGAGGACGTAGGACCAACCGGCCTTTTAGTGCCACCCATCATGCTCTGATTGTTTGAAGCCTCCGAAGGAAACACAGAAAAAAGCACTGTCGACTGGTTGCGAGCTAGAATACCGATCTTGTGCAAGCCACGTAAGACCCGCAACAAGTCATTCCGAAAGGTCTATCTCCACCAGCTAAAGTTTGGCAGGGATGTGTCTAGGCATGGAATGCTCCAGGTACAAAATATGAGTTTTAGGATGGTAGTAGCGAGGCCATCGACACTCCTCTGAGAACTTGGCGGTGGCTTCCAGCTGTGCAATACGAAAGCATCATTGCAATCCATAAAGACGAATGCATCTGACGTCGATCAAGCTCGACCAGGTCAGAGCTGACTATCCTGCCAAAGAAATCAACAAAGGGTTTCCGAGACGGAAAGAGATCTCCGATAAGTCATGAAGCTTTGATGTAGTGCTCGTGAAGGCATGATTCTGGCGTTGCGAGGCGTCGGGAGTCCTGCTACAGTAGAACCCACAAAATCCTGCAGGGGTAAAGTCCCGAAGTATGTTAAGTGCTAATATGAACACGGGCGAGCACTATTGTCAAATGAATAATTGGAATGGAGCCGCCAGTTGATAACATCGGAGCCTGGCTATGCCTGGATTTTTGCATAGAACTCTCGATCATCGAAGCGCCAAATAATCTGGGCAGAATCCAGATCCGTGATCTCGGCCGGAAGATTCAGCCTGCCATTGGTTGTACGGCAAAGAGACACGAATAGAAAAGAACGGACGTGCGCAGGAGGCATACGAGCTGATTTGAAACCATCTCTCCTTCAGCTCGAGCCCAATTCCGAGGACTTGGTGATTTGACGCTAGTCGTTATCGTATTTGGTATGCTCGGATACAGTTCTGCCTTCAGGAGCACGTGGTCAAGATCTTGATGCCGACAGCTATCAAAGATCATTTATCAGAGGAACGCATGAAATTCACTCTCATGACTGTGATGGCGGGCGCCAGTAAAATTGCAAGGCTGAGACGTAGTGACAACTATGATTGTTCTAATCTCGTTATTATGAATAGTATATGCTCATTGTTTCAAGCCTTGGCAATGTGAATGCACTGCCCTCATCCCGCTTCTCACTTCAGCAGAATCCTGCCCGCCAGAGTCTCACACTGCTTTACACTACATATTTTAATAGGCTATAAACAACGATAGTACATTTTCTCGTAAAATGGTAGTACAGTTCATGAATCATAACTCGCTAGCAAGCGCCAAGTTCGCACGGGTGTCCTACATCCAATGTGGTGTTATGAAAGTCCAGTCGACAGACTGGTATGCACTAGGTGGCAAAGCCCGAAGACCAATGAAACCCTCGATAACAATATACGCCCGAGCGAAGCAATAGATTGCGGCTGGCACTGTGACGGGAATGAGGACTCTCAGGGGGACGTCCATAAGCGGATCCCGCGGGAATGTAAGATTTCTCATAGTGTATTTCCAGGTCTTTTTTCTCGTCTTCGCCGCTGTCGGTGTTGAAGCATGCGTACTTGCTGGCATGAATAAGTCTGTGGAAGCCGGGTTTGACCTGTCGATGGGCGGCACAGATACCTTTATCCGCCATGCTAAGATTTCCACAGCCCAAGGAATTAAGATGCACATTATGATAGTCACTGTGGCAATACGCCAAGCGAGCCTTTCTGCCTGAGTTGGGAACGGGAACCCCCAGCCAAAGAGGTGAACGCCACCGTACCCGATCTGAAATATCATGACAATCCACTGAGGCCATCCATCTATTCTTGGAAAGTTGTCATCCGGTATAGCCTCAATGGGCCGTCTCCTCTCATCAAGATCGATACGAAATATGATCCTGACAAGACCCTTCCAATACGTCCAGTACAAAGTCCAGGACCACCAATCATAACCAACAAAGTCCAGTGGGGTGTCCCTATATGGTTCTCGAGCGACATCGCCAGCCTGTCGAAGAATGAGGTCTATTTCCGTGTTCGGTCGCAGGATAATGGCTCTTGTAACGTCGTTAGGTTTGTGCCACCAGAAGAAAAAGGTACAGAGGCTATTGAGCATAAATCCAACGACCGCCAGCTCCAGAACTGTTACCGCAATATGCTGACAGGCTCTTGCCACGCAGGTGACAAAAAACCAGGATATTTGGCAGACAGTAATCAAGCGCACGATGCCATCCACCTTGTCCCTGTCTCTTATAAGCTCTTTTTCAATGCAGACGTCATTGTAGGCAATATAATCGTTCTCGACTAAGTATAGAACTTGTTGTGCGTTCAGTGGAAAGAGTGGGAAGGTCCCTTTGTCCGCCACCTGCGTTTGAAGAGCAAAACCTCCCATGTTGGCAAAGAAGGCGTGTCTCATGGTCCATGGCTGGCGGCCTGACGATAGCTGATTTGAGACACTGAACTCATGGACAGATCGGCGTGCTGCGCAATATTGACCAGCAGCTAATTGTAGTATGAACTCGGGTCCCATGCAACCCAGAAAGGTCATTACGGATTTCCGCCCACTAATCTTGAAGGAGTCGAAACGTCGTGGATAGACATTGAGCGTCAGCACAGACCAGCTGCAGAGGAAGATGGTAATAACGCTGCTCCAGAGAATGTCGAACGTTCCACGGCCACTAGGAGCAAGTTTCCATCCGTACTCCAGTTGTGTTTGGTTCATGTCCGTGGTTAAGAGCAAGAAAGAAAGCTTCTTCACTATCGACTGATGGCTGAGTGCCACGTAAATATGTCAAAGAACGTAAGTAAAGAAATACGGAACATATATGGATGCAAAACTCGCTTTCAAAGCAAGCCTGGAATGAAAGTCAAAGACAGCTGTACAGAAGCATACTCAAACAGCGCAGGAGAAACACATATCGAAGAATACATCGAGTCCGAGTTCCAGTGTCAAACCGTGAGCCCAGCCAAGTGCACGATCCGACACTGCTGCAACACGGCAAGCAATCCTACGATGCTCTATTTGGAAATGTAGCAGGGGCATGTTGCGTCTATCAATATGGACCAATGCTCTGAGCCAAAAAGTGCAATAGTGACCCCGAGATGCATTGTTCTAAGAGAACTAGTCGCAAGCCTAGTGTAATCTATGGCCTCTCAAGGAAACAAGCGTTCACATGGGAGGCACTCACGGCGCCAATTGAGTTTCGCGATTGCAATAAGTGAGATGGAATTGTGAAGTAAGCCCATGTAAGCCGCTGTCGGAGACGGGAAAGAAGCGACGAGAGAGGCGGGAAAGCCACGCCACTGAGCTAGATCCCTCGGAAAAGGAAATGCTGGGCGCCAGGGGGGCTTGTATGCGCCCAATGCAACCATCATACCATTTATTTTGGGGCGTGATATGTGATATCCCCTGTGCTTCGACGTCCAATGAGATCGAGGCTTGCCCACAGACTACTTTAGTACTTTGGCACCCGATTGACGTTAGTCAGCCAAATTGACTCGACCAGATTTCATTATCCTTTTCTTCCCTATTTTCTAGTTTCTTACCACGACAAATCTCTTCCTGCGTTTCGGCTTTGATTCTCGCATGTGCCTTTTCTGTATATTCGTGATGTCCATAATTTGCCTAGGTTCGGTCTAGTGATGACGCCTGTTCGACTCGACTATTTCCTCGAATCTCTTGCTTGGTATCGGTACTCCAAGTTGCCATGCTTTTGGGAGCTCTAATTCAGCTCATGTCCATCCATCCCTGGTCCAGCTTACAACCTGCTCAGGCCTATATTGTACATATTCCGGATTTTGGATCATTATATGCACCTCTTTCTGCTCGCATCGCGGTACATGAACATATCATACAACTCCTTCCCCTTGTGAAAGCATTTTAAGGACACATACCTCTTGGCAAGAGAGGTAAAAATACTTGTGTATATATATATATATATTTATATGGAGACCCACAACCATGCAGTGGCAGCCATAGCTGCTCGAACCCGACAATTCTACGAACGGAAGGAGCCTTTCCGCATTTACCATGGCTTCACAAATAGCACAAGGCCTTCCCAGCTTCGGAGAGACCAATTGGTTGATACCAGCGGCTTGACCAATGTGCTCCAAGTGGATGTACAGACCCAGACTGTCCTTGTCGAACCCAATGTTCCGATGGATGACCTCGTTAAGGCAACCCTTCCTTATAAACTTATCCCGCCGGTAGTCATGGAGTTTCCCGGAATCACAGCTGGAGGCGGTTTTGCAGGCCAGGCGGGCGAAAGTAGCTCCTTCCGGTATGGCTTGTTCGACAGGACGGTGACTTGGTTTGAGATCGTGCTTGCCAACGGCGAAGTCAAGACTGCATCAAAAGATGAGAACGCCGATCTCTTCTATGGCGCGTCAGCGTCTTTCGGCACTTTAGGAATCACTACTCTGCTTAGAATCGACTTGATACCGGCGAAGACGTACGTTGAATTGACGTATCACCCTGTCACTGATATGACGGAGCTAGTCCAGAAGGTCAAGGCTTTGACAGATGATCCTACAACGGAGTACGTAGACGCGATCGTGTTCTCCCTGAAGAGCGCCCTGATCTGCTCGGGTCGCTTAGCAGACACTGCTGGAACTTGTGTCCGACGGTTCACTCGTGCCACGGATCCCTGGTTCTATCGCCATGCCGAGAAACTTCTCGCCAAATCGTCCAGCCCAGTGGTGGAATCCATTCCAGTCACAGACTACTTTTTCCGCTATGATCGTGGAACTTTCTGGACAGGGTTATACGCCTTTCGGTACTTTGTCACGCCCTTCAATCGCGTCACGCGCTATGTTCTTGACTATTTCATGCATACCAGGGTTATGTATCATGCCCTTCACAAGAGTGGATTTCACAAGCAGTATATGATTCAAGACGTTGCGGTGCCTTACAAGGCAACAGTCGATTTCCTGCAATATGTGGATCAGTCGTTCGGCCACTATCCGATCTGGATAAATCCCGTTAGCCAGAGCGGGCGAGGACCCAAAGATCGCTATGGTGGGCTTCTTCAGGAAACACCGGAGTCGAAGAGTCCAGACCAGATGATAAATATCGGTATCTGGGGCCCTGGGTCCACCAATCGTGCTAAATTCGTTGAGCAGAACCGGAAGCTGGAACAACATGTGCAAGCTCTCAATGGCAGGAAATGGCTTTACGCCCATGCATATTACACTAAGGAAGAATTCTGGAAGATATACGATCGCAAATTCCATGATGACTTACGAGCTACATATCATGCTTCCCACCTGCCAACTGTCTATGACAAGGTGAAAGTAGACTTCGAGACGGAGGAGAGCGCTATTAGGGAGTCCTGGGTCGTTTGGTTCCTGGCCATGTTCTGGAGTATCTGGCCTCTTAGTGGGTTGTATGGGGTGTGCTGTGTATTAATGGGAGGGGATTACCTATTGCCTCGAAAGCCACTGCGCAGTACTTTGGTCGACAGATGAGGATTATCTGATCGTTCCAGAACATCTCAAATGCGATTTCGCGACGTCTGTTTCACTATTGAGCAGAACTTCGACCAAGTTGCATAGTGTCGTATGCCAACTTAGTCGATATATATACATTCTTAGATAACGGCGATGACAATACGGTGGAAAAGCCTGCCAACTGACGAATTGATATATATTTGGTAACGAACCATGTAGATATAGAATGGATTGCCTGGCGTTTGAGTGAAACGTTCGCACTCCTTGAAACGTTAAATGGAGAATACTAGCAACAAGAGTTTGGAAAACCTATTGATCGTAAGCTCTTCATTAAGTCTGATTTGGAGAAAGAACTTGTAGCTCTTTTCCCTGTGGAGTTGCTGAAGTTTCTAGAGATATTGAGGTATTTGGAGTAAGGTAGGTTTGAACCCTAAGTCATTAACTGTATCAGTCGCTTAGCGCCAACTGAGTCACGCACGGAATTTCCACAGAGCAATATCTACTGGTGTCGCAGGGTTTTATTACACTGTGTACGAAGTGATTCATTATACCCCAGCAAAAATGTCTAGATTCTTCACCCAGGGAGATAGCTCTAGCGAGAGCAGTTCTTCTGACGAAGAGGAGCTCTACAGCGATAACGAAGGCGAGCAAAAGTCCGAAGAAGAGGAGAGCGAGGAGGAGGATGCATCAGAAGATGAGGCCTCCTCTTCTTCCGATGAAGGGGGGAAGTCTGGTGTCTCAAAATTCTTGCGGGATGTCGCTTCAAGCGATGAGAGTGAGGACGAGGACAAAGTCACTATCGTTAAGAGTGCGAAGGACAAGAGATTAGAGGAACTGGAAGGCGTGGTCAAAATCATTGACAATGCTGTCAAGATTAACGACTGGAGTTCGATAGCAACAGGTGAGCTTCATTTCGTACTCTAATTGTGATGGCAGGACTGACATGATTCTCTTTACCAGAGTTCGACAAGCTCAACAGGCAGGTTACAAAAATCACAGCGTCTGAGAAAGCGCCCAAGGTCTACATAAAGACAATTTCCGACTTAGAAGAGTTTATGAATGAGGCTATTGCGAAGCAAAAGGTCTCGACAAAGAAGATGAATGCTACAAATGCGCGTGGTCTCAACGCTATGAAGCAAAAGATCAAGAGAAACAACAAAGACTATTTGACTGAAATCGAGAAGTACCGAGAAGACAAATTCGAATACATGATGTCGGAAGATGAAGAAGAGACGGTCCCAGTGGAGAAAACGAAAAAGCCAAAGGCTGTATACGCGGATGGACTGGATTTGGGAGACGACGAAGGCTTCTCGACGGTAGGCCGGGGAGGCAAGACATTACAGTACACTCCAGAAAGCATTCTCAAGCATTTGAGGTCTATTGTTGAGTCAAGAGGAAAGAAGAACACAGACCGTGCCGAACAAATCAGAATCATGGAGAAGCTGCTGGAGGTCGCTGACACACCATATCGAACCATCCGGGTCCTCCTTACACTGATTTCTACACGTTTCGATCTGACTACTGGCTCAACAGCTACATTCATGTCCCAAGAGAATTGGAAGATGGCTGAGCATGAATTTACCGTACTCCTCGAGGAATTGGAAGCAAATCGGAACATGATTGTCCTAGAAAATGCTGAAGAGTGGGAAGATGATGAAAAACCACCTCAGCCCGCCCCCGGGGAGACGCTCAAGATCCCAGGCAGTATTGTTTCTGTAGTTGAGCGGCTTGATGACGAGCTTACCCGGTCGTTACAACATATAGATCCTCATACTGCCGAATATATCGACAGGCTAAAGGACGAGCAGGCTCTGTACAACAATATACTCCGTGCTCTCCTATACGTCGAAAACTTGAAGAAGGATGCGAAGCTAGAATTGACTGATGATGGTTCAAATCGTGTTGTAATGAGGAGGCTAGAACATGTCTACTTCAAGGTGTGTGAACCCCTCCTGGTCATGCCTCACCATACTGATGTCTGCTATCTAGCCTGCCCAAGTCGTGCATGTTCTCGAAGAGACCGCATGGAAGTCCATTCCCGCCAAGCTTGACTCGGAAATCACCCCTCGTGCCAACGATGCCGATATAGATTCCCTTGTTCAGACACTGAGCACCTATCTTTTCAAGCACAGCGCTGATATAATACGAGCGAGAGCTTACCTCTGTCAAGTCTACTACTTCGCTCTGCATGATCAATACTACAAAGCGCGGGATATGCTCTTGATGTCTCATTTACAAGAGACTATTGGCAACTTCCCCATCAATACTCAAATCCTATTCAACAGAACGCTTGTGCAAGTTGGTCTCTGCGCTTTCAGAGCCAACTTAGTCTATGAATCGCAGAATACTTTGCAAGAGATCTGCGGCAGTGGCCGACAGAAAGAGCTCCTGGCTCAAGGTGTTATGATTCAACGTTACTCTCAAGTCACTCCCGAACAAGAGCGGTTGGAGAGACAGCGGCAGTTGCCGTTTCATATGCATATCAACCTTGAGCTTCTCGAATGCGTCTACCTTACTTGCTCCATGTTATTGGAGATACCTTTGTTAGCACAGACTGGCTCATCGCCAGATATCAAGAAACGAATCATCAGCAAAACTTATCGCCGGCTCCTTGAATTTCACGAACGGCAAATATTCACTGGGCCACCCGAGAACACTCGAGACCATGTTATGCAAGCGTCAAGGGCCCTTGCTGCAGGCGAGTGGAAGAAGTCTGCAGAGCTGGTAAACTCGATCAAGATCTGGGAGTTGATGGCAGAACCTGAAAAGATCAAAGCCATGCTGTCTGCACAAATCCAAGAGGAAGGCCTTAGAACCTACCTCTTCACTTATGCTCCCTTCTACGATACACTCGCAGTTAGCACCCTGGCATCAATGTTTGAGCTGTCTGAGAGGAAAGTGGCTGCTGTTGTGAGCAAGATGATCTCACATGAAGAACTTGCAGCAGCTTTGGATCAAGTCAACAGCGCTATCATCTTCCGGAAAGGTGTCGAACTGTCACGGCTTCAGAGCCTGGCGCTCACGCTTAGTGACAAGGCCAGCGGGCTCATCGAGGCTAATGAGAGAACTTTGGAGCAAAGGACACAAGGCACGGCTAACGCATTCGAACGACAAGGCGGTCAAGGAGGAAGGGGAGGACGCGGTGGAAGGGGCAATCGTGGCGGGCAAAGGACTGACCGTGGTGGATCAAGAACACGCGGAGGTCAACAATTTGGTGGTGGTGCACTTGGCGGAGCGATCAAGGCCTGAGGGGCTTCTCTTCTCTTCTGATGCTATTACAACAAGCAACATGAGTGTATGTATGTACATTGACAAGTCATGGCGTCAAGATATGCATTGCATTTGGGGTATCATGGTCAAAATAGACAATCCTAAGCTTCCAAAACTCCGCATGCCATGCTCTTAGTCTTCAAAGTCGTTCATCAGTGCTGGTGACCAGTACTCCTTTTCTGGAGCTTGGAGGTCGACCCAAACCAAGGAATCAGCCAACAAATCCTTGATGACTGTTTCTGCTCTTGCGTGCTCCCAACCCAGGTTGTCCTCCAACATAGAACATGTGACATATCCAAGAACTTGGATCGCTTCCAGTACAGCGGACTGATCCTTATTCAGTTCCTTTGGTATCGACCTTATCATTTGTTTGCTGCCAACGTTCACGATTGAAAACCCCGAGCCCAACGGTTTGAGAGACTTCACAGCGCGGAGAATGTCATCATCACTGACATCCATTCCCCCACCGATCGCCTTCCCTCTTTTGACCGACTCCTTACATTCATCCACTCCAAGTAGGCCTCCATTCTCACCTCTACTTGCTCTACAAAGCTCCACCACTCGAACGGCCAGCTCGAAATAGAAATCATTGACATCTCCTCCCAACACCTTAGCCCATAAACTCCCTATGCCCTTTGCACCTCCACCCTTGCCTTTGACATTGCTTCCTGCTAAAGGATCCACACCAATAGCATTGCACATACGAGCGAATTCGGCGCGAAAGGTGGGATTTGATTTTATAGTATCGGCATGTTGGATAGCGAAGTTGTGGAGTAGAGATCGAAAGACTGAGAGTTGGGTCTGGAGGGATGTGAGATGCTCACTGCGGATGGAGGCACCGTGAGAGGCGTAGGAGGTGGAGAGAGAGGAGCGATTTTGGAAGGCAGAGAGCCCAACGCCACGTCGGGCTGACATGATGAAAGCACTTGTGCTTCAGCCTTTGCTCGAGGGTTAATATTGGTCATTGAAAAGGCGTATTCACGCAACATATTGATAGGGCTGGAAAGCAGCTAGTCTCACTTTGGGCTTAGCGTCCAACAGCCGAGATGTCTTTAGCGCACACATATTGGGATTGCAGACCTTTGCTGCTTGACCACCACGACAACTTTTCGACCCAACTTCGACACCCCTCGAGCGCCAGAAAACCGTCAAGATGGCGCCAAAGAAGCACCAAGCACAAGTCAAGACGTATGCCATCCCTCAGATCCCCCACTCCTTCAATCTGTCGCCCATGGTCGTGCCATAGTTGTCCGCTTTTTGGCTGGGTTCGCTTGTCCGCAACATATCGTGGCAGCACCAGCTCGATCAGTCCCGTAGTCTGCTACCTATGATCAACCATTGATGGCAGGCAATGGGGTATTGAGGCTGAAGAACGTCTTCTCCTTGAAATTCAGTGCCGCACTCGATCTTCGACCCTCAGCTTGTACCCTGCTCGCTGCTTGTCAATGAAGCTTCGAATACGTGTGTGCAACCTTCCTAAGCTCTGCTTGGGGTCTTGTCGTTTGAGAAAAGCTTTTCATCTCGCCAAAAGCACCCGCTTAGTCGCTGAAGGGTTTCTCTCATCGATTAAATTTATTCCGTCGAATTTTGACCCAGTCCGAGAATGCCGCGCTTCAGCTGCACTTCTACACTCGGCGTATCTCTCCCTTTTATACTTGCGGACAGACTATGCTGACCTCGCCTTTCACTGGGTGTTTACAGATCAGTGCCAACTGAGGATGAGATCCTTGTCCCCGAGACACTGTTGAAGAAGCGCAAGAGCCAGGAAAAAGCGCGTGAGGAGCGTTCGGCAGAGCTTGAAAAGAAAAAGAAGGTGAGTTCTACACTTTTCAGCAATTTACAATTGAAGAATCAGCTGTGGACGTGGGCGATGGTGATGAAACATACCAACTTTCGCGACTAGACCTCCGGGTCGATGCTGTCGCTTACATTAACCATCTTTCGGGTCTGAATCGTCCACGAAAAACTACACTTCTTCTGTGTTCCCTCCTATGTCAGAGATGTTAACATATTATCCCTACATAGGCTCAAAAAGAGAAGCGTGGAGTTATCTTCAAGCGTGCCGAAACCTACGTTAAGGAGTACCGCGACGCAGAGCGTGAAAAGATCCGTTTATCTCGTCTCAGCAAGCAAAATGGCACCTACTACGTTCCCGATGAGCCAAAGCTCGTCTTCGTCGTCCGCATCAAAGGGTCTGTTGCTCTCCTCCCTTTGCTACGCCAAACCGCCATTCTGACATTTGTAACAGTATCAACAAAATCGCTCCCAAACCCCGCAAGATCCTCCAACTCCTCCGCCTCCTCCAAATCAACAACGGCGTCTTCGTCAAACTCACCAAAGCCACCTCGGAAATGCTTAAAGTAGTTGAGCCTTATATCGCCTACGGCTACCCCAGTATTAAAACCGTCCGCGACCTCGTCTATAAGCGCGGCTACGGAAAGGTCGACAAGCAACGCATTCCCCTCACCGATAACCAAATCATCGAGGAGCAACTAGGCAAATTTGGCATCATCTGTATGGAGGACCTGATCCATGAGATTGTTACTGTGGGGCCGAATTTTAAACAGGCTAGTAACTTTTTGTGGCCATTCAAGTTGAGCAACCCTACTGGTGGATTCAGGACTAGGAAATTCAAGCACTTCGTGGAGGGAGGGGATTTGGGGAATAGGGAGGAGAAGATTAATGCTTTGATCAAGCAGATGAACTAGGTTCGTTGCGGTGGAGGTTTGGTGTCGTATGCAGTTAGAAAGAATTGAGCATGTTGGCGCTCACTGTGGCTAGCATTCTTGCACAAGCGATTAGGCTCTCAAAAATCAGTCAAGTTTCCAGCACTTCAATTGCACTTCACGCCCCTTGGGTACATTTTCCCAATGAACTTCGATTCGCTACCCAAGTTGCTTTGCTTACCCAAGCACACACTAATGTGACAATTGTTCTGCACCACTACCTCTGCAACGCAAACGCAAATAACCCATCCATCTGCACCCAAACCCTCCCACACCTCTTCAAATACCCCTCCACAACCCCCCTTACCGTCCCAAATCTTTCTCTATTATGTTCCGCCACAGCCTTAGCCTTCTCCCTTTCCTCCCCACCCTCCACCTTCCCCACAGACTTTCCCTCCACATCCCACAAACCCCGAAAATAAAGCAATTGATTATACATGTCCTTCTCACCCATCTCATACCTCATGCGCCCCAGGCATCCCTCCGCACGCCCTCGGGGCCCTAAGCAGCGATGTCCGTACACGCTCATTTGCCGGGTGCGGTTTCCGCAACTACTGTCGTCGCAGACGAGGTAGCCATCGTAGTAGCGGGATGTCTGGAGACGGATGGCGTGTTCTAGTTGGGCTACGATTGTGAGAGTGGGGAAGAGGCGTTTGCAGTCTGCGTTTGCGCAGATGATGCCTTGGGGTGTTATGTTGGCGACTGAAGCAGCGAGACCTTCGAATGGGAATGCGTGTTTGCAGTAGCGGCATTTGAGGGTCAGGCGGACGCAGTCTTTGAAGCGGATGGAGTCTGGGATTTGGCTTTCGAGAGGGGAGATTTCTTGGGCTTGGTTGGAGGAAGAAGTGGAGGCGATGCTGTATTTGCGGGTATCGAGCCCGAGACATTCGGCGAGATGGACAGCGTCTGTGCCTGGCATGGGCGCGCAGAGACGCTCGATGGGCGGGAAGATTTGCTTGTACAGGTACCATTCTACATCTGGTTTGAGCGTCGAATTTGCTGCTGTTACTTCCGCTGGTGCAAAGGCTCGTTTGGCTGCGGACTCATGAGGTCCACCAGGTGTGGCAGCGGCGGTCATGATGTAGGAAATCACGTCGTTGACTCGGACAGATTTACCTTGGGAGAGTGCCCGAAGGGCGACTTGGACTTGTGGCATGCTGTCGGGGTTTGGATAGTCTTTCGGATGTTTACCAAGTTTCTGGAAGTGGTCAGAAAGCTGCGGCAGATCGTGGAAAACGAAATATTGGATGGCTTACTGTGAATATGATATACTTTTGGGCAGGAATCTTTTCTTCCCTCATCCTTTCCGATAGCTCCCTTAGGTACTCGTGGACCTTACCCACTACCACTTCAGGCTCCTCACCAGATAGAATAAAATTGAGTAATCGTGAGGAGGCTTCTTTGGAAAGTGCACAGTACTCTCTTCGTTTCATGTCAAGACCTTTGACCTCGAGTTTGTCCACATATTTGCCATCAACTTCCAACATGTTGATAGCAGCATACTTCTTCTTAGCATGGAGTAGGAGCCTGCGGAAGATATTGTCGATGTCGATCTCCAAGAGCTTGTACTTCTCATTGACTGAACGCTTGAAGTCAACACCAATCCTAAGTGCCTCCTCGATATTATCGGCATTGGTATTGATCATGACCGAGTCGGTGTCTCCATAAATGACACGCAACTGGTTGCTTTCGGCCAGGTCCTTGGTACTTCTCAGGATTTCTCGTCCTTTGAAGGTTGTGAGCATAGCCAAGGGCCGGGCATAAAATCTCGATTGTGTGTATCCAAGACAGCCATACATGGAATTCGCAGTGAGTTTGAGAGCCAATTGCTTGATGTCCCATGTCGCAAGCTGATCAGGGGTTGCCTTTTTATCCTTCATGAGAGACTTGACCTGTCTTCGACGGCTGACAAGCGTAGCAATGAGCTTTGGCAGGATCCCTTGATTTTGGTCCACAGGAACGTCTGGCACTTTCTCCTCGTCTTCGAACTTTGGAAATGTTAGTGTGGTTGCATTTGCCATGGTATGGGAAAGAAATAACGTACTTGATATGACCGGTCCACCGTGGTGAAGCAGATATTATACTCCTGTATGATACTGGGGTACAAGCTGTTGAAGTCCATGACAAGAACGAATTTGTCATAGAGTCCTTTTTCCGGCTCGAAGACTAAGCCACCCTTGAACTTGTCCTTTTTCTTGACATCGACGCCTTCTTCCCCTTCAGGGTTTTCGTCTTCAACTGGCACCTTACCTTTGCCGAAGATCTTATCAGGACAGATGTACTTATTCTTATTGAATTCGTGCAGCAGAATATACTCGTTCCGCTCTGCCCTGGTACCACTTAGTGTTCTTGCCCAGGAGTTCCCGGCAAGGTTCGTGAGAACCTTGCTCAAAGGCAGGATCTGGACTCGCAAGGCTATGGCGGCAACGAAATACGTATCGGCCTCGCAGTGGTTGACGTAATTTAGAAGACCTTCTCTTGACGTGGCCCAGGTCTTAAGAGCAACATCGTTGTCGATCTCGCGCCGCACATTTCCACCCCCAAGTAGATCTCACACATTTCTGTTAAGCTCCATGATTGGCATTTGGTCATAAGAGACTGGGCCAGGTGTCAGTAAATGAAACCGCTTATTGGTAGACCACTCATACCTTGCCCATATCATTAGCAACATCACAGATTAGACGACCAGCTACGAGTTGTCTCTCCGTGAAGAAGCTGGCACCACCCCTGCCTATGTTCTTGGGCCAGTCAGACCTTCTCAGCCTTCCAATACGGTGCCAGCCAGGTGTCTTTCGCTCTCTGAATCGACTCAGCAGAATAGGGTAATCTACATCTTGCAGTTGATGACCCAACAAAACATCGGGGTCTGCTCTTTCTAGAATAGCAAGGAACTTCGCCAAGAGCATGTTTTCAGTCTTTTCTAGCGTTATAGATCCTCGCTGTTTCTTGGCAAGGGCATCAAAGCCTATGGGGAACGATCCTTCGGCAGGGCGCATAATAGTATATGTCTTGCAAGGCATGGCCTCAGGGGGCGTGGTATCAGTAAGAGAGACATTCTCGTAAACTCTGGCACTGGCAACAAGAATTTCCTGCTTATTTTCTTTTACGTTCAATACAGTCCTGAGTGCTATACTCATGAAAGTTAGAGGTGGTGCATCCATGTTATCAGCCTCTGTGAGTGCCGTAATGGCCTTCGGCGAGGCGACTTGGATTTCGAACTTGCACCAAGAGGCGTTGTTGAGAGGAGCAAACTCCGCATCCCCAATCTTCAGCCAACATGGGCCCATAATGTTTTTCCACAGGACGAATTGCTCGAAAAGTGCAGTCGTGGTACCGAAGACATGGGAAAACGTGTCTCCTGTCATTCCAACAGGCAAGGCGGGTTCTAACATGCTATCTGAGCGTTGAAACACCGGGATTGATATTGGGCTACTCACTTTCATAGGGGTACATTAGCTTCAGAAAGTCTGCTTCTTTTGGTATGTCCGGTAACTCGAAAGCATATTTCCTCGAACATGGCTTGATCTTATGCATCCCAACCTGGAGTTTTGACATTATCTCGTCAACTTCCTGGTAGACATCGCCCATTTCGATCTCAGTAGAAGTATCTCGACCATGTTCTGCGTCGGGTCAGCAAATTCGTTGCCGGAAATTAGCATGAAGACTCACTATGGCGGTAGGTTCTTGGAAGAAAATAAAGCTTTCTCAAGATATTGTCCACTTTTACAAATGCACTACTATATGTGCCAGATTTTTTATCCTTTACTTTACCAAAAAGGCACAGACTACCTTTCACCTCGGTGTAGTCAGTCCAGAAGAAGCGCAGACTACCGTCTTCCTCCGTCGCATCGTCCACCTGGAGCTTGCCAAAACTGGTTGTTTCAGGTCCTTGGCTGCTTAGGACATTGAGTTTCGAAGTAACGTCGTTCCACGCAGATGCGTCAACAACCTCAGCTGGTGGGCGAGTAGGTGAAGAACTTGCTGGGGATGGATAGGCAGGACTTTTGGCAATCTTGGGAGCTGGACGAGACCCAGACATGTTCACACTGGCAGACTTGATTTTGTGGTCCCCAATTGCTTGAGCAATTTCCATGTACTCATCTTCTTCTTCCAACTTAATATTTTGCTGACCTTTGCGGTCTACCGCATTGGTGGTGGGTGATGAGGGAACCATATCACTAGGTGGAAAGACGTCGTCCTCCATGCCGCCCATGTAATCATCATTATCCCCATATGCTGGCTCCAATGGGGGAGTATTTAGCAGATCAGGCTTGTTATTGGCTGCAGCTGGCCTGGGAAGGGATGACTTCTCGTCCCGAGATATTGGAGGGGATAGGACTCGGGTTTTATGGCGGGAAGCTGTCCTGACGGTCTTCAGAGGCAGACGCGGGGCTACGTTGACGTCAACTTCACCCAGAAGGTCGGCCATGAAGGCAGCGTCTTCGATAGTAGCAATAGGCTGTATTCAAATCAGTACAATTGCGAAACGGCGACCAGAAGTGATTACTTTGGGCTTTGGAGCAGCGGCAACAGGACCATTATTGAAATACTTGTTGATGCTGTTGTTAACCCTCTCAGTCTTCTCCTTGTCTTCCTCGCGCTTCCTTTTTGCTGTGACAGTATGTCAATTAGCCTGTTTAAAAATCTTTGCCTTAGCAGACTAACCAGCTTTGCCCTTTAATGGCAATTCTACGTCGCTCTCGCTGACACTGTCGTATCTCCTTTCGCCCATCCATTCTTCACGTCCATCATCTGCATATCCCTCTCCATTGTCGTCGATGACAAAGTCATCCTGATCCAAGCGAGCTCGAACGACCTTCTTGTAGCCTTCTTCGTCTACCTCCTCGTATAGGTTCTCCTCCTCTTCAACTTTGTAGGTGGAAAGACGTGTTTTGCCCGATTCGCGGAGAGCTCGTAGCTCTGCAAGACGGGAGGCTCTCGACATGCCAATTTTTGTTTTTACTACCCGCTACAGCATACAGCGTACTGTGATTGTCGTGGGTTGGTATGCAGACACAGTTATGTTTGCGGGTTCGAAGCACGGCAACACGTCGCGTAATTCAACGCGAACATTTGAGCACGCGATAAGGCTGAGGCACGTCAAATGCTGATGTCAGCCCTGTAAGGCTGGGCAATTACACCTACTTCGGTTCTGCTCCCTATTGCCATCTAGACGCATCAGCTGCTCAAGAGTCGGCGAAGCCTACAGAGTATCTTTCTCTATTCCACAGGCTTGAATCTCGTGCATGATTGCGGCCCTGAACAGTCGGTTCACCTAAAGTAGAAGTGGTCTCCTTGGTAAGGAATTGTCTTCCGCTGTGTCGCTGTCCGAATGAAGCCATTAGAGATCTGTAGAGCTCTTTTTGGCGTATCTGGCGCACTCACATCCTGCGTTGCCATTAACTATATTCTAATCGGGTATCGCTCTTCTTTCTCCTGCATCCGCCTTCTGAAACAACCAAGAGCAGGGGGATTATGTGGGCGGCGAAGAATCTGACAACATGTTTTACTTTCCGCATAATCATCAGATACTACAGTATCAATCCATTACTGAGACGCGACAAAACACTCATTGGAGACCTTACACCATCTTACCTCCTCGTGGAACAAATTACAGGAAACTCTATCACGCTCATACCACAGTTGGTTTTCACCCTCAACGTGAAATCTAGTAAGCCCTAGCCCCGCTGACCACGTTCTGCCTTCGTGTTCGGCACTTAGAGTCAGTCTCACAATACGCCGCTCAAAAAGATCAGGACTTTTCTGGCGAAGTCTGGGCACTCGCTCCCCGTGTTCGGCATTTAGAGACAGTCTCACAATACGCCTCTCAAAAAGATCAAGACTTTTCTGGCGAAGTCTGGGCACTCGGGCTACAGCTTTCCCACGCTCGTCTAGGGTTTGGTGTCAGCTATGAGACCTATATCGTACAGGGACATTACTTGTTCAATTATCAAGCATGACTCGCAGTTTCAGCCGTTACTGTTCGTCAATAGAGTAAGTCCATTCTTTCTATATCAGCTCCGAGCAGTCTCATTAGCCAAGCAAGTGGTCAGGTAGTTATGACAGATCTGTAATCCGTCTTCGGGCCATCACAGGTATTTACTTTGTGCCAAGTGCACTTTTTGAAAAATTCAAGGCGTGCATACTACGCTCAATGGCTGCAATGATTGAGTTCCAGGCATGTTGAAGGCTTATAAGCCGGTCTTATCTCTGAAGATATACATCGAAAGGTAACTCGGGGGCAAAGCCTGGTACCTCAGATTCCTGGCATACTGTGTCTCATCTGAAGCCACACCCGCAGGAAAAGGCCCCATAAACTTCTGTTATGGTGATTGCATATATGGTTCAACCTGCCGATGCCATGATTCTAGTGGCTGACTCTGTACTGGTACAATGGGCATGATCCTGTGCACAATCCAAGCTTATGCTTTGGTCGTTTGTCACGCGTTGTTGGTTTCGAGCAATCTTATGCTGTAAAGGAACATACTCCCTATAAAAGTTTGGCTTGAGCCTGCGAGTTGGGCAATTCGTTGACAAAGAAACTCATAAAGTAGCCGTTCTTCTATGCTGTCATTACTGCCATCTTAGGTTTTTCATACGGTTGTGCCTTGCCTCATCCTAGCTCTCCGATTGTGTTAATCTGGGATATCTTATGGATCGAGAGCTCCCGCCCCTGCCAATTGAAGATGTTGAGGCCCACCCCAAATCTCCAGTCCGTAGCGCAAGCTCCTCGACGGTGGTTGAAGATGACGGGCTTCAGCCACAAGATAGTGGTAAAGGGGCCTATGTATTCTTGGTTGGCGCATGCATGATTGAGGGTGTGAGTTGGGGTCAGTATGTCCCGATGCTCTTGGTATGACCTCGTTGACCCCATCTTCAGCACTTCCATATTCGTATGGTGTCTTTGGGGCATATTTCCTCCGTCATTCTCCCTTCAGTGGCGCCACATCTGTCTCCGCGACGGGGGTAATCGCAAATGTTAGCATCATTACCTTTGACATTTACAGCCATGCTAATGTCCTTTAGGGTTCCCGGCAGATCGTCCTGCCATTCCTAATCTACTTTCTCAGATACTACCCTAGCAGTAGGAAGACAATGATGTGGTTTGGCATGCTCATCTGTGCTGTTGCCCTCAATGCAGGAGCGCATGCAAAAGCAGTAGGTCCCTCCCAGTCATACAATGTAAAACATCGAGGTTAATGACCGGAATAAATTAGCCCATCCAACTCGTTATTTGCTTGGGGCCTATTTACGGGCTGGGAGCTGGTATGCTTTTTGCTCCAGTAGTCAGCTACATGTCCGAGTGGTTCGTTAAAAGAAAGAGTATTGCATATGGGATTTTGTCAGCACACTTTTTACGCCCCTTGAAGTTCGCAGCTAATCCTACATCTTCAGAACCGGTATGGATGGTTTGGTCAGCGCGGTTCTCACGCCTGTTTTTACGTTCTGTCTCAACAACTTCGGCTACACTGCAACGCTGCTGGTCTGGGCTATTGCATTCACTACGTTCTCCACCATCGGAATACTATGTATTAAACCAAGACTTCCAGCTTCCGGAGCTCAACCAGCAGTCCCGAAAGCTCGTGATTTCGCCTTTGTGCGTAAGCCACTGCTCTGGATCCTCCTGGGAGCGACTATGGTCCAGGCACTCGCACAGTTTGTTCCAAGTACCTACATACCATCTTATTGCCTTGACATTGGTCTCTCACCAACTTTCGGCTCGCTGTTGCTAAGTTTGTTAAACCTCGGCGAAGCCATAGGCCAGCCACTTCAGGGTGTGCTAGCGTAAGCATTTCCAAAGTCAACCTTCCGTTGATTGGTTGCTCATCATATCACAGCGATTATAAGAACATCACCTATACACCCATGGTACTGAGCACCATTGGCGCCTGTCTTGAAAGCCTCTTAATATGGGGTTACAGCCGCCAGTTGTGGTCTCTGATCGCGTTCGCTCTACTGTATGGAAGCACCGCTGGCGGCTTTTCGACACTACGCCCTCGCTTCGCTGCCGCCATCGTGAATGACGAGACAGACACAGAGCAGAACCTGCTAGTGTTCGGGGTGTTGACAGCGATGCGGGGCGTTGCAATCGTCGCTTCTGGCTTTATCTCGTCATCGATGCTTGATGGGAATGCGAAGATCACTTCTGATTTCGGGGCAGGAAAATGGTCTCAACTAATCCTTTATGTCGGTTTTATGATGCTCGCGGCTAGTCTCGGGGCGTGCGGGGCGCTGATTGGGACTCATAAAGCAATCGTGCACGAAATATATGACCCTGCGGACAAATTGGCAAACGAGACAGATAGCCACGCAAAGAGTCCTCGGTGTGGAGTTGGGCTGGTTATAAGCATGTATGAGGAGCATCAGAGCGAAGAGATGGTAGAAACACCCCAAGATATATCCGCGAAGATACCCAAGCTGACGATGACAAAGTCCTGATCTCCTCCATAATAGGATGTTTGTTGTAAGATACTGATGTGATCGTATAACGAGAATTGTTATTGTGTATATATGATGGACTTTTACAAGCCAAGTTGTGCGGAGTTGGTATGCTGTAGCAAATAGTATAGGACAAAATTATGGAGGGGTGCAAGACAGACCACCTCTTCATTTCTCTCTACAGCTGGAAGTAGTGGAGTCATATCATGGCTTGCGCTGATTTAAAGCTGTTTTTCAAACACTTAGAGACAATCATAGGCACCCATATGACTCAGCCAGTGGCCGAGTTTACAATCTACATAGCAACCAATACTCGTTGCAGCAGACTTGTGCTAGTCGATAGGGCTGCTGATTGGGGCAATACAACAAGACCTAGAATAATGGAATTATTCAACAAGCGAAGACAGAAATGTACGGTACATCATATCCAAATCTTCTTTGCGTTGCATCAAGGGATATAGTGGCGCCAAGAGTGCAGTGTAATTAAGACTGGAACCCCTTGAATCCTTCTTGGCATCAAGAGTCACGTGCGCCTCAATACGCTAGGACCCATCCGCAGGACCCATCCGCAGTCCGCCCCTCACCACAATATGGATTTCATCAACTGCCACGAGCGATATCACAACAAAGCCGAGCCCGCATTAGACGGCCACCTGTTCTGTCCATGCCATGGAGCTGGCCAGCATAGGAGGATGATGCGACTAATCACCAAGAACGGTATGGGTGCTACAGCGTTGGCTCCAAGCTGGAGCGGCTTCTGAGCGGCTCTGATGGGACCTGAACATTATGATGGCGCGATGCTATTGGCTTCAGGCACCAACAAGAGGAAAGGCAGAACTCACTAGCACAATGCTGCGCTGTTATTGTGGAAGTAGTGGCTCACACGCCTTTCGATGCTGCTCCTCCGCAACTATATTCGCAATTATATTGTTAACAGTATGCTGACTCCCGATGCTCGGATAGCTGTGTCAAGCCCACCTAGAATTAGCGCGGTCGGCTAATACTATCGACACATGGTGTGCTCTCGAGCAACGGATGAAGACGCAACGGGGCGAAGGTAAAAATATGTCTATAACGTGGAACAGCTTCTATCCAACGGAAAACGATACTCAAAAGCTGCAAATTCTAACCGCTTAGATCTACAAGGAACGTCCTGATATTTTCTCCGAGCTCCTGTATTCCCTTAAAGAAGAAAATAAACGTGCAAATTACGAAGGAAAAGTAAGAAACATCAACAGCCGCTAAGAAGCCACACGTATACGGAAAGGCTCTTTCTGACAAGGAAATATAATGATGATATAATATCTGTCCTCTCCACCTCATGTCATCACTTGGAACAATCCAGCCTTACCAAATTCCACACCCAAGACGAAGTTCCCTTCGAACTGCACCAGCCCGACTCTTATTCAACGCCACGGCACCTATCCTCCTTATCATTGAATCATCATATGTTGTTTTCTAGACGCTCTGGCCGTCTATACCAACAGCCTCTGACGCACTTCCTCCAGAACCGCTTTCATCGTTACTGACGACCATTTGAGAAGATATGGATGTAGGAATATCTGACGGCATGGAGCATTGGTGGTTTTGGGGCGATGGGTGAGGACGGGCTTGGGGGCTCTGTGGACGGTGGCTGGCGTGATAGATGGGCTGCGGAGGACGGAGGTTTGGGTTGTCGCTCTGGTCCGTATCGACCGTCAACGTGATCGTACTACCGGGTACGAGATCGTCCAGGCTGACGTCCACATTGGGGGATGTCGCAGCTAAAGCACGATCAGCAGCAGCCCCAGCAGAGAACATACAAGTCTCGTGGCGCAATGGGATGGGACGGGAAAAACTACCAGCGGCCCAGGGAATGAGATTGGCGAGAGGCAATCTCTCTACCACTGGTCGTGCCCATTGATACAAGCTTCGGACCAAACAGGTCACGCCCACAATGACGAGAATGCGAGTTGTGGTGAGAACGTATACATTATTTTCCCAAGCAGACTGTTGCTGAAGCGCGAGTATTGGCATGCTGTATCGCCAGGATCCAATTTTATTCAAGATATCCGGTGTTGTTATAAGATTTTAAATTTCCAGTGAATAGCAATTCTGCATAACCTTTTGCTGATCGCTGCTGGTGTAAAAGAAATCTCTCTCGACGGAGAGCATATGAAGAGCTCGCAAGCCGGGGCCATGAGGCTGTTTGATACGGTAAATACCTTAGCGTCTACTATTTAGTACCAAATGATACACCTTCACGCCATTGATCTTACTACCGCAACAGTAGTAAAATCGTGAAATCCGAACAGAAGCAGTTGCAAACATTGTCTATAGTTGGCCCAGATTTGGGATGGCATAATTTCATATCCAAAAACATGGATCATTGCTACTATGGTCCTTGAGAAATTGCCTTGACGCAGACGGCGAAATAAGGTAGGCTTTCATTTCATGTGGTACCCTACTACCTACTACCCTGACTGACTCGAGTTGAAAGTGCGCCCGGGGTTCCCGTTGTTAGAAACGACCGTTTTGTCGTTTTATTGTCTACCCCAGCCCCTTTAGCGCGGATGCGGATGCCTTTCCCCCCAAACCCCTCTATGGGAAGCTAAGATAATTTGTGCCTTTGACTGGGATGTGATGAACTAATTCATCATGCCGACACTAAGATAAGTGTACCCGCAAAGAATTTCCCTTCTTCAGCCATTCAGGGCAACGATTTTCGACTTTTATCTCCATCTTTTTCTCGCAAGCCAGACCCCTTCAAAATCCTTGGAAGGCTCTGCAGCTTGCATACGCGTAGTCCTTGGAAGGCTCTGCAGCGTGCATACGCGGAGGTGCCTATTGCAACTTGGCTTTAGCGATTAGATTTCGGTACAAAACAGAATCCTCATACAAATTGGCGATAACTTGGCTACTATAGAGTTAGTATTAAATAGTGGGACACGAGCCCGCGAGTCTTGGCATAGAGTGTCCCATTATTCAATACTACCCCTATCGTACTAAGATAATCGTTAGATCTTGCCAAATCTTTAGTAGACATCGCTATAAGGGAGGTGTATTCTATATAAAATACCATCAAATTTGGTGTGTAGGGCTGAGAGCTAAGGTATTATTAATACTTTTCTTCTAGTGGGCACAGGTTTTAGTCCATTCTTACTAGGTTTCAGTTGATTGCTTACCAAAATGGACCCTTTTAAGACACTGTATTAGAGCGATAATCTGTGTACAGCGATCAAATCCTGCTGCAAAACAATATCGCTCTAACCAAGGTTTACTGTATTCTCGAACCTTAAAATATGCATGTTGATACGCAGCCATTGGCCCATCGGAACCAAGATGATCGACCCGAGCTCAGCTGATTCTCAACAAGCATACGTAACCTGGGCTCTGACTACCTGGATCAATGCCTTCACAATCCTCACGAATTTCGAGCAGGGTTCGCAATTTGCAATTTTCTAGACTCTACTGTAGCCATATAAGATTTTGATAAGAGGTATTATGATACAGGACTGTAACATCATTTGAGCAAACATCATTTGAGCAAACAGCATTTGAGCAAACAGCATTTGAGCAAACATCATTTGAGCAAACATCATTTGAGCAAACAGACTTTTGTAGGCACACTATCTTATGAAGCATGGAGTCTTCACCGTACCGCATTTTTCGAAATACTAAAGATGCATCAAGAAAGCTGAAATGGCAGCCAGGCACACAGATTAAGCAAGGAAGCAAAAGGTCTAATGACATGATAGACATAGAGAGACAGAGAGAGGCTGCTTGTGCTTGCTATACGATCCAAGAGCATCGCGGCACAATTTCATATTATCTGACGAAATCTTAAGCTGTCGCGAAAATCATCCTATCGTCGCCAACGCGAGCCGCTTATCAACTCAACATACTCTCCTTGAGTCCTCAAAACTGCAAATCCTCTGCAAGTCAGGATCTTCACCATGCTATAGAGGCTCCGCTGCGCATCTTTTGAATCCTTGTGAGCACACCCACAGCCGTGTCTGGCGACCGCCATTGGACTCGATGTTGACCGTCCGACGGGGTGCAGTTGCCAAAGGGTTCCTAGTCCTTTGGGGTTGGTGTCGTCGTGGATTTTGGTGTGGGTGAGCTTGAGGTCTCAATGGGCGTTGTGATGGTTGGTATATGGGCGCCGGTGGGTTGAGAGTCTCATCGATGTCGACGTTGAGTGTCAATGCGCTTGGGTTACCAAGTGCGAGACTTTCGAGGTCCAGATCTGTACCCGTTGCTAGGGTAGCTTCTAAGGAGCAGCATTCATCAGCGAAGAGTTCTCCGGCTTCCATTTGATGCTAAGAGATCAGACGAAAGCGTACCTGCAATGGAGTTCCCGTTGTTGCGTGACCGCAGCCTTGTGACATATTGGTACACGCTTCGGATGAGGTAGGTCGTACCTAGAACCACCACGATGCGAGTGACCGTGACGACGTAAACGTTACTGTCCCAGTCATTGGACTGCGGTTGTGAAGGAAGCACTGGCATTGTTCGGTCGACGAATCCTTCCACGCAATTTGTAGAGGTGATAGATGATGGGTGTCAATGATTGTAATAATAAGACTGTCGCAAATGCGATCTCTGTTCCAGAATATTTTATAAGGAATGACAACATATGAGAGTCAAGTTTTCAAGTCAGCCTAGATAAAGGGGACTCCCCAATAATGGGGGCTCCCCAAATATGGGGAGTGCCAAGACCTTTACTTTCATCAGATCGGATGCCAAGACTTTTATTTGATGACGCTCAGCCTCGAGCTAACGCTAAAACCCTACAGATGTCATCCGCCCCGGACATCAGATCAAACGGGCGCTAACCGCAAGAGGCCCTTGACACGAACATTTTGGTTCTCTGGGACCATTCGTTCCTCATGGACAACCTTGAAGCAGCTCTGTGCTTGGCAAATAATTCACTCTCGTCCCATATGTTAAGCCTTTGTTGAGATCTGATCCTGTAGTCGTTGGCCGAACAGTTGATGCATCGATGGGTACAAATTTGTTCTTTGGGTTCTGGGGCATAGATGGTTCGTCTTCGAGTAGTTTGGTATGAAAAAGGGAGGAAAGGTGCCAGGTACTACTTCTGTGATCCAGGGACTCCAGTGAGGGCAAAGTAGATGTAGATTATCGAGGTTTCAGTGTTATTTTTGGTCTGTAGCGGTGGTTAAAGGGAATGAGGAAAGAGATATACATACATTGTACGACGTAGGACGAAATAATTGCCTATGCGATGTATTTCAGTGGCCTGCATATTTAGATGTAAATAGTTACACGTTCCGATTGACGACAAAATAAGCTGAGACCTAGTTCTTCACTTTTAATAACCCCTTTTCCGTTGTCCTTTCGCCCATGAAATACTCAAGACGTGGGAGAAGTCAAGGATTAAGATCGCCACATGACTTAAGAACGACGCAAGCACAGATTTGTAGTCACAACAGATATACAAAGTAGATTTGTCTCGGGCCAGGACATCACTTTGGGTGGTTCATGGCGAGGACAGGGCCGGGGAGACTACACCCACAGGATGGTAGTCAAATGCCATGGGCTAGGATAGGACGAAGTTCTGGAATTGGAAGCCACCATGCTTCGTTCTTTCCATTGCTTCACCATCCATGATACCATGTACATAAGCCTCTGCTAGGAAATGCCATTCACCGTTCTCGTTTGGACGCAAAAGGAAGGGTGTATCGCCGCCTAGTAGTATACAGACACAGTCGCCATCAGTGGGTACGCCCATAACAACGCCCATGTATGAATCCGGGCCGTCTTCGGCAATGAAGAACTCGCGGTTCGACATTACCTTTGTGACATAGATATCGTGTTCCTGGAGCACTTCAATAGGCGCTGGGCTTGGGAAGCCGGCGTACTGCCAAGCTGTATAGGCCGGGAACCCTTCCTTGGCCTCTTTTTCGGTCAGGCGCGTGCTACTAGGCCTTGGTAAAAGGTCGGCAGTTATTGTTCGGCGGTACGCCATCTCAACAATCTCGTCATCGCTAAGCGAGTCACTAATTGTTCGTTCCCACACTGAAGCCGTGATTCTATCGGCTTGCTGCTGTTGCTTCAAAGACGAGGCCGGGAATTGGATGTTTTTGGCCGCATGGCTGTACATTCTCTTCCATTCCTGGATATCGAACCTCTTTATTGGAAATCCTCGATGTCCCATTCGGTAGATGCCAAAGTCCAGCCATCTTCTTACCTCAGAGAACTTGGTAAGTTTAGCTACTACAAAACCCCTCAATATCAACTTTTTTGGGTCCGCGTGGTCAATGATGTAGGGTAGTTCTGAGTTCGATGCATCGTAGAATTTGCTGCCGTCTAACCTTCGCATGCTAAGGTCCACTTCCACAGATGTCCTAGAGCGCCAGTCTGGTACCCAAGATGGCATTTCGCGGCTGCTTTCTTCGGTCCTTCTGTACTCCACAGAACCAAGAACTGTTAGACACATATCCTGCTTGATGCATACCCTCGCAGCTCTGGCATAGGTGTCACCCAGTCGTTCTTGGTAGTCAACTTTAATACTAGCGGCCACCTGCTCATCGATGACAGCACGTAGCCCATACACCATGTCTCTCGGCTCGCTTGACTCTCGACTCCTATTCGCTTCCAGTAGAGCCCGCAGAGAAGATCTCTTGCCCTCGCGAAGCCTAAGCCTTTGCACCTGTATGGTTCCAACAGGCCCTTGAGCTTGATCAAGGAATATGTCAAAACTGCCAATGCTGATGGCCTTGCATGCATCCGAGAGATCTAACCACCGCATCGAGTACTTGCCGCAATAAATTGTACACTCGTGGCTCATTACTACTTCTTGGAACGTCCACATCCGAGAAAACCACGCCCTGTTAAAAAACCGCTTGACAGCTTCCCATTGCGGTGCAGAGCCTGGAGGTAATTGTGGGAGTCTTCTGGTCGTCTTCGCCTTCGCTTGTGGCTCAGCATTCTGGTCCGTGGATTGAGGTCGTGTGGTATATGCTGTTGTAGGAAATGCCTGCTCAGCTAGCGCAAGATGGTAGGTCTCATGAGCTTCAAAGTCCCGCAACTTAGCTACCTCGTACAATAGATCCCATACCAAGGCTGTCTCATCATCATCAGATCCAAGCCAAACAAGTACTCGTTCTGCTTTACTGTAGATTTCCCCCATCATAGAGACCTGTTGACTTCGCTCTCCAGTGTCTTCCTGGTTAATGCAGAGCTGATCAATCCAGAGAACATGATGTTCGGTCTCTCGCCGAAGGTGAAGCAACGCCATATATAAATTAGGCGTGACATCAATGACATTTCCATTGCACTGAATCTGTTTCTTGTCCAGAGTCGAACCCCAGACATAAGATAGCGCGTCATAGCTCGGTGGAGCATCTGGTGCGTCGAGCGTAGCTGTTCCAAGTACAGTGGCGATAGCTTCGTCGGACTTTCCAGCTAGTATCCTGAGAAGTCGGATGTCCTTGGCTTCTCTCAATACCGGATAATGCATCTTCGGCTAGTCTTCTGGGTACATACGGAGACATCAGCTATTCGACCTGATCTGTAGCGACCTTGGCAACTTAGTTTTCGGTATTGATTGGGCAATTACATGCTGCAATCCTCAGGCTCAGCAATTCTAAATACATAGCTCTGCAATTGGGAACAAGGATTGGCTTTCTCCAATCCAGCCGAAAAAATGAAGATCCATGTAAATTATAGGAGCCTCTCTCGTTGTGGGATCAGGTACTGTAATTCGTTGGCACGCCTTTCCTCTGCTCCAGCTCTTGAAAAAGGTTTTACCGAAGGGTTTCAGAGAGTTGCTCCTGGGGGAACAGTATTTCGTAAAACCGTTGGCTAGGGTATACAAGTCAGTGGTATATTACAGGACCCTCAGTGGTATACCACCTCGATTTTCTGCTAAGGCGCTAGCCATTAGCGCTGTCCCGCCTATAGGCCCTAAAGACTCTAAGGGCAGTTATTAGGCCCCCGGAGTTCCATTCTAGGCCCCGGGAGCTGCGACCAAGGCCCCGGCAGCTGTATTCTAGGCCCCGGCAGCTGTATTCTAGGCCCGAGGCTCCCATTCTAGGACCCTGAATGCCAATTTGAATTCTCCTATAATATTAGGGTCTAAATAGCAATATGTTATTGAAAGTACTTATTCAATACTTCTTAAGTACTAAATAAGTAATATTTTAGTACTAAGAGTATACATATTAATATAAATACTAAGGTAGTACTTGTATAGTACTGAAGCTTTCGCGCGGCGCTAAGGGCTAGCGCCTTAGCAGAAAATTGAGGTGGTATACCACTGAGGGTCCTGTAATATACCACTGACTTGTATACCCGTTGGCTACGGGAGCTAGTGATCCCGAACTTCTGTGGAAATCGGGTAAAATGGTAGATACTGGTCCCTACCTACCTTATACAGTCCCAACTAAGGTAGACCTGTTCAAACCCTATCAACTATACTTGATAGCCCTGTTACGCTCTAGTAAAGCGTCCAATTTGCATCATAAGTCATGCCTATAGAGTCAACACTCGGAAAAGCGCTGCCTGTAAATCTACCAAAGGAGATGCATCAAAGGGTAGCTCCACTTGTTAGAAGACTTGGTACTCAGCATGAGCATAAATGGATAAAGTCGCTCCTCATAGGCCTCGAGAAATCGCAGAGTCGTCGCTCAATATGCTACGATCTTTGCTCCATTCTCCTACCTTTATATCATGTCTTCCCTTCAAAGCCTGCCATCAAGGACTAGTAGACAAATCACGGACCCATAGGACGAAAGTATAGTACACCGCAGCGATGGTAGGTCTAGATGATCTCCCCATGTTGTGAACAGGACTAAGACGCCACACTTTGTCCGGACGAAAGGCAAACCACACGTAGAGAGACTCTCAACCTACGTTACAAAAGACAAGCCATCTAGACACGACATCTTCATCAGAGCCATCAACGGTCCCATTGATGAGACAGAATGACCTCTCACATCCTCAATATAATTATAGTCGGCACCAGCCCCCTCTCAACGGGAATCCTCCGCGCCCTCTCCCGCGCTAGCCCCTCCCCCAAGCCACACGCCCACAACCACGCCTCTCCAACACACTACACCGTTACTCTTCTCATCCGCCCCAATCAATCCCCGCCCCACGTCCACAATGTCCACCACCGGACCTCAGACTACACACTCTCGTCCCTCACAACCGCCTTCCAAAACCAACACGTCATAATCTCCACCCATGCAGCCGCCGACACTCACTTCCAGAAACTTCTAATCGACGCCGCCCTTGCCGCCCATGTTCCCTACTTCATCCCCTGCGAGTTCAGTTACGATACGCAGAGCGCCAAAATCTGTGATGCTTTCCCTCCATGCGCTGCGAGGGCGGAGGTACTGAGTTACCTAAGGGAGAAGAGTCAGGAGAATGAGAAGTTTCAATGGACGGGAATAGCGATGGGGTGTCTGCTCGAGAAAGGGCTAGTGGATGGACTACTGGGCTTTGATTTAGTATGGAAGAGTGCAACGATATACGGAAGTGGCGAGGAAAAATTCCCTTGTAGTACGGTTGATGGAGTTGGAAGGGCTGTGCTGGATGTTCTAAAAGGGTTGGAGGGGAGGTATGCGAGAGAATACCTGTATAGAAGTGAATTCGTGACGAGTCAAATTGAGATTTTGATGATTCTAGAGAAGGGAGGAAAATGGGATACAGGCAGGGCGAACGTCGAGGAATGTGTTAGGGAGGGAGATAGGAGGATGGAGAAAGGGTTCTTCGAAGGGGCGATGGTATTGTTGGAACGGAATGTTCTTTTTGGGGGGATTGGGGAGATGGGGCTTTGGGGGAATAATGGAGGAGAGTCCGAACTTGAGAGAGCTGTGAAGGGGGTATTTGAGAGGCTGGAGAGGGATGGGAAGGCGGATTGCGGGTGCGGATGACTGGCCTTACTCTAGGGTGCTGCTTGACTTCTGTATCTGATAGTTTTAATCATACAGAACTTTGCAAATGTAGCATTGAAATTGTAGCTTCAGGTGGTAAAAGTCCCCACTCTAGTACGATCGCTCGCTGCACAAATCTGAGAGACGAAGCTACCTGCAATCAAAACACGGATCGTGATGTAGATCTATAATTGAAGGGTAGGTAGGAATCCTAGAGTGTGCGGAATAGGAAAATAATGCCACAACGGGCAGTCATATGGCGGAGAAGATACGGTCTCTGGCAACGTATAATAAGTCAGAGCAGCATTCTATGTTGGACACACAGGATCATTTGCTGTTGGAGTTCGAGAGGAAGGGGAGGAAAAGATTTGTTTGCCGTTGATCACTTAAGGGGAGATCAAGCGAAGGGAAGTATGAAAGCCGGCCAAAAGTTAGTCCGAGATCCGGGTAGCGCTTTCGGCGTCATACCGCGGATCACAAGAGTTTCAGGCATGACAGCTGCGTACTTGACACACATTTGTATACACTTCTTTCAGGACCTTTAGCCATACGCAACCATCCCTTCTGAACAAGCAAGGTTCAGAGTGTTCCACTATGTCTGGTCTAGAGAAGGTAAATGAAACCACAAGGAAGCAATGATAAGGATCGTGCTAACGCTTTACAGTCACTGTTCAACCTTAAGGTGTGCGACCTTGCTCTTCGCTTTAGCGACCACAAGAAGAGAACCCACATGTACTGATTTACAACGTTGGTTCATCCTAGTTCACCACCAAACAACTGAATCGACAAGCCGCCAAAGCCGGGAAAGATGAAACAGCAGAGAAGAACAAGCTCAAGAAGGTCCGTTGTGGTTCTCTGGTCGAACTCAAGTGATCTACTATCAATTGCCACAGTAGCATTATTGCTCAGAGATAATAGCTAACATCGCTCCCCAAACAGGCAATACAACAGGGTCACCCCGACATCGCCAAGATCTACGCCCAAAACGCAATTAGGAAGCAGAATGAGAAGCTCAACCTCTTGAGGCTAGGCTCGAGAATCGATGCAGTGGCTAGCAGAGTACAGACCGCAGTGACGATGCGGCAGGTCACGGGTAGCATGGCGGGCGTGGTACGAGGTATGGAGGGCGCCATGAAAGCCATGGACTTGGAAAAGGTATACACACCTATATTCTCACGCACTCAAACAGTCATTGCTCGGATACTTATTGCGATGCCATTTTAGATCTCAGCTGTCATGGATAAATTCGAAACCCAATTCGAGGACCTAGACGTCGCAACCGGCTATTACGAAAACGCAACATCCCAGGCTACGGCTGTGGGCACGCCGCAGGATGATGTGGATAAGTTGATGCATATGGTCGCTGACGAGGCGGGTGTGGAATTAGGGGCGGAGATGAAGGCTCCGGAGACGGGCGTGCCGGCGGCGAAGATCGGGGCGGAGGAGGAGAGGGAGGAGGGGTTGGGAGAGAGGTTGAGGGCTTTGAGGAATTAATCCTGAATTTTTGGGAACGATGGAAATGAATGGGATTGGTAGACTCGGGCTGGCATGGCGTAGGGAGTCGAGATCGTGCTGCTGGTCCTGGGTTCTCATGTAATTGATCGAACTTTACGCGAAATGGAGGTTTCTCGCTATATCGTGTAGATTTGACCTTGATCAGAATAAAGATCAATACTTATGAATCTAAAGCATTCCATAGTGAAATACAATCTAGAGCTGTTGGTCTATAGAAGGTAATGGATCACAAGTCATGAAGAAAGCTTAGTACTACAAATCTTACGTAGTGAGAACATTCTCTTAGGGTGTTATCAAGCACTGAAAGCCCCTTATTGAGAGGATCTAACCCGCGCCAAATTCTTATTCTGATAATTAGTCGGTTGGTAGGTGTTCACTATATATGCATTACTTTGCTCCAATCCCTAAGTCTATTTCCCAAAGCAAGAAACTGCAGACTCAAGGTATGCCCATCCACGGCTTTTAAAGTATGCGTGCGTAGCTGCGTTAATCGGAACCAGCATCAGAGTCACAACATCGTCCAGAGTGCACCATTACCAAAATCTACTTTCCCAGCACTTTCGTGTCTCCGTCCTTGATCTTCCCAGCATCCACAAGCCTCTTTACCTCCTCGCTCCAGATGCTACCTACCTCATCCGCAACCTTCAAACCATTAAGCTTACTGGCCAACAGCGCCATCTCCTCGGGTTCGATCTTCGCCATCACTGCTTCCACATCGTTGAGCACATCATCGACTCTTTTAGCTCCTGCTTCTTCTCCGGTGGGAAGTAGGTAGTTGGCGTCTTTAACGCTACCCTTCAATACCCTCTTGTTTTTCTTCACCGCATTCTTGGCGGCCTCCTTTGCCTTCTTACCCTCGGCCCTCTCAGCCTTTGCGGCCTCTTCGGCCTCCTTCCGCAGCCTTTCTTGCTCCTCGGCCGCCTTGATCTTATCTTCCTTCTCCTTTTTCTCGGCTGCTTCACGCTCAAGACGTTTTTTGTTTTTGCCAGCTTGCTGTTCTTTCTTGAATCTCTTGATTCTCTCATCCCCTTGCATACAATTGTCCACCAATGCCCTCAGCCTTGCTGTATCCTCTGTCTTCTTCTTTTTCCTCGCATTATTGTTTTTCCTCTCAACGTGACGTTTTTGATCCCGGTTCTCATTGTCGTCTGGAACGTCCTCATCTTGGTACTCGAAAGAGCGCCAGCTGTCGAAGTTGTACCAGAAATTGTAGAATTCCTCTACCTCCTCTTTCGTGCTGTTGTCGTCACCCAGCTTCGGAACAGGCTGGTCTTTGCTGAATCGACCTTCGGCTTCAAAGACAGGGCTCCATGACTTGAAGAAGCCTTGCTTTTGAGCTTGTTTTTTGGAAGGAGGTTCAACACCCGCAGCCTCGTCAACGGAGTCGAATTGACGGCGTTTCACTGGGTCAAGAAGGATTTCGGTGGCTTTTTGGATGCATTTGAAGAATGAATCATCTTCGGAGGAGCCAGCAGCGGCCTTCTTGTCAGGATGATGACGGAGAACCTTCTTGCGATGAGCGCGCTTGATTTGGGATTCGGTAGCTTTATATCGATATTTGGAGAGACCGAGAACAGCGTAATGGTCTTGTCCCTATAGATAGAGTTATTACCAATGAACAGCCCCAAATTCAAAACTGGAGTAATCCTGTACCTTCCAATCCTTTGCATCCCGCTGAAGCATCAACGGATCTTCTGGCTCGCTGATCTCTCCCGCATCATCATCCTCAACCTTCTTGACATTCTCCTGTGCTTGAATCCGCTCGTCTTCGGAAAATGTGCGGTGATGGCGTTTCTGGAAGCGCTATCAGTCTGCTGCCACCCCAAGATACTTCCATTAGCAGAGAATGAAATGTCATACTCTTCTTGCATGAGCGAGGAAGTGAGGTCCCACAGGCTCAATATTTCGCTGTGTAGCAGATGAGAGCTGGCCGATGGGCTTGAAATCTTTTTCCTCCGACCAGCCCTGAGGCAAGACGGGTAATGGCAGGGATACTTGAACAGCAGCCATGGTTAAGATTGTGATTGCTTGTACGCTGAGCCTCGAATCAATGTCTTCAACTTTTTTGGACGCTAGGCATATCTTCGGCTAAATTTCGTGGACGTAAAACCGTGAGAATGAAGATCAATCTCCATACGATCGAGCGCGTCCAGTCTTCCTTGGATTTCGCTTTCGCTACATCGATGGCATTAGCAGCGTATCGCCATATCCTACGGTCGACTCGTATTGCCTTCCAAGGTACGTGTCCCCCACCATACGCTCCGACATTGTATACGATTACGCTTCTGAAGAGTTGACGCGTTCGTCCGTAACAGATGACGCCTGGATGCTCAACGCCGCCAGGGTAGAAGCTCGCTCTAAATTTGACAACAACCGGTCACTACCTGTCGAGAGTATGGATACTCAGCAAAAGATCAACGAAGCGGAAGAAGTGGCAAGGATATTGAGGCAAAATGTTGTCCAGGGCCAGAAGGTAGAAGGTACTGGGGTTGAGGATAAAAGATATCGTACGTATGACCTTTACACCGAGACTCTGGTGCAGTACGGCTACTACAATCGATGGATGGAACTTGAGTGATGAAATACTGCTAATTTCATAAAAATCTGCAGGACTTCGAATTCACGACGAGACTGAGAAAGGTGACAATGAAACCATCAAGAAGGGGACAGACGTGGCTCCCGCTGGCAATGCCTGCTGTGGCGGCGCGTCTGAACTCGCCCACCGTTAAGCAGATCCTTGATCGAAAGCTTCGAAAATCAACGGCCATATTGTCCCTTGGTCTATCCCGCGCCCAGATGCTGCTACATACTGCCCATTCGATGAGACCTCTGGAGGCGATTCCAAATCGTCTGAATAGGTTAAGGACTACCATCAGAGACGGCGAGCAAGGCATGTGAGAGTCTTCCTGTGCATGGACCTATCACAGTCACAAAATCGAAAGCAATTGTCCCAAAAGTCTAGTATCCACGACACGCCCAAACAAGGTCCGAACTATAGATCAATTTTGACCTCGGTCGCTTTCTAATTTTCTTTGACTCTCGCTCTTTAACTCGCGATGACCTCAAAACTAAATTGCAGCCAAGATTGGCTGATACAATTGTGGACGCAGCAGTGGTGACACATTCAACCTTTTGCAGGGGCGACAGAAATATCTGAAACATCGATACGTCGATTTGAGGGAGTCAAGAATGTAAGAGAAGGCTCTTGTAAGCTTACCCACTGCTTGCAGCTTCCGTACCATCAGTCGGGAGTCTCAAGATGGACCAAGTCGAACAGTATGCGTTTCAAAATCTTCTAGCGGTCGATTGGCGACTATGACGGGAGGCATTATCGGGATGACGGTGTATTGGTGTGAGTTGGGGCCCTGTTCTATCCATGCATGGCAGCAAAAACTCTAGCTGGCCTGGGCCCGAGTAAGTTGTTACTGAGCACCAAATATAGCCTAATGATTTATTGCATTGCTGTGTGTGGCTTGGGAATTGCTGGCTTTTCGGGAATTACCAGATCCACTGATTATTTATAATTTGGCACTTCAGTATAATAAGCGCGAGACGTGTAGGTCAAGACGCGCTCGTTTTAGTCTATGTCGAATGCACTTATGCGACGAACCTTGTATTACGATTTGGACCTCCTGATTGGAGGTCGCTACAAGATTCAACTCTTGTCCGTTTGGGATGCGTAGAAAACCCGGTAGAGAAGAGCTTGCTTCAAGGCATCATGGTAACACTTACAGCCATTCCAACCTTAGAATTTGAGCAGTCTTGTTCAAGCGCAAAGGAGTACGCATGAGAGCATGGTCTTTGCAAGGTCTATCATCAGCTTGGAAACCGAGAAAAATAGGACTGCTGCAAGCTTACATGAACGTCAATGGCTTATATGGCTGGTGTTCACACCTTTTTTCGAGTAACTTCATCTAAAGACTTGTCATTATAGGGAAGCTTCCACCTCATTTGGATTCCCACTGTCTGCAAATACACACAGTTTTGATGCTTTATCAAGATTGCTAGAAGACTTGACTGCTGCTTGAACTCGAACATTCCGATACCTACGAGTTTAGTAGAAGTGCTTTGCATGCAAGAAAACCTCTTATTGGCTTTGCTAAATATGTCTTGGTCAACTGCGTCAAGTGGAAGCCAGATTGCTATTGGTATCCTTGCCATCGGCATTAGCATCATCACTATTTGGCAAGGCCATCGATTTTGGAAGGTGTGGAAGAAGCATTATAGTCAGCTTAGGGTCTCCGCAGGTATTTGTTGCCGCAAGTTTGTAGGATGGACAAGCTTGACAATTCTCTAGACATTGAGCTTGGTATATCACCCTCGCACTCGCCCTGTCACGATCATGATCTAGCTCAAACTGCTACATCTTTCGCCGCTATCACACATGCTAGGCCATATCCGCCTGCGTCGAACAGCCGGACAGCCTGCCCTCCGACCGGAAATATCGCTCAAAGTGGAGAACCTATCTCGCCTCTAGACCTCAATGATCGTAAAGAAAGCCTGGCGAACTTGGCAGATCTTTTCGAGGCATATGTGATGATACCACGGATACGACCGACTTCTTCATGCCTAGATCTCGATCTGAGCCCACGCTCAAAGCCTGCATTGTCAAAAAGTTCAAGAAGCCTCGATGACATTCGAATCGCGACACCTTCAACCGAATTTCACAGATACGAGCATAATCATATCGACTGTCTCAACATTAGTAAAGCTGCGACAGCAATTTGAGCTACCAATAACGGATCAACATTTTCCTGTTACCCGTCTCGTTCGCACGCAAAGCTTCCACGGCAAACGTCTTTTACGCTTATCGTCATTACCAATCTCAGTGGTTGCTGGGCTAGTCTGGGTCAAGTTTTTGCTTTGGGAAGTAGGGAAGCGCGGCAACTTGCTTCCGGGGTCTAGGATATTTAATCTACGTGGGGTTTCTAGAGGGTTTCTGGCAACTGTGTCCCCAAAACTAGTCTGCTACTGTCGCCTTCGGGAGGCTTATGCTAGTTACGTATGTCAGAGCTTAGGCCATCCTCAGCTGAACATGAATGCTGTTGTTCAGTGATGCCAAAAGCTGACAGTGAAGATCCAAGAGGAGCAACGCGCGCTGAGTTGCGCACCCCCTGCTTTCACCAAGGGCTGTTTTATATCATTCCAGCCCTTGGTTATACGATCACAACATCTAGTCAAGCTCAGCGGAAGTCTCTCGGAGGAAATTGGCCTTCTCGTAGCCAGAAGTACTGAAAGCTCGCAAGAAATTTATGCAGGCCCCGCACGTAATGCAACTACCGATATGCATAGATGGAATTACCGATATGCAGGGAGGCGCAGAAACAGCCCCGACTGTCTCAGACCAGCGACTTGATATTGCATAATCATGACTCATGGTGCGAAAGGATCGAATATAGATTGATTGAAAACTGTCTCGGAAGTGTCAACAATGCTTTGGACTACTGATCAGATATGTAATCTACAGCTCCAACCAGTGGTAACACGTCATGAAAGACATCTTTTCCGACTTCTGGATGGACGGCTTCGTAGAATCATCTGCCAGACGGTGCATCTTCATATCCTTACTTCATGGAGTAAATGAGCTAAATACTTTGGGCATAGACTAGCTGCCAGAACTTTGCCTGCACGACGTTTGCCAAAGGCGTTTGCCTTTCAATGTATAAGCCGGACCACGCGACGATGAGGAATATAGGCATGCCGTGCTGCTACGCAGCTTTTGTTTCAACGTGAATGATCGTTACCTACCTTGATGGTAGTTGCTACGGTCAACATTGTTTCGTCGACCCAATAGGCACACTTTTACTAGTCGCCCGTTCCCCAGACTTATAGCTTACCATGGTTCCAGCTTCATCAATTGCCTCCAATTCCACGCGGACCATGGTCAACATCGTCTTTGGCGCTGTAGCTAGCGCCATACGAAGTATTTCACAAAACAGCAAGGCTATATATACATTGGCAAACCAACTCAAGAAACTCGGAGAAGTCGTCAATTATATATACACCTCAACCTCCATCATCGCTGTCTTGGTATGAGACTGACTGCTGTGCACTCTAGGCTTGGAGTACGGTCTGGGTACTGTCTATCTACGCTAGAAGAGATGGGCAGTCAGATCAGCAGCTCCACCGATGGGCCCCACGAACCCTTTCCTGAGCAACTCGAGTCTCTTGCTATTCAGGAGTTTACAACCTCGACCGCTGAGTCGGAGGTTATTCCGAGCTCTGATCAAAGCGGTCCGCCTAACTCAACTGCCCTTGCAATGGGTAACGTCAATAATGCAACCACCCATGGAAAACATCCCCGTGAGCCAAACGTTCCAGTATTGGATACTGGAAACTATGCCCCTACGGCGTCCTCCATTACGACGCTCTTAATAGACAGCTGGCCTAATGAGTCTTCTCACCAAATCCGTGGGATAGTTGCCCCAGAATTGACGACATCTTCCGTTCCCGGAAGTAGTCAGCGATAAAAGGGATGCGTGGGATACCAGAATCGCTCAAAAGAGTCTGATATGACTAAACAGTCATAGTCTGCGTCAGACTTCGCTGCAGTCGAAATACACGCGATGCGGGATATCGAATCGCACCTCGAGGTAGCTTCTGGAAGGATAAGGATGAGACATGACATCTCTAGCGAAACCGGCGCCAACATAGAACACGGCTGGGCAATGAATCGGCTTCCTCCAGCTCCTATTAGGGGCCATTTCACATAAGTTCGCCCAGAGTGGCAAGAAGTTGGAGCACAAGCTGTGTATATGAGGTGAATATCTGCTGTTATATCGCCCCACAACATCAATTGAAATCCGAAGTAAGATTTGGGACTCTCATTATTGGACCTCCGTACTTAGTGAGCCTTCTACCGGACAATACTACACATTTTCAGCCCCGTCATACCGATATGCTATCAATAGAGTAACTTCAGCCTAGCCTATAAAACATTCTGCCTAAACCTTGTCTTGAGGATAGATTTCGCCCATGAGAGGAAATGCAGGCTCGGCTATAGGTTATTACCCCACAACTTTCCGCCTGTGCATACCCCTCATTTGTGGAATGTCATATCTCCAAGCGTTTGCTTCTGCGCATGTCGCTTCACTATCCGGACCGTACACAAACAGCAGCTTACATCTCAAGCGTTGAGATGCGGTATGGTTCCCACACAAGCATAGATTCTCCAATGGAACCGTATCTTTGATCCGTTTGGATATGATGTCCCGACTACTTAAATTCGCCCAATTGTCATCACGTCCAGTATTGTTTATTCTTTTGCACTCTGCTCTAGTCACGACACTGAATCAATCTCTTAGTCAACCGTCCCCTTACCATACTTATTAAATTCAAGCTTGAACGAGAGCTCCGATCTTCACATCCGGGGTAAATATGGCATCATCAATCTTGACGCCAATTCATGTCAGATGACTGCAGTAGACACTTGCATTACTTGCTACATACGACTATGAGGAAAGCATACCCGGCGCAGCCTCGTAGTCAAATTAGTTCCGACAATCCCCCATCTGACGTTCAAGATGCACGAGAAGGAGCCTGAATTCGTTGACATTATAAGGATACCACCCCCAGATATCGTCCGTTGATAAGTTAATGAAGGTGAATGACGTGATTTTTCTTCTGAGTGGAGCTGTAAATCATGAATTCCCATGGCTACTATCCGAAGTTTTCTGTCTCCTGCAAGCGCGGACTCATCCAGACCTCATGACCCTGTTTTCGAGAGAGCCTCCGATATTAATCGAACCCTATTGGTCATGATAGCATCAAGACCAGCTTCAGCTTGTATCTGTTGAGAATGAACATTAGGCTCTTTCTACGAAGTTCTCGAAGCGAACTTACTAAAGCACATTCAGGCTCGTCATTCAAATTCCCATACGTTCCTACCACTAATCCTGAGTCCTTTGCGTATGTCAGAAGTCTCGGACACATCACAAATGGGTCTGAAAGCATCACTATGCCGGCTAGATTCCACGCTTGTGCAAAATCAATGGCTCCCTTCAAACTGCCAGCTCTGATGTCACCGGCCGGGACAGAGCCAGCTTTATTGATGAAGAGTATTGGAAATGTCTCTTGCTTGCAAGCTAGCAGAATGCAAATTTCAGGGCTGAAAGAAGAAAGGGTGATATTCCGATTACCACACAGCCGGAGGATCATGCTCAGAATTGTATCGACGTAGAAGTTGAGTTCCATTGCGTAAAGTTCCATCCCACGGTCTTCGGCTTCCCAAAGCATGGGGTACTTTATCTCGATGTTAAAAGCAATGGAGTTGGGTAATTCGGTAAGAAGTTGCTCCAAAGTCGATGAAACTTCCTGAATTGAGCAACCCCTAATGTTACCCTTAATGTTGTTCTGTAGACCCTCTTCAGTGTATTTCATACGCTCGATCAATTCTTGGCTCCGGTCGTTGTACGCGCTGAGTGAACGCGAACGTTGCTTTGGACCTCTCTTCGGAACTTGTGAATGACTGAAATGCATAAATTGATCGAATGTCAGCATATGCAAAGGTACATCTACCCCTGTTTCCATGACCAAAAAGTCATGGAAGATCACCGGAGTATAGTCCTTCGTCAGCTGTACATCAAACTCAACGCAAGACGCACCCAGATTGTTTGCGGTAAGGAATGATTGAACAGTATTCTCTCCGAGCTGGAGATGCGTCCGGGCAATGGAATTTGCGCCAAATCCTCGGTGTCCTACGACTTGAGTCGAGCCAGGTTCCCAGAATCCAGGCGATGCTCTGGGAAGGTTTGAGCATTGTGGCAACAAGGGTGAAACGATCAAAATGCTGGTCGTCACCGTGCCAATATAAGCCATAGGATTGTTGTCTAGGAGGGGGACGGTGAAGTCCCTCATAAGGCTCGCTCGATGATGTGCGAATCCAGCAAGGAGGTTTTCCAGAAGGATAATACCAGTCCCGATAATTTGCATGCCTGAATCGTGGACAGAGCTGGTGCAGAAAACCTGAAAGACTAAATGAACGTTTTCAAGGTCTTCAGTAGTAGTAAAGTGCAGGGGTTTGTTGATCATGTCGTCCCGAATTGGCAATTTAATGCTATAAGTGGTGGTAGACCTGATTCCCCCACTTTTGATTATCACACCGAGTTCCGTATTGTTACTTGGATTAGACGGTTGTCTGTCCAAGTTGACAAATTTGAGGTTAGATCTCGTATTGGAGGGGCCTAGTGTGACGAATAACTGGCTGCGGTCGCGTGGCAATCGATAGAAAGATGGGGTTGTTTCTGGCGCTTCTAGCCGAGATGCTGCTTTGATCTCTTTCTTCAACGTACACCTCAAACTGTCTCCGGGCCGTACCATACCAGCTCGCAGGATTTTACTGCTCAGCGGATTTTCGTAACCTCCAAATTCAGAGGCAAAGAGCAATTCTGCCACCTTCCTGTGGCCTCTGAAAACAGCGTGCTCCTTCTCGGTCCAACCAGCAAGATCGCATAGTCTCCTTTCCGCTCCTGCTTCGAGAAGGATTTTCACAATGGGTAAATGTCCGTTGATACAGGCAATGCATAATGGTGTCCAGCCGTTGGACGTCTCTGCTTTGTTCAATAGATCGTTACTCATAGTAGCCGATGCCAGAATAGCTTTTACAACATCTTCGTGTCCGTCTCGCGCTGCAAGGTACAGGAGAGACGGTTCTGACAAGTCCATGGCGCCTGTATCGGCTGTTGGTGTTGTCATATTGAGAGTAGGATACTAGCAATACATACAATCCGTAAAGTCGACGAGCACCTTCCAGGTCGGATGAAGAACCTCTTTGTGTCCTCACGGTTGGAGTCGCGGGCTGTCAGTGAAGAGAGCAAGTTACAAATCCTTAACCCCTCGCGACCTGTCGTAAGCAAACTTTGTGGCTAAGTAGCCATCCCTGATAGACAACCAGCTGATTGGCTCGAGCTTTTCAACTTTGCTCGAAGCACCTTGGATGAGGACAGCGATTTTTTCAGAAAATATGAACATATCTGATGGTGACTTCCCAAGCAGGTGTTGAAACCTCGGGACTGAACGAATCGCAATAAGATGAGCAAGTAATTCACTCCGCGCTTAACTTTGTCAGGTGTGAATCAGTTTTCTATCTATAGAATTAGACGCTGCTGGCGTTTGGTCGTCGCATTGTAACCTTACTCCAACAACCTCTACTATAACCTTCAACGCGGCGCAATTTCATTTCAACATGGAGCAAAACCTGTACATCAGCCGCGTTCGACATCAAGACAACTTGACAGATTGTTCAACACATATATGTGCAGGTTGACCAGAGGATCAGCGACGTCGAGGAACTGCTCAAAGTACAAGCCGCTCAAATGCAAGCTGGTCAATTCAATCAACTGGGTAACTCCTACGGACATCGATCATCTTACCCAAGAGCATCACCGCTGACCCGAAAGCATACGCAGCATCTGTCTTCTGGGAGTCAAGAGGGTGTTAGAACGCATTTCATTCAACATGGTGCATTCCGGGCAGTAATTTCCACTTACAACCCAGATCCTCAACACCCAGTCTTGTTGACCGCATTTTCGGACGATCATTTGTTGGCTATGCGGGTCTCTCCTCCGTCAGTGCCGATGTGATACCGAGCCATGTGAAAAGAGTTAAGCTGCTCACATCAGTGTCGAATATTGGTTTCCGCTTGGTTTTGCTTGATCCAAGATCATGCGTTTCCCAATTAGCGTATCAAGCTCAGATGGGCCCCAGTTTGAGCTGAGCACATTACGAAGAGCTCTGGTCTCCACGCAGTGTGTCAAATAATCATTTTGGGACTCCATGGGAGACCTCGAGGAAGAAACTCCTCTCCATCCGGAGGACGTCAGTATTACAAATGTGACGGGCCGCACACCACCAGCTTGGGCAGCACGCCGAGGAGATGATCGAGCAACAATAGCACTATTAAGCCATGGTGCGGGTGTAAATACATTGGACGTACAGAACTCTGGTATCGTGAGGCACGTCGCAGATAGGAGCTACGTTACTTGCGTTCGCTTGCTGCTCGAAGCTGGTGCGAACCTTGCTTCGGCACATGGCTTTAGAGTCGGAAATCTGTTGAACGTTGCTGCTCGGAATGCTCCCGATTCCTCGGTCCTGAAGACTCTCCTGGATGTCGGCGCCAGCGTTGACTCGTGTGGAATCGACGGCACGACAGCTTTGAACCATGCCTCACGAAAAGACAACGTAAGCTTTGCCACTCTCCTGCTCGAGCATGGTGCAAAGGTCAACGCCGTATCAGCAGCTGGTCAAACGCCCCTGACAACCGCAGTCGCATACAATAGTCACGATTTTTTGAGACTGCTTTTAGACCGGTGGTTTGAGTATAGCGAATACCCTCGCCTCACTGGTCCTCATTTGCTTCAGACCGCGGCACTCTACGCCGATATCGAAAGCATTACGATTCTGACGAATACAAATCATTTCCATCTGGAATACGACTCTTCCTACACCCTCAGCGAGTCCATGAACCGCCTTAATGAGCGGCCAGATGTGACGGACAAGCTCGTTCTTGCATTCGATGGATTTATTGGTACCTTCAAGCATGGCTCGCCCTCGTTTGGCTACCACGATACTTTAAGCCTGATGGAATCTGGCTTGGCGTACTCAGATGCGAGCATTTCTGATAGCGAGGTCTTTAAAAAGATCTCAAGCCCCCATAAATGTTGACAATAGCTGAACCTATTACCATAGGATCTGCTATGATCATTAGGGACATCAATGAACCTGGAAGAATCTTCCTAGAGCTCTTTGATGCGGCCTGTTAAACTATTTTTAGGGACTCGCTGACGAGTCTTGGAGGAAGTTCGCTAGAACCACCAAGAGGTGGACACCAGGCCGATGGTATAAAGGGCAGACCTTCTGACACCGTAAGATACTTTTCATATGGCGTAATTCCTAACAACGAGCGTATAGGACGGACTTCGAAATATATATCTCCTATATCGAGCTGTCGCCAACGTAGTTAGGCTCTGATTTATGCTAGAGCAGTATATCAAAGTGAAGATTGGCTCTGCACCAGCCCCCCTTCGCAATGCTGACATAGGCAACCAGATTGGATTTTTCCACTATTACGAAAGCGAGATCTTTTGCCACATCCAGTAAGTGGTTAGCCGGCGACACGAGCGCGTGTCCTGGGTCAATCAGCGGCTAGTAGCAAGTCTAAAATAGAATGCCGCAATGTCCTGCGTCAATCCGAGGCTGGAAGCAAGTTTGAGGTGCCGCTGTAGGCCTTCGGTACTAGTGCTCCAGCGGGCGTTGCTTCCCTATCGAAAGCCTTTGCGACTAAGAAATCCGATGTCATCAGAATCACAGGTTCATCGATAGCTTTGCTCTGTGATAAGGGGGATCGAAATGTAAGAAGATAAATATTTTGATCCTGATCCAGCACCACTTCTTGCCAAGAGATTGAAGCTGTTACGGTCAGCGTCAGGTTAGCCCAGCCTTGTAAATCTGAAGTCGAAAGAAGTCGCGAAGGGTTCTACCCCTGCTGTATGGGTCGAGGGCTAATGCAAGTTTTGAAGAATCTCTACCTCCAGTAGGTTGACGTCTAAAGACCGTCAGTGGTTTTATTGGCTGGAATTTGTGTGGAAGGACTGTCAGTATTCGTACTGGCTTAAGTTTGCGTGATATGTAGGTAATGGGGGAATTTTGCACTGGAAATCTATGTGCTCATGGTGGGGCTGGGAGAACGCATTCATGTTTTATACGCTGACCTATCCCATTTCTAGTAATCGCTGGACTCGGGGTCTGGTGGTTACCTACTGTTTGGTGTTGCACAGCCTTCGTGTTGGCGCGGCCCAAGACTCAACCCAACTCAATTACAGCGCGGCGCTATTAATCAAAAACGCTATAAAGTTTTAAACAGGCCACTAGAGATGACGACTGCTCAAATAGGATAAGAGGATACAGATACTCCTAGAGTACGGGAAGGTTGGGGGTGTCGTGCTTTGTGCGAATGCTTCCATTCGTACTCGTACGCACTGCGAATACCGTTGGTTGCCTCACTTCTCAGACGCTTCGCCTAGTCCTTTTGGGATAGCTTCATCTCTTAGCTCCAAACTAATATAAATCAGGCTTAGCTGTACTAAATCCCGCGCTCGGGCGGGTGTCAAACCCTAGTCCCGGTTGAGGCGCAAGCCTTCCCGGCTTCAGCTGAATCTTCTATTATCGGTAATACTAAAGTACTGCTTCAAGCACACTTCTCAAATTACGGAAAATTAGATAAAATACGTCAGATATCTGAGGTCAATCCCATGCGCCTGTTTTGAGCTGTCCAGATGCGCCTAAGATGGCATTCCCCACTAATAAGTGCGACGTACAAAACAGAGGTCTTGTATTATTCGTTCTGGCTAAACCACCTAGCGTGCCTCTCTTTCTTAGCCTACCTCCATAATCCATAATTCCTCTGCCTACGATCTCACCCACTGGGCGCCATAAAAGGCCTTGTGTCCCAGGTGCAATGGCTTGCTCATTGCCAGGACTGACCTTGGTCTTATTCATAACTTCAAACTCCAAAAAGAACGAAACCCTTGACAGGCTCCCCACACCTACGCAATGCCTCTCGATATCTCTTCGAACTCGACTGAAATCCTCATGACCGCTATCTACGGCACCGCTGCAACAATTATAGGAGTCGTTGGTATCTACCAAGGCCGCCGCGCATGGATGACGTGGTATGCGCACCATCACGGCCAAGGGAACCATGCTGCGAGTAGATAGCCTCGTCGCCTTTTGATTCCTCAGTTACGTGCTGACTATGATTGAGACATTGAGCTCGGTCAATCCTTGTCCCAACCTACCGCGCTGCCCTTCGGAAGCAATGAACGTGGTGCCACGATATACTCGTCCCACATTACATATGAAGAGCATCCAGTGGCCGTATCTGTGCTTACCCAGGCTGCTGAAGGCGACCATGTCATTGATGATCAAAACCATGCCCGTACTCCTTCTCCCTGGCGAGAAGCATGGTCAAGTCAGTCACCAAGCTCTCTGCCACACATCATGGTTGAGAGACATGAGGTCGCAGCTTAGCCTGATCCAAGCATGAGAAAAGGGGATACACCAAAGATCTAGAAATTATGCTAGGGTATTTGTAAAGCCGTTGAGCGGCAAGTTTCCTACCAGGACTTTGTAGGCACTTTCATGTTTAAGATGTTGGCTTGATATAGAGTCCTGATAGGGAAATTAATCGCAACATCTGATTGGAAACTCGATATGTTGTTTTTTTGAACTGTGAAATTCTTGTCAGGGCCAAGTCTTTTTTTATAGCTTTCGGTAGCTGTTATTCGCAATCGTAGACCGCCAAGGCTTCCATTCGCCGACCTCATAAGCCTTAATTACCCGGCTACCTCTTCCTTTGAGGATGTAGGAGAGGGGAATAAGAATAAAGTCACGAGCATCTGAAATATAATGGAGTATGCCCCGTGCGCTTAGGATCTCAAATATACATTGCTCAAACCGCAAACTAGAGATCTGACTATTTAAGGTTGTCTCACAGGTTGTTAGTGTAGGGGTGACAGGCCAGTGGGCGCGATAGCCTGCAATAGTCAGGGTTTGCGCGTCACTAATAACTCCCTAATCTCTAGTCTCAAAAATCCAGTCCTCCTGCCTACCCCTGCTCCTGCTAAGCGACATCAGGAATCGCTTTGAGCCGGCTTCAAAACTACCATTAGCCTACTACACTGACCAATCGGTGGTGTTTTAGTCTATTCCGCAAGCAGGATTCCCCCCCACGGATTTCCCTATCTCGGCCTAGATCCCCCCTAAAGAAGAGGCTTGCCACCTATGGTCTAGGGGCCATTAGGGCCCGATAGGGCCCCCTAGCGAGCTGCTAAGAGATCCGCGCAGCAGGGCCTGAGCTATGGTACCTCATTCGTCGTTGCCACGCTGCAGCATCGTACCTTGCGTACATCAGGTCAGAATGTTTATAAATTCAGGCACAACCCCGAATATGATGGCCATGGTCGCTCCAGCATTCTGCTTCTCCATTTCATCGACGCTTGATTCCCTTGAAGCGTATCTCTTAAATCCTTCATCCTCGAACAATGCCGCTGGACATCTCTTCGAACATGGCTCAGAGCCTTATGACAGCTATATATGGCTCCGCTGCAACGATCATAGGCGCCATCACTGTATACCAAGGCCGTAGAGCTTGGTTGATGTGGTATAACTCCCATCATACAGGAGCAGACCACCCTGTTGGTGCGTTTCCACGTGTTTTGCATTTTACCAGCCTTGTTACCATAACTGACTCGGCATCAGATCTTGAACTGGGGCCGACTATATCTTCCGCTATTACCGAAAGGTCCGAGAACCTTCAACACTCAGACGTCAACGCAGTTGAGGCTCCTAGTCATCACAGCACCGTCTCTGCCCCAAGTCCTGCGCTCATACAACCTCACCAAGCTGTCGTTCTAAATGATGACCACGTTGCTATGACACACAACGCACAAGCCGCACTTTAGTTGTTGATTGATGTGATGTCTAACACGTCTGCAAATACGCACCATGGAGCTTGGAGCCTGATAGCTCCATAACGCCGACAGACATCAACCGTGGACTCAGTACTGATGAAAGCTTTAACGAACATTTTCTTTTTGCGGGTACAGAGTATGTTAAACCTCAATTTTGCATAACGAAACGAGATGGGGAGTTGGGCGAGGTTGAAATAAGTTATAGCACTGGCACCGGCGCCCGCTCAACGGCGCTCATTGGCGCGTAAATATACCTTACGCTGGCAAGCTAGCTTGGAGTTTAGTGGATGTATGTTTTGAATCTATCTGTGAACCAAATATTTCTTTCCCATACCGTAGTTTGGTTATAATGGGCATACTAAGGTATATATTCATTCCTGCCCTTACTGTCTAAGCATTGAATTCTTTAACGCCTTATTCTATATTCATCCAGCACCCACCTGCCGAATCATCACAAACTTTTCATAAGTCTCTCTTCTAACAGAGCCCGCAACATTGAGCCTATACCACTACATACCTTTCTGCAAACCAGATTCATACTCTTCCAACGAGCCTCTTTTGCACTCTGCCCAAGGATACTAAGGGAATCCTCGTATCATTCACTCATCCCATCGCCTGCTCTTGCATTGACAGTGAAAACAAGCAGTCAACCCTCTTTCAAGAACTCAATGACCTCCATGGGAACGTATAACATGCTTTTCCACATCCTGTACAATACAACTCAACATTGCCTGCAAATGCATCCCAATAACCTCCACGTATTCCAAAAAGATCAAGGGTCCTCGCACGAACGACTTTTCTTTCAACCATCAACAACTCTACCTCACTATTCCATTCCAAATCCACAACCCATGCACTCTCCCACTAACTCAATCTCCCACTCTCCGGCCACCCCCCAACAGCCGCCCAGAACCCTCTCCCATCCAACCTCCTCCCCAATCTTTCACCATCTCTAGGCAACGCCCTCACCCCCTCCTCCTCCATCAATTCCAGCACCCACTTCTCATACTGCAACCCCTCCCCCTCCCTCCCCTCCCTCCCCTCCCTCCCCCAACTCAAAATCAACTCCCACCAATCATAAACCCTCAAATCACAAACAATCCACCTCCTCCCTCCCACCCCGCCCCTCCCCCCTCAAAACACCTATGCACCGCAACAATCCCTCTCGCCACATCCCTCCCACTCACCAAATGCACCCCCCCCTTCCCCCTCACCTCCTCCTTCGTCCTCGCCACCCTCCCCACCCACCCCCTCGGTTGTCTCTCCCCTCCATACAACCCCGCTAAATTCAAAACACACGCCCTCCCCCCCAGCACCGCTAATAACTCATCCTCTGCCACAGCCCGCGCGTTCCCCTTCTCATACTCCGAACTCGAATCGTTCCACCCTTTCCCCGTGAAGATCCCTGTGGAACCGAGTTGTATCCACCGCGTCTCCGCGGCTGAGGGATGGGTGTGCGCGTATAGGGAAGTTAGGGATTTACTCTGCCCGGGGCCTTTTAGAGGGAAGGTTATTAAGACGGTTTTTGCGCTGGGGAGGTTTTTGTAGGGAGAGGGGTCGGTGGATGTGGGGGTGAAGGTGAAGGGGATGGTATTGTTGTGGCCGGTGCGGGTTGTGGCGGCGTAGGTGAGGGAGTGGGATTGCAGGAGTGGGAGGAGGAAGGTGGATGTCCAGCCGGCGCCGAGGATGAGGATGTCGACGGATGAGGGGGGGGAGGTGGTGCGTGGGGAGGGATGGGTGGTGGGGGTGGTGAGTTGGGTCATTGTTTTCGCGGGGTGGGGGGAGGTAGTGGTGGAGGGGTTTGGAGATTAGTGTATGATTCTGAATCTGAATTGGTTGGTATTGATATAGATCTTCTACGGTAGGTCAAGGTCTATGTAACGTGAAGGTATTAATCTGGTAGAGTTCCAGGAGAATAACTCGTTCGCAGTAACATGCAGATAATGATGTCATACATGCATTAACGATGCGTAAATCCAAAAACATCAATTAACCTTTGTATAAGAATTGAGCATAAATCAAACACAAGGAAGCGTAACAGCGGCTATGAATCCGCGGTTTAGAAAGCTTAGAACTATTGAGCCGCAATCTAATTCGGAATAGAATTCGTAAAACCCAACCCTACCTTATCCTATATACCAACCCTCAAAAGCATTCTCGGCGAAAGGTACCTTACCTACAAAATCGTAGACTTACATTCATCCATCCCATTCCCACGAATTCATTCATTCATACTCCATCCCCTTCCTTCCCTTAATCCCCAATCCAATAATCCCATAGCAGCACTGCCTTTGCTTACTACCTTACATGCCAGGACCCACGATTAGGAAGCACTGAGATACCTCAAATTAATGTGGGAATCAGCGGCGTAGAGGGTAGTAATATGGGATATACCGAAGAGGTGAGGCGTTGGCGCGTATATATATCAGCACTATGTGAGAATGTCATCCGCAGTCTTCCGGGCAATACCTTCAGGGCTATGAATAAAGGATAATGGAGATGAGATGGTAAGGTAGCAGTGTCAATCTTTCAAAGAATCGTATTTGAATTGTTACAGCATGAGGCGTCATGAGGCCGTGGCTCATTGCTCCCTCAAGGGTCAAAGTAACTAATAATACATGGCAAATGCCCTCCTAAACCACACCACCAAGCAACCAACCGATCATACGCCCCAAACGCCACCAAAAATTCACCTGTTTTCCTTACTTTGCCGATCCAGTATGCTTGTTATCAGCTCCCCCTTTTCTGCGCCTACCACTCCTGGCTGAAAGGACCTCACCACCACTCCTACGACTAAGACTAGCCTGCTCACTAAGACGGCGAAGTACACTTTGGATTCTCATTCTCAAAACTCCGTTCCTACTACTCGTCGTGCTGCCGGTCTTGAGTCGCGAAGCCCGACCCGTCGCTGCCAAAAGGGGGCGCGCCAAGGAAGGGCTGCTGAGCAGAAGACGTGCTAGCATTCTGAGACGAAGGATGGGGGTTTGAGAAGGAGTGGCCGGGAGTGTAGACGTCGCTGTAGTGGGCGAGGTCTTCGCTGTTGTTCTCATTGTGGGTGGTCTCCTGGTGGGTTGAGCTGGAATTGGATGTGGCAGGAGGTTGGCAGGCGTCGAGATCAACCATCGAATCAAAGGTAAAGCCATTGGCATCGATATCGTCATTTCCGTCGTGAGCGGCGAACCCGTCTTTAAAGAAATGAATATCATCTTCAATGGACGCATCAGCTGCAAATAGACTTGTGAAATCAACGTCAGACAGAGTAGATTCGCCGTATATAACTGGATCGCAGCTGCGTTGCGAATCGTAGGCCGAATCGACGCATGACATGCTTCCTTGGACTGACACTGCAGGTCGCACAACATCGCAGCAGGATGTTGTGTCATGTCCGGGGAAGCTGTCAAGGCGTCGAGACCTAAACTGATTGTCGCTGGCGTTGAGGATTCCGAGTAGGTGGCTGTTGAGGGAGATGAGAATGAGGTGGATGAGGCGCGAAGGGAATGTTGGGGTGTTGGTAGGGCGAATTGGTAGTCGTCAAACTCCTTCTTGATTATTTGGTCATGTTCGAGGAGGTCTTGTTCGAGAGGTGGCGTGGATACACCGGGTGGCGACGACCCTCTCTTGATGGCTTCCATCTGGGCAGTCATCTTGGCGACTTGTTGGCGAAGGAGCCATTTCTCATGCTCGACAGTCATCAGTTGCTGCTTGAGAGCTGCATTCTGCTGTTCTATAGACTGCTTCTCGCCTTCAAGCTTCTCAACCTCTTGTCGCTTACGCTCACGTGATGATTGGGCTGCTTGACGGTTTCGCAGGACTCGCTCGATGCGCCGCTGCTCCTTTTCATCTTCCGTCTTTGCTCGTTTTCTAAATCTATCGTAAGCAGATGCGCAATCGTTAAGCATGATTGCGATGTCATACCGTGGAGGGAGGTTTGTCTTTGGCGTGGGTAGTTCCTGACCCCATGATTTCCTCTTCTTTGTTGGTTTCCTAGATTCTCCATCCTCGTCTCGCTCCTCCTTGACGCTGTACAAAGACTCCGGTGAGGTAGGACCCGGAGTCATCAGATTGGTATCTGATAGCGAGACGGTCGCTTGAGGAGGGTATGACAAATCTCGTTGGCCGAAAGCCATCGCTGGTGAGAGGGTATTGGCCATGATGTAGTTAGGTGTACTTCAGGGAGCACTTCACAGCCACAACACTATCCGAGGCTGAAATATGTTTCGACTTGTTGTGTGCGAAGCGTTAGTCGAGGAGGGCGGAGGGTTACTGTTGAAGGAATTCGCTGCCTGGCGAAGCCGCTAGCAAAGAGGACACATCGCCTTTTCGCTCTTCCGCCGGGAGTGTCCGGCTGCCGTCAGTTAGGCAGAAGTATTTGTCCCTCGTATCGTCCTTGATGCTTGATGATGAATCTTGGAACGAGGATGTCTCCCAGAATGATGGATAAACAAGGAGTTGTAATGACTGGATGGAGAATCGGGTGGAATGATGGAGAGAGGAAGGGACACCCGGGTTTATGTAGCTGAGAGGGAAAGGAATTCAGGGGAATTGGTGGGAATTTGACTAAGCCGTGCTGATACTTAGCCCCAACCCTTCCGATCACCCGCTAAACCATCTCGAGCTTAGCCTGTTCCAAAAATTGCATCAATCCGAAACGACTGTTAGCCCGCCTGCCTCTCGCATTACTTTCCGATCTGCATGCGCAGTCATCATCTAAAATGATGGACATACACCTACGTAAGACGCACAAGATTAAATGCAATGCAGCTGCCCCATAGGGCGTCCTTCCGCGAGGCTATGGCTGTCAAAAACCGTTGCGGCCCCCATTGGTGGTCATACGAGTACGAATCATCTTTTCCAGCAAGCAACAAAACAGCGACAATGGGCGTGTGAACCTATGTTTCACTGGAGCGGCACAATTAAATGCTGGGAAATGCTGGGAGGCCTTGAACAAAATCCAGCATTGATGTGGTGACTTCTTTCATCCCTTCATGAACACCTGCTTGTGTTCATGGCTTATCGTGATCAAGCGCGGTGGATCAGTTAATGGCCTAAGGCCCAAGGAAATTGCTTCAGCTCGCTATCTTCCGTGCACGGGTCCGAGGACTGCGTCTGACTGTGCCATCGTCTTTACTTTATAACCAAGCGTACAATGCGTAATTATGCTGCCCCCACCATTCTACTTATCACCTTGGAGTCATGACTCTGAACAGAGATGTTTAATTTCAAAGATAACTTCCATAAAAGGTTTAAAGCATGTTGTTGACTGGTTTCACTTATTCGCGCACTCGTGAATTTGTTCCACTGAGCCTTATTGTCCATGCGACGCTTCTCCCTGCGTTTAGCCAGGGAAAGCGCAAATCCTCGATGAGAAAGGTAATACCACCGATGCGTGCCATACTATGTGCAGAAATGGCCAATTCTTTCTCCTGTGACGTCCCTCAGAACCCTAGTATGAAGTCGAGGGACCCAACTTGAGAAGGCTGGCCCATTTGGCCTTGATGATTCTTTGAATAGCTCAGCCTATGATCTGATAAACTTTCAGGCGACCTGCGTTCTCGCCGCACCGCCAGGCAATTGATTATTAGATTTCGAGTGCAACAAATTATTAACAGGCTTAGACATCCTAATCTCACGCGATGTGATCAATTCTCTAGCGTCCGCCAATTGTTTGACCAGGAAGGTTAGTAAGTCCATATAGCGGCGACTCGGTGCTCTTTTGTTTGAAATCATTCTCAACACTCGTGATTGAACTAATGGAGAGCGGAGTACGTTGGGCACTGCTCCCCCTAGACATACTAAAATATACTTGGTCATACTAAAACATGACGCATGAGGCGTAAGTACTCGGCTGCGCGCAATTGAGATCTTTGGACTTCCGGTAGCCAATGATTAGTAAGAGAATATCAAATATTTGGGCATGCAAGTAGACCGTTAGGACCCCACTCCGACCTCGGATATTGATCGTTTTATACATCGGAGGGCCGAAACTCCTTCGCTGCATGCACAAAGCAAGTGTTTTTGTATTGCTCAGTGGAAAAAACGAAATGCCTGAGTCAAGCTGCATTCTTGGAGTGGTGGCACTGATTATGATCTCGTGCTGTGCCGGGGTTGAAGGCTGTTATGCTTCGAGACTCCAGTCTCACATGTTATGGATGGTGTAGTGGAAGTGAAACGCGATGCACCAAGCAAGCTAAATCTGATGAAAGGCTCACGCAGCGTCTAGCATGGTATCATCGCCTTCCATGTCCCGTGGTTCTTCGACGGGCACACCCCTCCCTCTGCCCTCAAGCAGCTCTCTTCGTATTTCAGGTCCGATATCTTTATGCCCTCTGACTAATAATAGATCTAGTAAGGCTTCTCGCTGATCCTCCGTAATATCATTCCTGTAACGCTGTGCAAAGGCAAGGAGACACTGATGCCATATCACTGGTAATTTGGCATCCCTTGCAGCTAGGTTAGATGTGTCAGAAATTCCGTTCGTGCCCTCGGCCGACGGTGTGGCACGGAATCGAAGAAAATGAAATACTAAGCCATCAATGACTTTGCTTTCCGTTTGTCAGCGATAAGTAAGTGGGCGGAGTGGGCAACTTACCATGGCAGTGCATATTTCTTCTCTAAAAGTACTCGAATAAACACATTCGTAGCCCCTGCTGCCTCGCTTGACATTGATGACGTTTGCTCTGCTGCTATTTCTGTCAAGCGCAGAAGAGCAGCCGCTGAATGGAGCACGGGTATTGAAACCCGTACGAGGACACCAGATATGATATGAGCCTCTCTAAGAGTACATTGACTATCAACCAAGGGGAATAACAATCCTTTGAACCACGCACTTGGTTTGTAGAGCGCCTTCTTCAATGCGTTGAAAAGATGTACATTGAGCCTCTTATTTTCATGAATATCTTCCCTCACTCGGTCAAGGAGTACCGTTCGAAGGAAGATCTGGGTGATATAAGGCTTGGTAGAAACGAAGATTCTGGTGGCTTCGTAGCATGCGTTGGGTGTCCAGGAATCAGGCCTTGTGATGGCGAGGAGATCCTCCCACTGCGGCAGGGTGGGTATGATCTTGAATGGCTTGGGCAGACTTCCTGACTTGTACCGGCTTAGTAGTAAACCGATCCTGCGCAACAGGAATTAGCATACTCCCGGAAAGGTTAAGGAGTTGTAGGAGGGTTTACTTAGAATACACCTCAAAGACCTTCGCCGGCAACTCCACCGCATCCTCTGACAAGCCTTCCCCCTGAACGACCGGCTGCCCGGACTGCACAGCTTCATGAGCGGCGATTTTTTTCAATATTAGATCGGCTAATTTTGTCCCATGTTCTTCGGCTTGGTCATTCTGGGTAGGTTGAAAGACAGGGTCGCCTGTGTCAGAGGGCATGAACTTGTTGAAGAGATTGAGGTCATTCGGATCTACTTCCTGTATTCCAGCATGATTAGGGAGAACTTTCTCATCGCGGACCACGGGACATACGACTTCCTCCACCACATCATCTCCTTCGTCAACCCACGCTTCCTCCTCACTATTTCGTGCAGCACCCTCCTCGGAGCCGCTCTCGGCCCCGAATCGCGACTCGAAAGTGAACGCAGGATTTGGCGCTGACGCCAAATTCTCCTGATGCTCTTCATCGACTAAGTCTTGCCCAATCCTTAGAATCTTGCGCGAGGATCTGGAGTCGACATATCCTTGATCTTCGAACTCTGGCCTTGCTTTTCTCTTTTTCGATCTAGCTCTCAAGGGAGCTGTAGCTGTAAGATCTTGTTCTAATGGAGCATGTCGTCTTTGGGATCTTGATCTTGAAAGTGGCGCCATTGTTGCTAACATGGAGCTGAAATGGCTTTACCAGAGATCAAATTTTTGGTCCAAGAGCGTTCAGTGCGGGAGACGAGCCTTATCTTATCTTAGCGTCTTTCTGCCAAGGCGACGTATCCCTCTCGCTATCGACAAAGATAACTAGGTACATATGGGGAGGACCGCCCCCAACCGAGCCCCTATCAGCCACTCTCCGCGGCCTTAGCGCTGAGCTTAGAGACAGCTCCCGGGGTTAGCTCCGGGGAACCCACCCTACTGATACTATAGATTTAGTATTAAGTAGTGGTCCGGGAGCCCGCAAATCTCTACGCCAAGACTCGCGGGCTCCTGGACCAGTACTTAATACAACACCTATTGTACTGTCCTGGTGGAGGGACCCAGCACGCAGCGGGCAGGAGCTTAGTCATCGCCGTACACACTTAGCACGCTTCGACCTGATGAAACCATCGATCCCTCCTACCCACCACTACACACCCAGTACCCTTCTGTTTCTCCTAACTTTCATTTGTTGATAGCGATTGTGACTCGCCTGCTACGCTCGACTTTCTTGGTCAACCTTGAGATACCAGTGCTCGATATCTGTTATACATGTATATGCAATACTCCATCACCACTTGCCTGCACCGCAAAATATTTCGTGGGCTATGCGGCTTGCGGGGTAAAAGGTTCTGGAGCTTGACCCCAAAGACATGGACAAATCTATGTTGTAAAACGATCCCTGCAACGCGGCTTGATCATGTCGAATTTGAGAAGATCCCTGCAAGAGCTGGGGGAAAATGGGCAGTGCCGGCCCCTCCCCGCCATTCCAAAATTGTTTTGGAGGGTTCCCTACTGTTCCGCGGTTTTTAACCCTTCCAGGAGTGAACGGCTTGTAGTTGAACTGCGAGAATGAGGCTAGGCTGAAGTATCTACATCCTCCATCTACATTCCAGGTTCTGTCCCCTGTAGTGTATAATACCTGCTGCCTATTTTGTTGCCTAGCAATTTGAACCGTCCAATGACCCCTCAGGGGGATTAACGACGCTCTCTGCCGACGACTATTCCTGAGTGGCCATAGGACTCACCCAATGTGGATGGACCAGAACACGAAAGACGTCGATGGCTTCGTCCGCAAGGGCGACTATTGCAGAACATCCATAGGCTTCATATATGAACCAGTGTTGCTGCACAATGGTGTTCATGTGTGCACTTCGCCTCTGTAACTCGGAAATGCCTTGCTTAAGCGCTGATTTTGAGGATGTGATTGGTAGCGAAAAATATGCTTATACAAGGCTGAGAGGCGTCGATAAGTTGCATCTGGGAGCCACATTGTCCACACCAATGGCGATACAGGGGGCTGGAGTCAAGATATAAGCTTGTCTTGTTGTTGCTCGAGCTTCCCCTTAGAGTGGTGTCCACTTTAGACCCCGCACTGCGGGTACGCAGACACCAATGGATCCGCTCATGGATCCGCTCTCCATCACTGCGAGCGCTATCGCAATAATCGGCGCTCTTAGCCAGGCCACCAAGTGTGTCCAGAGGCTGCGCGCAATTCGCCAGGCTCCGGCTGGACTAAAAGCTCTGCTAGAGGGAGTCATCGACCTCCGTGGTTTATTGGAGCAGATTCAACCCGACCAGCACGCCCCCACACGCCTAGATCGCTCTGCGTCCGCAAGCGAAGCTCCAAACGGCTCGGCATATCGAGCGGACCTCCTCCAACTCGCAAGAACTTGATCCCTTGATTGAACATCACGCGACTTATACAAGTCAATCAAGATTCAATCAGGAGATCTTGGATGGATATACTGTGTGAGGAATTAAAGTTCATACGCCTGGACCTTGCAGCAAGCCTCGGAGCAATTAGATCGTCAGTTGGGACTGTGCACAGCCTATTGTTTAATCGCGCATCACTATTGCCACTTGCTGTCCACCTATTATATGGATGCTCTCATCTTGACTTTCAGATCTGCCGTGAAGCGTATTGAACTCGCTATCGACCGGGTCAACCTTCAGCAAGCCGAAACCGCACAATTTCTTTCAACGATAGTCGGCGAATTAGCTTTGGTATTACCTTGTACGAGTTTAACCCCTTTTAGATTTGCAGCAGGCGATGGTAGTCTTAATCGCAATTTCGAACTTCCCTTTCACTCTCTGAAAAGGGTCCAGCCGAAGAGATGACTCGTAATGGAACGCGAGCTGTCAAGGTAGCCCCGCACAACCGAGCCATGCAGATCTACAGCAAGAAGTCTAAAGTGCTCTGCAAAGAGTGGTGTAGCTGTGCCTGCCATCAAAAGAAAGTCTTGAGAGTCAACCAACAGTTCTCAACAACTGTTGACTCCGTTCCTCTCGCCTACAGTGGCCTGCCATGGATCACACCGAAGTTGTAATCAGATTTCTGTGCTAGCACATCAGTACCTTCCATTGCTATGACTCTACAATTTCCTGCTTGGTTCTGGAGATGCTATCTGTCGTCTTCTTTCACCTATGCGCCTATCCGTGGACCAGAGATCAACCTAAAGATACCTCGTACGGTTGACTGGACGTGTAGACTCTGGGAATCATTAGTTGATGGCGGCCTACGATTCAGTAGTTGTTGTCGAAAGGTGTCGCTTTGCTGTGGGATATATCGCCTCTCGGTCGCTCTGGCCTTCACGTGGGTACGTTGTTCTTCTATGACTTTGGGATCGTCGGAATTCGCGTTCCATGCAGAGTACGTCCGCCGCACAGCGATTGCAGGTCTCCCCACTGACAAAGCAATCATTCTAGTGGTCATGGACATTTCAAGCTTTACGAGTTTCTAGTGGGAGAAGGAGCGCAAAATAATATAGGAGATGGTTTCGATAAGTAGGGAGAGCGCCTTTTTGCAAAAGTCAGATGTTGGCATCGTCTTAGTAGCCCATCGGAAATGCCCTGGGACCAGGTCTTATGTGCTAATCTGACCGAAGAGAATTGTCTTGTCGCCAACGCATTGCAGATACCCAATTTGTCCAAACCCGCCACTTTACCGTCTTGCACAAAATCATGCTAAAATCTATCACCAGATCACTTCAATCTGAACTTGAATTTTCGTCCAGAGATCTTAATGCCTATGATGCCAGAGGCCACACTTCTGTCTCATGGGCATTAGCACGTGGTGATGAAACATAGCTTGGGATCCTGCCTGAGTATGGAGCCGATCCTAACATCCCTGACATTCAAAGTTCGATACCTTTTCACCACGTTAGACGTCACAGGCGGCAAGCTCCTTCTTCACTATAACGCAAATTTACTAGCTCGTAACGACTTCGACCGTCATAGCTTAAATACGATCTACAGAACGGATGGATGTGATGGCGCCTTAAATATGGTAAAGACACTCATGGAGTAGGGTGTTGATGTCAACGCCACAGATCACGCGGGAGATACAACCCTTATGAATCCAAGTCTTGATTGTTATACCCATTGTGTACGATGTTTACTGGAGACAGGCGCCAACCCAAACATCGTCGGTTCAAGCTGCAATGCCGCTATTCATTTCGCCACCATGTATCGTGCACACGCGATCCTGCATGACCTTCTAGCTCATAGTGTCAACTACTTAGCGAAGAAAACGAACGGCAAAACGATATTACATCTCGCTGCATTGGCCAATAGAGAAACAATCCGCCTGCTCATACAACATGGCCTCGATGGCATTGACGTCTCAGCCCTCGACAATGTTAGCAAGTCCGCGAGGGACAGACTCAACGAGCGGGAGGGGGACAGCGAGAATCCGGATTTCAAGAGCACATTACAAGAATTCCTGGCAAGCCTTGCGAGGTCTCATATAAAGAGTTTGGAAAGCTTGCCGGACGAGGCACTTGCAGAAAGCTCCAGCCTGGCTACCCAAACGGTAGCGTTCCATATCACGAGAGACCACACGGTGACTTGTCTGACACCGCTCTCGGCTGCCACTGACGATGAGGACTATGAAGACTTATCCTTGAATGGACCCGTGGGTCATAACCTTCCGGTATTCTATGATGCCTTGGAAGCGATAGATCATGCCCGGACGAATCCCTGCGCTTAGAGGCTTTGGAGCCCGTATTCTTTGATGACTTAGTGTATCGTACCGGAGGTCAGCAACGTGTCATCATGCTTGCATTTCACGGTATCTAACTCTATTTCTTACCGCGGGCACGTAGCAAGGCACCAATGCTACGGCGACGTTACGTTGCACTAAGTTTGAAACATAAGCGAAAGATCTTCATTGGCATCATCACTGGCCTGAAAATCTAACTCACCGAGTCGTGTCCAGGTCATTATGGACTCTCAATTCTCTCTAAAGCGGCTTCTCAGTTTCACGAAAATCACCTTCAATACCAGCAGAAACGTGGCCCGATTGATCACAATGCTTACAATTTGAGCCAGCTCTTCACCAGATTGGCTCGTGCATACATATCCAAATATTCCAGAAGCGCCGCCGTGGCATTTCCTCAGCCAACATCCATCCATAATTACAACATCATCCAGTTCCGAAAGACATACTTGAAGAACGGCAATTTCTGCCATGCAAAATCTGCCTGGTCTGCAGGTCCTAACTCAACTTCCCAGAAGACAAAGTTAATGCTGGCTTCTGCTCAGATGGGACCGCCATCCATTCATGCTTTCTCAGCTTATCTCTCCTCTATCTAGCTTTCATGGCATGATCAATCATGCAACAGTCATAGACTGCAGAGTTTTTAATTCTTGCATTCAAAGCCAGCCTAACTATCCAAAACAAGCGTATGAATGCTGTTAAGCAGCGATGCCTGATCAATCTACCATATCTACAGCGAGCTATATCTCATACGTCTCGTCCATTGTCTCACTCTCAGGTGTACTAGGCGGCGCTTGAATACCGTCACCCCAATCTCCTTCGCTCGAATCGCTGGAAAACCTAGAGATAGCACCCAGCGCCAAATCAAATGTCCCCTCGTCTCCCGCTGAGCATTGTGTATTTATGGTAGTTATGTCGTCGTCGGGGGTAAAGACCTCTCGATGACAATGAGGGTTGGCATGGGTTTGATCGACGGCACGTAATGACGTCTCCGGAGTCTCCTGCCATTCTTCTGTAGCGGGCACGCACATGGAATCTCGCAGTTCGATGTCTGAAGGACCTACAGATCAGCAAGGTTTGCAAGTGATTTGATTTTGAGAGAGAGAGAGACAGCGCACCTGCGGCTTGGTTTTCATGTTGGCGATGATGATGATGATGATGACGATATTTAACCCAGATACTGTGGACTTGATACATAGTGACAACGCCTAGAATGGTTGAGAGGATTCCAAAAAAGGCGGTCATGAGGATTCCCGCTAGGGGTGAGGACTTGTCATGGGCCATTATTTCTTTTCTTCTTGGTGATTTGAGAATCGGAAATAAAAGAGGCGATTGTAGTAGCAGAAAATTTGAATGCAAATGTCGATGAAAACGAAAAGCTATAGAGATCTGAACTTCCATTTGTATATGGGACCTTCTGCCCCTTTTATGTCCACCATTTCAGATGATGTGAAAGAAGCCCCGCGAATTCCACCGCAGCGGAACCTTTTCGCCCAACGCGAGAGCACACATCCATCCAGAGCGAAAAAAACATTTGAGTTGTTTTCGCTGCGGGGGCAGATTGTCTCCCGGGGTGGTGGTTCGGCCGTGTTATGAACAAAGGGGAGCGCTTAGACTAGGACTGTTTGGGCGGCGCGGCCGAAAGGAAGTGTGAAAGGTTGTGAGTCGAGCTTGGCTTTGCTATCACGGTACTAGACCGCGCGCCGGAGCTAGGGCTAGGTATATGCAGTGTGAAATGATTGACAAAGGCTCGATTCGCTATGGAGGACGGGATTGGGCCGCAGGTGCTGTAGTAGAGGAGTAGTACCATGGTTGCTTACATACTTTTAGGACTCCTTCCTGATCCGCTCCGTCAGCCACAAGTTTGAGTCGTTGGCGGGCGAACAGGGCGCTTCGAGGGGTCATGAGAATAGAAAATCAGAGATCAATGATTCACTTACCTCCTCTCTGGGTGAAATGTTGAAGCTGGGTTCATGCCTACCGTAGGAGGATAATGACTTATCTCTCGAACCTATAAACCCTCCTGATAGAAGACATGGCGGTTAAACAGCAGCAATGGACTTGACAACGACCGGAAAGTCACGGTTTACAGCGGAGTAGGCCCGCTCGGCCCCTTCCTCATCCATGGAACCATAGAAGTGAAAGGAGAATAGAACATACAACAGCTGGTGTCCGGCTCGATTTTGAAGGGATGTTAAGGCTTACAGCGAGATTATGCTCGATCGTCCCCTCCCTGACCCATGGAACCACAAAAGCAAAAATTGGGGGAAAGTAAGAACATACAGCAACTGATGTCTGCCCGTGGTCACTCTCAGACTTCTAGTCTCTTATTTTATCTGCGATAAAATCCAATGTATGCATTGGTTGTGCTTCATTGTCTTGTAGGTGGAGAGCTTATCATAGTTTGTGAGCGGAGGTTGGGCATGGTGGGCAGCAGCAGACTTTTTCTCATCAATATCAATACATTTAGCTTCAACCATAATTAAGCCGGCGTAGATCCCCTTTATGTATGAAGGAATATTGTAGGCGTAACTTCATTATATCGTAAGTCATATGTAGAGACCCGTCTATCTATATATAGTTGTTACAATAGACCATGATGGTGTCGATATGGCTTAGTGAGGTCAACGTCGCATATAAGAAATTTGTTGGAGGGATCTTCAGACTTTCCATGACGGGTTGGACGACTAATGTGTGCTCAATTATTGGGCCGGGGAATGCGTCACTCTATTGTCGTTTGGGATGGATGGTGATGGAGACGGATCGGGTAACAGTGGAGGCGGTGTCGGCTTTCGCTGTGAGTTGGTAGAACGAAATGGTCCTCGCAGGGAGACAATGCAAAAGCAATGTCTTTGTTGGCAACCTCTTAGGACCCATCAGTGCTGTGTACGGGTGTGTTTGAACTTGCTGGGACGCCTGGAGGATTTAAAGTAGGGTAGGCAACAGATGGATCATCCGTATTGGCCGCGGCCTGAGGTGCATTGGTGTCCTGAACTGGCACAACATCAAGTTCTGGCGTAGGCAAGGGCTGCAAGGGCAGAGCAAATGCAGCATCAGGGGCAATGCCTGGACTGGCGGCAGCTTGTGACTCGTTGCTCATTTCGGCAGGTTCAAGATCGGTTGTCGAGCTGTTTGAGAGTCCTAGCTGTTGAGAAGAAGTGGGTGCAGTGACTCCATTGGCGACAGGTTGAGGATTGTTGGTGTCATGGACAGGTGCAACATCAGTACTTGCTGTGTTTGAAGGCTCTTGTTGGACGAATAGAGCAGATCCTGAGGCGAGCTCGACATCTATACAAGAGAGTAAGCAAAGCTTGCCTTTTGGTGCGAATGGCGACGTTATCTCAGGCACACCTTGGGATGACTGGCCTGAGCTGTGATGATGCTCACGCCACAACCGCCAAGCCATGTAAGACTGATAAATAGTGACGACGCCAATGATTGTTGCAGCAGTGCCGTAGCCGACCGTGGTGACGACATCGGCTGAGACAGAAGGCATTGTTTGCATATAACAAGATGAGGGAGGATTAAAACATAAGAGTTGTAGGGAAGGGATATCGTCAGAAAGGTGGGAGAGCGGCGCTTCTTATAATCCATTGTTGGGTAAGGCTGAACACCACGGGACGTTATAACGATGAGAAGATTGAGCACAGAATGGTGGGGAATCCGGGTCTTGTGTTCTGGTAAGTGAAAAGAATTCTGGTGGAAAGAGCGAATCTACGCAATGGCAAAGTTGCGATAGCGGTCCAGCAAGGCCGGAGACCCTTGTCCAAAAACAGGGAGGCGTGTATGTTGGACGTGTCATTGGATTGAAATGTGCTGCTCAGGGTCAATTTTTAGGAGGCTCATCATCGCAGAATATTGTGGTAGGGAATGGCTGTGCATTCGCTTATCGGATATAGTGGTGTGCCTACTTTAGCGAGGAAGATATCATGACTAGCTTGGGACCCTACCGCACTGGCTTGGGGCTTTACAGCACTAGCTTAGGATCTTACCACACTAGCTTAGGATATTACCACACTATCATAAGGTAATGTAGCTAGGAGTTTTACAGCACTAAGGTAGCTATGATATCCCTCTGAACCCACCTCCACCCACCACAGCAGACCCAAAACCGACCGCTTTAAACGCGCCCACTTGCGCACCTTCCCCCGTTTACCCTGAATTCCTGCGCGACACCTCCTCCCCCTCCTCATCGCCTTCCATCCAATCATACGCTCTAAGAAGACATAAAGTGATGCTCATCTCTAGTTAGCCCATGCGCCTCGTACTCCGCTGCCATGTGGTCATGCATGTTCCCCGATTGACGCCCGTTTCGCCTGTGATCAGCTTCACCCCTTACACGTCTCTAAGGTACCCACCGCATTGACCACAACCTCGCTAAGGGTACCCTTACTCTCCTTGGCTGGAAAGATTTCGCAAGACGTTTCAGAGACACAAATCCTCTGACAGTCTCCGAGCCGAAATCCCTAATGCACCCTTGCTCTACGTCACCCTTCCCTTCTGACCATACCCTGCCCTTTAATTCACTCATGTCATCAGGCATTCCAACCCTTTTCTATTTTGCGTTTCCTCTCTGCACCTCACCCGGCTCATGGCTCGCCACCACCCTGTGCGCACAACTCCTTGCCCACACAACTCCTACGCGCACCACTCCCTCGCACACAACTCCTGCGCGCAAGCCATCCCACCATCAAATGCCGACGCGCATTATTGGAAATGGTTGGTCCGACCCCGAATCTGTCTCGAGTAGACCTGCCTTGAACTAGTGAGAAATATCCTTCGTCACTCTTCACGCTCCTCATCCTTCACGTTTCTCATCCTTCACGCTTCTCATCCTTCACGCTCCTTATCCCTTACGCTCCTTACCCTCTACGTGCCTTACCCTCTACGTGCCTTACCCTCCACGTTCCTTACCTTTTTACCCTCTTTGAGTGCTTACTCTCTGCACTATACCCATCCACGTTCTACCCATCCACGCCCTGCTTATCTGCGGCCTGCCCATCCACATTCTGCTCATCCGTATCCCACTTATCCACGTTCTGCTTATCCATGTCCTGCTTATCCATGTCTTGTTTAACCTTGTTCTGCTCATCCGTGTTCTTCCGCACCTTTGCTCTGTCCCTTCTATTCGGGTCCTGCTTATCCTTGCTCTGCTCATCTACGTTCTGCTCATCCATCTTCTGTTTATCCAAGTTCTGCTTGTCCATGTTCTGCCGACCTTTGCTCCGCGCCACCTCTTCTTCGCCTTTGTACCCCTCCGACCCCGCCTCATCGTGTTCTGCCTCGCCATACCTTACACCTACCTCCCTATCTCGTCAACCTAACAGCGAACATCCCAATTGACCCCGCGAAGCTCATACCTTCACTTCAACACCTGGTAGATAAATGGAAGCCAGTCTAATCAATAATAGCATACCCTCGGATGAATGGCACCACGAAACGAATTGTCTTGACAGCTTTGGCTTTTCGAGCATCATGACCAGATATCGATCTAATTTCCGGGCTGCAGCTGTCCAAATTAATCACAACTTCGAAACAGAATGTTCCGGTGTTGTTATCCGACTATCACCAAATGGAATTGCGAAAGTTAACTCATCTTTGGAAGACATTTGATCATCTCTGGATATTCGATGAGGCAGCACGTCTGGAAATGGCGGTGGATGAGGCAAGACTGAGCAAAATCCGGAAGAGAATGCGCACTGAACTTATTATTCAATGCTATCCTCAAGCAAGATACAAGTCCTGTCTGAAACAACAGAGTCTGAAGTTCTGAAGTCCATCACTAGCGTCGCTTGTAAGACTTGCACATGTCTTCGACGCTGGCGTACCAGTCCCGCTATTCGTACTGTTAATCAGCAAGGATCTTATCATACTACAGAAATTGTGCCAAACTCGACTGCTTGATAGATACTAGCAGCATTCCACTGAATACGTGTTGCAGAAGAAATTTTTCAAAAAGGTCATCTATTCAACCTAGTACTTTTCCCTACCAAGAATGTACCTCGTTGAGAAAAAGGGCTAAATGGGTATCATGTTGAAGGCCGAATGTTGAAGAAGGCCAGTCCAATGCAATCCGTCTAAGACTCCAATTGTATGCTAAAAGTCCGAAACCGCTGGCGAGCTCACATCACGTTGGTACAGGTGCTGCCGCCCCAGTCATGCCGTCTATTGAGTCCACAGGCGCACAGGAGCAGAAGAGATTCATATCACCGTAAGCTGTTGCAGTGTTAGCAGAAGAGGACTCGGTTTGGTTGGATATACTTGACGTACCATCATCGACCCTAGTAACACTGGGCCAGAACTTCTTCTCCTTCAACCAGGGCAGTGGATAGGCAGCTTTCTCCCTCCCGTAGCTCCTATTCCACTTCTCACCTACAAGCAGATCCTGGAGCGAGTGCGGTGCCATCTTCAAAACGTTTTCTTCTTTCGGCTGCTCCCCCTTCTCAATGTCCGCAATCTCTTGGCGTATCTCAATCAAGGCGTCACAGAAGCGGTCGATTTCAGCTAGATCCTCACTTTCTGTCGGCTCGATCATAAGCGTGTTTGCTACAGGCCAGGACATGGTCGGGGCGTGGAAGCCAAAGTCCTGTAGACGCTTGGCAACGTCGATAGCTTCGATGTTAGCTGTGTCGTGGAATGGGCGGACGTCGAGGATGAACTCGTGCGCGCAGCGGCCAGCAGCGTTGGTGTAAAGGATTTTATAGTGAGGCTTGAGGCGAGACATGATGTAGTTGGCGTTGAGTATAGCGATTTTCGTTGCGTGAGTGAGCCCCCGGCCGCCCATCATCTTGATGTATGCCCAACTGATGGGAAGAATACTTGCAGAACCCCACGGTGCTCCACTTACAGGTGCAATACTCTTGTCGCCACCAGTCTGGATAACTGGATGGCCAGGTAGGAAAGGTGCAAGATGAGACTTGACGCCTATAGGACCGACGCCGGGCCCACCGCCACCGTGCGGAATGCAGAAGGTTTTGTGGAGGTTCAAATGACACACATCGGCACCAATCTCGCCGGGCGAACATAGTCCAATCTGTGCATTCATGTTCGCTCCATCCATGTAGACTTGCCCACCATGGGCATGTACCATTTCACAGACCGCTTTGACTTCTGGCTCAAAGACCCCATAGGTACTTGGATATGTGATCATGATTGCCCCAAGCTCTTCGCTGTATTTCTCGCATTTTGCTTTCAAGTCATCCATGTCCAGATTGCCGGTTATTTTGTCGCACTTAATCGTCACTACACGCATGCCACACATAGCAGCGCTTGCAGGATTGGTGCCATGTGCGGAGACTGGTATGATGCATATGTCTCTCTTCTTGCCGGGCTGCTCCTCTAGGTACTTGCGGATCACCCGCAGGCCAGTGAACTCACCTTGAGCGCCCGAATTAGGCTGCAGGGACACTGCATCAAAGCCGGTGATTTCGGCGAGGTTGCTTTCAAGCTCGTTTATCAGAGTTGTGTAGCCTTTCGCCTGGTTCACTGGAACGAAAGGATGGATCGAAGAGAATTGCGGCCAAGAAACAGGTATCATCTCAGTGGTTGCGTTAAGCTTCATTGTACACGAGCCCAGCGGAATCATTGAATGAGTTAACGATAGATCCTTGGATTGGAGATAATGAATGTAGCGAAGGAGTTCAGTTTCGGAGTGATAGGTATTGAAGACAGGATGCTCAAGGTAGGCAGAAGCACGCTTTAGAGAGTCAGGTATCCCTTGGACGGTCAATAAAGACAGTGAAAGATCTGTGGCGATCTGAGCCACAGAGGTGGTTTTCTGTCCCGGCGAGAAATGAGCGAATACCGCCAGAATATCCTCCAGATCTTCTTTCTCCACAGTCTCGTCCAGTGTCACGCCAAGTCTGTCAGCATCGAGAATCCGGAAATTGATACTCCTGGCCTCCGCAGCCCATGCAGCAATTTCTGGCGCTTTTCCAGCCCCTACATCTATGGCTACCGTATCGAACAGTGATCTGCCATCTCCGCCTCTGCCTTTTGAAGTGGTACGGTAACCCAGCCGTCGAACGCCTTCTTCAATGATACGTGCACTATTGACAGCTCTTTGGGCTATGCCCCGCAGTCCCTTGGGTCCATGGTAGATTGCATAAAACGCACTCATGTTTGCAAGCAGAGCCTGAGCAGTGCAAATATTACTAGTAGCCTTCTCACGTCGGATGTGCTGTTCACGGGTCTGTAGTGTTAGCCTCATGGCCTTATTTCCAAGCCTATCCTTAGAGACCCCAATCAATCGACCAGGAATCTTTCTCTTATATTTCTCTCCACAAGCAAAGAAGGCCGCATGTGGTCCACCATATCCAAAGGGCACTCCGAGACGCTGGGCATTTCCAAAAGCAATGTCTGCACCAAATTCCCCGGGTGGTTTGAGCAACGTCAAAGCTAGTAGATCTGTAGCCACACACATTGTAGCACCCTGGGAATGCACAACATCTGCAAGACCTTGGAAATCTTCCACGCCACCTTCTGTATCGGGATATTGCACCAGAACACCGATCAGATCATCTCCTGTATCTTTTACCCGCTTGCAGCCATACTCCAATATGTCTGCCACCACTATCTTGATGCCAAATCCATCTGCACGCGACTGCAGTACGGCAACTGTTTGGGGATGGCATAGATGAGAGACCAGAAAAGACTTATTCGGCCTTTTCTGACGAGTCACAGGTAAAGCGTTCATCGAAAGTGTCATAGCTTCTGCGGCAGCAGTGGGTTCGTCCAAAACAGAGGCATTCGCTATCGACAACGCCGTCAGGTCGGTTACAACAGTTTGGAAGTTTAGTAACGATTCCAGCCGCCCTTGACTTATCTCCGGCTGATATGGTGTATAACTTGTGTACCATCCTGGTCCTTCAAGTACATTCCTTTTTATGACCTCTGGTACTTTTGTCCCAGCATATCCACAGCCAATGTAGCTTCTCATGACCTTATTCCCGCTTGCAATCTGGCGAAGGCGTGCTATCAATTCGGTCTCCGAGTACCCTTCCGGTCTCGAGTCGAATGCCGGGCCATTGATGTCGATGTTTTTCGTGCTCACTATATTCCTAGGTAGGACTTGATCTATAAACTCATCCAGTGATCCAATTGGAGGGTCCAAGATTTTGAGCATTTGTTCTGCGTCGCTTGAGGATGGGCCGATGTGCCGCCGTGAGAAGGTATCCAAAGGGTCAAGTACTGAATTGCTTTGCGACATAGGCTTTGTGCCATTAGTATCACCGGTTGTAGCGTTGGTGTAGAAAGGCCTTTGCAAAGGTTTGATAGCAGACCTCGTTGCTCGAAGGCATTCTGAGCACGTCGTTGATGGCGAAACTCGCCGGGGGAAACTGCTCGCGTGCAAAAGCGATCTGCGCAGCACTGGCCGCATAGCTGCGAGTTTTGCTGTGCTGTTAGATGCTTGGGAGTTTGTACGGTCAGTCCTGCTCCATCGGATTGAAATGAACCCCACCACAACCACCGTAACATGCGATCTTGCGAGCTTGTGTGGTCGGCTGGAGCGTTGGTCGGGAGAATGCGGGGATAAGGGACTTTTTAACGGTAACCGCGTTATGATGTAATAAAACAAGTAGTGTAATCGCCAATGGCAATAGGTGTAGATTGCGATGCCCATACAATATAAGAACTCCCGCAACGGGAATGGCTTCTAAACGTCTCGCGTAATATAAATAGAGATCTATTGTGGACACCTGTTTTAGTTTTCGAATGTGCAACTATAGAAATAATCTATGATTCTACCTTGTATGCTCGCTCGACTATGTCCTCGGTCGTCCTGACTAATATTTCAAACGCCTTTTTCAAGTGTTCCTCGTCTGCTTTTTCATTTGCAGAGATAACTCGAATAGCGTATACACCATTTACAACGCTACTAGTCAAAAAGATCTCCCCAGAAGCATTGATCCTCTCATAAACGCTTTTGGTAAGAGAATTTGTGTGATCCAACTCAGCAGTGGAAGTATGCGGCACGATATCAGATATTGCAAGACCTTCACTGACCTTTGTCTCCGTGTGCCCGTTCAGAAGCCCCAAATTTATATGCTTAGGTGTTGCCACGGTGAACACAGTCAATGCAAATGCTGGTGGCGCAATGATTCGAAACAAGTCTTCCCTTCCCCGTATCCAGTTGGCGAACTTCTCGCCTAGTTTGATATGCCGCCGTAAATGGGCCTTTAGTCCATTGACACCATATGTGCGGAGCACGAACCAAACTTTCAGGGCTCGGAAACGGCGACCAAGTGGTATCTGCCAATCTCGATAATCGGTCACTAGGCCAGTATCTGAGAATGGATTCCGAAGATAAGAAGGGGTGACACTTAGAGCGGATGTCAGGTCTTTACGGTTGCGAACAAACAAGCAACTTGCGTCAAAGTTGGTCAATAGCCATTTGTGCATGTTCATATCGAAGCTGTCGACGGCCACGAAGTCTTTGGCTATGTGGGCGTACTCCTCGCACACAAGAGCTGCGCCGGCATACGCAGCATCAACGTGGACCCAGATATTTCCCGGTGAGCGAGTCTTCCTTATCACAGTAGTGACTTCATCGAATCGATCTACCGCACAGGTCGATGTTGTGCCAAGGGTGGTCAGTATAAAGAACGGCTCGAGATCTTCGCATTTACATTGCTCCAATGCAGCTTGGACGTCAGCACCTGTCAATGCGAAGTCATTCTCCGAACTGCAGGGTATAGACTTGTACCGGACACCAGCGATCAAAGCCGCCTTGGCCAAGCTGCTGTGGCTTTGGTCGCTACCAAGAATGACCAGACGACTCATTGTTTGGTTCGTCTTGTCTTCTCTGTCTTTCCCCTCGAGTCTCTCACAGGCCGTGGTCAAGTATCTTTCTCTTGCGGCTACCACGACCGTAACAGTCGCTTCACTAGCGCTTCCCTGTATGACTCCACCACCTTCGCCTTCGCTTACAAAATAATTCGGAAGATGTAGTGTCCGTGCAAGCCAATCGAGGACCACGGTCTCGAGTTCGGTGACAGCGGGGGAGCAAATCCAATTGAAGGAAGGGGCCGTAAAAGCTGCTGAGTATAGCTCACCAAGGATAGATGAATACGTTGCGTTAGCAGGGAAGAAGGCCATGAAGTTGGGGGATTGCCTTGGCCCTATTCAGCTTGATATCCGATACCTGATGTCTGACTGCGCAACATACCAATGGGTTAGACCAGGCATTATCTTCGCTTCGATGTCCTTCTGTATGTCCGCCCATTGTTCCCCTTCTTCTGGTGGAGCGGACGGGAGAAGCTTGCGTAAGTAGCCTGGTTCGACATTGGAGACCACACGACGATCTTGGATAGTATCATAGTAGTCGATGACTATATTTGCGACAATTAGCTCTGCGCTTGGAAAAGTTGAATGTCTGGGCAGATCCTACTCTCATCAATCGCTGCATGGGCCGCATTGCGGAATTCTTCTGCATTCATGTCCACCGTCAGTAAAGGGAAAGGTAGTTTTGAGAATGGAAAAGTACACACTCTGTACAAGCTTGACTCATGATGTGAGAGGATCTTCCATGAAGCTAGCTCGCGGGGACAGAAAGATCGGCAACCCCCTAGGCCACTTCTGGAGAGAGAACTAAGGCGGTACCGGTTTTTCTGTTCCCGGCGAGGCGGGCGAGGCTAGGTGCCGTTTGTCACACCGAACGCGGAATTTGGCCCGCGCCCTTGGCGTACTTTCGATGAGCATTTGTCCTGTATCTGGCTCCAATTGCAACAGGCGTCGACCAAGCTGTTTGACAGTAACATTGAGAATCTCAAAGAAAACATGGGTTGCTAGGTCCTATGATCACAAAAATGCTGGCCATAATAACACTGTCCAATATCTGTCCTTTCCATGGTACGTCAAACCATCTTTGGGAAGAGGTTCGGGTCCAAGATCATAGATAATTCACCCGATGGGTGGCAAGCTACCCGGTGATAATGGGAAAAGATGTGCCCGTGCATGCTGGAGCTTTACCGACGTCGGACCTGGAATGCTGAAGACTACAGATATCGAGGCCGTGGATCGCACCCGAGCACGCCTTATTGTCACACAGAATCGAGGAGTCTACTCGTTCGCCGTCGCATAGGGAGTTCAGACTGGCGCATTAGCTGCCTCGGACTATCAATCAAAGACTATTGTGAGGGTTGCTGACCCGGTTCAAGAGAACTTTGGGTGCTTTAGAAAAACCCATAAACCACAAAAACAATACCACAAAACAAAAGATTAATTTTATTTCGGCGTTCACATCCCTTCTTATGGATTAAAAAGTGCATCAGAAGAGTTCAAATTGATCATATCGAGATAATCCTTCTTACTCCCAGGGACTGATATACAGTTTGAAATCCTGAAAACACTCTTTGACTACTTCAGAAGACGCGCAAAAAGGACAATCTGGGCAGAGCTATCTCTTGTGTCAATGATAATCGTGAAAAAGACGCAAGGACCGTCAAAGTTTAGAAAATTCAATATGAAAGACCGTAGTATAGCGAATGGCATTCTTTCGCGCAGCTGACAGTCGACGGCAATATACCCAGCCAATAAGGCCCGTTGCAGTCTCCCTGGCGGCACCACATGCAAAATTAATTGTTCTAGTCTGTGAACCGATGAGAATAGCTGTACTTTCCTCCTCAAAACGTGATTCCATCAACATCCGAAGTGTAAGCTCAATGAATGGAGGGAACAGATTGACCTCAAATGGGGCGGGAACTGCGGGGTTGATTCCTCATCAAACAAGGGTCCCACACAGGCCATTGCGCAGTGTATATGCAGGGTAGAATGATCTGAAGACATAAATTCAGCGCATTCCTGCACATTTCAAAGTCCGTTCCACTACTCTCTTGATCTCCTCCAAAGAAAAGCTGCGGAAGCCGGCTCACAAACATACGCTTGAAATGCCTCACGCAACCGCTACGTTCAACGGCAAAATCATTGCCGAAGCTGACAAATGGGAATTTGTTGAGGGAAATGTTTACGTGATTATAATATTGACAATGGACCATACTCCAGGCTGACAGGAGCAGTTCCCTCCAGACAGTGTCGACAAGTCGGTCTTGAGCGACTCCACTTTGACAACCATCTGCCCCTGGAAGGGTACGGCATCATATTACAACATTAGCGTGGACGGTAGGAATTGAGTAGCTGATCCAGCAGACAAAGATTGACATGGAGAATGACAGGACAAGAAGCGAAGGACGCTGCTTGGTATTATGCAAGCCCCAAGACGGACAAAGCTTCCCCTCTCAAGGATCACGTTGCCTTCTGTAGGTGAAGTATACTCCCGAACAGTCATGCTTACTGACAGTCTACTAGACAAGTCCAAGGTCGACGTCAAATCGGAGTAAGATGCACACTATTTGCTTGGAGATCTTGTGGATCTGACTTTGCAAAAGCAAAGCCGAGAAGGAGGCAGGATGCTGCATTGTTTGCTGAATCTAGGCTCTAGATTTCGTGGATAGAAGCTATTGCGTCCCTTTTTGAGCGAACTGTCCAGATCATAGAACATAGAACAAGATTTCGCAGTAGAAGTAGGTTCTAGGAACGTGCCTCTCAAGCCTGTTAAAGTGGTTGGCTATTGGACATTGTCCCCCCCTCTTTGCCTTGTTGTCTAGCATTGTAATTAACTCTATGAGTTAGAGAGCTAGAGCAACATGATCAGCTCAAGGGATGCGACGTTGCAGGGTTGCAGCTGAGAACGATGATGCTTCCAAAAAACGAATTACGGCAGCGATCAGCTAAACTAAAGATACTCCTAGCGTAGAATTTAGCGTTAAATGAACTGACGAATTCACGCGACGCGTCTACGGAGTACCTAGGCTAGATTTAACCTGGACCTCTCGATAGTTTTACGAGTACCATCCACTCTGGTGAATACCCAACATGGCTGAGTTCGAGGATAGTCAATACAACAACAGCAACCGTGCCTTTCTACAAGCTTTCATTGCCAGGAATCCGCTCACATTTGAAGATGCCAAACCCATCCTCGCATCTATCTTCTCGGCTCATGGTAAGTACATGTCCAGAAATGGCAATAAGATAGCCTCGCACTGACATATCCCAGAAAAGCGAGAAATCCTTGCCGAAGACGTAACTCAATCTGACTTCACCTCCTACATCTCTGCTGCAAACAACGCAATTTCTCCATTTGATCTGGAGATAAGAAGTAGCTACCACCAAATCACCCGAGCCCGCATATTTGCTCTCGTCAATTCTACCAGCGATCCCATCACTCAACTGGCTACAACTCATGCAGCAGACGAAATTAGCTTCCTCAAACGAGTCCTAGATGCCATGTTCGAAACCTACAACACCCAGCGCCATGAGATCATGGCAATCACATCAATGCAAGCCATCCAATTAGCCAAAGCACCTACGGAGGATAGAAGGCAAACCCAGAATGGGATTGAGACACAGGGAAGCGCAGGACAGAGCCTTACGCAGGTACAGGCAGAGAAGATGATGAACACACTGGTTGAGGAAGGTTGGTTCGAGAAGAGTCAGAAAGGCTTCTATAGTCTGAGCCCAAGAGCGCTGATGGAGCTGAGAGGATGGCTTTGGGAAACCTACAATGATATTGAGGACGAAGAAGATGAAGAAGACGAGGAAGAGAGTGTGTCGAAAAAGATCAAATTGTGCTTTGCGTGCAAAGAGATCATCACTACGGTGCGTGCGCAAAGGCAGCTTGATGTGGTTCTCAAGCTGAAAAAGGCTTTAGGGTCAACGATGTCCGAAGAAGACATGCCCATGCCGACTACACGATATATGTACACAAAGCTTCTTCCGAACACAGCAATCGAAAAAGTGCCCACTTTGCAAGACTGACTGGACCGGCAACGACTTTGTTGGGGAAAGAGCAGCTGTTGCACTCAAGTCTAAGAGGAGGAGCTTGGGCGGAGTAGCGGCCAGGAGGCAGACGCCAGTCGCTATGGAGGAGGAGGGCGCCGAGCTGAATGAAGAGGAAGAGGAAGAGGGCTAAGACTGCACCAAGAGTCCGTCCGTCAACGGTTACCGAAAACACCCATGCTTTCCGGGTCCAAAGTCACGGCCGTTAAATGTCGACCTTGTCGACCTTTGTGGTACCAGGTCATTGCGCATCACGTGGGCCCAATTCCTAACCATCGTCATCAGGTGTGTCGCCTAGTGGGGAGATGGAAGCATGGCGTCAACCAGGATTGGTATTCCCTTTCGCTAGAGATTGCCCATCCGGGCCAAGCCGAGAAGCGATCTAGGCGATCTTCAGCCTCGCTAAATCTAGGTACCCCTCTTTGCAGCGGGGAAATCCCCGCCTTCGCGTGGCTTTGACGCCTAAACATTCCACTCTTCCCCCGGGAGTCCTTCCCACCTGCCAAATCAAGGCAACCACGACGTAATTTCCCCAGTAAAGCTGGGTGACGAGCTTTTGGAAGCTTTCAAGCTCGGGTTCCTGGCGTACTTTTGACATCATGCTTGTACTGTGCATTCAACGCTTGCTGTACATATTCTTCCGCTCGCCCCACAACCTACAAACATGTACCCTGAGTACTTTCCTATCTGACACGTTGCCGCTGAATCGCAGTCAATCTGCAAGCGATTCTGCTATTTACCCCACCAATTGACATGATGCACTGCGTGCGCTCCTTGCTGCTTTCTGCACTCGGATTCTTTCTGTTCGGTATTCATAGTGATGCTCAAGGCGTTGGCCCCGGCCAGGCTCTGAATTCCACTACTTCAAACTATGTATATAATACGCGGTTTGAGAACGTGACATGGGACGATGTTGCGTGGGAAGTGCGCACCACCAATCTGGATCAAGGCCATTTCCAGTCCCGTCTAAGCATAGCCAATGGCTACCTCGGCATCAATGTCGCTGCAGTCGGACCTTTCTTCGAAGTTGACACTCCAGTCGACGGCGACGACATCAGTGGCTGGCCTCTGTTCGACCGAAGACAGACTTTTGCGACGATTGCCGGCTTCTTCGATGAACAGGCCACCACCAACGGCACGAATTTCCCATGGCTCAATCAATATGGAGGTGAAAGCGTCATAAGTGGTGTACCTCATTGGAGCGGTATAGTAGTGGATCTCGGTGCCGATGTATATTTGGATGCTACTGTCGACAACACAACCATCTCGAATTTCAGCTCTACATTGAATGCGAAGCAGGGTATCTCGACCTGGTCATACACATGGGCTCCCGCCAATATGAGCACGTCGCTCGAGATCAGCTACACTATGTTCGCCCATAAGCTTTACATCAACCAGGCATTCGTGCAGCTACAGATCACGCCTTCCGCAGATACCAATTGTACCATCGTCAACGTGATGGATGGTACAAGCGCCCTTCGAACGAATTTTACAAGCAGTGGTATGGAGGGGTCTCAGATCTACTCGGCTGTTACGCCCTACAATGTCCACAACGTGACCGCTTACATTTACTCAACTATGGAAGGATCTGCTGAAGTGGACATGTCCTCACTTGCAATCGTGACAGACAAACTGTACATTGGAGTGAATGATTCTAGTATTGCACAAGGAGCGAGTGCGGCTCTGAAAGCTGGACAGACAACGACGGTGACAAAATATGTTGGGGGAGCTTCATCGGATGGCTTCCTAGATCCTCAAAGGACCGCTTCAGGCGAATGCATGCAAGCTATGCAAAACGGGTTTGAACAATCTATGGCAACACACGTGCAAGAATGGGCTGTAGTCTTCCCTGAGGATTCCGTCGATAACTACACGTACCCTGAGAACGGCACATTGCCAGCTGATCAGTACATTATTGAGTCAGCAATCACTGCAGTGCTAAACCCGTACTACTTGCTACAGAATACTATCAGTGCGAACGCTCTTTCCAACGCCAGCTACGCTCCAATCGATACTTGGAGTATCAGTGTTTCAGGTCTGACTTCCGATTCGTATGCCGGATTGGTCTTCTGGGATGCCGAAATCTGGATGCAACCTGGTTTAGCAGTTGCGCATCCTCAAGCAGTAAAGCAGATTGCCAATTACCGAGTTGAGCGGTATGGACAGGCAAAGGCCAATGCCCAAACTGCTTACCAGTCTTCAAAGAATACCACTAGCTTTTCAAGTGATGCTGCAGTCTTCTCTTGGACTAGTGGAAGGTATGGCAATTGTACTGGAACTGGTCCTTGCTTCGGTGAGTACAATGAATTAGCTATAGGAGATTCGTGAGGCTGATATCCTATGCAGACTACGAATATCATATCAATGGCGACATTGCTCAGGAATTTGCCAATTACTGGGTTGTCTCAGGTGATACGGAATTCTTCAACTCATCGTTGTACCCTGTCTACCATTCAATTGCCACGTTCTACTCCGAAGTAGTCAACATGAATGGTTCGTCATACATGTTGACCAATATGACCGATCCGGATGAGTATGCCAACGCAGTCGACAATGGAGGCTTTACAATGCCATTGATTGCAGACACCTTGACCAACGCTAATACTTTCGCTGGGTTCCTTGGAATGACGCCCAACTCCACATTCACTGACATCGCATCTAACATCTTTATCTCACGGGACGCAAGCGCTGGTATCATCGATGAATACACAGGCATGAACGGCAGCATCTCCGTCAAACAAGCAGACGTAGTCCTAGACACCTTCCCCTTAAATTATCAAGTAAACTACACAGCGCAAGACTCTCTTAATGATCTCAATTACTACGCCGGCAAGCAATCCCTCAACGGCCCTGGCATGACCTACGCCATCTTCAGCATCGTCGCCAGCGCAGTCGAACCTTCCGGCTGCTCCTCCTACACCTACCAGCAATATTCAGAACAACCATACGCCCGCGCCCCCTGGTTCCAGCTCTCGGAACAACTAATAGACGATTTTACTCTCAACGGTGGCACTCATCCTGCTTATCCCTTCCTCACAGGCCACGGCGGCGCAAATCAAGTCACCATCTTCGGCTACCTGGGACTCCGCCTCAATCCCTCCTTCACCCTTAGCATCAATCCGTCCCTCCCCCTCAAATCCCCAATCTCAAATACCGCACCTTCTACTGGCAAGGCTGGCCCATCTCCGCCGTAGCAAATCAAACATACACAACCCTCACCCGGCTGTCAAACCCTTACATAACCGCAAACATGACCTTCGCAAACACCTCCATCCCCGTGCAAATCGGAAACAGTAACACAACCGCCTATATGCTCGCCCCCAACGGCACCATCACAGTCCCAAACCGCAACATCGCCAACGTCACCGCCGTGGCGGGCAACATAGCGCAATGTCTCCCCATCAGCTCCCCCAACGATTTCCAACCGGGCCAATTCCCCATCTCGGCAGTCGACGGCGCCGCATCCACGAAATGGCAACCCAACTACTCCAACACCTCCCAATCCCTCACCCTCACCCTCTCCTCCCAACCCTACCAACCCATCACCGCCTTCTTCTTCGACTGGGCCCAGAACCCCCCCACCAACTTCACCGTCCTCTTCCACAATACCTCCTCCCCCAGCGATCCTTCCGCTATAACAGCCACCTCGGTATCCACTGTCGATATCAGTGTTCCTTATAACACCTCGCTCGTCGCTCTTGTCACGCCATATATGAGTAATACCACGAATGTAACCCTCAACCCCCCGTTTGGAGTGGTAATTACGCCACCCTCGAAATTCAAGGGAATCAAGCTAGCAACTTAACTAATTCCACTGGCGCGACGGTGGCGGAGTGGGCCATTATTGGGAGTGAGGGACAGGTGTTACCGGTTGCTGGTATGGTCTAATTAATGGAAAAACGAAAAGCAAAAAGCGGGTGTTTTAATAAGGATTTTCTTATGTATTAAGAGGGCGAATTGTATATAGCGAGTTGAAAGTGTACTTGGGTATGATTGAGGTATAGGAGAGAGGGATAATGATATATGTGGGAAGATGTAAGTAATGTTTATATACGATAATGGAATGGAATATACGGGATATACGAATCCTAGATATCTTTACCCTCGTGCTTCCGGCTATGGGATTTGCCATCCTCTTTCTTTAGGAATCTGGTGTGTGGATTATCTTTTGAGAATTTTCTCGGGATATAATAGATGGTGACAACTCCTTGACCAACAAACTCCTCAGTCCATTAGATAGGTGATTGACTGACTACATTAATTCCCCTTCCCCGATGCCAATATAATCAACACCTCCCAGCACACCTAGCCTCCGCTCCTTGTCATCTCTTCTGCCAACGACATCCTTAAGAGCTCACTTCTATACCTCCACCGATTAACACCAGATAATTTCCAAATGTTGTTACACGATACAACACCAAAATACCCATCGCTGCGCTATATAACTATTATAATACCTTAGTACAATCTACATCAGAATTCATCTCATCTTCTCACGTAACGTAATTATAAAAAGCATCATGAGTCTCCCAACCGCATAAGTCTACAGAGAGTCTTGTATCATAGTGAAAAGAGGGGACATCAACGTGCTGGATTGTTGATTTGGATAGATAGATACATATTTTGAGCTATAAGAAATTGCTAAGCTATGTCAAGCGCTATCACTGTGGCGTCTAGGATGGAATTCTCTTTGGCGGGCTTGAAGGAGTGGGGTTGGAGAGCCTTGTGCGCACGTTCTGGTTGGGAATTCCATGAGCTGGGGGGCCTGTCAGGGTGATCCGCCTTGAATTGTTTTTGATGTAGATACTAGGCTCACTCAGACACCTTTTTAGCTGTGGTGGAGATGTGCGGAGGGAGGTATATGGATTGAGAGTGGGGAGATGGCTTGTTGAAGGGTGTTAATGTGTGGTATGATTCATTATCTTCAGGATCTTTTGAAGGAAGTGTAGATCTTTATTACAAAGCAATGCTGCCCGATCTTTCAGTCCGTTCTGAACGATCAATTTGCCCTCTTTGTGGAATGTTAATGTTTAGAATGAGTTTCTCTGTGGCCGTCTTGAAGTAATCGGATACCTCCTCCAAACTGACATCTAGATGGGTGCTATCGGTAATGCGATTGTTGAGAGGTAGTTGAAAGGTGCAGCAGCCGAAAGAATGATATAGAGCATTCTGTGCAAGCTCGATTTGCGTTTATGTACCATCCATCCATAAGCTTGTCCCGAGCTGTCTCAGAATTGTTCACATGGAAGGTACCCTAAGCAGATAGAAACGCCCTGCCATTCAGTCTTGTCTCAGAAAACCGTTCGAATTCCTCTGGCTAGGTATGTGTGGTCTTAAGACCGATAGTCGTTTGAAGCCCGGTCCCAAGAAATGGTGTACGGGGATGTTGAGAAAGCTATCAATTGGGCATCGACAGCGTCATCGTTCGCTATGTAAAAGAATTGAGAAACTGATTGGTCCTTGCGGTAGAGATGAGGGCCGATAGAGTTGTTCCTTGAGCTAGGGGGTTTCTGAGAGCCAATTGTCGCTTTTCTCACTCCTGCAACTCTGAGCTTTGAGTGGGATGCGTCCTAAGGTGGGTACGGGCCCACGCAGATCTCTTCGGCGGCCACGTTTCTTATCACCATTCCTGTCGTGGCGCCGACAGTAGTAGCGTCTCGAGTATTGGCGGACCAAAAAAACCAGGTTGGTTCCGTTGTGTTTAGCTCGTTCGGCTTACACAGCAGGATCCAAGTCCATGGTCCCATATCACCTGCTCGATTCGCCAGACCTGCCGCTGCGACTTGAGGTACATTAACCTCCAAGACGAAGTCAAATGGTTCATCATCTTCTGCTTTGTATTCCCAAAGCAAGCCCCAATGGTAAGGCCAACTGCCCCAGTCAGACGCGTTCGCGCCTTCAAGAAATCCGACAAGTTTCTGAAGCTCGTAATTGATGAAGTAGACATCGATATCGATGGACTTGAAGTCCCACCAGTCACTGGACGGACTTAGCTTACCGTCCACTGTACTCCAGGCCCTGACTAGTTCCATACGTTCAAAGTGAGATTGGAATTTTGATGCGGCTGTAAGACCTCTTATTACATTTTCTTCGAAAGAGGGATCTCTTCTTGGATCAGCGGAACTTGCCAAGCAGATGAATGTGGTAATCAAATAGAACGAGATAGAGATCAGCCTGGCTTGCATCTTGAAATGGAAGCTAGTGTGAAAATCATAAAGCGCATTATGCGACGTCACCTTCTGTATATATTCTGCTCTTAGAGCGCCTGTCGCCAGTCGTCTCGAAACATATCCCGCTGACCTAGTGGCAACTTTTTCCACCAGGTAGGATCAGACCTGACCCGATAGTGTGTTTGATTAGTAGTTTGGCAGATGAAAAGCACATTGAGAGCACATCCTAATGTAATTGTAGGACAATCCTTCGCAATTGTCGTAATTCAATGGTAACCTATCATTGGCGGCTACCCTTTGCAGTAAGAGCACATGATGAGTTATTGGCGTGTGCATAAAGCTTTGGAATCCTTGGCGCGCGAAAACCTTTTTTTACACACTAAATCACCATACTATAGTACAAATCTAAGAAAATAAAAAAAATAAAAATTGTAAATTTTTTTATTGGCTTAAGTGATTGTAGAGCTATATAAGACAATGAATAATAGTAGATTAAAGAATCATTTAGTAGAAAAAAGGGCTCTATTACATATTTTAGTTCGTATGCGATTTGGTCGAGCGGGTGTAAAAAAAAGATTTTCGCGCGCCAAGGATTCCAAAGCTTTATGCACACGCCAATACACGGGCATCGATTGATCCTCTGGTATCAATGCTGTGAGTGGGCTATGGTCTGGATCATTGAGAATTGGAGAAACCAAAGCTCTGAGCTGTGGGTACGTCATATCCTACAACCATCTTTAATCCATAATCATGCAATAGCAATGAAAGTCGTACACTAAAGCCCCCCTCGGCTAAACCTTCCCTCCCCTTCCCAATACCCTCACCATCTTCACTATCACCCTTGCCCTCCACAAATACAACCACACCCTTAACCATGTACCTCACGCTCACTCCTCTATCCGCCCTCCTCACCCTCACCCTCCCACTCCTCGCCCTCACAGCAACATCCCCCTCCCCACCCCTCCACACCCTAACCCTCCACCACCTCCCCTCCAATCCCACCCCCTCCTCCCCTCTCCCCTCGCAATCCTAACCTACCACCCGCACCACCCACACCTCTCCCAACTCCAATCCTTCACCCCCCACCCAACACCACATCCTCCTCCACCGACTCCATCACCCAAGTCGCCCTCTACCACCCCACAACAGGCCATCTCACCAGCAGCGCAACAGCCACCTACAGCTTCCACCCCCCCTACAAAGGGCGTTTTAGAATCCTCGTCGATCCAGTAACCGGGGAGGCAGTCGCAGCTTCATATCATGCATGGCTCCCTAAGTCAGCATCGAATAGCAATAATAAAACTCCGTTGAAAAAGACGGATGGGAATGCGAACAACAATAACAAGCAGCCCGGGGGAAAGGGCGATTTCGATATCCTAACCATCAAGCAACCTCCGCCCGTTGTTTTTGATAAACCGGGAAAGGCGAAGGGGGTAGCTGCGGGTACGGGTGCGGGTGCGGGAGTAGGAGAGGGAGAAGCAGAGGTAGAGGAGAAGACTTTTTTGCAGAAGTGAGTGCCCTTCCCTTGCTTCCCATATCTAAATTTGGAAGTGTTGTGCTCCGTAAAATAAATGGGCGGAGTTTGTTATGAAAAAGAAACGATGATGATGGGCTAATGCTGGATATTACAGGTATTGGTGGGTCCTCCTCGGCGTTGCGGTATTGGCTATTTCGGGCGGTGGAGGGGAGAAATGAGAGGGGTAGATAGGGAATATGAAGTTTTGGTTGTGACGGGAAGATTGGGCGCGTTATACCCGTTTGCTGGACGGTCAGCTGCTGTACAGGTGCTGAGTCGAAGGATGAAGACTCAGAGAAATCATGTCAGAGTCACAGGGTCGAACAATCTAGCGCGCAGGAAATTGTTACTGTTCTACGAACTCAAACATTGACTCTCCGTGGAATGGAAGTTTGGCAAGGTCGCGGAGGAAGTCAGATTCTGGTCGAAACTTGAGCTCCTCAAAGAGAATGTCCTTTCAAGAGCATTGTGGGCGCCATTGACCCTTCTCTCTATATTTAGACTGTGCTCTAATCATGATATATACAGCTATCCGAATATGTACAGCTAATTCATGCCATTATCTGCGCTAGCTTTATCCGCCAAGCTACCATCATCGGAAGTACCTTTACCGGAATCGCTAGCATGACTATCGCTAACGTTGACTGCAAGAAAGCTCTTGGGGAGTTTGACACTGCAACCGGTCAGTCCAAAGCCTTCATGTTTGGGACAGCTCCAGGAAATCTTACGTGTGGAATCGTGCCCTCAGTGTTTCAATAACCTCCTTCCAGTCCATATGCGTTGTCAAGCTCCTCCTCGGTGCACACCCAATTGAGTGCTTCGAGTCCAGCTGAACGTCTAGTGGATCAAAAGTATGGCAGCCAGGCGTTATAGTAATACGAATACTGTAAGCGAAAACATCTGCATCCTTATCTTCTGATTCGTACAGTTCGAATGTAATGTGAGAAAGGTAGTCTAATTCGGGGATTGCGTTGCGTTCGATCTTCGTCTTGATGCCTCCTTCAAGAATACAATTGAGTAAAGTATAGATATGCGATTCTTTGGTAAAGTAGATAAATGACTTGGCATCTTCGGATGCCTGGACTTCTTCGAGGTCGCGGACGATCTCTTTCAGTAAAGGTAACGATGTCAGGAGGCCAATCTCGAGCTTCTCTTCATCACTGATGCCGTATTCCTGCGGACACACAAAGTCGAAGAGGACCTTTGCCAGTTTGTATAGCTCACGAAGGTTTTCTAGTCGAACATCGAGCTTGGCCTTGGTCTGACCCGTACCTCTATACAGCTTGAAGTATGATTCTCGGGATTCCTCTGACATTGGCTGTGGTGAGGGAGGGTTCATGCCTGATTTTCGTCTCAGTCCCATGCGTTGCACGATATTGGAGTTTGATTGGTTGCCGTCCATGGTCTTATCGGCAAGCTTGTCACCTCCACTGTTCTTCCGTTTGTGTTTCATGAGGTTAGTCGAGCTGGGCGACGGTGTTGGTCCGGAAGGTGTTGGTCCGGAAGGTGTGTCCGTTGGGGATTTCGTCTCTTCGGTGACCACATCTTCTGGCATGTTCGGATCGGGCGTGAAAATCCATTCAAGAAATTGCCTGTTATGGAGCGCATCGAACTTCATGGTATCGTAAAGCTCGGAAATCTTGCTGGGGTCGATTTTGTCGGAATCGCAGAACTCGCTGAAGAGCTTCTCCCATCGTTCCTTGAAAAGCTCAGGATCTTCACCGCAGCACCACCTGGCTTGTATAGTCGAAACTGCCTGAGCGTGTGCCAGGGCGCCGCCAGCTCCTGAATTTGCTGTAGGAGCTCCACCTTCACCTGACTTGTTCAAGGCATTGAGGGATGCAGCAGCACCACTGTTCAGCTTCTTGAAGTTGTATCTCATGACATTCCGATGAATTACCATTAGTTCCGCCACTTTGCGAACAACATCAGAGGGTTCTGGCATGTTCGGTGGCCATGCGAATTGAGGCGGAGCTTGATGACCCTTGCGGAGCAATAGTTTTAGTTTCTTCTTGACTTTGTCCATGACATCTTTGGCAGCATTTGAATCATCTAGGAGGTCCTTTCGAACAGTGATGGATGATTCTGGGACCTCTTTCTTGTCCAAAAAGGATGCCGCCCATATTTGCGCTAAACAAATCAGCAGTGATCTGACGGGAAAGCGTCCAGTACGTACCACTTGTGCTGACCCTTCTCTCAGAGCTTGTGAATACACGCACATCATCAAGAGCTTCTTTGTTCATCAGAAGCAGATCGTTTCTCATATTCTCTCCAAGATCTTGGGACTGATAACGAGCAGCATGCGTAGGCTCTCCGCCCCATTTGACGATCAGCTGCAACTTCTCTATCACCAAATCATTCTCAAGAGCGGAGAACCGTGACAAAGTAGTCTCATCTACAGAATCGCTCCTAGTAGGTGGACGGGACAAGGGTGCTCCATTTCTCTCTAGTTCCTCGGTCTTAGCTCCAGCGACTCGAGGCAATTGTTGGCTGTTGCTTTCCTCTAGCTCACGTTCGATCTGGCTCCGAATTTTGGTAATCTCTTCCTGCTTCCTTTTCCGAAACATGGGCTTAATCTGAACTTTCGTGCCCGTCCAAGCGCCTTTCCTAGCTAATGATGTTCTGAGTAGTTGCAGCTTCTCCGGGTCCTCTAGTCCTTGCTTCATAGCAACCTTGACCGCATCGAGAACTTTGTTTAACGCTGCTTCACCTTTCAATAGGACTTCCTCTTGATGGCCTTTGAGCAGCTCAACGAACGGTTGACTATGAAAAGTGAATTTGAACTTCTGTTTCGGCGTACGGTCGGCATGCCTTATTACAGACACCATGCCTTTAAGCATCCAAGAATGTTTAGAGGAGGGTTGGGGAGCGACCTCCACAGGCTCCGGATTTACAGATGGCGACGGTAGAGCGGAGTACTCAGCTGCCAGCGCAGGGGGAGGGAGTTGACCATTGCCAATTTGAGGATTGTGCCTGTGACCCCGTTCAAGGCTTGGTGGTGATGACATTGATGCAGTATTCCGGGGCGCGTCTGGGGGCTCATTGTCATTCATGTGAAGCCCAGGGTGACCGAGGTTCTTCAATTTGGACATGCTGGGCGACTTCATTAGACTCTTGAGGGCAGCGCGGTGGCTGTTTATTGTGTTCTTCCGGTGCAAGCCTGTGTCTGGTTGAGTCTTCTCCGCCCGAATTTTCTCAGAGTCATCTCCTTGGATTGGTCCCACTACCGAAGTACTTCCTTCACGCTTTTGCTTCTCGTTCACAAACATTTCCTTCAATATGCAAGCACACTTGTCATAATACGCGTTGTTGTCCTTAACAAAGCTCCACCCATTAACATCGATAACGAAGCTCTGGTTTCTCACACGGAGCATATCAAATCCGCAAATGCGTTGCCCAAAACCGTTCGCAATCTTCGTCGCCATTAATTGTTCCTCAGGAGACAGGTTGCATATGTACCGAATCTCTTTTCCATGAGTATTGCGCCGAACAAGCCCATCCACGACTGGGGAAGTCCGAGTTTCTGCATGACAGTAATACGGCCCAACCGTATACGCTTTGATATCTTCGGCATTATCTACGTGCAGGAATTGTTCGTATAGATAGCTGCTATCCTTCTCCGTAACAGCTCGCGGGACAGTCAGACTTTTATCCCATTCGGAACTTTTATTACCAATCTTCCGAAAAAGTCTCCTACCACCACCACCAAATTCATGGTCTTTTGGAAAGTAGATGTAGATGTTATGATCTTCACCACTGGTTGGCTTTTCAACAAAGGGTTTTCGCAAGCTTACTCCATCCACTACTAGGGTATCTCCGTCATCAATCAGCTGTACATCTTTGGGGGGTGGTATGCCTCCACCAGTGCCATCTTCGCGTCCTTCTAATTTCACTCCGCTGAAATTGTAGACATGTTCAGCAAGCTTGGTAGATTCCAAAGTCGGTCCACCGTCCCGATTGACTTCGATGCGTTTGGGAGTCGGTACGCCCATGCTGTCCAGAATGCGTAAGCAGATCCTGCGATCCCACAAGATCTTCTGCATTGGTAAGTCATTGACGCAAAAGGGCTTGCGAAGATTTTGGTATGCTATGGCTTTGTCGAGGGGAAAGCCAGCCGAAAAGAAAGAGATCAAGAAGTCACTGTTAAGCTAATCAGTCCTGCCACTCAATGTATTGGCATATGTCGTTGCACTAGTGGGCCTATTTTTCGTGACTCAGAAGCAATGCCTAGCTAAGATAACAGTATATGAACTCACAACTAACCAATCAGGCCAATTCTCCACCGCTGATAGTGATGTTAGCAGGGAATGCGATAAATGCAAAAGACACTGACCTTCGTCTAGAATGACCTTATCTCCAAAGATTACAATCTCATATTCTCCGTTGGATTGCAGACGGGTTAAAATGTTCCGACTGGCTTTGCTGCGTGCTTTAACATCCAGCGCGCATACACCTACACGTCCAACCGTAACGGATCTTGCTGCTTCCGGGCTTCAGTAGAGCAGCTCAAGGATGGTTGACACTTAGGCTCAAAGAAGACTTACTCCGGTCACTATTACTGGGACTGACAGCGTTGCTTGTAGCGTTGCTACCACCAGCTTGTCTCTGTTGTGCTGTTCGACTGCGAGATCGACGTGGTGCGCTTGGCCTTGCTAATGGGCCTGAATTCCAGGAATCCAAGTTTTTAGCAGCAACATTCGGTGCACCAGATGGGGGTTCCTTGAGAGCATTCACAGGTACTATTTATGCTTATCAGTCCATTTTCGACTTAGTGCGATAGGTCCACAAGACTTCCGAACCTTGATGCAGCGGCTGAAAATTAGCAATGACCGACACTGGATCTGTGGCTGTCGTAGGATTTGATGCAGCTTCTCCCTTTCCAGGTCCTAGTGTTGGAGACAGATGCATAGGTGTAGGAGGCGGCATCTCAGAGATGATACCCTTGACTGAGCCAGCCGTAGAACTTGCTGTGCTCTGAGGAGTACTAGCTATTCCTGTTGCCCCATTGTAGATTGCCGAGCCTAGGGAGTACAATGACGAAAAAGATAGGCGATCTCCAGGCTTAGTCAAGTTGGGTGTAGGAGGTTTCAGGTTGGCATCCAGAACAGCAGAAGGAACTTGCTGATCAGAAGCAGACGTCCTTTGAGAGCCCGATAAACTTATCGTTCTTTCTACGTCATCCAGCCCAGCAGAGTCTCTTGTTACTCCCTCCCCAATTGTTCCATCTATTCCAGCTTCAATTTCTTTGATTTCCATGCCAGTATTGTGCATTGCTGAAGGACGACGGACAGCGGAAGGTTTGTAGACTGACGAGGGTTTTGTTGCTGGCGGGGGCATCGATATACTTGCTCTCCCTACATTGTAACCAGTTGTCCCCACATCGGCAAACCTGCTCTTGCGGTTGGGTAAGGTCACATTTTGGGACGATAGCAACGAGTGAGAAGGTACGCGTCCGGTGGAGGCCAATGACGGCCCTGGGCAAGGATTGGAGGTGGGAGATGGAGTGACAGAAACATCTGTGGCGGCTCTTTCCTGTGTATCAAAGTCTATCGAGCCAGTGGGCGACTTCTGATTGGAAGTAGCGCTTTCGCAGCTAGTTGTTCTTGATAGAGTTGCCATCGCCATTGCCTCCCTATTTGCTCCGATGGTCGTCCAATCTTCTGACAGCGCGTGACCCGGCAGCCAAACCCTGCATAAGACCGCATGGAGAAAATGTGCACGCAATCACTTCATTCCGGTCATCAGCCAAACATATAATTCAGGACAGGAACGTGCTCCCAGTAACCAGCCTGGGCTAATACCAAATGATCCTCTTTGGGAGTTGGGCGGAGATGGCGGCAGTCTTCTTTGGTGGGGTTGACGCGAGAAAATCTTTTGCCCCACGTCTGTGCCGCGAAACGGTCATCGTGCATATATCTCGCCAATTACCTGCATAACGCTACTATGGGATCAATCCTCCCTATGATTATATGATTTTATAGATTCTTGTTGCAATACGGTAAGGACTGATGGACTCGCTGTGGAACTGATATCACATTACCCTCCTAAGTCGACTACAATCAAAACCATCTGCTAACCTAATCTATCCGCCCAGCATAAGACCGTACCGCAATTCTTCATTGTTCCCACGAAGATGCATCCCTCCTGTCTCAAAGACAATCCTCACACGGCTCAATTGTCACTGACCCACGGCTAATAGTCGGCGCTGTCGACTTTATGATCCACACATCGTCCTCCACAACATTTATCCTTCATCGCGTCATCCCTAAAGCAAAGCTCAGACCTACGTCCTCCACGATATCTTCTGTGTCTAGGTCAGCTATGACGTACAATACTCAAGAGGTGGATCTATAAGAAGCATACTTGAGACGTGAGGAGTTCCTCGACAGATGACACCTTTGGGCCAGCACCTCCTCTGTGAGCTTCTGTTGAGTAGCTATGGAGTGCGAAGACAGTACGACATGAGGTTGTGGAGCGGACAGAGGTTGCCAATTCTCTTAAGACCGCTCAGAACCTATACGATTTGGAGCTTAGTCACTGCAAAGATGCACTCGTGATGATTGCAATAGTACATAGAGAAGTCCCAGCGGACAGCCATGGAGCGAGCTCCAGATATGATGCCCAATTTGTACGCAACGCACCTTTACACCTATCCTCATTCATGCAGGGTACCCAAAGGGCACCTTTCTGGCGAACCAAATACGGAAGCTTCAGGATGGGAGACCTACTATCAAGAACAATGACCGTTGGAACTCAACCACCCAGGAGCAGCCGCCGTTGCCTTGTTTCACCTTAGAGCTGGCAAAGGCGAGGTTTGAGCATATGAAATAGATTCTGGGTGTGTGGCAAAATGTTCAACGTCAAATGCAGTGCGTTCGCAGATTGCGCGAGGGTCCTGACTGGTAGCTCTATTTGTCCCTTAAATATATTTGCGAAGAAACGGGGACGTGTTTGATATAAGGAAGATTTTTAAGTACGAAAAAGGTCAGTCACGAATGTTAGGCTTTGGTCATTGTTCCGTTCGACATCTTTGATGGATTGAATGCGGCGCTTGTCGCCAACTTAAGCATGCGCACTGTCTTTGATTCAATGGTGAGTTATACGCACGCATACTTTTGATGAAATAAAGATCTCTGATCTGTCTACATTACAGCCGCCATATGCGATGATCACGCATATTTGAGAGAATGCACCACATGAGTTTTCATACTACCGTCCGACTTGCAACTCTAGTGAAGCTCCCAGAATGCAACTTTCCGTGTTCAAGATGCATTCTTCCTTGATCATTTTCATCTCTTCTTCGTTTCTTGCACAACTTGTCATCCCCACATACGGTGCAACATCAGCCAACAATCTGATCAGAACGTGCGACAACTCAGATAATTGGATTAAACCATCTTGGCCGGCAAATATCACGCTATATTGTCAAAGAATATTGGACGATTTGGAAGACATGGAGCCGGAGGTTCACTCAACCACAGGACCCAATCACGAATTCTTACCAGTGGGCATGGCGCAGAAACCTTTTGAAGGTAGAATTTTACAGCCAGTACGAACGCCCTGGAAACTTAGTAACGGTGCGTTATTTTCTCACCCCCATACTGTTCTATATTTGGTATGGGTTGTGGTTTTCCCATATTCAGATCTAATGTTGGTCGATGTTTCAGGCCCATGTACCTTGGCTGTAACACCTCTTGATAGAGCATATTCCGACTTACTGCCCCGCGGTATCCCCGCTTATCCATATCCTGAAAGTGGAGTGCTTACCTGGCGAGGTGTATATTTCGCTGCAGTCGCTCTTGTCGATCTTTGTGTACGCCTAAACAGAGAGGCTGGTATCGAGTGGTTGGATAGTTCGAACACCCTTCCCCTTTATTGGAAAGTGTCCCGGCACTGATCAGCATCAATAGGGCCTGAGCCCGACGCAAGAGGCGTGGCTATTCTTTTCTATGCAACAGACTCAATGATTGACTTCGTCATCAGTTCTGGTGGCTTGGTTTTGCCAGGGATGAATGTGACCGATTACAATTCGACGTCTTCCGCTAATGCAGTCAGGATCTGACACTTGTGAGAGTTACAAACGTCTGGAGCCACGATAGTTCACCAATATCGGCAGAAGATTTGACTACTTGCTTTGGTACTCTCTGAAGAAAGCAATTAGATTGAGCTGCTACACCAAGAAACTCAAAATCTCCCAAGATCCAATGCCTGGCAACGATTCGGTCACATGGTGCTTTATTCGGCTTTCAAATCCTACGAAGCGCACCACCTTATTGCAGTTGGTATATTTATGATATTATAACGTGTTCTAGATGGATAAGATAAACGAATCTGATTTGGCGACAGCTTGAGTTGTTCAAGCAGCAAAAATATGGTAGTTGTGAAGCGGTACTAAGCGTCATTACCTTAGCCCTTGCCCTATGATCTGCACAAGGATCTAGATTAGATAAGCGAGTCCAGCTTCCTTTAGACAAAAGTTCTCTGCCAAACTTCAAAACATTAAAGTGCACAATCCGCTAATTGAAAGTGTCTGATCGACGCTTTTACGAGGAATCAAGGGTGATGATAAATTGGCGCTGAAACCTGCGCAGCATGTCTCGGGGATCAACGAATCTTAAAGTGGACGGTGTTCTTGTTAAACGTCGGAAGCTCGCAAATGGCAGCTCTCACCAGGAGCACACGTCGCCACGAATTTTTGCTCCATTTAGGGCAAGGAGCTGTCTCTCAAATTCATAGTACAGATGTGCTAAATTAGGGCCTAGTAGACAGTAGGACTTGTTTCCTCCACTGCTGTGCCTTTCACCTCTCTCCCGCTCGGCAAGACTACCTTCCAAATCACGACTTCTGTTGGAAAATGTCTTCATACATACGACCTCCTCAAAGGCTTGAACCTCGTTTTCCTTACGCGACCTCAGACGCCAGCCGATATCACTGCTACCGTTGCATGGAAGGAACGAATTTTAGCGGCATGGGGCGGTGAGACTACGAACAGCAATGTCGGCGTATGGGTATTCAAGAGGGGAAAGAAGGTTGCGGAACTCGAGATACCACGTGATATATCGGAGCCTATTACCAAAATTGCAGCATTTGGGTCTTGGATAGTGGGCGGCTGTCTCAGTCGGATCGAAGTGTGGAAGTCGTCGACGTACGAACATTACACCACACTTACGCCCACTGCCCCCAAGAATGGTGATTATGGAGCTGTGCTCTCAGGCGGCATATGCAATATGCCCACATTTCTGAACAAAATATTCGTTGGGAAGAGAGACGGCAGTATTGACATATGGAACTTGAGCACCGCAAAGCTGATATATACTATACTGCCGCCTATTTCTTACTCAGGGCCTGTCACAGTCTTGGAGCCGACACCCGCGCTATCAGTGCTTGCAATTGCCCGGGCAGACGGATCTGCGGTCCTACATGACGTTCGGACTGACAAAATTGTGATGAGACTGAATGCGCAAGGATCCGGTGCTTCAATCATAACGTCAATCTCTTTCCGGACCGATGGTATTGGCGCTGGAGAGGATGGCAGCAAGGCGGGAATTATGGCAACAGCAGGATCGGGCGACGGAGATGTCACTTTTTGGGATCTCAACGATGGTGGTCGGGTCAGAGGCGTGCTGCGAGGGGCACACAATCCACCTACATCTAGTCATGGCGGTGATCCCAGTGGCATAAATAGGGTAGAGTTCCTACCCGGCCAAGACGTCATGATTACCAGTGGACTAGATAACAGTCTGAAATCGTGGATCTTTGATGCAAACTCGCTATCTGCCACGCCGAGAATCCTGCATTCTCGTTGCGGCCACGCTGCACCAGTGACCAAGCTCAGCTTCGTACCATCTAATTCGGACGGAGCAGATACAGATGGCAAATGGCTCATGAGCGCTGGAAGAGACCAAAGTCTGTGGGCTTGGAGCTTACGGCGGGATGGACAAAGCACAGAGCTAAGTCAAGGCAACGTAAGGAAGAAAGCAAAAAACCTTGGTCTCCTAGGAAAGAACCCGGAAACTGAGAGGAGTACCACTCTCGAGGATCTCAAAGCACCTGAGATCACAAGCATGGCTTGCTCACTCAACCGTGATGGTGGTATGGGTGCTTCGGGTGGTGGTGGACCAGTGTGGACAAATACCACGTCTAAAAAGGGACCGGCTGATGCGTCAGAAAGTAATGCGACTGGCTGGGAAAGTGTTGTGACAGGTCATCGAGGGGACAAGTTTGCACGAACTTGGTTTTGGGGAAGGAAGAAAGCGGGAAGATGGGTCTTTGAAAGTGGTGATGGTACTGAAGTCACAAGCGTAGCTGTCACATCATGTGGAACTTTCGCACTGATAGGTTCTGCGGGTGGAAGCATATCTATGTACAATCTTCAGTCCGGCATTCATCGCCAGAAGTTCCCATCCTCGCTGAATCCCGCCCAAGCGAGGAAATTAAAAATAAGCCTCGCTGCTGGGGAAGCCGGATCTTCCCAAGCAGTCAATGGTATAAGAAAATTTGCATTGGGTGAAGGTAGACACAAGAAAGCCGTGACTGGTCTCATGGTTGATGGCTTGAACAGGACCTTGATTAGCTGTGGACTCGATGGGAAAATCAAATTCTGGGACTTTCAATCGGGATGTCTACAAGACGAAATCGACTGGTTCCCTATGACAGCCGTCATGGCCTCTCAATATTATAGGCCTAGCGACCTGGTAGCCCTAAGCTGCGATGACCTATCAATTCGAGTGGTTGATACTGAGACCAAGAAGCTTGTCAGAGAGCTCTGGGGCTGTCTCGGTCAGATCAATGACTTCTGCTTCTCCAACGACGGACGGTGGATAGTCGCAGCATCGATGGACTCGGTCATTCGCGTTTGGGATCTACCCACAGGTCACCTCATTAATGCAGTCCGAACCGAAAGTCCATGTACAGCTCTCGCATTTTCAGATACCGGAGAATTCCTAGCTACAGCCCATGCTGACAGTGTTGGTATCAACATCTGGAACAATCGGACGTTATTCACCCATGTACCTAGCCGACTAATAAGAGAAGACGAAATCGTTCCAGCCATTGCTCCCACATCTTCCGGTGAAAGCGGCGAAGGCTTAATATCCGCCGCCTTCGAGGACTCAGGACACGACTCTTCAGACGAAAGCATGGAATACAACTCCCAGGCAACCACTGACCAACTAAGCCACGACCTTCTCTCTCTCAGCCTCGTCCCCAGATCCCGCTGGCAAACCCTCCTCCACCTCGACACCATCCGCCAACGCAACAAACCAAAAGAACCACCCAAACCCCAGAAAAAGCCCCCTTCTTCCTCCCATCATCCCTCGACAAAAACGACGCCAAAATACAACCCCAACCGCCCACAGAAGCAAATACAACTCAAATCACCCCAGCCGAACGCTCCCGAATCACAAAAATGGACCGCACCAGCACCGCCACCCCTTTCACAACCACTCTCCACGCTGCTTCCAAGCAAGGAGACTACGATCCCTTTCTCGACCACCTCAAATCCCTCCCCCCTCAGCCGCAGACCTTGAAATCCGCTCCCTGCAATCCAACGAACTAGCCCTCTTCGTAGCAGCGCTGACGCACCGTCTTCGCCAAAAACGCGATTACGAACTCGTGCAGGCGTGGATGGCGGTTTTCCTGAAATGTCATGCGGATAGTATTGTAGGGGATGAGGGGGGAGGTTGAGGCGGGGGTTAAGGGAGTGGAGGACGGAGCAGGGGAGGGAGGGAGCGAGAGTGGCGGATTTGGTGGGGTTTTGTGGGGGAGTGGTGGGGTTTTTGAGAAGTGTAAGGTAAGGGGAGGAAAGCTGGGGAGGGTGGTGTTGTATATAGGGATTTGAAGTAGAAGAGGAATCAAGTTGGTTCTTGAATAGTGTGGAGCTATCGCTTTGGCTTGTATATCTGTCGCTTACTTCTCACCAAGACATCAACTTACAGCAGTCCGCTACCGCACGCGTCGTAGGCCCGTATTGGCAGTGAGATATCACTGAGATCCCTCTCATAACCTACCCCAAACATAATTCCAAACATTACCAGAACCGCCCAATAGCCTGTTCAAATATATACTCCATATCAGTGCTGGCGCAGGTAGAAGGATCGATGCCCCAGATATGCAACAACGATGCTCAACCTCATCTATATATCTATCCACCTTACAGCTTAGCAAACATCATGTGACCGAGCCAAACCGCTCGCCCGGCCCTAAAGTCTTGTAAGGACAAGCTTGCCAATCACATCCCTGTATTCCTCGCATGAGCATCACATCTCTTACTGAATCATGAGTACTCACCTCCTTATAAACTCTAGTACCCCACCACTCCAAACTCTTCAGCCATCCCCATCCGGGATAAAGAAAGCAGAAGAAAATCACCACGACACCGAATGCGAGGCCGGAATCGAGCGCAGCAGAGAGGGTCATGGTGTATTTGCCCCACCAGGCGGGAGCGCGGCGGCGGAGGTGCGAGTTGAAGAGGAAGCATACGAGAGCCCAGACGGAGAAGTTGAGTCCGGTCTGTGAGAGAGGGGTACATTAGGTTGAGGGAATTGGGGGAAGAAGGGGAGGGGGTGGTATACCGCTGGTGGTATCCAACTTAAACTGCCGAATAACACAGGTAGATTGATCTTCCTCCAGATGCTACTGGCACTACTCCGACGCCCAACCAGCCATATCATGATAGGGGCTATGAACCCGACAAGGAACGCCCAGATCAAAGGCCGGTATAAGGCGCCTTCGCCGAAGAAGCGTCGAGGGCCAACAACGCCCCATAAGATGCTTCCATTGAAGTGTACGCGAGCTATGGGGCACGTAAAACCATTGATTGCGTCCGGCGTGCAGATGGTGGGGATGTAATTGAACATCCAATTCAAGACTCCGATTTGAGTGATGCTGGAAATGAGGGTGGCGACCATTTGAACTTTGAAAAGGAGTTTGGGTGGGATCTTCATGTAATGGCCTAGTTTGAGGTCGGATGAGAATTTTATGCCCTGTGCGGAGCTGATGTAGCAATATGTAACGAAGACCTGCAGCAAGCGTATTAGCGATAATAACAGTTGTTGGAAATTGGTGGGGTGCTTACCATGTTGGCGACTGGTCTGCCCGGGAAAACCACGCCACAAATGAGTTGGCAAATTAGGTAGAGGCTGCTGTGCTGGTTTGTAATGGCCATGACGATACCGACTGGAATGAACAGCAGAGCTGTGATCGATAAAGCAAGTAGAAGGCCATACCAGGGAAGGTAGACTGGGTAGTACTCGACCACGAAAATGCCGATTGCAAGCATTGCCACAAAGGTTGCCAGGTACCAGCTTATAGGTGCATCCTCATAGTTGCGCATCAACCGAGAATGGACGTCCTCACCACTCATGCTGATACTGGAGTCTGGCTCCTCTACAGAAGCACCAGTCCTGCTGCTCCTCTGGGAACCATTACTGCTTTGGCTCTTGACACCCTGATCAACGGGCTGATATTCAGATTTGCCTTCACCGCGGTCTTCTGCCAGAGATTTCTTCGATTGCTGCCAGATATCACTACCGTGCCAGCATACTGTATGGGTGACCAAAGCCGAGAGACTTGCAAATTGAACTCCATAAGAAAGAACATAAGTAATAGGCAAGTAAACTTTGCTGTATTTGGTGAAGGCCTCATGATCGAAATGATAATCTGGGGTCAGGATTCTGCTGACATCGTAAGGCTTGGCTGTGTCGTCGAATACCGCGGATGAGATGATGGGCATGAAAGAAGAGTAGAGCGCGTTACGGTAGTCTGTGCTAATTTAGTAGTGGCTTAGTAGGTCTAAGGAAGATAGAGACGGACATAAGATTGGAGCAAGAATCCACATTACGATTACAAGACCCCCTACTACATTGGCCGCTGCCCACCAAGGTGTTAGCAGAGGAGACCCAATATACGCTATCTGAGCCCAGTCGAAAGTCATTGGAAATAGACCCAAGCCGGAAGAGACCCCGAACTATAAGAGCTTAGTGAAGGCTCGCACATGTTTCGTAGAAAGCTTACCAGATTTGCAATGACAACATTTTTGGGCGCAAACCATGTAATAACGTTGAAATAGCTCAATGCGGGCATCAAAAGACCGGGAAGAAAGTACCAAGCAAATGCTCCAGACCATGCGAACAAAAAGAATTTCCACCGTGAGATGATCCATCCATTAGCGGATTTGTTCTCCGAGCTGTGCATTGTAGTAAACATTGCTGTGGACATGAGTGTACCGGGCCATATCATACTGGGAGGTCGAACTAGATATCGGCGTGTGAGACCCGCAAAAGAATAGCCAAGTATTTGAGTAGATATGGTAAGAAGAAGTTGATAGGTTACGCTGGGATCTTGATGATAAAATTTAGATTGCTCGACAATGACATCCGTGGCAAAGGCAAAACCAAATGAAACGTTGCTACTAATATATACGCAAGCGTGCTCCTTCCCATTCCAGGTGCCTTGAGCAAGCCATAAGCGGAGACGGGCCTTGGTCGAAGGATTTGAATCATGGCCTGATTTCGTCCGCCTGACCAAATTGCCGTTCTCAAAGCTTTCTGTGGGGTCATCGCTGTGCTTGAGTAGTCTATCCCACAGGCGTCCTACTGGATGAACAATGACCAAGGCAATGACAGGGGTAATAGCAACGCTGGGGTATCGTAGAGAGAAGAAAAAATTCGTAGCAGATCCAAGTAAGGCGCAGAGTAGAGAAAGAATCCACATGCGCGGTGTGTTTATAGAAGCACTTGTGTCATCAGTCGCGGCTACTGAAGCACGCACTTGAGCGTAGGGTGAGTTATCGGGAGGCTCGTTGGCATCCAATTCGTCTATGCTAATCGCTTCCTCGTCAAGCTCTTGTTCGTCCTCACTGGTCGCGAGGGGTAAACCGCCGCCCAATTGTCCTCCCAGACCCGCAGGATGGCCAGGCTCAGCGATCAGCATTGGGCTCGAGGCCCTCATGCTTGCCCTTCGAAACCTGGTCCTCGAATGCGATGTACTTTCTCTACGCTTTCGAGTTCCGAAACTGGCAAACGATGCCGTCGGTCTGATGGCACGGCTTTTGGCTTTTTGTTTGTTATTGCCATCTCTCCAAGCATCGGATTGAGAGTTATGTTGGCTTGCTCTCGGACTAAGTTCGGGTAGAGCTCCATATGAAGCTGTCGCCTGCGCGGACGTTGAGCCCCCCAGCAACGGCGAACGAGACATGAATGATAGGAATCGCTTGATGATGCTTCGGTTGGTCACGGTGCTCTTGATCCCGTCTTCCTCCTCGTCCTCGGCGTCATCATATGATCTATGTCTACGCAGCAAGGAAGCATCTGAGTCTGGGTGAATTTCGTCGCCGGACTCGTCATCCTGACCTACCCTTGTGGATAGTCTTTCGGTGAGAGGGAATGTTTCTCTGAAGTTAGGTTCTTTATATCTGCTACGGGACCGACCTCGGGGTGTCATGAAAAGCTTGCGCAAGAATGCATGCAGGCTCGTAACCGGCGGCAATCATCGGTCATACGCGTGCATATGATACATGTACGCCCCTATGAGATACTCAGGGACCCTTGGCCAGACATTCAGCACTTTATATGGTGTACTCAAACAGATGTTTGAGACTTCGGTTGAGGTATGGGACGAATGCTCAAATGACATGCTGATCAAAATGGTTGTGAGGGCTAGCTCAATAAAGGATGGTGCCGGTCTCGTTTCTGGGCCCAGCGACCCCGAACTCCGGCGGCTGACAGGAGCGGTTCCCGGCGTAGCTCTGGGGGCCTGTTCCGGGTAGATAAGCTAGCAGCCTACCTATGTTGCATTCCATTGGTGGATCCTGCCATCCATGGATATTCCTTCCATCCATGGATGGCAGGAACCCACCAATGGAATGCATCACATACATGCATTGGGTCCAAAAAGCGAACCGAAAGGCGAACCGAAAGGCGAACCGTGGGCGTGAGAGGCTGGCCTGTACCATTAATCCATGTACAGAGCTCCAACTTGGATTTGGACATAGAAAGACGCACTCGTTCCGAACTCTAAAGAGACTTCTATCTAATGCAACTAGTAAAAAGGTCACAACGTCCACCATTCTATGCGCTCAAAATCTTCAGGAGTCCAAATCGGCAACGACATCCAAAATGTCTGCTGCAGAGCTGTTCTTCTTCAACTCCACCCATCCACCTTCTCCGACCCGGATGATCTTACCGTCTACACAAATACGTCGCCAGCGACCATCAGGTTCATCCAAATCAATTCTAATTCCCTCAACAACATCATAACCCACAGCTTGATCCTCAACATGTCGACCCCCTTGAAATGCAAGACCCAAAATCTTCAAAACCTCTGATGGCGAGATGGGAGGAAAGCGGAGTAAGCGGAGCTCACCATCCAGAGGCTTTGAGCCGGGGGAAATTATGAGTTTCTCTTCTAGGTTAGAAACCAAGGTTGCTAGGAGGTACATATATTCCCTCGCTTCCAAGACTTCGTGGATTTGCTCGCCGGTCGCATTACGCTTGGTGAGGGTAATCTTCCCTTTGTACGTGTGGGGCGCGGAACCGTCAGATGGAGCGAGGAGTTCTTTGGCGGCCATTTGGAACCGCGCGGTGCCATGTTTGCGGTAGGCGGTTGTGTCGCTGTCGGCTACGAGAGAGGCATGGAGGGCCCAACTGCAGACGACCGCGCCGTATACTGCGCCAGATTCGCCTAGAGGTTCCGTATGCCTACCCTCGTCAACGAGAAGCTCAGAGCCTGGGGAGAAGGTTGCTGTGAAGGTTGGCAGAGGGCGAGGCTGCCCTCTGTAGAAATGCCGCAGGCCGCGGGTTAAATCGCGATTCAGACCTGTAGAGTTTGCCAAGGCATTGCCTGTGCCCATCGTTACAAGACCGAGGACCGGTTTGACGTATTTTGGACTTCGGGATGAGGAGAGCAGGACGTTGAGTGTGTCTGCGACACCGCCATCGCCCGAGAGGAGCAGGATTGTTTGATGCCGGCCCTCATTGGCGCGGGGGAGGATTAGAGTTTTGGTGAACTCGGAGATACTCGTACTTGAGTAGGTGGTGTGGACGTAGTAGCCGTACTCGTGGATGCCGCCGGCGGTGAAGGCGGGTTTGACTACGTTGTCAAAGTATTGTTGAGCTTGGCCAGTGCCGGATCCGATAGATACGACTACATAAAGAAGCACTGAGTCAGACCGTTTGGAGAGACTGGCAATTCTTGGTGAAACCAGGTTTGCATCTATGAATTCTTGCGGTAGACTTGTTGTATGTATTTCCTCGAATCTGTAGTCCTTTAGTGGAGAATCCGGAATTGATGACCTGACGCTCGATAAGACTAAGATCTTCTGGATGGGTTCGTTGCACTCTTCTCCGCTCTTGTGATCAGTGATGACAGCAATAGTACTCCGATTACTAATGATCTCGTCCTCTGAGCCAGATACCTGTATCTTCAACGAGCCCCCATCATCCTCGGGATCGTATGTTAGCTGGGCTTCTTTTCCACGCACGGTTCCTACTGCCATCAAGCCATCCCGCTGAGACGGCGACATCTCTGGTGGAGCAATGAAAGAGAGACATCTTTGAAAGATAAGCAAGAAAACCACCTGGGTAGGTTGCCTTGGGAAGGATCTTATGTTCGCGGTAGAACTAATACTGCAAGGCCGAGACAGCAACTTTAGCCGAGCTCGGGTAGAATTAACGGCCAGCTGGTAATAAGCATCTCTTGCCCGTCAGCCTGACATCCTGCACTCAGCTTCTTCAATTAACACCACCCAACGTCTTCCAATCCTCAATACCAACCCAATTGACAAACTCAGTCATGTCACCCACCTTCCCATAACCTCAACTCTAAACTCACAGTATCCCCACCATGTCTGGCTGGGCCTGGTTCATCCTCGTCCTCATCGTCGTCCTCATCCCCCTCTCCGTCGCCGGCTATATCTTCTACTCCCGCCTCAAAGCCCAACGTGCCGGCCTCGAGCCCCCTCCCCTCTCCTCCTACAACCCTTTCGCGAGACGAGAACGCCACACGGACATCTACCCCGCCTCATCCGGCATACTCGGCTGGGCTAAGAATAAATACCACTCCCTCCGTAACTCAGCTTCAAGGACCGGTGCCTATGAACAACCGCTTGGCGCAGGGGTTACTGGGAGGAGGGGACTAGATCCGGATGAGGCGTGGGATACGCGCGTGGGTGCGGAAGGGGATGGTTACGGAGCGGGTGGGTTCTATGAGGAGCAGGAACTGGGACTGCATCCCCCGGCGGCAGGGAACACGAGTTATGCGGGTGGAGGGTACGGTGCGCAGCATAACATGCCGCAGTATGCGGCCGAGGCGCCGCGGGGGAGGAGTTTGAGTCGCGATGAGGGGCCGTATAATCAGCAGCATGGGGTTGAGGATCCGTTTGGCGATGAGGCGGAGAGGAGCGAGTTGAGGGGTGTGAGTCCAAGACCGCATGAGGAGGGGGCAGGGGAGGGTGAAGGGGAAGGGAAGGGGCATCCTAAAAAAGGGAGTTTGGAGGCGAATGATACTAGTCCTACGGAGAGGAGGAGTATGTTTCATGAGAACGTGTAAAGGAAAGAATGATTGTGTATTTATAGGAGGCGTTTTGTAAAGGCTTTGCGCAAGGGGAGGGGTGGTGCATTGCTGGTCTATTGCAAATTGATTCAATGCCGACACGGATATTTGACTGTGTCGACCATTAGTAAGTTTGGGTGAGGTACGATAACATTGCCTTGCTATTCCTCCAAGTGCAATAATGGCCGTTACGTACCTCAGTAGATATTCGTGCATTCCGAATCTTATCAGGCGTTTTCAAAAGTACCTATCTCAAAAGGCCTGGATTTAATAGGAGCGAACCAAAAACTTACAAGTTCCCGTCTAGCAAGAGCGCACCCTGAGCACCACCATCAACTCGATTTTGTCCACGCACTCCACGCACGCAAAAAAATCAAGGCTTTGAGCGCCCTTTGGAAAATCCAGGGAGATAGATATCTTCGTCGAAGATTTGTCAGAAGAATGGTAAAAAAAATGTAACTTAGTTGGAGATATGGGGAATCGAACCCCAGACCTCTTCTATGCTAAAGAAGCGTTATACCACTAAACCATATCCCCAATAAAAAAGCTGTGCTTATTTAATCATGTACATTACATGATGTATTCTACCACATGGAGCTCACGTACGAAAGCCCGACGGAGATAATCGCCGATGAACTCTATGACCTACGATAGCACAACTGCCGGTAGTTGACGGTTGTGGTTGACGGTTGTGGAGACACAGAGTTGTGCGTACAACTACATTTTCTCCGATACTTTAACGATTATACATATAAAAGGTGGCTTTCTGGAAAATAGCCGTAATTACTGTAGACACCATTGTTTCTTTGTATCACGCCAAGGCTTGGTTGGCCGGTGCCTGGATCCTTCAAACCCCTTTAACATCACGCGCTATGAGCTCACGCGACACAAGCGGTGACGACGTAGACACAGCAATGGCTTTCCAGGCTGACTCCATACGACTTCTGCGAGCCTTGTCAAGACTACAGTGTTCACAAAACTCGGCTCGCAGAACTACCGCCTCAGCCTCCGACACAGCCGATACTTGACCAGCCTAGCTAGGAACCGCCCCATTATGCTTCAGCCGTCGCTCGAATGCTTATCACCCCACGGACATATCAGCAGCTTCAATCCTTACAGCAAGGATCCAAACCTGCCAGCTTTGAACCTTCCCAAGCAATAGGCTGGAGCGTTGCTCCTGATACAGTTCGACACCGCGAGAAAATGCTGCTTGTTCACCAAGTCGGCTCTGTGCGGGTTGGAGAGGTAGTCCGGTAGAACATCCCCATAACTATCTTTTGGCTTCTAGAGTCTGACACACCGTAGATATACTTTAACCTACACGCCCTCCCTTGACCGTATCCTCCCGTCCCCGTCCCATCTACATGTCAACATCAAAAACACTTCAGCTATCCCGTTGAGAGCTGCATACCTTCGTGGCCCATACACTCTGTACACCGCCTGCTACGCTTCTACCTTCGACCCAAATTACAAACCTGAGACACCTAACGAAGAGGATGCGCCGGATTTCGAGCCGAATCTCAAGGCCGGGGGAAGTTGGTCTAGCCGTTTGACTGTGCCACAGGACATACGTGAAACTGCCGGAAAAGCAAATGTGAAAAGAAAGACAGATGGATCTATTCCGAGTTTTACGTGGATCATTGAGATTTCATCACAGATCATTTTTTCCACATCAGCGGTGGTTCACTTCGAACTCTTGGTGGGCAGGGACGAAAAGTCGGTAGAGCTGGGGTTTTCGTCTCTTACGGGGCAAGCAAAGGCTACGCCGGGACAATTACAAGATCACCAGCAAGGCAAGAAAAGCAAGACTGGCCACGGTGCTGCACAGCCCAAAGGCGTTTTCTCCCATGCTGTGAATCTGATGGTTGATGACACCGAGAGCTTATGGAACAAGCCTACATTACCAGAGTGGGATGATGAAGGGAAAAATCGAGGCAAGAGGTGGAGCTACGCAAGCCTCGGAGAGCAGGAAGGTTGTACCCCAAGCAAGGTCAATAGCCGAGTATCCACGGGTGCTGAAGGCAGCGAGGGGCAACCCAAAGCTAAGAAGCGGAAACGCGTTCACCTCGTTGTGCTCACTCATGGGCTGCACAGCAATCTTGGGGCGGACATGTTATACTTGAAAGAGAGCATCGACGCCGCTGCAAAGGAGGCTCGTGAGAGTGCCAGAAAAAGAAAGGCGGAGGCAAGGTCTGACAGCAGGTCTAAGGCTAGAGATAACGCTGGGCCTGAAGAACCGCAGTCCTCTACAGCGCCACTTTCGGGCGGCCAGGATGACCTTGACCGAGGCGTTGACACCGACGAAGACGATGAGGAAGAAGTCATGGTTCGAGGCTTTGCTGGTAATGCTGGACGAACGGAAAGGGGCATCCAGTATCTAGGCAAAAGACTCGCCAAGTGGGTTTTATCCATGACTTACCCAGATCAGCCTTTTTTGCCAGTGAAGAAATCGTTACCAAGGAAGCTGTCGAGAGTCTTTACTGGCGATAAGAATTCGGATCCGATGCAAGATGGACCTAGCCCTCATAATCACAGCAGCATACATCGTCCATCGAAGAAGCCACCAGATCTAGCCTACAAAATCACGAGTATCAGCTTCATTGCACATTCTCTGGGTGGACTGACGCAGACTTATGCCATTGCCTACATTCACAAGCACTCGCCTAATTTCTTCAATGAAATTAAGCCAATCAACTTTGTTAGCATGGCTGTTCCCTTTTTAGGCCTTAGTAATGAGAATCCTCTATATGTGAAATTCGCTCTGGACTTCGGTCTTGTTGGAAGGACCGGTCAAGACCTTGGACTGACATGGAGAACACCAACCATGGTCCGCAGCGGTTGGGGAGCCGTGATTGGTGGCATTGGGCCAGAAGGCAAACGTGCAAACAGACAGCCGGACCCTGGGGCGAAGCCACTGTTGAGAATACTTCCAACTGGTCATACACATCAGGTGCTCAAACTCTTCAGGAATAGAACAGTATACTCCAATGTGGTCAATGATGGGATTGTCCCGCTGCGAACTTCCTGTCTTCTCTTCCTTGATTGGAGTGGCTTAGGACGCGTGGAGAAGGCCAGGAGAGAAAACGGACTAGTCGGTACCATGATGGGCTGGGGTTGGGAAGAATTGACTGGTGCAAACAAGTCATCAAATCGACATCTGCGAGCCGAACAGAACAGCGATGCGTGGTCACACTCAAGTGTAAGCGATAATGAAGGAGGAAATACAGGCTCAGGCCGATCGGAAGTGCCTCAGCCTGAAGAAAATGCAGTAAAGGATGACACCACTACGCAAGGCCAAGAAAGTCGAAATCTAAAGCAACTACCCGACAGCCGAGGGAAGGCCATTGAAAATGGAGAACCTGGCTCTACGAGAGCTAAAGATTCCTCGCCTCAACAGCCCTCCCATCCATTGTCTGGATTTCTCTCGTTCGGGCTGGGATTGCTCCGCCCAGTTCAACCCAATAACAATCAGCCCTCACCTAAGCACACAAGAATCTACAAGAGGAGCCAGACCAATAGAACTGATTCAGACGATGTAGCGAGTCCAACTTCGGACAGTCCGTCTCCGCATAGGCCTTCTTCGCCCGCAAATCGACCTGGAATGGCCAGAGGTGACTCCGTCCTTGAAGACCCTAACAATGTCTTCACTCCCCCAAAGACAACCATCTTCGAAGCCGCTGGGGATGTGTTAAACCCACCCCTCCCAAGCAAAGAGTTCCTCATGAACCCGCAAGGCCGTCCCCGGACAATATTCCACGACCGCGTCTACCACCCCGAAGACATTCCCCACCACCAACCAAAAAACGCCCCCAAGGCCTCCGCCGCACCTTCTCCAGCGACTCCCGTCGAAGCCCAGCCCGAGCGTCAGATACAACCTCCGACATCCCATCCGACGATTATCAACCCGACACCTCCGGCATGAAAGTCGAAGAAAAAATCGCCCGCGCCTACCACCACGGCCTCTCCTGGCGTAAAGTCCTCGTGCGTCTTGAACCGGATGCGCACAACAACATGGTTGTGCGCCGTATGTTTGCAAATGCGTATGGTTGGCCGGTGGTCAAACACCTTGTCGACACTCACTTCGCAGATACTTACGCCGCTACCACTGCTGATGCGGATGAGCCTAGTGAAGAACGGGCGAAACCCATAGCTGAGCAGGTGGGTATTCATGGTGAGGAAGTCGAAATAGAAGGCCATCATGAAACTATCAAGCGCAGCGAGAGCGAGCTACGCGAAGCTAAAGATTTTGTCTCTGAACTCGCGGATGTGGGAGACCATAGCATGAGCAGTTCTTCCAACCGCCTTACCGTGTCAAGAAAAGAATCCGCGACGTGGGAGGATAGTATGTTCGATATCACAGACGATGAAAGCGATATGGGCGATCCGCACCACTTGCGAAATAGTGGTCATTTTTCCATCCCTCAGACTCAACCTGCCGCTGATGAAGCTGATGAAGAAGCGGGATCTAAGGGGACGTCGGAGGCAGAGATTGCGGAGTTCTTGACTAGGAGTCCGCCGCCTCTTGAAGAGGAGAGGAGTGTTGATGAAGCTTTCAAGAAGGCGGGGGGAACGACGGGTGTGGGGTTAGGGAAATCAGGATTGAGGAGCCCAGCGATGGGGAGGAGGGCGTTGGGAGGTACCGAGAGGGATGGGAAAGGGGAGCTGGAGGATGAGGTGCAGAGAGTGAGGATTGAGGATGGCCAATAGTGAATGCATAGCTATTTGTTAAACCGCATTACATGTGTTAGCGGGCATTCAGCGTTGGAGTTTTGGATTAGCTTGATGAATGCATTTATTATACCTTTTCGGATAGCCTTATCCTGACATTACCAATAGCATTGCACATAGGTTCACCGATCAAGCGGTCAATAATACATAGCAGAAGTGTTCATCTTTGACGACAACGTCTTTGGACCCAAATTCCATAGTCCCAAATATCCACCTCCTTCCTCGCAATTTTCACTCTCAGCAGATCCTGATCCCATTCGTCAAAAGATCTCGACATATTCCAACCACCCTTCGACCAAACCCAGTTTGAGCTACCATCTCCCATTCGCCAGCTCTTCCCCACATGTCCTGTGCGGCGTTGCCAGAAAAGCTCGGATACGTAATAGAAATCTCTGCTATTGGTCATACTAGCGAGCCGCGAGCAAAATTTATCGTCCGTTATCTTTCCATTAATGAAGACGGACATCCTAAGTTTTGAGCGTGGAGACACCAAGTCCGTCCAATACTGTGGGTCAATGATTTGCTGGTCATGTGTCAACACATGATACTGCTCTTCCCGTACCTGATCCTCCCCTGGCACGCCGCGGAACGCAACCTGGAGTCTTGCTTCGAACACCTGTCCGTGGTGTTAGAATACATTAATAATAATTCAAACGAATGAGCTTATGACATGGAATACTGACAGGCCAGTAACGGAAATCGGCGTATGATAGACTCATCTCCCGTCCCAAGATATCCACAAAAGTAATATTATCCGAGAGTAGCCCAGTTGGGATTGCTGGTATACTTCTCAGACATATGACGAACGCTCGCCAGTAGGGTAAAAGGAGCCTATTAAAAGGGGCAGTCAGCCAGCCTGAGATCTTTGTCTTCTAATGAAATACTTACAGAATTTGAATAATCCATTTTCGCAAAGTAGCTGCTAGCGAGTCGAAGCTGAAAGCGAATGTGTCAGTTGAAGGATTAGTTTGTCAATAGTGTAACTTACGTTCGTATTAAGTGTACCTCACGGTGCTCCAATTCCCCAGACTCATCAGATCCTTTCCGAAATTGAGCGAGAGCCTGGATAGTCGCCGCACCTGTGTAAGGCCGCGAAGAATTTTCAGCAATAGTCCTAGTGAGGTTCTCTAGGCCGGAAAGTTGAGACCCGATTCTGGAAAGTTGAATATTGCTCTGCTGCTGTGAATTTATTGCATCAACCCTGCCCTCTTGGACGGATCTCTGAAGCGTTTCCATGAAGAATTGAACATTCGAAGAACTTTCCTTGACTATGGAGTTTATCTGAGCGACTTGATTGCCCCCTGTGTGCTCAATTTGCTGTTTCGTGGCCTCGACACCGGCTTGAATAAGAGCTGAGCTAGATTGGTGCGCAGAGGCGATATTCATTAACGCTTTACTTCTCGTTTGTCAGAAAGAGAGATGAAGTAAGAGCAAAGGCCACTCGCCTACTCTCCAGCGCTATCAAAAGACCGATTACGGATAATTTTGGCCCAATATCGAGACGTAATTCCTCCACTGTCTTCTTGGCCACCACAGCCCATTGAGCCGTCCTCGGAAATGTGCGTAATTTTCGAGCTGTGTGGTGGACAAAGTTATGAGAACCTGTTGGGTGTGCAAGGCTACATCTGTACTTCTCGACTTTCGTCCGAAATTGCTGCACGGGTTGTTCACAGCTTGAGGCCAGTCTGTTGATCTCGGCAGTCGTCGGTACATTCGGATCTTGAAGTTTGCGGAGAAGAGCCAAGTACGTTTCGAATTCAATGAGGACTCTCTCATATTGAGATGAAGCTCCGTCTGTGTCCTTGCAGGCCTTGATAACATCAATCGCAACATTGATTCCAGCGATAAAGTCGCTAACGGAGAAGCCAAATGTAGGAACAACCATAGTTTCAACCAGATGTATTTCCGCTTCAATGCTGACGATGACTGTGCTTTGCAAATTACATCATATGACAAACTGTAAGATAAGGCTGTAGGTTTTGTGTAGCTTACTTGAATCCAAGTATTTCGGTCCGCGATACAGTGAACGATAACAGAATAGATGGAAAAGCAGAGATCGCTACAGAAGGTATCAAGGGATATGTATCGGTAGGTCTATCAGGGAGCCTGGTGCAGTGGAAGAAGTTTGGGTGCCAGCGGCGCAACAGTAGTGGCAGCCTACACCTATGGCGTCCCAGTAGTCTTACGGTCATGCAAATATAGTGTCACGCGCAAAATGATGGTCAAAAAAATCACAACAGAGCTTTGAAAAGAAGCGTTGGTCTCCTATGGATGATCATTTATTTACTCTTCGCTGTCGCGCCTGCCAACTGGCTCAACCATGCCAAGCCGCTAAGATTAGATAAGCCGCATTCATTCGACCTCACAGACCCCGCCAAAATGTCCGCTCAAGTTGCTCGCTGTCAAGCTCAACAACCTCTGACTCTCTCCCTCCAATCCCACCATCTAATCCGCCCAACCCTCGTCCGCGATGACCTCCCAAACCCCCAACCTACAAGACATCCATGACACCCTCTACACCCTCGCCCTCCGCGCCGGCACCATGATCACCACCGCCAACCCCGCCCTCTCCCCCATCGACACAAAAAAGAACTCCTCCGACCTCGTCACCGAGACCGACAAAGCAGTCGAAGAAATGATTTCCACATCCCTCAAATCCCTCTACCCCACCTACGCCTTCCTCGGCGAAGAAACATCCACTTCAGGCCGCCTGGGCAACGAACCAACATTCATCGTCGATCCGATTGACGGCACAACAAACTTTGTCCACGCACATCCTTATATTTCCATCTCAATGGCTTTTGCATACGAAGGGAGACCGCTGGTCGGTGTGGTTTATAACCCATTCAGGCAGGAATTGTACCATGCGGTGCACGGTAAAGGGGCGTTTTTGACAGCGCCGAGTATTCCCACAAGCCAGCCACCATTGCCGGAGGCGGGAGAGACAACGAATGTTGAGGCGGTGGTGAGCGCGTATACGAGGACGAGATTACCGTTGAGGAACCCTGCACCGCCGTTGCAGGGGCTGAGACAGGCGCTGGTGGCGGTGGAGTGGGGGAACGAGAGGAGTGGGAATAATTGGGAGGTAAAGACGAAGACGTTTGCGAATTTGGCAGGTCAGGAGGGCGGGATGGTGCATAGTTTGAGGTCGCTGGGCAGCGCGGCGTTGAATTGTTGTAGTGTTGCGAGGGGGGATTTGGATGCGTATTGGGAGGGGGGTTGTTGGGCGTGGGATGTTGGGGCGGGTTGGGTGATTGTTGAGGAAGCGGGAGGGAGGGTGGTGGGTGGGAATGAGGGGGAGTGGAAACCGAGTGTGGATGGGAGGAGGTATCTGATTGTTAGAGGGGCGGAAGGGGGGCAAGAAGAGTTGATCATGGAATTTTGGGGGAAGGTGGGAGGGCGGTTGGAGTATGAGGTTTAATGTGATGTGGAAGAGGGTTGGTATGATATCATGAGTTATGATTCGCATGGGCTTAGAAGCTAGAAATAGACTTTGGTAGACAGCATTGTCCACAGAAAGCACAACTTTAAGATCCAACCGCCAACAGGTGTGTCTGCTCAGGCTGCCTTCTAGGCACTTCCATGGCACTTTCCTCAAAACGAACGGTTGGATGGTTGCAAGGTCAGTCTCAGGTGGTATTGCCAGTGATGTTGCCACATTCATTGATCCTTCAAACAACAGCTTTCGAGTCGTGTTCGGGCCCGTCTTTGAGCAGAACCGTCCACAGCCCAAAGACCATCGCTAAGGGTCTTGGCCGTGCTGAATCGATCTATCCGGATCCTAGAAATGAGAAAACACTAGATCTCATGAGCTGCATGACATCGCCGTGAGTCAGCATGAGCAAATGCAGCTGAAACAGGTGAGTCCACAACACTTAATGGATAGCGAGGACCATTCTCTAAAATGAGCTGTGCGGAGGTAGCCATATTCTCTTTCAATCTTTAGTGATCAATTGTCGAAGGGTCTCGGGACTTCGGTTTTGGTGGCTGCATCTGGAGATTTTCCCCCGAGTCTGGGGCCTCTCCTTTCGTGAGAATCCTACTTCCTTTGAAACTCCAAATCCTTTTCAGACTGAACAGTCTTCTAAGCCGTCTTAAAGAGGTTTGAAGCCACTTTAGATTCGGCTTACCGTCGTCGCGTTGGAGGTAAACTCTAAAGGCATCTGGATACTGCCGGTAGATCAGTGCTGGAATAATGAGCAGCTCTATGCCTATACATGTGAACGCTAAGCCAGGATACCAAGTACTGAGGCGATGGCGGAGTTTTTCGTAGACAATCGGCATTTCTCGGAGTGCCAGACCGTCAAATCCCCACATCGTATAGCAAGAACAACGATTGAGTACACCGACTTGCACTGCGATAACGCCTCCTAATGTGGCAATGCTTATGAGTACGTCTTTCGTAAGCGTCCACCTGAATAGGAGCTTTTGTCTGTACTCCAATGTTTTTTCCGAGGTCCCCTCAGGGCCTTGATTCTTTGATTTCTGGCTTGTATCGCCCAACGGGATCATGTAACTGAATCGGGTGTCGAGCCAGGCGCTCAGGATCCAAGCCATGCATGTGAGAAGTTCCGCGACGTTTCGACAGTCCGGACCGTCTGGCGGTACCAGCCCCGAGATTATCATACCAGTTATGGTCCCTAGGATTACGATTAAGTATGCAGGAAGCGCATGTCTTTTCCAATTTCCACTAGCAAAAGAACTACCATCAACATGGCCAGCGAGTATCAATCCCTGGCTTTCGGGTCCATCTCTCGACCTTTGAGTCTGCTCTCCCTGGTCAAGTGCAGTCACGGTTTGGGCATTATCCGAAATCTCCCGCTGCCATCGGAATGGCTGCCATGAGTATATGCCTCCATGGGAAATCCTCCTCCGATCATCGAGGGACTCATTAAGTTCGATTACTTTCTCAATCGCCTCGCTTCGACTTGCGAGGGACTTGTATCGTTCGATAAGTTCGTCTATTGTCTTCGTTCGATCATGATCCAAGCTTTCATTGATCTTGGCAAGTTTATTCTCTCTCATCTCGTGATCGTCGAGGCAGTTACTTAATTCGGCAAGGTTCTCTTTCGCCATCCTTCGATCATCATTCACACATGCAATCACTTCGGCAAATTTCTCCGGATGAGGTAACGGAGGCTTATGCTGAATACGTCTTAATATGCGAGGGATTGAAGCTTCCGTCTGGGAAACACCGATGATAGAGCTTAGAATGACGGCAGGGATGATCCAGAAGTAGAGCGCGGAGATCGCGATACTGTGCGCTTCAACATTGATGAAGACTGTATCACTAGATATGCTCGCTGCCGACGCCGTCCTACCCACCGCGATAACAATCGCTCCAACGAAGAAGGTCTGAGCTACAATGATAGGAAGAAATGCAGTTGCTCTGTCAGCTGCAAGCGCGTCTGCGGTCCGGTGGATCGCATCTTTGATATCTTTCTTCTCTCCCGAACCATCCTTGAAGCAGTACCTAAGCCTCGTCAGACTACTTTCCTTACGGACCAGTTAATATACTTACAGCGCATCACGTAGAGCAACAGCTGCTCGACTCTCTTCCCCCCATTCTCCGTACGTATCTGTCAGTAGAACTAACGCCTTCCAATCGCGAAGCTTTTCCGGATCTTCATCCTCGGTCGAAGTTCCCAGTAATTTTGCATGATAATCTTTCCAGTAATCCGCGGATCGTTGACAAGTAGAAAGCTTGAGAAGCAAACACTGAATTGTGCCGATGGGGTCTCCTAGTACGTGTGCGATCACAAAGAACTCAATTCCAAGGCCGAGAGGTGGACGCGGGAAAGACGCAACCAGCTGAAGCAGTGGAAATTTCCACGTTGTCAAGCGTTGCCACACATCTGCTGTCGGGTAGAAGGTCCATGTAGATCCGGCAATCGTAAAGCACGCTGCCTGTGTCAACGCGGCGTTATCTGGTGTAGCAGAGGTGCCTGGAGCAATGAACAATCGGCTATCGTTGGCGCAAGCCTCCTGGATGCTCAGAGTATAGCTCCAGAGGCTATTGAAGTCGAAGTGTTTGGAATCTGTGCAGTGTTGACCCCAAGGATTCGTACAGCTGTACGAGACGTTCGACGGAACATTGCTGCAGTCAAGTGGCATGTTGTCTATAACGATGTTCCTCGTCGAACAACTCGCAGTGTGACTGTATTGCAATCTAGAGTGGTAAGAGGAGAGAAACGAGTAGAGCTTAGAGATGGCATTAGATAATAAAAGAGCCTTAGTGGGGACGAGCTTCTTCCAATAAATTCAGAAATGCACAAGGCTGTGTTCCCTATTTCTTTTCGTCCCATCCTCAACCGACAACTTTGCTTTTTCAAAAATTGAGCGCCGTTGGCATGCACGTTCCACGTATCAAGATGCTGTATCTCATGATTGTCCTTAGACGATCTACAACACATCTCCTAGTTCAGCGGAAGCGGTGCATGGCCTGCATATAAAAGCAGGGAAGTGTGACCACCTCTATCCATGCCCGGGGGTGCGGCATCTTGGTTCCAGATGCAAATCCTACAGATCCCGCAGGCTGGCATCCATTACAAGCGAGCTTTCGAATCGTTCCAACACGCTTCCAGCCTTGTCATAACTTTCTTTGCCAGACAATGTGATCACCCAAGTATGGTTCTACAAGGTAAGAAATTAATGTGTGAGAATTCTCGCTGCACTCTGTCCTTGTACCGGGCCGTCGCTTCCAGATCGCGCTGTAGCCGTGACTTGAGGTACCTAAAGTTCCTGCCCGCTTTATCGCAAACTTTTCAATCACTAAGCCCTTAGGAGCTTGGTTCCGCGCTAGCGGAATCAGCACGCCCCGGCACGCCTGCCAGGTGTTCTAGCACCAATCTTTAGGCCGTATGGAGAACGACACGATAAGTCTTGATTTGGGTTGACTGTTTTCAAGGAAGCATGTCGACATCTTCGGGGTGCTGTCGGGCCCAGACTTCAACTTTCTAGCGGGTGCTTTAGGCGAAAAGGCACCCAATCGAAAGAAAAACGAGGTATTTGAAAATTTAGGAGCCCCCTGTTAGGAGCCCCTAGGCGGGTAATATCCAGGCACCCTTCTAGGGGCAGGCTTATAGGGCTAGATTCTTAGCACGCTAAAACTGTTAGCGCAAATCAAGACTTATCGTGTCGTTCTCCATAGGATGATCCATTTAGCAATCAACGGACGATTTGGCATCGTACCAAGTCGAATGCCATACCAATTACTTTGATTTGCTGAATGGATGAGAATTGTGCCTGGACTACACCAGCAGGCACATTATGGTGGCTTCGTAGAATTGACAACCGTATCATCTTTCCCCTGACTTCGATGCTCTCATAGGTCGGTTTATTCCACCAATAGGCTTGGTCTTCTCGCGCTTCCCGCTGACCCGGCCCTACCTTATCTTTCCAACCTCCAGGCATCGAAATCTAGCTTGCCCATATCTTCATACCAACTCGACAATATCCGTCGTATAGTCTCCGCGTCGACGGTTTGAAATACCCTCGGTCTTATAATCCGTATATCGTTGAGTTGCCATCGTTGCAGAATGGCTGGACAGCTGGTGCCCCAGAGCTCTGGCACTGGGAATGCTGCCTTTGCGCAGCAAGGTACCGTAGATTGGACAGCCTTATCTAGATCTTCATTCACCTTTTCTGTCGAGGTGATGTCTCGATTCTCGAAAGCCGGAGTCGAAATGATCACCTGCGCGATGGGCCAAGCGATGTGTTCCCGGTTCAATGTGCCACCGGAAGGACAGAAACGGGTTACGGATGCCATCTCCAAATTGAAAGCCTATTCTTCTTATGGCCAAGTTCTCTGGTTTGGGTTCGGTGTGAAGCATATAGTCAGATCACTATGTGAGACTAAGCAGGGTGCCACATGTGCAGCGTTATGCGCTTGTCTGAGCGTCTCATACAGCACTGAGATGAGCGCTCAAGTGCTGTCAGTGCTGTGTGATCGACTGCTTCCCTCTGATGGACTTAGCCCTGCTTTAGCACAGTGGGGCGCACTAATTGATGTCTGTTCCGGGGCCCTCAGTCCCTCGAAGTTCCCAAACATGGTGGACGGGTTTTGTCGGTTGGCTTTTAAGGATCGTCAACCTCCCTCACAGTACCATAAAGCTACTACGGCCGATGCTCTAGCTCAGGCACTTGTTGAACTCTCAAAAGTCTCTAATGGAAGTGTTTCTAGCATAACTTTCGAAGGCGGCTACGATTGTGGTTGGATTGCCGCTGTGGCCGAATGGCTACTCTGTCTGAAAGTGAAAGTGCTCACGCAAGAAGGCAATTGCCTATACTGGCAGGGCAGTAGTCATACCAATGATTCTGCCGAAGTAATTATCATTTTCAACACACACATTCATGGTCCCTACCTGGCCAAGTCAAAAGAACTAAAAGTTGTTAATCGCTCATTTCGCTTGCCGTACAATGGAATAATTGAACTTTTACAACGCTCTGGTGATCGTGGGGAGGTCTTTGCCATGGGTCGCTCAAGTTGGTCGACAATCCTTGAGGACACATTCGGCACTGCCTTCAAGACGTTGCTCTCATCGGACACCATAGAAATGTTCGCCAAATTCCTTCTATCACGTACGACCGCACGCTCCCCTTCTTTCCGTGCTGTGTCTCATTACAACAGCATCCATTCATCACATCCATGGATAAGTCCCTTCTCCAGCCCAGCTGCTAGCCGAGAGCGCGCGTTCTTCTTAGCCCTAGCAAACCGACTTCCAGAATTGTCCCCATTGCTCAATGCAGTAGAACACTTAGAAAGGTCTGCAGGTGCGGCGGCCGGTCCTGACGCAGGCCAATTAGAGAAAATCTGTGGTTGTAGCAGGTGTGGTAGAACTTCCCGTCCAGACATATGCCTTCGTCATCTTGGAATGACGTTGACAAATCTGATCTTGATACTTGCCCATATTGATGTTGATGAAACCCTCCAGCCAGCATCTACAGGGCTCTTAATGCTTCACGAGCATGTCGTAAGGACGGACACCAAAGATCCAAGTCTCCGTCATTTGCAGGACCGTGGGCGGGAGGAAGACGTTATTGATAACACTTATCGTCGAACATTCGAGTTATTTACAGGGTTACCTAGCCATAAAAAACTTGGAGCTGCATCTGCTATATGTCATGGTGGCATTTGCATCTGGTTACCCGCTCTCGAGAATCCACTCTACGATCCCGCTAAGCAGATGGGACTCCGCGTAGTTTCGGGAAAGGTGGACTTTCGCGGCCACCTTTATAGGGAGATAGTGGACATGGAGGAGGACATGGAAGAGGGCAATTCACCATCGGTTCTCGATTCGATCATGCGGATCATTGCTGCTCACGGCACAACTTGTGGCAGTACACTTGTCGTCAGAGAAACGCTTGACGCGTCGCGGCTGGAAGCTTGGATAGAGCTGCGATCCGGCAAAAGATCGAGCGCTTTCAATACCTACCTTGATCAATTTGGAGTAAAGCGGCCGCGACAATTACCATCAGAACTCAGACTGAACATCACGAAGCTCTACGGTACTATGTATAATCAAATCCACAATAGCGCCTGCAAAGCCAATCTAGTATGTGCTCGGTCTCAAGGTCTTCCAAAGGCTGATCTGACTACATGGGAGCGCCCATGCCCCCGTCTGGCAATACTTCTGGAGTCGAATACTCCCCCGAGAAGGTCTTATAACTATCCCGAAGCTGGTGAATGGGTTGTAATAATTACAGATCCAAATCATGGAGTGCCCATAGTGAGAATAATTCGTGGTGACTCCACCCTCCTATATTGTCTCGTAAGTCTCAGGTTCCGGGGGGTAGCCACATGTCTCTCGTATTTCGACGGGTGTATTCGCTGCCTCGCATCCAGCATTGCTATCGAAGAAGCGAAACACGATGATTTGCCCCCATACGACTCTACTTGTGATGGTTGCAAATTTGCTATCACAAAAGAGAAATACGACGGAGAATGTCTGATTGAAATTCATACGATCACGGAGAATGAATGTATACGTTGGTCAGCAAAAATGACGGGATTCTACCCTTATGCTAGTGTCAAACACGACACCCGGTGCGAGCTCAATGAAACCAGGGCCAATAACGCCTTCCTGGATGACGACACATCATCAAGTGACTCTACAGAGACGAGTGAAACGTAATGCACACACAAAGAGGAGCTCATATGAAGATGAGCGAGAATGAAGTTTTCGTATTAGGAAAGCTGCAAGCGCATCGCTGCTCTGGTATTAGGCACACATTATCCGTTGGCTTCGAGGAACCAGTAATTCTTTTGCAGAATTGCCCGAGTAAAATCCTCGCGCTCAAGAGGATTTCTTATATACGCCTAGGAGGGAAGTTGAGGAGTCCTCCGTCTTTTGGAGCTGAACTTCGTGGGGGCGTGCGTCAAAAATCAACGATCAGATTTCTTGTTGGAATGATATTGGATATTATTGGACGTGACGTAAAAAAATAGGGGAGTTACCAGGCGCATAATCTTTTTTAGGACCTCATCTGACGCAGGATATGTAACGACGCTAGGAAAGTTGGAATGATAATATGAAGCATTGCATGCACCAGCAATGTTGACATGTATTCACTATTCTTTGTTTGACTATCTGACCAACTCCCTTCGCCCTGAGCACTCACCCGGAATCACACCACATCTATCATTCGGAAATTTGCAATAAATGAGCCTTCCGCCCGATTCCCAGCAACATTATTTCCCATTAACCTTCGACGTGGAAAGAGTCATACTGCGGAGGCCATATGAGATCACACCGGTCTTTAAAACTAATATTTTCGTGTTCGTCTACGTTTTACCAAGCCCTGGCAATGCCTTTCTACTACCCCGAAGTTCACAAACTTCATGTGAATATCGGACCCCTAACTCCAAGATTATTGACTCTCGCCACACCCAAAGTCAGTGGCATTGGTGGTGAATAATTTGGGTAATGAAAAATGACGGTGGATATACTACGAATTGCCTATTGAATTGATGTGGAAGAGGTAATTACTGTGATATCATGAATTATGCGTTGCATGGGCTCATAAGCTAGAGACGCCCAAATATTCTGGCGCCATGAATTTTGCATATCAAATATCTAATTTTCATGACTCCGAAGAATTTCCCTGATTTGTTGCAACTTCTCTTCTCGCTTCACATTGCCTGGCCGTCGTCTATGTTGGGGTGCATACCAGTCGAAACAGGCTGCACACATCGCAGCTCCACATCCAGTACAAACGAGCAAGAATCGAGCGGCACTATTGTTCGTCAGTACAGCTGCCAGGTACCGATGGACAGAATTGAGTGATAGAATACTTACTCGTGACAGTGTGGTACTACGTGCTTCTCACACGTTAGGAGTGTGTCGGAGGCGTGCAACCTTAATGCTTTTTGATGATGATAGCATACTAATTGAGAGAACCTGAAATACTTCCCGATGAGGCTCTTCGGCCACAAGCTATGCTCTCGATTGTGCTTGATCCTCAACAACGCTGCTCGATGAGACAGTCGATGGCGGCTACTAGCAAATCCGCCCAATGTGCTTCGGCGACTAGGAACAACGCAGTTGTATCAATAGGGTCTACCATCCGCTCTTCTTCTTTGCAAGCCATTTTTCTGCACCTTCTGCTCAGGGTCTCACCAGCAGCTCAAGCTGCAGGCTCGCCCGACCCATCAATACCTGTATGTATCCAATTGTAGAAAGCTCGACTCGGTCATCACGGCCCAGATTTCTTATCGCAGCCGACCGAAGAAGGGAATAAGGGCCTAGAGCTGAGGACGTGGTCAACCAATAAAGGCCGTTGTAAGACCTCCTCCTTTACAGTTTCCATTATGACAAGAGGAGCACTAAAGGCGGACACCTTTTTGTTACCGTTGTCGCCAACATCGAAGTTGACCTCACATTGTAATACACCACGTGGCTGGAGTTGGTCGCTAGCACGGTCGACATTGCCAGGCAAGTCGTTGTACTGGGTAAGAGCACCCCTCGCCCGAAACACTTGTATAAGTATGGCCGAGTGACCGTCGAAGATTGAGGGACAGGTTCCGTTTCCTTGTTGGAATTTGAGAAACGTAGCTGAAGAATGAGACGGTGAAAGCGACAGATTGCTGGTAACATTGCAACAGTGCTGACATGCGTGTCGAGAAGCCCAATGAGGTCTTTCGTCAGGTCAGTATTGTACTGATCGGGTCCCAAATTTCTTGCATAATTCCGTGATTCCCATGATAGGAAATACACAAGAGGAACACCGAAAAACAAGCTGTCATCAGTTTTCTCCGCATTTCTTCACTCATACCACCGTGAATGCCCGCATTGTATGCTCCTAGCTTTCTTTGATCGATTAAGCCAGATTCGAGACCCTTTTTCGACCCCCCAGTCCCTTTCAAGTCGAAATTCTAGCTATTTGTTCCTTTCTTGCCGGGCTGCGCGGGTGGCGACTGTTCCGGCTTGGTCTGACATCTTTTGACTGCAATGCACATGGGACTGACCGAGAGTTGCAACTCGAAGTGACCACGTCGAACAGTGGGTTCTTATAAGAGATTTCAATTTCCCTAGCATGTAACTCTGAGTTGAACCATACCAGTGATCCACTCAGCAGCAAGCCGACTTGTACCAATTGAATCAGACACGCAGACTCAGCCGCTCCACTACATCCACGACGTAAACCAGATACAAGACCTGAAGCGGGTGTCGGAATTGATAAGATTGTAGGAAATGTTTGGAGGCGTCGAGCAGGCTTTGAGCGGGCTTCAATTGTGATGAACTAAATTGGGAACACAGATGGCCGCTTTGATTAGGGCGTGGAGGCGAGTCGATCTTGAGGTACAACATCGGCTACTACCAGAAAGCCCCAGTAGTGACGAGGCGAGTCAGGAACCTGAATGTCTGCTTTGGCTGAATCCTAGAAGTAGGAAGGCGAAGCACTGTTCGAGGTCTCAAGAGAGGCCAACTTGGCCTCTCAGCAATCCCAATTGTTGGAGTGTAGAGTTGTAGTTATGGATCTAGTCTCCTGCTCTTGCAATCGTACGTAACCTTGCTGACCTTGATATTGCAGCTTTGCGGCTCGTGACACCACGCAGCGGCGATGAGAGGGCAACTAGCCGAGTTGCAGGGTGAGGCCGACGATTTGAATCGAGGAATTGCAATGTTCGATACACTAGTACTCGTACAGTAGTAGTAGGTGGATTGGTGCGGAACAGGGTTTTTGCTAACTGGGGAGGTGTAGAATGAGGTTTTCGAGAACGGAGAGATAGAATATGGGTTGCTTCGATTGTGAATTGAATGAAGGTCTAGAGCAGGAGATGAACTAAATATTGTTGAGGTCGTACCCCCCGTTGAATAGTTTTTACGAGCTACTTATAGGAAAAACCTTGCTTTGCTAGTTCTATACGCCATTGTAGCTTCTTGATAGCATTTGAACACTCTTTCGCCTTGACGATCTCAGTAGGTGTAATATCTTGCAACGCCACACGCCCTAAGTCCAAAAGCTTCCACCAATCGATGAACTCTTGTAGATGCTTGACCTTCCACTTTGTTGGTGAGAAGCCAGAGGCCTCGTCATCCTTTATCAACATCTGCATGACTTGTTGGCATGTGCCATGGGTCATGGACAGCATTGCAGGCGAAACGTAGTTCTTAGTGGCAGCAATAGTGGCTGGCTCGTGTTTGAGGATCTGAGCATAAGATAGTCAGCTTTGGGGATCAGTCTGTGTCCTGTGTATATAAATACCCAATCTTGACGTCGATGCACCTGATATGCCACATGACCCCATTGGTTACGTTCGCTGTGGAGAGGATTCAGGCCGGACGGGCCCGAGGCCTGGAGAGAAGGCTCGCTCTCATATTTGGTGGTTGCGGTATTCCAAAGGATGTACAGTCCCAGCATAAGTAACCCGGCGGTCGTTTTCACAATTTTCTTTCGAGCTGCCTTTGAATCTATGCAGCTGAGAATTAGCAGGTAATTGGACGAAAGATGACATGGTGTGCTAGGAATACCGCTCTTCTCTTCTCTCGTCGCATATACCCAGTTGACGACCTTCCAAGCGTGTTGCAAGTCTGGGTAGTCCTTTAGTATAGGTGGACAAAGCGGGAGTGGTTCTTGCGTGGGGCCTTCATCGTCTCCTTGTTCAAAATAGACAGAGATACTCGGAGAAGGTGAATCCATAGTGAGATATGAATGATGAAATGCTACCGTTGCTATTATTTTACAAATTTTTAGTTGAACAATTATTTTGCAACGGAGGCAAGGTAGTTGGAGTGTGAGAGTTGTGAGAGTTGTGAGTCACAAGAAGCAAATTTTCCCAATCAGAAGTGGGCGGTGCCTTCCTTTTTTGGTTCGGAACGGCTTAAGTGAATTCCGAAGCCTCAGTAATTCTCAGTAATTCTAATTGACTTGAGGCGTATACTCGATAGTTGATCCTGGTGGCATCATCTTTGGAGGGCAGTCTTATCTACGTTCTATCTTCTCTGCACGCAGTTAATCTTCATCTTATCCAGAATATGGCCTTGTATGGTGGACCTGTATGGAATGCCTGGGCATTGGATTCCCCTTACATTGTTAGGCAAGGGATCCCATTACCAACTTTTAAACACACTGTAAGATGAGTAGAGAAGCTCAATTGCAGACGTGGAGTGGTGTTCATCGAGTAGAGCCTAATAGCCGTTGTTATCATCTGCTCAGGTAAGGCACGTTTTTGATGTATGAGTAGCTGTTCGACTAAGTGTATGCAACATGCCCGACACTGTAGGACACAATTTGCTTACCTTGTATCTTCCCGGGGCCTAAAGCAAGATGCACGATGTATTCACCAGCTTTTGGACATGTCCAACCTTTAGTGAGCTTGAAGAGCTTTGCTCTCTTGCAACCCTAGCAATTGCCTGTCTCCTCCAACCCTGCATCGTTACAGAACTCATGAAGGAAGTGTACGCAGTATGGAGTTCTCATAGCTTGAATCTCGTCTGAATCCTCAATCGAGCAAACCGGACAAACCTCCGTTGAGGGTATTTGTGATCCACCTCTCGCCAGTCTCCTCCAACTCTTCATCATTACAGAGCTCATGAATGGAAAATCCGCAGCATCGTCTCGATCCTCACCCTAGCGGATTGCACAAATCTTCGTAAAGTATTTGTGATTCGCCTCTTGAACATGTCCAAGCCTCCGACGGATTTAAAAAGCTTTGTTCTCTCTTGCCAATCCTTCATCCTTACAGATATCATGACCAAGATGTCCGCAGCCTAGGGTTCTTAGAGCCAGGGACGGATTTGGATGTTTGATCAGATGGATTCTGTGGTTCGGCAAAGTCAGATTATACGAGACTGTCATGGTTTAGCCTTGCCACTCGGCTACTCTTCGGGCTTGGCAGCCCTTATTAGCGACCACGCTCCACCATAGCTAGTCCTCATAGTTAGTATTCTATGCATACTACAGCTACTAGGCTATTTGCCCTTGCTTAGACCGTGACAGAGACAGCGCTTATATTTCGCTCCAATTTAATTGGGGGTTAGTGCTCGATAGCGTCGCCGCTAGCGACCGCTATAGGAAATAAGGATCGCCGTAATAATATTAATAAAGAGTATTATCTATTCCTACTTCTTAATCCTTTCTATTTTTATTATCTATTTATTTTATTTATTTAATATTTTATTATATATTTTTATTATAATTTTATTTATTATTTACTATTAAGATACTATTTTATTATTATCTTATTATTATTATATTATTTAACTCTATTAGATTTATTTATTTAAATAGAATTATTAAATAAATATTTAAATCTTTATTAATTAATAAAATTTTTTTTTTTTACCTTATACTTAAGACTTTTTAATAAGTTTTTAAATTTTTAAATTTTTTAAATAAAGAACTATCTAAACGTATTTATTATTAGGTAAGAAATTATTAAAAAGATTATTATAAAAAAACTCTTAATTAAAAAGAAAAAATAGATTTAATAAATTTTAATTTAAAAATAAAACTCTAAAAAGGATTATTAATTAAAATAGAAAAAATTTATTATTAAAAGATAAGTCTTAGAAACTAAAGAAAAGAATAATATTTATTATAAATAAATATTTAATTACTTTTATTATTATTATTAAAATCTTTATTTTATATTATTATTAACTAGTTCTAGATTTAAAACCTTTTTTAAAAAAATAAATAATAAGATTTTTTTTCTTTTAATATTATTATATTTTCTTATTATATTAAAAACTTATATTAAAAATATTTATTACTATAAATTTAATGTTTGTAATTTTTTATAATTAAATAATTTTTTAATAATATAATTTTAAAAGAAGTAAATAAAATTAAATTTACTTTTAAATTTTTATATTATATTAAGATTTATTACTAGATTATATATTATTTTATATTTTTATATTATATAAATAAATTATAAATAGCGTTTTTTTATTTCTATTTAAAACTATTAAAGTATATAAAGGTTTATATTTTTATATTTATTTATAAATAATACCTTTGCGTTATAACTATTTATATTAATATAAAGTAAAATAATTTTATTATTTAATTTAATAAGGCCTTTAATTTTTAATATAAACTAATTTTTAAGTTAAAATAAATAATATTCTTATTTTATTTTATCTTTTCTTTATTAATATCGCGCTTAGATAATATTTATTATAATTTTAATAGAGAAAGCTATATACTTTTAATATATAAATATTAATATATTTATAATTCCTATAATAATAATAGTTATTTTATTATTTATTATTAAAAAGTTATTTTTAACTTTAATATTATATTATTAATAAATAAAATCTAGCGTTTTTAATATTATTTATTTATAATATTATTATTATTATTTTTTATAATATTTAAAGATTTTTCTTATTAATTTATTTATTCTTTAAATTTATTTTTATAGTATTCTAGTCCTTTATAAGTAAATAGATAAAATTTTTAGTTAAAAAATTATTTAAATCTTATTTTTATTTTGAAGCTTAGTTATATTATTATTTAAAAAATTAAGCTTAATTATTATAGATTATTAAAATTTTAATTTTTTAAATTTTATTTATTTACTTTTAGTATTTTAAATATCTTTATATAAGACTTTTAAAAGTAATAATTATATAATAAACTTATTAAAATTAATAATAGATCTTTATTTTCTTTTATATTATTATTATTAGGTCTAGTTTTTAAAAGTAATAATAATTAATACTAGATTTATAACCTTTTATATTTATAAGATAGAAGTATTAATAATAATATATTTAATAATTTTAAAGCTTTAGAATATATATTATTTAATAATATTATTTCTATCTTTTTATTAATAAAAATAAGTATTATTTTAATTAAACGCGATTTATTTAATATTTTTAGATATATCTTAATAATAAGTTTTAACTTCTAGCTTTTAGACTTTTTTTATAATAATTTATATTAAATTAATTATTTTTTTTTAATCTTAAAATAATATCTTTTCTTTTTAATTTTTTTATAAAAGGATTTTATTAAATCCTTATTATAATTCTTAATTAAGTTATTATATTATATTATTTAGATAACTTTTTTATAATATTTTTTTCTAGAGTTGATTATAAACGTTATAATAAAGAATTTAATTAATTTTATAATAATCTCAGTCTTATTATTAATATTAAAAAAAGCTTTATTAAAATAATTATTAAATTTTTAAATATTAAGCTTGATTTTCTAGTAATAAAGATTCGCTTATTTTTAATAAAATTATAATAAATATAAGATATAATTACCGCTATATTTATTAAAAACTTAATACTTTATATTAAATTAAAGTCGCTAGTAAAATTTTTATTTTTTATAATCTAGATTATAATTTTAAAGAGGATTTTTCTTTATTATATATTTAATATTTTATATAAGAAAGTTATTTAAATTTATTTAAATTCTATTATTAAAACTAACCTATATTAATAATTATAATTTTTAGTTAATTAGAATAGTATTTATTTTTTAAAATATTATATTAATAAACTTATTTTCTATATTTAGATGAATGTATTTAGTAATATAGATTTTAATAATTTTATTTTAAAGAATTTCTTAAAAGATCTCTTAAATCTTAGTATTATATAAAAAGTATTTAGTATTTAATACTTTATTAAATAGAAGGATAAAGATATATAATTTAAAAAATAATAATAATTTTATATATATTATATTAATAACGCTTTAAGCTTATTAAAGCTTAAATTTTTCTTTATTATAATAATAAGATTATTATTATTAATATTATTTATAACTTTATTTAAAGATAAGCTATAGTTTTATTATAAAATATTATTTTTATTTATATTTTATATAATATCTTACTCTATCCTTATTAATTATTTATTAAAGATAATTATTTTATTAATAATTTATTTTATTATTATTTATAATATATTATTAATATATTTTTATAGTTAAATATAACTTTATAAATTAAAGCTTAAAATTTAATTTTTTATTATAATAATATTAATATATATTACTTAGTTATAAAGTTATATATTATCTTTAATAAAATATTTTTATAAAAACTTATTAAATATATATTATTATATTAATCTTCTACTCTTAATTCTATACTTTAAAGAATATAAGACTTATTTTTTTTATTTTATTATTTATATTTATAAGCTAGATATTTAATCTAGATAAATAATAATTTTAAATTAAAATTATTAAGATATACCTTACTAGTATTTACTTTACTTATATTAATATAAGCTTTAATAACTTAAAAGTTTTTTATTACTTTATACTTTAATATATAATCGCTAGAATTTATAGAATAAAAGATAAAATAAAAGTAAAAAAATAATATTTAATTATATATAATCTTTTATTATTTATATTTATAAATATTAATAAAATTATTTACTTAAAGGTTAATTTATATATTATTTTTTATCTTATCTTTATTAATTTTTTATATATTAACGAATTTACTTACTCTATTAATAATTATAATAATTTTAAATTTATTAAATAGTTTTTTATTAAATACTTAATAGTTTTTTATAAAGATTATATTAAGTTTTTATTATTTATTTTTAAAATTAACTTATTTAAATAAGGAGTTACTATTCTTATTATTAATATTAATAATAATACTTATTTAATCTTATTTTTATAAAATCTTTTTAATTATTTTCTTATATTAAGATATACTCTACTTTTTAATATTAAAGTAAAGTTTTTAAGATAATAAATTATATAAATATTTTATAATATTTTAATAACTCTAAATATTACTAGTAATTATTTAGAATATTTTTTTTAAAAAAATATAATTATTTTTATATATAATATAAATCTTATTAAAGATAAAATTATATTATTAAGTCGCTAGAAATTTAACTTATATAAACTTTATATTAAGATTTACTTATAATATATCCTAGTTATTTTTTATTATTTATAAAGATAGTAATTTTATTTTTATCCTAGCTTTAATAAAGTTTTAATAAAATTTTATTAAAATAATTTTATTATCTTCTTAAAATTTAAAGTTTTAATAATAAGCCTTTATTCTTTATTATAATTATTAATAATAGCGTTAATATAAATTAATAATAAAAATAAAAATTCCTAGAAGTTAAATTTTTAATTAATTAATAAAATCTTTATATAGTTTTATTTTATTAACTTTTATTTTAATTAAATAAATATTAATCGTTTTAATTTAATTAAGAGTTAATATTTAATAATATTATTACTAATAATTATTATAGAAAATAAAGATTATTATAATAATATTAATAAAGAATATTATTTATTTTTATTTTTTAATCTTTTTTATCTTTATTATCTATTTATTTTATTTATTTAATATTTTATTATATATTTTTATTATAATCTTATTTTATTTATTTATATTTATATATATTTATATTTATTTAGCTAGCTATTATATCTTAAGTATCTTATTATTAAGATAGAGAGAGTCTTAATAATAAACCTTTATTCTTTATTATAGCTATTAATAGCAGCGCTAGCGTGAATTAGTAGTAGGGGTGAGAATCTTTAGAAGCTGAGTTTTCGGCCAACCAATGCAGTCTTTGTATAGCCTCGCTTTGCCAGCTTCCATTTTGACCAGATGAGCACTAACCGAGCTACCGGGCGTTGCGATTGGCGGATGTCCTTAGCGCTGATAACAGAGCAGCCGTCGCCGCCGTCACTACCTAGTGTAGCGGTTATTTATCGATTCTACTGGCCTACACCAATGCCGCCACCACTACCCATGGGCGCTCGAGAGGAACTTGAGCATTGACAACTAATAGCAGTCCGCCTTGACAACCAAAACCTTCAACACTACTTCCGGGGTCACATTGAGTGTAGGGTTTCGCAGTCTACATCGGAAAATATCTTACGGAATCTGAAATGACGGGGAGAGCTTGGCTAATGTATGTTTCAGTAGTGCTTGCTTGAATCGCCTTGCCGATTGGCTTGATCTTTCGGACCCCCAGTCCTTGTAAAGGGGGTAGGCACTAGCTCAAAAAGAACCCAGTTCCGGCCTGGCTGATGTGTGTCTGGGTAGGTGCTGATATGAAATCGGCTTTTGCGATTTGCCTCGAAAAGTTGACTACAATTCCTCTAGCGCCTGCTCGCGGTTTAGATCGATTTCTAATGGCGCTGGTACAATGGCGTAGCGGTGTGGTACATTTCGCGCCCACTCACAACAACTACAAATCATGACACCGATGTCCTTGGAGGAGATAGCTGCAGCAATTCACACTCATATCATTCAGGGGACGCTTGATATCGATTATCTGAACTCGTGCCTCTCTCCGGCTACCAGCATCAGGTTTGCCCTAAATACCATACCTTACAACCTAGAAGTGTCGGTTGGAGACGGAAGACCCGAAGTTGCCCCCCCAAGTTCATGAAGAATCTTCCCTGACCAGTAAAGACCCTCCGGCCGAGAATGATTTGAACGCAGACGTTTTTCCAGCTACGGATCGACCAGCTCAACTAACCAACGACTATATGACTGTTTCGCACGCAAGAGCATTAAAGAGAACTAGCATTTCTCCCCAGAGCGCGACCTATCCTCATCCAACACCATTTCCAAGCGAACACGGACAGATGCAGATATCGAATCTCTAAGCGAAACCGAACGGTGGGGAGGTAAAGTTTCACGGGTCAAGGCACAGCGGCTGGACTTGAATATTGCCTCGGCCAGAGCCGCGTTGAGTAGTCGATCATTTGAGCAACGCCAAAAAGACGTTCATCTCCAAATGGACCAAGAAGACAAAGACTTTTGGTGACTGGGACAGCTTGTGAAGTTTTGCGTACATTGGCAAAAACTTGGGACAGGAACCATTTCAAGAACTTGACGTCCTAATGAGTTGCATCTGGGAGTGGGGAAATCACAAAATCCAGTCGGACTTTAAGCGAAGTGTCCATACTTGGATCGAGTCAAAGGACAAGACCCAAATCATCGAGACACCAGATCATCTTCAAATCGTTGAAGGGTTTGACCCTCTTCCTTTTCAGCGTCTCTGGAACGCCTACCAAAGAGCACAGATTGCAAAGGGTGCCGAGGACATAGCAGTTGTTATAAGACGCAGAGCACTTGTCGAATTATCGGCAGCATACCAGGAGGTCATTGATTACGTCCGAAACTCGCTCTGTGATGGACTGAGACTTGCAAAGGGTGAAACGGCGGTTGCAAGGGCTCGGAAAATCCTCTACACAACACTCTACCCTGACATGCAAAATCGAAAGAAGATGACGAGCAGGTTCAACTACGAGATACGACGTGCCACTCCGTATTATCAACTCCGGCAACACTACAATAACGATGGCATACTGGCAATGATTCCTTCAAGATTTTCTGAAGGTACCATTCAGCTGGCTCCCAGGATGCCCGTTATGATTCAAATCCTGGATATCTTGAGACCCGACCTCCGCGAGGGACCCCGGTTGAGCTTCTTCTCTATGCTAATCTCCATGATTTTTAAAGATGCTGTACCAGATCCGGCAACCTTGACGGAGCTTGATCAATGGACTTCTGTGGACAACGTATCAATACGTTGGCTGCCCGACATTGATCCAGCATTAGCCGCCGTTGGAGACGCTGAGTTTCCCGTCAATGGTCTCTACAGGTCTGAGACTGAGAGGGCGATGCTCTTTAATCTCCCAAAAGACGACCGAGAAGAGATTATGTCCCAGCGATATGACAACCTTCATCGGCGGAGTCAGCAACAGGTCGTAGGGGTGGGGTGCTGCTTAGACGCCTAAGCTTTTGCTATATGCTGCCACTGAGCTCTGACATTCAGAACTTGGCCTGCTTGGAAGCGGAAGTCAGCTTCCGCTTCCGTGCTATTGAGAGATAGTCCTTCAGGTAAGAGAATGGAGCTTAAGTAATGTATAAAGAGGGGTTGTTAAAGTTAAGTTCCAACAATTATCAACGTAATCTAAGTAGCAAATTTTATTTACTAAACACTTATCAAGTCCCGAAAAGCTGTGACTAAGGGTTAGGAACCCTTAAAATTACAATTTTTAGAGGTATTAGTAGTAGTAAATTATCGGGTGTCGGCTCTATATGCATGACTTATGCTCTATTCTCTTAGCTATGTACTACCAACAATCAAGGACTTGGGACTTATCGTATCAGATACTGGGTTCACAGCCTGCTGACTCACAGGTTTGTCCGGGATGCCATAGCTTGACAATTGCAAGCTATATGTATCATAACGATCTCTTGTTTTATCGTCGCAGCGACGTGAGCCTAGCTCCATCTAATTCTGAAATACCGAAAAAGGGTCACAGCCACTCCATCTCGTCCCATCATCTACTAAGTCTTCGTATCCGAACCACTTGTAGTGCTCCAATACTCTTCCTCCGAACCTTCATGACCCCACTTCTTCCCCTGAACCATCACGTCCTTCGCCGGCCCCGTCCTTGCCACCAATCGCCAAATATCCGTTCTCAACATCCCAACACACCAGTCCCTACTACTCAAGCACTTATCGCCAAAATCGCTCCTCATCCATACCGAAGCTCGCTCTTTCCGCCGCTCCCATTCGAAAGACGACCATAGTATCAAGCCTTTCTCTCGGAGTTGATCGAGTGCATCTGATTTGGACTCGGAGGCGTGGTAGAATAAGAGTCTCCAATTCAGCGTTGCGGGACCTCTCTCGCCAATCACTTTTTTGAGCGCATGGTTGTTGTAGAATACAAGAGCAAAGACGGGCATTCGGTCGTGGTGATAGTTAATGTGCAAAGAGGAAAACGATATCGTATACAAGTGGATATCATCGGGCTTTGGTAGAGCTGAAGAGATAGTGGAGAAGGGGAGCATTGGTTGGAATATCGTTGTGAGGGTTGACATTTCAGGCGCGTACGGAGCTGTTGTTACTTTCCGGATAGGGTTGTCTCGCCGCGCTTCTTCTATCTCCAACGGCGCTGTCTCTGCTGGTCTGGCGGAGGTTGTGACGGTGTTTGCTATGATGTTAGCGAGAGCTGTGGCAAGCCAATGTCTCGGATAGCCGCTTTCGTGGAGGCGTAGAAGGACGCGGCAGTAGATGGTGAGGTTCAATGGGCAGAAGAGTAAGTTGTTGAAATGCATGCCAGAACGGTCAGTAGGCAGAGCGAACTTGAAAAACAGTGCGTAAAGCCACTTCGTAAGCGCTTCTTTGGGTAGTAGAGAGGAAAACGAGAAACGTCTGCGGCCGACGTATTGCCATTTTGTGTAGTCCGAAAACATGAACATCTCTGGGCCGAAGTTGAACAATTTTGCCGTAGGATCGTCAATCTTTTTCATCTGGAATAGCTTGTTAAGCGTCTGATAGTCGTTGATGAGCATGTACTCATTATTGAAGTCGTGCACTGTCGACCATATTGCCGGATTTCGGAGGCAGGTGGAGCTGTAGTATGAATTTTCATTCGACTTCAAAAGCGGAGCTGCATAGAGCACGCTGCTCATCTGACCCCCAGTGTAATCTCTGCAAAGGTAATAAGCACCGCTCTAAGCACTAATGTGTAGTGCACTTACGGTATGTTTGATTCGTGTATGCGATCGAATTTTGTCGGGAATGCTGCCGTACCCTCGTTGCCTCTCCAATCCATGAGATTATACCTGATCTTTTCCATAACAGTAAAAAGCTCACCACGTATTCCTTCGACGATCACTCGTCCTCTCAAATATTTTAGAGCTGCTGCAGTCTTGATGAAGAAGCCTGCAATGTAGTCATATAGACTTCTTGGATGCTCCGGTTTTGGCAAATACATCTTCTCGTAGAGATGAGCAGCGGCGTCGAATGGATTGAATGTCATTTCAAATTCACCACCTTCCTCTCTTCTCACCTTCTCCCCTTCAACGTCTAGAAAGGTGATGTTGACTTTCCAGCTGTCATTGCAGTATGCCCTGATTTTCTTGACGGGCATTCTGCTCGAGCGCTCATAAGAGTTTATTAGACTCTGCATAGAAGGTTCATATTTTCCTAGAAGAACTCCTGGTGGGTACAACATAGCAGTCTTTTGGTACAAGGCCATTTCCTCGGAACACCCTGCTGGGATATTTTCGAAACTTTTGCCCAAGATCTCCATGTGTGATTGGCGGAACTCCTCGTTTTCTCGAATAACAGAGGCGCTAATCTCAGAGGTCGAGCAGAGATTTTCAGCTTCTTCCTTCCACGACACTAGGACTTCACGGACGGCCGACTTTTCCCGAGCACCAAGAAAGAGCCAGTCAAGCATAGACGAACCCGAATCTAAAGCTTTGATAATGGTGTCGATGGTGACTTGTAGATGATTGTAAGCGAATGGAGGCATGATCTGGGAGCAGAAAATATAGAAGATGGTAGCAAGTGTGAGGGACTTGTCTAAATTCTCTTCCGATGTCGTCAGATCCTGAAGCATGTAAAAGATGATGATATTTTTAGCAAGGGTAGGCGCCATAATATCATTGATCGCGAAGTGATATTTCCTTGTCGAGTTAGGCTCCGACGTCTGCTCGAAATCCGCAATATGGATCAGAGTTGCATAGAAATGGCGAGCGTCTCCAATGCCTCCAAAAAGGAAGGAGCAACTTTCGGACGAAGCAGAAGCCAGAGCTTTGCTAAATTGAGAAGTGGCAACGTCATGGCCAAAGCTAAACAACTCTGGCATAGATCTCCTGCAAGGTTCAGGCAAAGATGAGCTTCACACTTAAAATTACTGATGGACAATCTTACAGAATTGGCCGGTAGCGAGGAAAATTTACCTGCCGTCTCCAATCTTCGTGCGATTGAGTCTGTCTGTTGGTCGTAATGGCCAGGGCTTGGCAGGTTGCTACGCCGAGCAATGCATGCTCAGGATGACCTAGGGGCAATGCAGATAGAGCTTGCCGAGCTTCCTGCGCTTGCTTGATATAAAGATAGGACTTGACCATCCGAGCCGTCAATTTGGGCTTCAAGGCATCTTTTTCGTTTTCCACCAGCTTTAAAGCTTTCAAAGTTGTCCGAATGCACAATTCATACAACCCTAACTCGTAAAGCGCTGCTGAAAGATTGGACAGTAGAGTTGGATCAGCTGGATCCAGATCTGAGGCTTCCTTGTACAGTTTGAACGCTGCTCAGCGTTGTATCTGTTAGATCGGAGCGTAGCAAGGCTGTTCTAGATTTGCAGCATACCTTCAAGAGTTTTTCCCTGTCGGTACAGTGTGTTGCCATCCTCTTTAAGAGCTGCCGATCTACTACAACCACTTTGATCAGTCATGGTAACGTCAGCTTAGGCATACGCTGCAGTATGGGCCACTCCTCTTCTCTTGCTTTATTCAACTGCTATAGCTAAAGCTATGGCAACTATCCGGAACATGAAACTTCTGGGTTCAAGTGGTACTTGAGAGCATAAGAAGCTTGGAAACAGCAGTCAATGCAAAGAGAATATGATGAGAATTAGGCAAAGGGACAACTCTGATCTGCCTTGGTAAACCAGCTTAGAACATTGTGATGCATGACTGCAAGGCCCCCGATAAGCATTGACCAAGCTTTTAACACACAAACAGGATAGGGGCAGGTGAGAGACTAAACGTCGCTATCCGTAACGCTAGACAGGGAAGTAGCCCTTGCAAGTAATACCGTCACTGAGTTATCACACCTTAGTCAGACTTAGCGTGGTGAAAGCACCTCTGATTGGCCCCGACTAAGGTAGCAAACTTGAGCATCGCAAACTCATAGTGACGAGTACGTTGGTGTTTGACAAACGTACTCCACATGTTGCTGGACGTGCAGGATGAGTCGAAATTCTTTCCTTGCCAAGAAAGATCGCCGTTGCCAAGAAGGCACGCTTTCCAACCCCACGAACGCGTCGAGCGCGGTTGGCGTTATGTACATCTCGCGGGTGACAGAGGACTGCGAATAAAACTCTCCAATCAGCAGCTCCAGTACACAACAAAAACAGAATGGATATTGAATGGTGCTATAGTCAAATATCAGAAGTGTTGCTACGATTCGCTATACTAAGCTATGGTTCAAGAATTCGATGTGCGATGCACCTCCTGGACAGTATCTTTCGTGTACTCCGTATACGCGCAGCAATCCTCTAATTGCTCCAAGCCAGTTGGGGGTTAGTGCTCGATGGTATCGTCGCCGGTGGCAACTACCAGCTTCGCCGGCGAGCTTGGGAAATGAAGATCGACGCAGCGATATTAGTAGGGGGCACCACCCACTTCTACTCCTCATTCTTTCTGATATCTGCCATCTTCTCCTGCCGCGCCTTCTCAGCATCTCAACAGCACTGAAAAGTGCAAGCTGGCCCCACCCACTCATGCCTGTATATATATAAACAGCTAGCCATCACGCCCTAGGTATCCTGTCGCTTAGACGGAAGGTCTCTCGGCGATGAGCCTCCGCTCCCTGTCGCGGCCAATAACAGCACCGCCAGCATGGGCCGACGGCAGCGAGGAGTGGGGGGCTGGAGTTGAGTTTTCGGCCAACCAATGAAGATTTTGTACAGTCTCATGATGCCAGCTCCAATCCTGACCAGAATAGCACTAATACAAAGCAAAAAACACATTCTACTACTCCAAGTAGCCTTGACTCCATATGTTCCTAAGACGACGAGCCACGAGCACAGGGTGCTTCGGAAAGTGTGGAGTCGGACGGGCAATTGGGGCTTGGAGAACAGTGGACTCTATCGAACAACATTAACGTCGTGCAATCACTTGAGCAATGAACAATGTACCAGTGTAATAGTTTTGATGGTGTTGCTGTGTCGTACAGATAGTGTGCTTTAGATCCTTTATGATCTCTTCTTCGGTCCTGACGTAAATGATGCCTTTCACCACCTCAAGCCACGCCCAGGGTACCTGCGGAGGGCAGTACTGGCGTGCGTGAAGATTTCGTGCGGTAGTTGCTTCTTTGAAGAGTTAGTGGTCGATGTGACCCTTCTCGACCCATTTGGAGACATCAATATCCACCAGATCTCGTGCGTTCATTGTTGTGATTGCGACGTCTGATAGGCGTACTCCGTTTAGTAATTCAGAGACCAATCAGGCGTCCCAAACGAAGGGACGAACGGGCATAAAGGCTGGAGAGGGAGGCACATCGAGGATTCGAAGAAGCATGTCGGAGAAGCAAAGTGTTGTAGCTTATGTGTCAAAAGTGGCGTTATGAAGTGATGGATATTCGTTTCCCAGAAGCCTGTAATACATGTTGTCGAAGCCTTGATTCAGGATTAGCCCAAGAGGAAGTGATTACCGCATAGCAGGGACCTTACTATCTCTATAACCCCCAGTATATGAATGGCAGAGTCTTTGGGTATTGTATGACAATGCAATGCTCTTGGCCCAAGGATTGTACTTTAGCTTTTCGACAAAGCTTCGATATCCGTTGTCTAGGTCATGACCGATGATAAATATGGGGACAAGATTTTATTCAGGGTATTGAACGAGACGACACGAAGGCCCGGAGACAGGACTGAGGATCTTGCAAAGCCGAGCAAGGGCGCGATCCCGTTCAGGTAATCGGTTTGCGATAACAACGAGGTAAATCACAGCAACTGTTACAACAAAATAGACCAATCACCATGTTGGTGTTAGCGTTATCACTTGTTTGCCACCTGTTTGCCACCCATAAGTGTTATTTTATCATTTATATCATGAGCGACCTCGCATAGATTCCGCCACCTCAGGCTAGGCAATGCAGTTCTCATCCATCTAGCAGATCAAACCCTTCTAGATCTGCGACGGTGACTGTATGCCATCTACGCTTGAGATGTCTAACATGATCATCAGGAAAGGTACGACTCGAGTAAGCCAGTTGCTACGTGCCAATGCTAATAGTGGATTTCATGAAGAATAGAGAATAGCATGACATCTCTTGCTAGCCGAGCCAAACTTGTAGCAGAACAAACTAATGTGCATGAAGAAGTCGAAGCCATACTCTCTACTTAAGCAAGATTTGTAGCAGATGGAGCAATGGGCAGCTCAAGCCCGGACAGCTACCTCGCTGATCATGCAAAGCTCTATGTGATCACGTCGGTACGTCTGTTGGCTTCTTGCACAATGAAACGCTCCATGCCGCCATGGTTGCCGTCTGACAGTAAGGCCAAGTGAAATTTCTTATTAAGGCGGTTAGCATTGACCTGTGGCAAACAGAAAAAGCGACATACCCCAGTGCCAGCAAGGATCAGGTCGAGTTCCTTTCGTAAAATAGGCTCATCACTAAGAAGACCCATGTGCTCGAGATTACGTATTACCGAGTGGTCTGTCCTTGTCGGGCTGAACCTCATTCGTTTTAGAAGTTCTGGTTGACGTGAGCTCCAGGTTTCGGGATGGGCAGCGTTCAGATGTGCTAATAGCTGCTTCTGGGTCGGGCCCCCCCACTCCAACCTTGGGCAGCACAGCATGTCGGCGGCATAAGACGATAGTATCGAGCCGTATTTGAGATTTGCAAAGATCTGTGCGCCTTGCGTATCATGGTCGGAAAAAAAGACGAAGGGCGTGGAGTGCAGTAGGGTTTGTAGAAGATTGAGGAACTCTCGTGTTGCATGTGAGGAATAACCCTGCGTCTAGAGTGCAATCTGTCAGCTCCAGTAACGTCAGATACAGATGGAAGGTTTACCATGATGATGATCGCGTTGGGGAGCTCTTTCTGTATGGCATCCAGCCTCGTCCCTATATTTCGGTGCTCGACGACGATGACAATCCTTACCGTCCCCTTCGTTATCCTGATATCCATGACCTTCGATGGTATCGTTTGTTCCGAGGCCAGGGTCATTTTAGAACATGCACGTAAAGCCGCCTTGTGAGCCAGATTTTTGTCTTTCGTGCTGGCTAGCTTCGCATCCTTGGCTTGGGCAACCTTATATAGGTTTTCTGCAATTCGTGTCGTGATTCTCACACTCTCAGGGATATAAATGCGTCCGTCACACTCGGACTCCACTCCCAGCGACGTTGGATGTAGACCAATAGTTAAGGCGATGTCTTGTATGTTCTTCTTCAGTTGTGCTTGTGTGAGGGATAGGACGTTCGCATAGTATGCTTGTCTAAATTTGACTTCTTCCCGCGTGCCAATGTGTTGTACCAAGTACTTGATGACAAGCACAAGTTTTGCGAAGTACAGCTTTTTGACACTTAGTTACAACTTTCCCTATGATTATGTTAGGGAGAAGACTCACTTTGTTACTTGAGAAGCGTTTAACTGTCATTTTGCTGAATCGAATGACGGCTTTTTGGCCCATGTTGATCTGCATTTGCGCAATGATATTTTTGGCCTTGCATCGTACCAGCTCCATGTGCAGCTCACCGGTCGAGTCTAGTGTCGTCAGGAGCTTTTGGAGTCTTCCGAGAATATCGGACCCTGATGGGAGTTCTCGCCAATTAAGTCTCAGACGTTCTTCGGGCGTGAACTCCTTGGCAACTAATATAGGGTCATTGTCAGTCACAGGTTGTAGAGAGTGCAGCCTAACAGATTGAGTTGAACTGACCACAGGGAGCCATGATGGACGAAGAGGGGGTATTCATGACAGGCTACCCGTGGAGAAGTGAACAACCAACGAACAGAGGGTGACGACGGGCTTTGAGCCTGGGAATGGTAAGGACTCAGTCAAGAGATATTCAAGGAACGCTCTCTGGATATCGTGGGTTTCTCTAGTGCCTTGGAGAGACTTGAGTTGAGGGAAAGTCAACCCATTGTTTGAATGAAGTGATGGTGCGATCATAGCCGAGCTTACCGAAGCCTCTTCCCATGCGCTGTCGATGTCGTTCTAGGTACCGCAGCCGAACCTCCTTTCCGATATTCAGCCTCCTGCAACGTCTGCTCTTCCAGACCCTGGACTCTGCCATTCAGCGATTTCAGTTCATCTTGGTAAGAAAAAGATCCCGCTTTGAGTGCACAGATCTCATCCCGTTGCAGCAGCTTTTCCGTTTCGAGCTTTTCAATCTCTCCTCTCATTTGTGCCAGAAAATACAGTTTCGTTTGATCTTTAGGTCGGTAGCGTATGTCGAGCACAGTCTGATCATCTAGTAATAGATGGGAATCAGGTGGTTCAGTGGCATGAATTCTTCTTTGGACTCTGGCTGCTGTTCCCATCCAATCCTATTGTATATATGGCTTACAATCTATCCTCTTACTTCGCCTCCTAGCTATTGCCAAGACACTGAATCTATTTGGATTTCTATCCAGACTGTTTGTCATTCCCTAGACCGGGGCAATTCCAATTGCGGATTGTCGACGCGAAATATCGCAACTAGGCCCATCAATGATTGGCAACCCCAAAAGCTGACATTTACTTAGGGCTGACTAAGCCAGCTCAGTCAGCTTGTACACGTTGGTAAGGCTGACGATCATTTTGATACATGAGGAAAACAGACATAAATACTCGAGTCCTCTCCATGTATGGATAATAATTATTTTGATTTCGTAACACTCATGTCTTCCGCCAGAACGTCAGCTGGTGCTGGTTCCCAAATTCTCGCGCCTTTGGTTCACGGCGTACTAACAGCTTCCATGAACCCTGGCCTCATCTCGCCCACAACCGGACCATTGACACCACCATTCCCCCCAAATCAGGCCGGAGGAGGAGCCACTTTAGGAACAACTGTACCGCCCAATGGCAATATACCGCTCAGCGGGCTCGAGATAAAGAAAAGTAACGATGAATGGCTTTTCGACTTCAAGGTCTGGCAGAGATTCGCTGTTGATGTTCACCCTGCCGCAGGGGACAGAAGGTTGGGACACACTGTTGGTCTTGTGCAGACGCTTTCCAGTTCTACTAGAAAAATCACGTATGCTGGTGGTGGAGCGAGGTTCATACCTGGTGGACAACCGCCCGCTGGCAAGCCTGAAAAGATAGATGGGCCTTGGTTGGATGCCGATCAGACGACTGAAGAAGGGCGCCCTTGGTATAGGAGCACGTGCGCGGGGAAGGTGATGAGAGCGGGCCAGACGGAGACTCTTGTGATGGAGGATAATCCTACCTTCAAGTAAGTCATTGCAGCGTTATGTATTCCCAGTAGTGTGTCAAATGCTAGACAACGAGGTACCTTTCGGTCTCGTATGACATTATTCAAACTTTTGAAAATCAAAGCTGACATCGCACAGTGTACCAATCGTTGCGTATGACAAAGCAAAGAAACAGCACGCTCTCGAAGGCGTTTCGGTGAAGGAGATCTTCCTAATCAGTCTCTACGATACGGAAGACCTCAACAGCATCAAGGCCGAGAAAGTTGGGAGCCCCCGACTCCTACCTGTCGTCAAACAATGGACTTGGCAATACGAATACGGGATGACGGTGACGCCAACGGAGAAGCTGGGGTACAAGCTCACACCTCCTACACCGGTCACCACGAAAGCGATTCCAGTACCCACTCCAAAACAAGATGTCCCAATTAGCGGTAACGTTGCGAATGATAACCCGCCTTGGTTTAAGTTTGATGATCCAACTTGGACTCGCTATAACGACTAGGCAAGTAAGGTACTCGTCACTTCAAGGAGAGAGGCCTGACCTCTGAAGGGAATTTATGCGGTTGCAGATTGATCGTTTGCTTGACCCTATGCAGGTTGCTTGTTTTCGTGGGCGTGGGAAGCTGGTAGGGCAGTCTTGCTTTGGGATCCGAAAACCGTTGATATTAGGAATAGCGTAGTGTGGACATCGAGCCAGATGATTGCCATCGTTCCTTGAGCAGTCTTAATAATAAATACCAATTCATGGTCATCATTGCTGGAGTTTTATGTTGATGTCCAACTCGCCTTTCGCTCGCGCTCGAAGTCTTGGCTCTTCCGCTGAATGATTGAGCAGAGATAAATTGCGAATAATGTTGAACATGGAGTAGCCTAGGATGTACCTCCTCGTCATTAAGCACTCAGTACATGTTATTCTGGACTCTGGTTGCAGTGCTCCTGGAAGGGAGAAAGACTCTCGGATGCCAAGAGATTAGCCGTCGCCAAGAAATGGTCTGCGCTAAAATTTGCCACCTCAACCAAGCTCCTGTCAATATTTTCCGTCATCGTACAACTTCCTTCATTATATTGTATACATAGTCCCAGCGTTATGATACAAATTTTGCGAGGATAGTCTAGTCTCACTACCCAGGCCATGAGACGCTGGCGGAGATTTCGAGGAAGAACGGCAGGGAATCGGTCAAGATGGTCATGAGAGCCTGCCTCCTTTCAAGCTTTGTTGCGTTCATGCGATCTCCATGACGCGGATCTCTAACTATGGATGCTAGTAGAATTTCCATATGTGGCAAATGCAGATCTGGAGACTAAACTGGTCGTTTCATCGGCACTCTTCGTTCCCGAAGAGGCCGTAGTTCATGCGGCTCAACCTTATAGTGATGGGCTAGGGGCAATGGCTTGAATATTTTGGTCTTCGCTAAACGTCACCATGTGACCTATAACAGAGGATCAGTCAATGACTGGTACTAAAGCTTTGGTACACACTTCGCTATCGTGCCCCACCGTACCGCACTTCCACAGGTCATTTCGCACATTCTAGCCCTAACTAGCGTCTAATGACGCCAAGGTCAACTCTTGCATCCTCTCCTTTCTTCCTCTCCTGGAGCAATCTCTATCGACTGACTTGTATGATTGGCTAACTGGTTGTCCATTTATTGCCGGTCTTCCTTTTTATTCTCTACACTGCACGAGCAACACAATGGACAGGGACTCAGAGCACTTCACCAGAGGTTATGTCTTCGGGGGTATGCAGAGCAGAGCAAAATCTGCCAAAGGGAAGCGTATACCATTTCTTCCAGGCGGCCCAGGAAATGCTGTCCGCAATCATTTTATAGCAATGTGTGGGGAGTTTGTTGGCACATTTCTTTTCCTTTTCTTTGCTTTCACTGGCACTCAGGTGGCGAATTCCCAAACTCAAGGGACGACCTCTACTACGATTGCACAGGGATCTAACCCGGCTCAGCTGCTCTACATCAGTCTTTGCTTTGGCTTCAGTCTAGCTGTGAATGCATGGGTCTTCTTCCGAATTAGTGGAGGATTGTTCAACCCTGCTGTGACATTCGGTATGGTCATCGTTGGTGCAGTGCCTCCTATACGAGGTGCTCTCGTCGTCGTATCTCAGATCATTGGTGCCATTGCAGCTGCCGGAATCGTGAGCATTATGTATCCAGGGCAGCTCAATGTTCGGACGTCTTTAGGGGCGGGCACATCAAAGACACAGGGTCTTTTCATCGAGATGTTTTTAACCGCAGAGTTGGTATTTGCGATTTTTATGCTGGCTGCAGAGAAGCATAAGGGCACGTTCATTGCTCCAATTGGTATAGGGCTTGCTTTGTTCATTGCTGAGCTCGCAGGTAAGGCTGTATCTATTATACGGTATACGTTGCGTTCTGATAACGCTTACAGGTGTCTATTACACCGGTGGCTCGCTTAATCCTGCCCGATCATTTGGACCTGATGTTATCAACGCCCAATTCGAGGATTATCATTGGGTATGTCTAGATGATCAGCCAACCATTGTTGTTGGGATCTGTGCTGACACTTTGCTAGATATATTGGGTTGGCCCACTACTTGGCTCGCTGTTAGCGGCTGGCTTTTACAAGATCATCAAGATGCTCGAATACGAAACCGCCAATCCGGGGCAAGACTTTGACGAGAACGAGACGAAAATATTTGATCCAGAAAGGGACGTTGACCGGCCAATGGTCAACTTCGTAGCACCTGGAAATTTAAACACTTCGCCGGCTGCTCAATCTAGACCCATTACTGGAGATACTCTTGGCAGTTATAGACGGGAAGAGATTCCATTGGAGCAGGTCAAGTCGGATGCGTCGGGGCAGCAGACACCGGCCTCCGCGACCAAAGCAAGTGGAAGAGGGTCATCACCTATGCCTGCAATTACTAAAGAATCAGAGGATCTGGCCGCTGCTGGTAATGGCGATGATATTGTGCATGGTGGTGCGCATCATAGCGAAACGGCAAAAAGGCTCGATCCCCGCATCCAGCCGGATTTTGAACCAGCGAAGCATGTAGCTCGCTCAGCGGGTCGTGCTTGAGACTAAGAATTGAACAGGGAAATGGGGCACATTGGGAGCGCCATCATCAGACGTGATATCGCCATTTTGTAATTATTTAAGCATAGTGTGTATTATGGCAGGACATTCCTGAGTAGCAACGTCTAATTGATCGTTATATTGCGGTAAATAGGCCAAGTATACGGAACAGGTATCGAAACGGTAATTTAGATCTTAGCGTTCTCTTAAGTTTTCTTACGTAGATTCTTAACTGTAAGAAAATTGCACTCGAAAATTCCATATAATGACCGTATATTCGACGAATGTTTAGGTATACCTTTGTAATGGGCGTTCCTGGCTTGTCGAAGCCTCTGAAACCTTACGCAGTGTCAACGACTGTCGGTTGCAATACTCCACTTTGCGAAGAACACAGGCCTGCTCACAGCGATTCGAGCAGAGACATTATTATTGATGGACCCTCGTTCGCATATTCTATATACCATCGTCTGATTATACAGAAGCCGGAATGGCTGACAGCTGTAGAAGCCATGCCAAGTTACGAGGAGCTTGGTCAGGGTGCAATAGCCTTCCTCAACGAGATTGAGGATTATGGCTTGAAAGTGTACGACATCAATCTTCGCGGCTGAAGCACAGAAAGTGTTGCCTATGGTTTGAGCAGTGCATCACTTACATCGATGCAGTAAGCATATCTACTTTGACGGCTACCTACCCCTTCACAAACGAGATATCCGCCTTGACCGATTACAAAGATCATTGCAGAAGTTGTCTAGCCATCACGCAGTATCCCAGAAAATTCAACCCTGTAAGAGAAAATGGGATGGGAAGCCGCTTCCGCCGGGTGTAGTCTTTCCCTCAGGATCCCCAACCGTGTCCGCTTTTCGCGGTCTACCTCCGGCTACTTTCGTCGTTCCAGCTGTTCTTGACGCACTCGGCACTGGCAAGTACGCAGCAATTACAACAGTGATTCCTGGCGAGGCAGAGGTGTACTGTGCTACAGCTGCGAGAGAGGATGGTGGTATCATTCTGAGCAATGACTCGGACTTGTTTGTGCATGATCTTGGTAATGGAGCGTTCGTTTACCTCGACTCAGTCGAGCTGCGCACAAGTGAATCCAAGGATCAAATACGTAACTCAAGATGCTGTAAGATACTCATATTGGAGGTGTTTCGGCCCTCAGACATCGCGCAAAGACTGGGTGTCAAAAATCTACATGAACTCGCATTTCAATTCGTCAGAAGACATTCACATACACTCTCAGAAGCTATTAAAGCAACAAAAGACCCGCGGGACAGAGAAGAGGAGCTTGCTTACGTCAAGTTCTTACAAGAATATAATACAGAACCGTCAGTATCAGAGAAGCAACAATTCTCACCACAAGCACTACCCCGTCTGCATAATCAAGTACGCTTCCTGGACCCTCGAACCTCGGAATTGATTTGCCAAATCGAATCAAAGAACAGTCAAGATGCCCAAGTATACTTACTGTTCCTGATAGAAGATCCCACCAGGTCTTCCGCCTGGTCCTTCTCCTCCTATCAACGCTCATTCATCTATTCAGTCTGTACACTCTATCTCAAGAACGCAACCGATTATCCAAGAACCACAATAACCGAATGCCGACGAAGGGGCCAAGATTTCGTGATGCACCCCATCCACCTCCTAACTTACCCCGAAACCATCGACTTCGCCAAAAATCTCCAAACGCAACTCCAGATTTTCACCAAAGCCTTCCCCACTCTTCCTCCGAAGCTCATCTGGCGCACCTACGCCCTCTCCGCCATCTACCTCTGGCACCTCAACGCCTCTAAACCACCCCCGTCCCGCGACCTCCTCCAACGAGCTTTAACAGCCAACTACACCCCCCACCCTACCTGGGAAGACATCCACCTCTCCGCGCAAATCCAAGCTGTGCTTTACTCCCTCCGCATGATCCAGCAGGTCCTTCAATACATCTCTCCAGCCATGGAGATAACCCTGCCAAGAGAGCTGCTAGAGCTGAAAGCTTCGCTTCAGGATATGCCGGTTTTGGCGAGATTGATGCCGTCGCCGTTTGAATTGACGAAAGTGGTGGATGGAGTTGATATCGAGGGTGTAATGGAGAGAGTAGCTCTCTTGCTGCAAGACGAGGTTAGGGATGAAGAGGGATCTACTGAGGTTATTAAGGAAACCTTTACCAATCCCGCCTCCACTGCCACTCTTCCTTCGCCTCCTGGTAAAAAGAAAAAGCGGAAGAAAGCGAAGACGAAAAAGAAGAAGAGCGAAGCCATAGATGAGGGGCATCAGAATAACATGTTCCAAATGCTCGCATGATTCGAGCCATGTGCACGATTGGTTAGGTAGAAGTAGAGTGGGGTGTTTGCTAAGATGAGAGAATTTTGCTCGGGATCAATAGTGAATGGCGGAATGTTTGCTGCGGCGGGTTAGGTGGAAATATTGGAAAGGGGAGTGTGATGGATTTTAATGAGATACTGCTTTTGGAACTAAGTTAGATTAATAGTCGGGGTGATTGGAGTGTTGGGGGATCCATTGGGTAAGAAGTTTTTAGCTCGGAGGAGGGAATTTGGAGACAGATATCATCCGTTGGTAAACATTTAATTTTCCGTCGGAGACGCAGAACGAGTGGGAAAAATCGTTCTGGCAAGAATTTCCAGCTGCTGAGGGCGTGTTCTTCATGCAAGGGTTCGGTAAGATGGACTTCTAACAGTATAATTCACATCCTTGTCTAGTGCGATATTAGCCCTCAGAATATCGGCACAATCTCATCATCTTCATCATCCTCCTCCACCTCCGTCTGAGTAATCATCCTCCCCCCACCCCCACTGGGCTCGTCCTCCTGCTTCTCCGCCCGCTCAACGGCCCCTACCCCACTTTTCTCATGACTTCCTCCAACAGCCTCATCCCCCATGATAACATCCACCAACCTCTCACACCCCCTCCTAACTCCCTCTTCCTCCACGTCCAAATGCAGCTCCCTCACCACCGGATACGTTCCCCTTTCCCTAACTAACCTCTTCCCTTCAACCCCGCCCCTGGTAGCAAGCAGAAACAGCGTTTCGAGATGAATTTTCAAGATCTCCACATCCTTCTCCTGCCGATGCTCGGGGGTGAGGAATTGGCATTCCTCTGGCAACGTTTCCATCTCTTCTTCTGAGATGTTCTCTTGATTCGGAGAGCAGAGGGGGAGAAGCAGGGGTGGGAGAATGCTGTGAGCTGGTTGGAGAAGGTAAGGGATGTCGGCGTGGAGGAGGGCGGTGTTTTTGAGGAGGGAGGCGGTGCCGAGGCGGCGGATGGGGGAGGGGTGCATTGTATGGGGGAGGAAGGTCGTTAGGGGGTCGAGGGTAGTATGGGAGGGTGGGGTTGTGAGGTAGGTTACGAAGGCAGGGAACTAGGGTTGTTACCCAATCGCCGTAGTTTGGGGCCACAGTGGGATGACATACCTTGGCCAGGTCGGCGAAGAGGTAGGCTAGGTAGTCATATGTAGCATCTTTGTTGTAGCTGCCATTTGCCCCTCGGTTGAAGAGCTCAATTAGCTGTGCTATGGCGAGTGGGGAGGGCGAGAGGTCTGGGACTTTGGGCCGCTTGAGAGTTATGAGACGTTCGATGGAGGGGGACTTGGCAATGTTGGCGAGAAGCATTGAGAACTCATTGCCGCTGGGTTCTTTAGGGTTCTGGATATAGTGTTAGTCTTGTGCTCCAGAAATCGGCGGAGAGGTAGTGGGGGGTGTTTAAGTGGGGCAACTAACATACTGTCACTCGACCAAGCAGCGTTTCGAGGAAGACATCATCTTCAGCTAGCAGCTTCAGAAATTTATGGTCGACGGAAATGTTTATGAGAATTGTTAGAGCGTTCTTCGCTATTGGCTGTATGTTCCAATTAGTATCAATTCTCGTCGTTCAAGCTCTTCACAACAGTACGCACAGAATAATCCCTAACGAGTAGCTTCAGATCCTTCACCGGAGTGTATTTTCCTGTCTTAAATATATCCGGGTGGGCCTTCGAGTAGGGGACCAAGTTCTCTGCCGCTGCTGTGGTATGAGGGTCTTGCCGTGAGCGATGGAAGTGGTAGAGTGATGCGTACCGATTTGGCGGATCTGGGTATTACCGTGGTGAAGGAAACCAACGAGCTACCATTATCAGTACCAGTTAAAGCATGTGGATGGAGATATCTCGTACTTCTTCGAGTTCTGTAGCCATGACGGGGCGACTACTTCCTGAGTGGAAAAAGGTGACGATCTCCATGGTACGCATCAGGTGCGGCGCCAAGTTTCCCCGAACGCCGCGTTAGAAGGGTTCACCCCTCATCTGTATACACCTATCAGCTGTATAGCCCTATAGGGCTCGACCTAAAGCTGGCGAAGCGGGCCCTGGAGACACCCTTAAGTCGGGCCGCTCCGGGGACAATTCTCGTCGCCTGGGTGGCCAGATTAGGAGGCTCTTGGGGGTCGTTCAGGGCCCGCTTCACCAGCTTCAGGTCCAGCCGTATAGGGCTATACAGTTGATAGGTGTATACAGTTGATAGGTGTATACAGTTGATAAGTGTATACAGTTGATAAGTGTATACAGTTGAGGGGTGAACCCTTCTGGTTGGAAGGGCGCCCACTTACGATAGACCTGCCAACTGTATGGCCAATAGGCTCTGAAGACACCCCCAAAGCTGGTCGCCTAGACGACACAATCAATCCCAAGGACTTGGCATTTCAGGAAACAAAAGTTCGGTATTCGGGGTGCTTCTAGGCTTTAGCCCCATCGGCCATACAGCCTGGGGTTGGGTACAGCAAGCATGATATGGATTCATACAGAAGCGGTCGTAAAGACCGAAAGTGCCTCAAATTCTGCTTTGCCGCCCCAAAAATCGCTCAGGATTGCGACAGAGAGCTATACCGTGCTGGTCCAGGTGCCTTGGACGAGTGGCAAGAGAGACGAATCCTTCAAGAGATATGCATTGTTCGCTGTGGTTTATGAGATTGCGGCGGGATGAATGTGGTATCGTGGCTAAGTTGATGAGCTCCGAGTCATGCAGAAACTCTTCCATGACCCTCGCAAGTGTACCTTCAACCAGGAAGACGTCCGCTTGTGGCTACATCGCGTGCACGGGTATCGAAATATCTAGATCCTCCGTCGACAAGTCCCCAAGCGGTTCTCCGCACGGTACTAGTTACAACCAGCCTGCTGATGGATTATCGATGCCTGTCGATGACTGTACTTCTCCACGCGTCCATGCTTACTGGTGATCACACTCCTACGTCGTCCGTCCCGAGTCTTCTTGCAGTTGTTATCCGTTTCAATCAAGCGAGTCCGTGAGAACTCGGAGCCGATTTAACATCATCTACTTTGTACTTATACCATCGTCTTACTGTACCAAAAGGTCTTGATCCACGTCGAAGTGCTTGATTCTTTAAGACCTCGTGAAAACTATCCAGATACGTGTACCTAATCCTACCCTCGAAGGCATGAGCTAGAAAATAAATATAACCCGGATGAAGTGAATGGGCGACTAAGGCTACCTGCCACAACTTATAGCGAATACTAGGGTTGCAAGGGACATATGACGCTATCCACGCGTGACGTGCCTCGTAAACATTGTTCCAATCATAGGCGACGAGATGTTTTGTGCAATTACCAGCAAAACATATGGGGTCTCAGGGTTGGGGGCCTTAACGGCCGGGGGCCCTTGACCGCCGTGTCGGATCCACGAAATGTCTTCCAGCCAAACACAAACCATATTCCTCACCACACACCGAGTCAACATCATAGACTCTCTCAGGATTCCACGCCGCACGCGTGTCTCGGAGATTGAGATATGCTGCGCCGGTACCTGCGCTCTCTATTGTGACCACGAAGAAAGACCTCATTGCGGCTGATTCCACCCACCTTCTTGGCAGGAACATCTCACGAGCATCCAATCTCACTCCAGTAACTGGACATAGGTCGTTTCAGTGCTGAGTGCTGAGCCTTACTAAATTTCATCATGTCAGGTGTCAATTCTAAACCGGGCGGCGAGTACGGAAGGATGCTCCTGCAACCAATCACTACTTCGAATCGTAACAATGCTCTTGTTTCTCAGAGCCGCCTACCTCTGACTCAGATGCCAATACTTCGAGCGAAATTATGGAGCACCATGATCAAGCTCTATTTATTGGCGGTCATTGGGAAGGGGATGGGCGTTGGCCTTCGCAAAATCTTCGCCAAAAGTACAGGATTATCCTTCTGCATGCGGTCACCATTGCGAGCAGCAGAATGCTCATCTACTGCCGTGCTATCTCTTACATCTGACCGCCACAATAGAGGTGACAGTTGCGAAAAGCGAAAGTTAAAATGCTGTCCCGTTGGGGTCTCACGCAAGTTACGACCAATATTGAGGCACGTTCATATTCCAGGAAACATGGATAGCCAAACATTATGAGCGGCAGATATTCCATATGGTAGACCTTGCGAGTAGCGAAATGCTCGGTTTCCGCGACCCCACAATTACTATGCCTTCAAGATTTGAATGAGGCACGGGGTGACTGCAGTGCACGAGGTATGTAAGCAACATCCAAGAGACCACCTATATAATGACTCGATCAGTTCCTTCTTTTCTTCCACAATCAGACAAGACATTTCTCCAATCGACCTTTCAGTACCACTTCTTTTAAGCAGTCATTTCCCGCCAAACTACTACTCCAACATGTACTTCACTACAGCACTTGCTGCTGTCGCAGTAATGGGAAGCTCGATGCTTGTTTCAGGGGCACCAGCCGAACAGTCTAGCCAGATCTCGATCCCCTTTCCTACTGGTGCACAGGCTGTCACCGCTGCTCCATCTGTACCTACCTTCGGCACTGTATCCTCCGTCCAGGCAGATGTCGCTGATGCTGCTCTTGGAAATTCCAACGTCGATAACTTCTGCCCTTTCGACGTATACCTCTACTCCTGCAACCAGCAAGGATGTGGTGCCGAAGTCACCGTCGCAGCTAACACTGGCACTTGGAGCGCCCCAATCAGCTCAACTACCGACGACGGCGTCTCTATCAAAATCGGCACCACGTCTGGAGAAGTCGAAAAGCCTATCTTGCAATTAGAGTACACCAATTCGAATGGCTTAGTCTATTTCGATGCCAGCCAGATCAACGGGAATCCCTTCAGCGCTTACGGCTACACGCTTGGCGATAACGTCGGCTTACAGGACTACTGTGCTCCTCCCTGCACAAATTGCCCAGGTGTCTACTACTCGGGTGAAGATGGAACTGTGTATGCTGTTTCCAACACTGATAGCATTGGCTTCAGCCTCTGTGCCGACTCCAGTGGTTAAAGTGCCCTGGCACGGCGCAAGACGTGCAGCTATACTACGTCTTAGGGATTAGAGGGCAGGATTGGGTCATCGCGATAGATTGTACTTTTGGCCCACATTGCCGCGAGCGGCAGAGGCTCGTCTGGCGCTGTCTTGTTTGTTTTCAGAATGCTGGGCTACCATCCATACCAAGCCATTCTTGTTCGCGAATTTGTATACTACTACACCTACCGGCCTATCACATCACATTCCCTTGCAGAATAACTGCTGAACCATATTCCCGAATGAGCATACATCTCGACCGCATGTTCTAGCCTTGAGCCCCAATTGCCCACCTATCCTCTCCAAAAGTAGAAGTTGCAAAAAGAAACGCCAATCTAGCATTCAGTAAGACCCGTGCTCTCTTCTTCCAACCACATCACCACACCCAAAGCCCCATTTTGTTGCCCTGATGCAAGAAAGGCAAACCAAAGCCCACAAACAGGAGCAGTAATAACGCTTTCCATGCTTAATGAATTTCATATCTCAAGTCAATCGTTGTAATGGGACTCCATACCGGAATCTGTATTTTCGCCGCATTTTGGACCAGTAGTGATGTGTCGTTCGCTGGGAGTGTGTATGCTACAAGGTAGCTGGCTGGTCAAGCACATATGCAAGTCTGGTAACAATGGAAGAAGTTGGAACAAAGCCCGTCTAGTAAAGGACCTGGTGCCTTGTCATTCCTAAGAGCGGCAGGTTTGGGGAAGTGTAGTTTTGAGCTGCCAAAGTCTAGGTCTATAATGTGAAACTTTGAGGTGCGGCCAACATTCATAGAGACGTGTCTAACGCTTTCACGCTAGGTCGAATTAATTAGCTAATACTTAAGTACTGCTTAATGGAATACATTTGCCATTCGAGGGCTACACAGTAATTGGTTTGATAGTCGGACGCCAGCCCCATAACTTGTCTTAACCCCCTGGGGAACTACCCGTACCTGCAAGCATGGTAGCTGCATTCCCATCCTTTGCTGTCTCTTTAGCTGGCCCATGATCCTTTCTAGGCCGAGGGCCGAAAGCTCTGTACTGAAGATTCTCCTTGTCCTCCGCTTCTGTGAACAAACCCTCTTCCCTTTTGCCAGGCATCGTCCCCCCATTCTCAATCAGTCGATGGGCATGCCTGAACTCATCCCGTATAGCAACGATACCGTTGTGGACCACAGTCCGAGCAATATTATGCTCGATTTCGAATGGATCTTCGATTGCAAAGAGGTAGCGTTGCCGAATTTCTTTCGTCTGAGTGGGTCCTGGGCCCACATCAACGGTCTCCGTCTTGGCTCCTGTCCATCCTTTTGACTGTTTGGATAAAATGCCGCCAACTGTTCGCAAAGACAATGTATCCTGAGTCCATTGAAAGCCGCCAGCGGGGGAGCTGTAGCCTGTTTGTGCGTAGTAGTGGAAAAAACCACGCAATAATGACCCCAAAGATTCCCCATTGCTTGTGATCCACTTCCTCCTTCGCAGATCCTCTATTGCAGTTTCGTTGCGGAAAAAGAGGATATTGTGACCATCAAGGACGGCTTCTTTCATCGATAGTTCGTCCTCAAACGCTTGCGACGTCGTTTGTAGATTTGGGACTACTGGAGGTTGCGCTATGTTGACGAGGTAGTGAAGTACCATGAGTACATAACCGTACGATGAAAGTGTACCGTGGTATGGAGAGTTGATCTTGCGTTTTTTGGACCAGGCTTTGACAAAGAGAACCATTCGACGAACACGAGGATCACAAAGCGAATAGCATTTGAGTAGATGAGAGTTGTGCAATGCGAGTAGGTTCGAAAAGTTGATGTCACATTGTATGCCAACGCCATCTTTGGGAAATTCAAGCCGGTGCGCTTCCGGGGGTGCACGATATCTACCAATAATATTCGGCAGCCCCTGCAGCTGAGATCGGGCCATGATCTTGTCCTGTTCTGGACTTTTCCCGTTTTGCGTTGTTTTAATGAAAGTGTTGATGATATTGCGCTCGGAAGATTCATACCACCCCTCGTGCATTGCAAGCTTATATAGACCGATAAGTTCCTCGTCCGATTTATCCAGTAGGGTGATATCATCACCTTGCTTACCCATGAGTCCCGAAGAATTGCCCTCTCGATTCGATCCATTCTTCTTGGACCCGCTTCCAGTCTGCGGCGTAGACGGTGTTGCTTCCTCGATGCCCGTAGTCGACATTGAAACACCTCTTGAGGTTTCCTCGCCTTCTGCATACACACTGTTTGCAAGATGTTGCGTCTTTGCGGGCTCTGAGGATCCGGAATCTGTCTTCTTTTTGCTGGACTTTTTCTTCGCTTTTGGCCGCGTAGCGCTTGCATTCATCTCCGTTTCCCACTTTAAACGCTCTTCCTTGAGTAAATCTGCAAGTTCTGGGGCCGGGCTCTCGCAAAATCTAATTATTGGGACACGAGTCTTAGTGAGGAGTCTCGCTCCGTATCCGGATTCGAGTAGCGCCTTCTCAATCAATCTTGGAATTTCCGACTCCGGCGAAGACAGTACGGGCTTTGACTGAGGAGATACGAGTACTAGATCCATGTCTGATGATTTTGTAGCGAAAGTGGTACTCAGACTGCCAAAACACTTCAATTCCACCGTGTCAGCCATGAAATTAGTATCTTTCTCAAGCTCGTATGCTGCCACAACTTCGCGGCAGGTGGCTTCCAACGATAATCTTAGGGCCTGTTTATAATCGAATTCCTCTCGACTAATCTCAATCTTGGGAATTTCGTGAATAGCTAATGTGTCAAGGTATGCAATTTGGTCCCGGACACTTATTTTGGGTTGGTAACCCTGCAGATGTTTGTTCTGCCTGGTCTGTCCGCCGTTGGGATTATACAGCTGTCTCTGCGCTTGAACGTTGAAGGAAGGATTGGAGGATGGAGCGTTGTTCAGGTGGAAAGTTTGTTGCCTTCTTTGAGCTTGATTTGGCCGAGAATTATATTGGTGCATGATCTGACCTTGCGGTATTTCATTCCTCAAGATCATGCCGCGCATTCGGTTTTCGATGCTATTGGCCGCTGATTGCTGTGATTCATTCAATGAGTACTGGACATGCCTCTGGGCGTATAAAGGCATGTTTACCTGGGCCGCTGGTGCGCCCAGATACGGTAAATGGCTATTCAGACTTTCGACACTTGGCTCAGCAGCTGCGGCATGATGCGACTCCGCTGGAAAGGGTCTTGCAAAATTTGGAGAGGACGTGGTGGGCAGATTGACTACAGGCCTTGCTCTCGGTAATTGGACCCGAGGTCGCTCGCCGGAGAACAACGTCGTTCCATCCGACTGACGCGTGTCGTTGGGATAGTCCGCCATGATTTCGTCAGGAAAGAAGGATTGTCAGCCCGAATAACTTGTATTTAGAGAAGTCATATGAGAAAGAACGCGTCTAAAGGCCCGGCCCGCCAGCATAAAGAATGAGTGAATGAGTGAATCAATGAATATGGAAATCCGAATTTGGAGGGAAACTACGATTGGAGACATGCAATTTCCTCAGATCAAGATATTTATTTTAGAGCGTTCAGCGCGGGATGTCATTCAATGCGAACCTAGTCGAGTCGCATGTCGATGTACCGCTGTTAAAAATGGCGTGAGGATACCCCTCCGATGACCAAATTACCTGGCGCGCCACCTTATATTCCCTACATTTGAAGCTCTGCGAAATAATTGCTCGAATGAAATCGATGGACGAAAAAGAAAAGCAAACTTTGGGTTTTGGCAAATGCTTGAGAGCCGCGCTAGCAGGCGGCTAGACTAGGTAGGCAATGGTCTAAGCGCCATAGGGCTGATCAGCCTCATTGTGATGTCGCAGGGAAGGCAGATTGAACAAAGCGAATTGCATCCTCCTTCACGCAGCTAGGCTCCTGCGATCATCCAGACAACTTTTGTTGGCCTCTCCATCTTACTCAATGCTCTTCCAAAGACCGCCTACTGCGCCTTGGTCGCAGTGATCTTCGGCGCTCATTCCTCGACTCACCACCATCTTGTCCTACACTACCGTGAAGACTTGTACAACATCACATTACATTGCTCTTACAGTCAGCAAGGCGCGATCATCTTTGGTGCAGAATCCTCACGACTTTCAACCGTCTTCGGCCTCACAACGCATCACACTGCAGTCAGAATGAGTGCTTCGCCAGCCGATGGTACGCCAGGGCGAACTCCTAACGGTGGAGTCGCTCCGATGATGCGACGACCGAAAAAGGTAGATCCTCTTGTACGGCCAAAGCCACGGAAGCCACCGCAGCTACAGCGGGCCCAAGCTACGAACGGCGTTCCCAGTCTACAACCAAACGGCCTGAGAGCTCCGTCATCTGGGCAGCCCCACGTATTGCCACAGCACCCGAATCGTCCACCCCATACAGCTTCGGGACCCTTCCAACCCACCTCGAACTCAGAAAATATTACTAGTGGATTCAGTGCTCCTCCCATTGCACCCTACCATGATTACCCCTTGGTCTTATCGAAGAAAGCTCTGATGGAAGGGTTTCGGCATCATGTTGCCCGATTTTCGAGCAAGAAAACGGTTGATCCCAGGAATTCCGAGGACTTTGTACGTCCTGTTCGATTGCACCGACGTGATCCTCGAGCACCCCCTGCAGGAGGCGGAGGTGTGAAGAATGAGGATCAGCTTATGGTTGGATTGGATGACATGGACGACAAAGAACGCGAGAGGCAGGACTTGCTGAAAGCTGAGCGAGACGCACAACGGGAGGCGGACATGGCCCAAGTGGCACCGGCAGCAAGCGCAACGGGACACAGAAAAATGGGCCATAACATGAAGAAGACCGAACAAATATGGCGGAATGATCAGACTGAGGAACAAAAAGCACAGTCAAAGTTGCGGTATGAGGAGGCATTACCATGGCACTTAGAAGATTTCGATAATAAGAGTACTTGGGTGGGAACCTATGAAGCTGCCTTGTCAGACACATACGGAGTGATGTATCTTGGACAGGATAATGTATTCCGGATGATACCTTTGGAGAAGTGGTATAAGTTCACTCAGAAGAATCTATTCAAGACTTTTACCATCGAGGAAGCGGAAATTCATCTTGCGAGGAAGACCACAGACCCGCGGTGGCTCATGGACTTGGAGAAGAGAAAAGAAGACGAAGAGAAGAACCTTAGGACGAGGCGGGAAGGCAAGAAACTATTCATTGGAAGAACGGAGAATGATGGTGGAGGTGGTGGAGATGCTGCTCCAGTCCCTAAAGGGGATCCGGACATCGATGATATAGATTTCCAGGAGGACCGATTTGCAGATGACGAAGAGAACATGGTTTTCGAGGAAGATGACGAGGCTAAGGAAGCAGAGGAACGAATCAAGAAGGATCAGCTGAAAGCTAATGTCTTTGATCTAAAACCAGAGAAAGAGTATGAGAAGCAAGAGGAGCTCGAGAAGCAGGAAAAAGAGGAGCAGAAAGCTTTTGGCAAGCGCGTCAAGAAGGCTCTTATGAAACGGGAGAAGAATTATAACTACGATGACGATTCTTCAGACAATCCATATTCTTCAGAGGTAAATTCCATTGGAATTTGGGTTTTCGCAACTACTGACCTAATTTAGAGCGAGTCTGAGTCCACAGAGACCGAACGCCTAAAAGAAGAAGAGCGCAAAAAGGCGGAAGAGAGCAAGTCGTCGCCAGAAAAGGACAAGCTCAAGGTCAAGAATTCTGGTTCTTCTAAAGGCACAAACACCCCCTCTCACCGTCCTTCGAAGCATTCCGACCCTCTAAAGCACTCCGCATCATCCAACAACCTCAAAAGACCCGGTTCGCCACTCAACTCTGAAGCAAGCGGCAACGAATCCACTCGCAAGAAATTAAAGAAGAAACATCCTCTCACCTCCTCTCAACCCCAATCGCAAGCGAATAATACCCATCAGCCTCCCTCTCGTCCAGACTCCCCGGCACTTGCGCTACCTGCTTCACAGCCAACATTATCACGAAAATCATCCAATATTCCTGCCAAGCGTCACCGCGGTGGCGGTTCAGGTTCAGGCAGTGATAGTGAAGGTGGTGCAGGCTCCGGTGGCGAGATGAGCGAGGGCACACGAAGGCGTGTCAGGTTGAAGCTGGGCATGCCGAGCAAGAATGGAACGCCACAGGGTAGCCGAAGCGGCAGCCCCGAAGTGCCCAATGCCATAGCTGCTGTGCCTCCTACAAAGATTGGAAAAGTAAATAGTCGGGCGGGAAGTCCTGGTATTTCCCTTCTTTCCTTTCTGCTCTTCCGACAATATCCTCGCTTCTCTGATTTTCACCACCCAAACAGCTTGTTCTCGCGCTTTTGTGCCTTGCAAAAACTTCGGAGCAACAGTCACTGACAGTACCTCCAGTCTCTGCTGTCCCTGAAGACTCGATACCTTTCCCAACGGGCGCTGATATCCGAGCTGTGGTTCCAGCCACTGGCCTCAGGATGTCGGAATTGCTTGCACATTTCAAGGGCCAAATCAATGGCGACGAGCGGAAAGCGAGGTTCATAAAACTGATGAAAGAGAACACACGATTTGAGAAGGTCAGGAAAGTACTACTGCCATTGGAGAATTCATAGAGGGCATGATACCACAGGTGCTAAGCAACGTGGCGTATGCGTTCCTTCCAATACTGAGCGAAGGCGTTGTTATCATCCTCATGCGTTTTGACTAACATACAGTTGACATGAGATAATACGCACTGAGTAAATCAATGAAGTGGGACAAGCTTGGAAATTACCTACGTCTTTGTCAAGTACGTAGGTCGAATGCATGCACCATTGGTTCAACCTAACCCTTTACACTGTGTCCAAGTAAAAGTGTACCAGGTAGAATTATCATCCTTGACTCAACCTTGATCTCGTAGCACAGACCCCAAAAGATGAAATGGATCCTGCGGTAATGAAATTCAAGTGATAGATGATGAGGATCATTCTCACACGGATGAATTCTTTTCCAAAATGACTTAGTGAGGTCGCTTGGTCAGAAGCTCAGATAAGAGAATGGAGCATAAGTCATACATAGAGAGCTTAAACCTAACAAATTATTCTCAATAATACCCTTAAAAATGATGGCTCTACAGGTTTTTAACCTTTTATTGTAGCTTTTTCGTACTTAATAAGTCTATGAGAACGGAATATACTACTGTAAAGAACCTTGATAAATGTTGAACCCAGCTTTAACAACCCTTTATTATAGCTTTTCGTACATGATAAGTTTATGATAAAGAAATATACTACTTTAAAGAACCTTAATAAGTATTAAACCCAACTTTGACAACCCTTCTATATCCATGACTTTTGCTGCATTCTCTTACAATTGATTCCAGATCTTTTGCAAATTGTTCTTAAAGTCTATGAACATGTACGGTATCTGAAAATAGACGGCTTGCTAGTCCTCCAAACCGATGATGGAAATTTTAGATGCAGCTTTTCGAGTATTTTGAATTGGCTCACAGTCGGAGAACTCGCCCATCTCTTCATACACGAGACTATCTCGGCCTCTGATGACAGTTCGCATGCCCGAGAGCGTGGCAGAAGGGATAGAGGGTAAGATTCCTAGGTCCCGATCCTGTTGCTTGCGCCTTCTAATTTTTGCAACGGTGGAAGAGTACCACGGTCTGTTGTGAGCACCCTTGAGATTGGATGCTTCTGAAGCAAAGACAGATCGGAAAGCGGTAAGAGAGACCATGCATACTGCAACACATGTCTCGACTTCCAACCAAAAGACTTGCCAGATAGGAGTAGCTAAACCCAGGCGGATGCCTGGGGATCGAATACAAGCAATGATGACCATGCAGATGCTCAAACACAAAAATGCAGCAATTTTTAATTTCCGGAGTCTCTTCATCCTAACTTGCCATAAGATACTCACTGGGATACTGATGACTAAGGCACTTAGTTAACAATGCTTTTCAAAGGTCGGAAAAACATACTGAGAATATCCGTCAAGATATCAAGAGCTATCGCTATCCCGGTGATTATACAGCTAGTAGATGGGTGAAAGTGCCTATGGTCAAGGCATTTTACTATAAGTGGTGTAAGCTTAGACGGAGTTGCTGTGAGCAGGGAAATCGACTTACGAGATTCAAAGTTACTCTGAGAACATTCGATAGAATTCCAGCTCAAGAAGTAGATGAGAGCAGCTATATTGAGCAAGACAATACTTCTCCAATAAAGAAGAAGTCGAGGTAGCCGATCAACGAGCTGGTGGAAGAATGATAGAAAGGAGAACTTGACGGAGAAAATTGCCAGCCAAAGGAGGGGTCCAATCCACCGGAGACGCCGCCGGTACCCCAAAACTAGCATTACAGCTCCGGGTTCCACATCGTCGGCTATCTCTGCCCGGTGCTTGACAATAAAGTCGTCAATATCCTTTTCAAAAAGATATAATATCTCGAATCCTCTGTAAAGGATGATGGTTGCTCCAATAAGGAATAGGCAGGCGAGTCCCAGGAATGCGTCATCCAAATACAACCGCCGTCGGATCTTCAACCGAATCCCCAACCGGATGAACGCTGTGATGATTGCTATACCAAGTAATATTCCCGTTACGGTCTGAGACTGGTCAGTACCTTCCACGGCGTTGTCCTCAAAGCTGTTCTCACCTCAAAGCAGACTCGAGAGATTCGTGGCACCATCCTCACGCCAGTAACAATATGATCTGTTTTCCTCCGGCGGTGGATTTGACCCCGTGAGACCTGAACTCTGCTCCAAAGCAGGGGTGCATGGCCATGACTTATATACTACCATAGCTGGAACCATAGCAGAATGAATACTTCGCAGGATCAGACCGGAAGACGCCGCCTTATCGTGTTTCTAGCTCAGCCTATCGAACAGCAGCAAAGTGAGGCACAAAGTTCACATTTCGACGAGTGGATACTCTTCGCCGGCTATCCTGCAGACTCACTGGGCGGTTGATAGAATATGGCAGATTTCCCGACCTGACTCAGTGGCGGGTACATTACTGGCAGATTACCTGATCAGGGTCAGTGGCGGGTACATTACTGGCAGATTACCTGATCTGGGTCAGTGGCGGGTACATTACTGGCAGATTACCTGATCTGGGTCAGTGGCGGGTACATTACTGGCAGATTACCTGATCTGGGTCAGCGGCGGAGGCTCTATTTTGGATATGCTTATGCTCGATTCTAAGGAGATGATTTGAGACATGGATGTCAGATTGAGAGGCTGAATATGGGACGTTAGCTGCGGCTCCATCCATACCCAGTTATTTCAACCACTGCCCTAACTTGATACGAGCTCTATCCCGATGAGGGAAACAGTTCCGACGAGTGGCGCGCCCCTAACATCATCCTCGGCCTCAAGGACATGGTGGTACGCCACCAGCAGTCAAGAAGTGATGTCCCCTCAAACTTCGATATACGGAATCTAACACGATGGACATAGGATTCTACGAGTGGCGCAGACCACGTTATCCAGCTTGCTTCATTATTCATTGTAAGTGAGGCCCACCTTGAGAGCAGACGTCTCATTCGTTCACATTTTGCCCAGAGAGCCGCAACAATTTTGGGACATCAAATCCGCACGGGCAAGTCCTAAGCCTCAGAACCCAAACTCCAGTTCCAAAACGAAGAGGGGAACATTCAGAAGCTCGAGATGCAAGAGAGGTCGTTCAGCAGACCAATTCAGCCCTTTATTTGCAAAGGCTTCTTAGATTTTGTCTTCGGGAACGATGATTGCTCAACAAGTCAAAAACATCAGTGTACACACACACATCTCCCCCCATGGATTTAGCAAAATTTCTCGACCTATTTCTATGCGCCTCAAAACCAACGTAGCGAGGTCAGCAGATTTGTCTCCTCCCTCTCAGAAGTCTTCCCTACAACCTTTTCCTCACCGCTCACGCACACCTTCTCACGATTCACCATCTCTCCCCAGACCCCGCGCGTCAACCAACCGGGCATATTGTCTACATCTCTTCATGCTTTAGATTATTCCGGCCTTGATGAAAGTTCGCATGTCCGAGACCGTGGACCGTGATAGACTTAGGTCTCGTGGGTAGTTCCCCTAGCTCGAGAGCACGCTGCTTACGCTCTCTGTTTCTTTCTATGGTGGATGAGTACAATGGCCTAGCTTTGACCGCGTTTGCGTTGTCTAAATTTGAGGCGAAAACTGATCGGAACGCAGTGAGCGAAATCATGCATACAGCAACACATGCCTCCACTTCTAACCAAAAGTATTGCCAAACGTCAATGGATGAGCCTTTCACGCGGAGACCGGAAAACCGAATGCAGGCAACAACAATCATGCAAAAGCTTAGACATAGAAAGGCACCGATGCCTAGTTTCTGAGTTGTCCTCATTCTTACTTGCCACAGCATACTTGTAGGGATGCTGATGACTAAGATAGTCAGCTCATGGTTCTGCGTATCTAAGAAAAACAGTAACGCGAACTTAGCAGATCAGTCAGAATATCGACCGCTATACCCGTCCCAATCATCGCATATGCCCTCTCGAATCCTGCATCATTGAGACATTTGACTTCCAAGGAGATCAGCCCGATCAGGCCTTCAATGGGCAGAGAACATCTACTCACGGGCTTCGAGATTTGAGTGTGGGCACTCAAGGAAGGCATAGCAAATGCAGTACACAAGCGCAACCACATTGGCTACAACGATCACTTTCCAATACAAAAGGAAGCGTGGTAACCGGTCAAGGAGCTGATGGAATAATGACAAGAAGGTGAACTTGACCGAAAAAATGACTATCCAGGACAGTGTACCGTGCAGATAGAAGGTTCGTTGGTACCTTGGAATGATTGCTGCGACATTCACACCTGCCGGCAGGTCCGCCATACCTCCCGAGACGTAATCTTGCACAATGTCTTCGGCCAGGTAGAAAATTCCAAGTTCTTTATAAAGCATTGTAGTTGTTGCAGTCAGAGCTAAACAGGCAACCCCCAGGAATGCATCGTCGAAGTATACGCGACGTCGCAATTTAATGCGGATGCCAGTTCGAACTATCGCGGTAACGATTGCGGAACCGAATAGGACGCCCATCACAACCTAACAGAACTCAGTATGTATCCTTTGCGGCAACTTAATGTGAGAGGGCAGTGGTGTTCAATTACCTCGAATACGATTGGAGGGATCCTAGGTGCAGTTGCTACCATGGTTACCCGGCTAGAAAAGATGTTATCTCACACTCGTAGAACTTCAAAAGACTGAAGAGAGATGTTTTGCTTTCTAGCAATACAAGGGTGGCGCTGCCACCATACTGTCATCCAATGCCCCTTTATCACCTTAACCAGCGGCCCGAGTAATGATGGCTTTTTCGGCTGAGCCGATTGCAGAGATTGCCTGGGAGATTCGTTGATTGGTTCATTTCTTGATGCCCTAATGCTGGAATATCCTTTCTGGGTCAGCGAAGTAAGGTATGGAAAGGCGCAATCGCACGGGTCCGCCCGTACTCAATTGTTCCAATGCGACTATTCTAGCTTAATGCAAGCCTACAAGATTCCTCCGATTTGCGCATAGCTGGAAAATCATACTTCAAACATTAAAGAGCGGTGACCATGTGGGCTCTCGAGAAATTTCAGCTTATAGTGGCGCAATGATCTCCAGCTTTGCTCCCTGAAATTTATCACCAAGAGCAGAAGTATTAGTCGTCCCCAATGTTGACTATAGTGGCGACGGACTTCGTGATACCAGAAATCACGCAGCTGAATCCCAGCTCGGAGGCCGCAATCGTGGCGATGTCAGCTCCAAACACAGATAACGCACAATGACCACATACTTCCAAATGCGAAATATTCCGCCATTTAATAGTGGAGCACGGCTGTCCTTCGCGCCAATATCTCAAGCCTTGATCTTTGCGGGCGATAGTCGCTCATCAACCATACATGATCAGTCTCGGACAATCAGCACTGAACTCAAAAGCGAGTTTGTCTCAATTAGCCTCAAGTTTTAGCCCTTCACATCGATAGGTTGTCATTCTTTCTTGGTCCAGGCTTATTATCTTCTTCATTTACTACAATGAGACCTCCTGTGACTCCCGGAACTGGGTTGAACTTGGTCCAGGTTCCTCAGTGTATTGAAGACGAATTGTATTCCTTTTATCGCACTTCTGAGGTCATGATATATCTAATCCCCAACGTGCTGGAACTCCGCATATAGCGTACTGGCCAGTCCGGAGCACTTTCATCCATTTATGTGGTCACGGTCTCACGCTTCCAGGGGACAAAGTTAAGTTCATTGGACGGTGACCTACCCTGTCATCTACTTTGGAATCTGTTTCGATCTCCCCTGAACTCCAATAATCCATCGTTTCATCGCGTGCCTTACTCATCTCCTGCTCTAGACCCTCATTCAATTCACACGGATCCCAGTCGCTCTCCACTCACGTGCCAACCGGCTCCTCGCCATTCCTTTGCACCTTTTTTAGATTCCATGGCTTCCTCAAACCCTGAGCCTCCAACAATCCGGACACATTGTCCAGACACCAGAATATGGCAGTGAAGATACACCACGTTACGGCCACAAAAACCACGCCTGCCACCTCGGAGGAGTGAGACTCGATAGAAGACCAGACTTGGGTGCGGAGATCAAGGAGGAGTTCGGAAAGGTAGAGGATGGGATCGTGAGCGGGGATGGGGGCATCGGTCTCAACTCTCAAGACATAGTAGAAGACCAGCGGATAGATCAAATCACCGAATTCCGTTGCAACGAAGAAAAAAGTAGCCAACGGCGTCCCAATCCAAGCGTAATCAGCGGGATAGTGCCAATATTTCCACTGACACAGCGCAGTCACGCATAAGGTTCCCAAGAAGCGGCACCACCTGCATGAGCAACACATCATCAGCAAACAATCCCACGAGTCCCTGGATTAAACAACTCCATACCAAATCCCCATCGACCCACCCCTCACACTCCCCCTCCCCACCACCATCCCCACACTCTCCCAACTCAACACCACCTGACACACATACCCCGCCCAAAAACACGCCCTCCCTCTCCCCTCCTTCCCCCACCCCCTCGCAACCCCCCACTGCCCTAGCACCCCAACCGCAACCCCCAATACCACAACCACACCCATATTCTCACTAACAACCCCACTCCACCCCTCCCACTCCCTCCCTCCAAACACCACCGTCAAACAAGCAAGCACGACATCACACACCACCCACGGCATAAAAGCCAACATTTCCGGTAAATTAGGAGGATAGATGATCGTATACGTTATCTCCCATGATAAATTCAGAAACAGAGAGAGAAGCGGCATGCCGTAGGAGGCATCGTGCAGGGATTGTTGGATGTAGAGGATGTAGGCGAGGGTCCATAATGTGCCGGCTGTTAGGAGGAGGAGATCTTGTGTAAGGAGATAGGATGGAGGGGGGTGGTTTTTTAGGTCGATGGCGTTGAGAGGGAGGGGGAGGGGGAGGGACATGGTGGGTTTGGGGAATGGATGAGGATGGGTGAGATTCGGGCTTTTGTCGAGGTGCTGTGTATGCGGGAGGTGTGTGATTTCCCCTCATGCTGGAATTGGTTGGGGAATTGCCTGAACTAAGATTGTATTGTCTACAGCTGGTTGCGTACAAAGAATGTTTGTGAGGGACGTTTGCGTACGGATTGTTTTGTAAGCGCTAGGGTTTCTTTGTCCTTAACGTAGCTTAGAGTGAGGGGCTTTACTTACCTTATGCAACAGGGGAAGAACACGACCAGGTTACGCGACGCGGGTGAGAATCGCGCGAGCCCTGGTGAACACTGGTGAGCTACGCTACCTGGGGTCTTGAGTGTGGGTGGGCTGCTGAATCGCTGATCATATCCCACCTTTTCCCGCCTGACGTCTAGCTGCCTTAGTGGCAGTTTACAAAGCATTTACGGCGAAAGTATTGTGCTGATTCAGCAAGAAACTAAACGGTCACATCAAGGTACATAAAGATCACTAAGCGGGCGATATTGGATTTCGTCCACTCAATTGCCGGGCCTACGATCGCCCGTGAGACAAGATTCCATAATCCGCATTAGGTACCTCGCACCTCGATTCACAAGATGAGCAAGAGCAAGCGGGAGCTCCTCATAAAATATGGGCATTATGAGACCAATCTGTTCAAGATATAAACATTGTCTATCCTGTCTTCTATATGCACATCCCTTAACAATCGTCCACGACACAAACTCCCAAAGCCAGACAAGTCCGAAATCACTTGACTCGTCATGTCTCTCATTGTCCAATACAGGACGGCCAAGGTTGACAACCTCGACATCTTCTACCGCGAAGCCGGGAACCCATCTCTCCCAACCATAATCCTCCTCCATGGCCACGCCTCGAGCTCTCACACCTTCCGCGATCTGATCCCCCTCATTGCCGACCAATTTCACGTCGTCGCGCCCGACTATCCAGGGTTTGGCAATTCCTCTCGCCCGACCCCCAATGAATACAAGTACACCTTTGTCAACATAGCCGACACGATTGACAAGTTCACCGAGATCGTCGGGCTTAAGAAATTCGCAGTCTACCTATTCGATTTCGGTGCTCCTGTCGGGTTATTGATGGCCTCCAAACACCCCGAGCGGATTACCGGCATCTTCTCTCAGTCTGGTAACACGTACGACGAAGGTCTGTCCCCAGCCTTTGCGGGTATCCGTAAATTCTGGGCCGACCCATCCCCCGCCAACCGCGAGCCACTCAAGCACATTTTCACCCCCGAGGGTCTGACCGGTGCCTATACCCTTGGAGTGGAGCCTGCTTCTCGCGTCGCGCCCGACGGAGCCAACCTCGATATTTACTACATGTCGAGAGAAGGCGCGCTCGAGATCCAACTCGATCATTTGCTCAAGGATTACGAGACAAATGTAAAGTCCTACCCACAATGGCAGGCTTACCTCCGACAACACAAGCCAAAGCTCGTGGCGATATGGGGCAAGAGCGATCCCTTCTTCATCCCGCCCGGAGCCGAGGCGTTCAAGCGAGATCTGCCGGATGCGGATGTGAGCATTATTGAAGGAGGTCACTTTTTGAACGACTCGAACCCGCAGGCGATTGCAGCGGGGATTAAGAAACTGCTGTGAGCGATGAGAGGACAGAATTCCTCTGCAATGCGTACTCCACCTGATCTCGCAGGCCTCCCTTCGGGTTCAACGAATATGATTTGTGTAGATGTTAGCATAATTGTCAAAATAATAGCCATATAAGTGCCCCCAAGTCCATTCCGAAGCCTGAACCCTGTAGGAATCGAAACTTGATTAATATTCACTGAGTAACCATCTATCTGGGCATCAAATAGTAACAACAGTTGAGCGAAGCCTTTTTAGACATCTCATCTAGTCTAGAGCAAACCCCCTCATTGTACAGCCTGAACGCCACGCTTCCATCAAGTGCCATCACATCTGAGCTTTCAATCACCATTTACCATTACACTGTCTCTCCTTGGCGTAGCTTCCCGTCCACTTTCCTCGTACTTCTCCCAATTCGCCAAGACGTTGCCGATACGCGGGCTATTCGTTAAGCGATAGACCTCTTCAAAGTACTCCTTGGAAATCTCAAACGGCTTGGCGGTTACGTTAGGAATGTACTTGCCGACCAATTTGCTGGGATCAATGGATGTTTTGTTGATCTTCTTAAGCAAGAAGCTTCTGAAAGGCTTGACGCCAGAACGCAAGAAGGTAGAGTGGAAGGGCACATCGATGCCCTTGAGAGGGATAGTGGCAAGGCCACGCTCGAGGTCGATGGGTTGAGGTTTTGCTTTTGTCTTGTTGGCGCACTCTTTGATGATGTGGACCAGACGGGCTTTGACGTCTTCAAGGGAGAGAGTCTCCATGAGGGAGTTGATGTCGATTTTTTGCATTTTGATAAAGTTGGTCACCAGAGTCAGGCAATCCAAAGCACGGATGTCACCAGCGCAGACGTATTGTGTGTTGGCAACATTGTAGTTGACGATCTCGAGGAGCCACTTGGTTTCTTCTGCGATGTTCTCCACAACGTATTGTAAAGCCTGCTCATTGAACGTCTTCGATATCCTACTTGGATTGACGGCACACATAGCGTAATTTGAACGACCCATTTCGTCTCGCTCGACAGCCACTTGCATGGTCAGACCACGGTAGAAAACAACAGATACCAAACTCTCGATCGGCATGACTTCAGCAAGAGCAGCTAGCGCAGAATACTCTCCAAGTGAATGTCCTGCGAAGCTGCTGTCACTCTGCACAAGGCCTTTTGATCGCATATCTTCAAAGCTAGCCTTTTCCATGAGTGTCAACGCAGGTTGTGTGAACTGCGTAGCCGAGAGAAGACCGGTAGGCGATCGGTATGTGTATGAAGTAGTGTTTTCGTTGACTTCTTTGAATATTTTCTCCGACTTTAGAGATCCATCTGCGTTGATTGATTCGAACGTCATGGACATGTAGTTCTCCCGAATAGCTTTCCCTCTTGGGCCACCAAAGTGGATAGTAAGCTCCTTGGGATTGTTCTTCACGATGTTGATGATCGACAGACCTGTTCGAAAGACTTAGCATCATTGAGGAAAAAGCTTCGTCGCAGGACTTACCATAGTTCTCCATGAAGTGCCTATCCGCACGATCCCAAACTTCTTTGGCCACCGGACTACTGTTATAAAGCTCCATACCCATACCCTGTTCCTGGGAACCTTGGCCCGTGAAGACATAAGATGAAACGGGCTGTTCAACTTCGGCCTCACCAACAAGGACCTTGGCCTCTGTTTCCTTGTTGCTCGCTTCGACCTTGATAATCTTACGACCGGAAACCATGCCGATATGCTGCAATTTGACTTCGATATCGTCATTAGGGAGAACCATGCCAACCATCTTGCAGTTGAAACTTCGGACGCGGCCAACATTGTTCTCCGCAGCCCAAGTCTCGACTAAGCCTCGAACGGCAGCGCTAGAATACATGCCGTGCGTTATCGTACCAGGAAGATTTGCATAGCTAGCGAACACTCGAGACACGTGGATTGGGTTGTAATCTCCAGATACACGAGCGTATGGCACGTTTGATGACGGAGCTCGAAGCACTAAGGGAGTCTTGCCACTCAAAGGAATTGGATTCTCGAAGTTGACGGGCTGTTCAATGGACGAACCGTACCGTTGAAGGTAGTCAATCACTGGGTTCCCGTGGGAAACACCCGCTTGGTAGTCAACGGAAGCGACTTGGATGATTTCTTTAGTAGGCAATTCTAGCAAGACTTCTCCAATGGTCTCGACAGAGCTGAAGACGGTCTTGTTCTTGAAGTGAACCAATGTTTGTAGACGGAACGTCAAGGTCTGGTCAAGAAGCGGAATGTTAGACTCCTCCATGTTAAACCATTCCTTCGATTGTAGGACGGCCACGTCTTTCGATGACCCTAAATGTAATTGCATTGGCGTCTCATCCTTGCGCTCGAAAGTGTTGTCGAAATCTGAGTATGCGCCACGATATAAGAACTGGGTCGTAACAACCATCACAGGCTTGCCCTTTCGCTTAATGGTCCCACTGACCTCAACCATCTTCCCTGAGTCACGGTTGATAACAGCGTTGATCTGCGCAGTAGTGCTGACAATGTCGCCCTGCTTCAGTGGCTCTGCACCAGGCACCATACGGAAGCCATTAGACAGGTGCACAAGTTTGAGAAGGTCACCGTCAATTGATCGCGGGAATATGGGCTTCGTGATAGCTTTCCAGCCTACAACAATGGCGAAGTCCATGGGTGCGAGGACTTCTTTACCAGGTCGTTCAACATATGCCTCACTTGTGTTACCAACTGCATGAACGAAGTCCGCAATAGCTTGACTAGTAACGGTAGCTTGACCGCCCTCAAAATTACTTGTGGCAGGCGCATCGAATGGAACCTTTTCATTTCCGAACCAGATCCGGTAATAGAACTCCTTTATTCGACCATTCCTGCCCTCCATGACCTCCCGGATTGGAGCGTAGCCAGCTTCCGGATGGTACGTGAATTTCAAAGGCAGAGGTACAGCTTTGCCTTCTGCGGTCCTCTCCTCAAGGAGATTGATGGAAATCTCTTTCTGATTCGTCATGCTAATCTCGACAGTCTTCACCATCCTACCAGAATGGGAAGGCTCTTTGACAAGTATCACAGTCTTTTCCGGATTTTCTGGATGGATGATCTCCACAAGCATGCCCCTGGTGGGTGCGAAAATCCTCTTAAGCGGATTAGTCTGGAAGCGCTGACCCTGAATGAACACTTCCACAGTAAACAGAGCATATCTCCAAGAATATGCCTTGCCAGCGAGAAGATGAAGCCACTCTTCAAGATCAGGTAAAGTGGCGTTGGGCGCGGATGATAGACGGTAACTGATACGTCCATCGTCTTCCGATGTTGTGATACCGTCCATGTCATCATCAGCAGCTCCTTCAAGGATCAAATGTCCTCCAAAGTATTCTACTGTTGGGATCGCGTCATCTTTTCCGTCATAAACGTCTTTCGTCAATCCTTTGATATGATCATTATGAATACCATCAAGGATGTCTTTGACTGGTTCATCAATAGTGTGGGAGTACTTGGCTGCAGCTGGACCCTGCAGAATGCAGGTCCTTCCAACGTCTTGATCTACCACAGCTTCTAGATCTTCCGATTGCCAGAGCGAGTCTTTCTTGAAAAAGAATTCGAAGTTCTCGTCAAGAACAGGAACGAAGGGCACTGGCTTCTGTCCGCGCCGTTGACATAATTGCAGGAAGTGCTGCACATCTTGAGCGGTAATCAATTGCTCATTTGCCTCAGGATAGGTCTTAAGCACATCCTCGACGACCTTGTATGGCTCGTCCAGCTCGGAGTAGCTCTGAACTAGGGAAGGTTTACCTGGAGTGGAGGTAAATCTTCCCTCGAGTCGTCGTATAAAGTCGCCTGTGAGGCGCTTGAGAGAAGGGTCGATCCATCGGGACTCGTGCTTCACATACATGAGGTCAACCATGCGCTTCGCAACTTCACCGTAGGTCATATCTTCCAGATCCACAACCTCGCCGGCTGAATTGCGGCCAAACCACACTTTCTGAAAGTCGTCGTTAAGCTTCTTTATTATGTAGTCCCGCTGCTTCTTGAGCGCCGGTACCCGTTTAGCTTTGTCGAGGCTGAAGATCTTATTATCCATTTCCGCCCAAAACTTGACACCCCGGGTCGCAAGCTTGTGTATAGGCTCGCCCATTTCTGATCGGACTGTAATGACTCCACCGGCTGGTCCTTTGTAGGTTTTCTCCCATTCGCTGTCGTCGACACCTTCGGCTTCTGCAATGGCCTTCTTGGCGTTCTTCGATGTATATGCTTCTTTGGCCGTCATCATGCGACTTCCGAAAAGGCAGCCATCAAATGGCATCGGCGGATACCCGAAAGACTTAGACCAGGTTCCTGTCATGTATGGATAGGTGTCTTGTGACCCGCCAAAGCCACTTCCAGCGACGAGGACAATGTTCCCGCACCTTCGGATTCTGCCATACATTTGCAAGATCGGTTGGTGAAAATCCTCATACGAATGATGGCCTCCACCTCGTCCACCAGTCCATTGGAGCATGACAGGAAAGTGAGGATTCGCCTTTGCGACGTTAATCACTGCCTGAATGGCCTCAACGGACCCAGGCTTAAAGGCTATATGTTTGATCCCCAGTGTCTCAATATATTCATTGGCAATTTCGATAGATGGCACACCAGCTCCTATAGTCAGACCCTCAATAGGGACACCGTCGGCGCGAAGTTGACCTATAAGCGGAATTTGCCAGGCCATTGCTCGAGGGTTGACGTAGATCAGATTGATAGTAATGCCGCGGCCTGCAGGTATGTCTTTTTCAATCTTCGTCAGAGCTTCAGTCATGGTCTTTGCGTTATAGTATCCTCCACCAGCGAGCTCGATGTGATACCCGGCTCTCATAGTAGCTGCGACAAAATCCCAAGGCACAGTACACGGTGTCATACCAGCGACCATCACGGGCGGGACACCTAGCATTCTGCTCATCTTCGTATCTACGAAAGTTTGACCAACCGATGTCTTGACCAGTTTTGGACCGTGTTCTTTGACCCAATCGATAGCATATTTTACCGCTTTCTCTTCATCGCGGTCGAAGAGCTCGCTCTTATAACCGACCTCAGTGTTTGTGCCATCGATGGCCCCAGCGAGAATAACTCTTACGCCAGTACCTTCTTTGATACGGCTAGTAAGAACGCCGAGTCCAGAGATGCCACCGGGGCCAAAGTCAACAATATGTGATGCCGCGGGGAATACTGTTGCCTTCTCCCAATTGACAGGATCCTGGGTAATCATTCGTGCCAATGCTGGCACCACATTTGCTTGATCTTCTTGTCTGATGTCCACACCAGTAGCTGTATTATAGACTGGGATACCAAGCTCCTTAACACTGATTTCCACATCCTTAAGATCTTCTACGATATGCTTGTAGGCGTCCTTGAGATAGACGCTGTGAAATGGCGATGTAATGGGTAAGAAACGATTTACAAAGCGAACCTTTCGTTCGGTGAATGGAATGCGTGTTTGATCCAGTCCAGTAGGAGCTTTGTCCTTTCGCAATCTAAGATTGAGCCCATAGAGCGAGAGAGGAGGACCAGTCACGACAAAGTTGCGAGCGCTATTGACAAGCGAGATAGCAATATGACGATCTTCCGGTAAATGGTGATTCGTAGCATCAATATGGCTCTGTAGAGCGCGCCGGGAAAGGTCCCGGACGGACAACATAGGGCTTGGATTTCCCTCGCCATTCTCTATCGAGTCTTGGAGGACAGAAGGTGCTAATGATGTTCTCGGGTAAGCTTGCTGACTTCGTGAACCGATCCAGAAGAGAGTCGTAATGGCTTTATTTGCGGCCTTTTCGAAGGATCCCCAGGAATCTGCAGCTGCAATTGCCGCAGCAGTAACGATACCCTGAGAATGTCCAGTGGTGCCGATGAATTTCTGCCTGACGTCTCCAGGCGTCAATCCGCACGCCTTGCAAGTTACGGCGTAATGGCAGAGCTGGACGAGTCCGATGAGGGGTAAGCTGACGGGGGCAGAGACGAGATAGTCTGTATCTGGTTGCGAGTCTCTGTGGTGAAGCCAGCGCATGATATCTAGACCTTTCGAATAAAGCTTCTCGGCCCGTGGGTCTCGAGCTAGTGATTGTAGAAGTTCGGCGGAATCCTCGACAAGTTTCTCGACAAACGAAGGATATGTGCTGAAAACCTCGCGCAACTCATCGAAATATTCTTCGATGTTGCCTTGTCCTCCAAAAATTGCATACAGACCGGCTTCTTCATCTTCCGCTGCTCTGAACAGTGCTGATAAATGCGATCTCATTGGTCGATTGGCTGAAGCTCGTGCCGAGTAGTATGCGAAAATGACCGCCTTCTTCTTCTGTGTGATGCCTGGTAATGATGCAGCTAATGCATGCACATCATTTCCCTGGAGAAAGACTCGTTCGACTTCGTTTAGTACGAGTTTGAGTGCCTCAACAAAGTCCTCCCCCTCGTCTACTTCCTTCGAAATGTGCCCAAGGTATCGGAAAACGAGCTCGGCCGTTGACGAAGGTTCATCATCTTGGGCCAACTCGTCTGTAGGGGTGGGCAAGGTTGCCTTGAATCTGTCGTAGAGTTGGGAGGCATAGTAGTGCTGCGCTGTGGGTATAACGAGATTATGCTCGAGGGAGCCATGTGTCAAGGTGAGTGGTCGATAGGATTGTGAGGATCTGGGAGTTGAGATGCCCGTCTGAGGGCCCGTACTTGGGGCTCCTAACATGTTGGGTAATGGGGAAAAGAGGTAGGATGGTGGCCTGCTATGAGGATGTGACTTGGAAGGGATATTAGCACAATTATTCTTCTCTTCCTGGAAGTCGAGCTCTCAAGATTAAGGTAGGATTGGAGCTAGTAAGGAGTGACGGAGGAAGTCATTAAGCAAATGCGCAGGCTCTGTAAAATTCAAAAGCTCTGCATAAGCTCCAATGACTTAGGAAGACTGGAGCTTGCAACCACAATAATCGGGAGGGTGGAGGCAATTGATGTATGGACGTGTCCAGCGTAATGAAGAAGAAACGGGAGAAGGTGGAAGCTGTTATGCAGCTCGGTAGATTTGCAGGTAGCCTATCTTCCTCTATCATGAAATCTTTAAGCGTTGAGAAGCTATTGGCTTCCGCATGCCTGGGGAACCCGATCTTGCGCCAAGCCACCCAAGAAAAGTTGCAATGATCGACCTCACCAAGCCTCTTTTAGCCAATCATAGAGCCATATCGAGCGAGCTAGCGGGAACATTTCTCTTTATAGCCTAGATTTAGTCAACACGTAGGAACAGGCACCCCATGAATGACGGAAGGGACGAGCTGCTCCGCTGCCCGCAAAATCTTTCCCCCAACGCCCAGAGAAATGCCTCCAAATGCCCGCCATACCGAGCTATCTATACGTTCTTTTTCATAGTCATTGATGTTCTGCATATCCATCTGCAACCCATTCGCCTGTGCATTGCCATAGTCTCTCCAACCTCCAGCTTATTCACCCTTACTCTCTCCACACTCTTTGAAATTCCTTCATACCGAACAGCGTCTCCAAGCCTCGGCATAAATTAAGCTCAGACTCAATTTGGACAAAAGCTACACAATTCAGCAAAGAGCTCAGCTCCACCATGTCCTGAGAAAGTCTAGAGTTCAAGCATCTTATCACGCCAAAGACTGCTACATAGTCGAACTCACACCTGCATCTATTCTTCCAGCGTCTCTCCGTCTTCTGGACGTGAAACCCTCTCACCATGCCTATGTCACCTGAAGTCCAGCAAGAGCTCAGTCACACTCTCTTAGTCGAATTATTAGCATACCAGTTTGCCAGTCCTGTGCGATGGATCGAGACCCAGGATGTCATACTCGGAGAAAAGGTCACAGAGCGAATCGTCGAAATTGGTCCTGCAGATACCCTTGGGGGTATGGCTAAGAGGACACTCGCTTCCAAGTACGAAGCCTACGATGCAGCCAAATCAGTCCAGCGGCAGATCTTATGTTACAATAAAGACTCTAAAGAAATCTACTACGATGCCGATCCCGTTGTTGAAGAACAAGCAGCAGCACCAGCTTCCGGCGAAGCTCCACCTCCAAGCTCATCCTCGGCTCCCGCTCCAGCTCCTTCAGCACGTGCGGCTGCACCAGCATCAGCCCCAAGTGCAGGACCAGCAGCTGCTGTCGCCGATGTCCCCGTTCAAGCTGTGGATATACTTAGAGCTCTCATTGCACAGAAGCTGAAGAAGCCCCTGTCAGAGGTCCCACTGAGCAAAGCAATTAAAGATTTGGTCGGCGGTAAATCGACATTACAAAATGAGATTCTAGGAGATCTTGGTAAGGAGTTTGGGTCAACGCCAGAAAAACCAGAAGATACACCCCTCGACGAACTAGGCGCTGCGATGCAAGCTACGTTTAACGGCCAATTGGGCAAGCAATCTTCATCTCTCATCGCCCGACTTGTTTCCTCTAAGATGCCCGGCGGGTTTAATATTACAGCTGTTCGCAAATACCTAGAGTCCAAATATGGACTGGGATCAGGACGGCAAGATGGCGTTCTACTACTTGCTCTTACCAATGAGCCTTCTTCAAGACTCGGATCTGAAAGTGATGCTAAGGTCTACCTTGATGATATATCGAACAAGTATGCGTCAAATGCTGGAATCAGTCTCTCAGCTCCTACTGCCGGCGGAGATGCTGGCGCAGGCGCTGGTGGCATGATGATGGACCCAGCCGCAATCGATGCACTTACCAAGGACCAGAGGGCCCTGTTCAAGCAACAATTGGAGCTCTACGCGCGGTACCTCAAAATGGATTTACGAGCTGGGGACAAGGCTTTTGTTGGCTCACAAGAATCACAGAAGGTTCTTCAGGCGCAACTGGACCTGTGGAATACTGAGCACGGCGAATTCTACGCTAATGGCATCGAACCCTCGTTCAGCCAACTTAAGGCCAGGGTCTATGATTCCGCTTGGAATTGGGCACGTCAAGACGCACTTTCGATGTATTACGACATCATCTTTGGGCGGCTAAAGGCAGTCGATCGTGAAATTGTCAGTCGATGCATCCGTATCATGAACAGGTCGAACCCCCTGCTTCTCGAATTCATGCAGTACCACATGGACACCTGCCCCACCAATCGAGGCGAGACATACAAATTGGCCAAGCAACTTGGAGAGCAATTGATCGACAATTGTAAGGATGTGCTTGATGAGGCGCCGGTATACAAAGATGTTGCAATTCCCACTGGCCCACAGACTACCGTGGACGGACGCGGAAATCTGGACTACAAAGAAGTTCCGAGAGCCAGTGCACGCAAACTCGAGCACTATGTGCGAGAGATGGCAGAAGGCGGCAAGATCTCCGAGTATGGGAATAGAAAGAAAGTGGAGAATGACCTCAGCCGAATCTACAAACTCATCAAGCAGCAACACAAACTCTCTAAATCATCGCAGCTTCAGATCAAGGCGCTGTACGAGAATGTGATCCGCTCGCTTAATATGAATGAGGGGCAGATCATGCCTTTAGAGAATGGCAAGATGAACGGTAAACCCAATGGCAAGGTAAATGGCAAGATGATGAACGGCCATGCCAAAAAAGGAGGCAAGAATGGATCGCGGCTGAATTTGAATGGACACGTGAAGCATGGGAAAGTGGAGGCAATCCCGTTCTTGCATCTCAAAAGGAAAGATGAGCACGGCTGGGAATACAGCAAGAAGCTCACAGGACTCTACCTTGATGGCTTAGAGCGGGCTGCCATATCCGGGGTTACTTTCCAAGGCAAGCACGCCCTGATGACAGGAGCAAGCGCCGGATCGATTGCTGCCGAAGTCTTGCAAGGCCTCATCAGCGGCGGTGCAAAGGTCATTGTGACAACCAGTAGGTTCTCTCGGGAAGTCACCGAATACTATCAGTCCATGTACACCCGTTATGGTGCCCGCGGTTCGCAGTTGGTAGTTGTACCCTTCAACCAAGGCAGCAAGCAAGACGTGGAGGCATTGATTGAATACATCTATGATAATAAGAAAGGTTGCCTTGGCTGGGATCTGGATTACGTGGTGCCTTTCGCCGCAATATCCGAAAATGGGCGCGAAATCGATAGCATTGACTCAAAATCCGAGCTCGCACATCGGGTTATGTTGACTAACTTACTCCGTCTTCTGGGTTGCATAAAGACCCAAAAACAAGAGCGAGGCTTTGAAACCAGGCCCGCTCAAGTTATGCTGCCTTTGTCGCCAAATCACGGTACTTTTGGTAACGACGGTCTCTACTCGGAATCAAAGCTCGCCCTCGAGACACTTTTCAATAGGTGGCATTCCGAGCACTGGGGCAACTACCTCACCATTTGCGGAGCGGTCATCGGGTGGACTCGTGGTACTGGGCTTATGTCTGGCAACAATGTTGTGGCAGAGGGTGTCGAGCAATACGGCGTCCGTACCTTTTCACAGCAAGAAATGGCTTTCAACATTCTTGGGCTCATGGCCCCGACTATTGTCAACCTTTGTCAGGTAGAGCCCGTTTTTGCAGATCTAAATGGCGGCCTGCAGTTCATTCCAGAGCTCAATACCGTTATGACAAATCTGCGAAAAGAAATCATGGAAACCAGTGAGGTCAGACAGGCTGTCACTAAGGAAACGGCTATCGAGAATAAGATCGTCAATGGTGAAGAGAGCGAGGCTCTATATAAGAAGGTCACTATTGAGCCGCACGCCAATATAAAATATCAATTTCCCGAACTACCGGACTGGAAAGAGGAGATTGAGCCCCTTAATGCCAATCTCAAAGGTATGGTCGATCTTGATAAGGTCGTTGTTGTTACTGGCTTTTCTGAGATTGGCCCTTGGGGCAATGCCCGAACAAGATGGGAGATGGAGGCCTTTGGCCAATTTTCCCTTGAAGGTTGTGTTGAGATGGCCTGGATGATGGGCCTTATAAAGAACCACAATGGACCTCTCAAGGGCAAATCATATTCAGGATGGGTAGATGCGAAGACAGGCGACCCCGTCAGTGATAAAGATGTCAAGGCCAAATACGAAAAGAATATCCTCGAGCATTCGGGCATTCGTCTTATCGAACCAGAGCTATTTGCGGGCTATGACCCTAACAAAAAGCAACTTCTGCAAGAAGTTGTAATCGAGGAGGATCTTGATCCCTTCGAATCTTCCAAGGAAACCGCTGAAGAATTCCAACGGCAGCATGGCGATAAAGTGGAGATCTTTGAGGTTGCCGAATCCGGAGAGTACACTGTACGCTTAAAGAAGGGAGCCACCTTGATGATTCCCAAGGCCCTGAGATTTGATCGCTTTGTGGCAGGTCAGGTCCCTACCGGCTGGAATGCCAAGACATACGGTGTTCCTGATGATATAATCTCTCAGGTCGATCCGATCACCCTCTATGTTCTCGTCTGTACTGTGGAAGCGCTCGTTTGCTCTGGTATTACCGATCCCTACGAGTTCTATCAGTATGTTCATATCTCTGAGGTGGGCAATTGCGTTGGGTCAGGCCTTGGAGGAACCACCGCTTTACGTGGGATGTATAAAGACCGCTACTTGGACAAGCCGCTTCAGAAAGACATTTTGCAGGAATCCTTTATAAATACGATGAGCGCTTGGGTTAACATGCTTTTAATATCATCCACTGGTCCAATCAAGACACCAGTTGGTGCATGTGCCACAGCAGTCGAGTCGATCGACATCGGCTACGAGACGATTGTTGAGGGTAAGGCCAGAGTGTGCTTCGTTGGTGGTTTTGATGACTTCCAAGAGGAAGGCTCCTATGAATTTGCCAATATGAAGGCTACTAGCAATGCTGAAGATGAAGTCGCACACGGCAGAACACCAAGAGAAATGTCTCGCCCTACCACAACCACCAGGAACGGTTTTATGGAGTCGCAAGGATGTGGTATGCAGGTAATCATGAGTGCTCAACTTGCCTTGGATATGGGCGTCCCTATCTACGGAATACTGGGGCTCACCGCAACTGCCACTGATAAAACTGGCCGATCTGTACCAGCTCCGGGGCAGGGTGTTCTTACCACCGCTCGAGAGACGCCATCGAAATTTCCCTCGCCTCTGTTGGACATGGGCTATCGGAGACGCCAGCTTGATATGAGAAGATCACAAATCAAGCAATGGCATGAGTCTGAGCTCATGTACCTACAAGATGAGGTTGCTGCCATGAAGTCCCAGGGCGCAGAATTCAATGAATCCGAATACATGCAAGATCGCGCCGAACATATCAACAGAGAGGCCACTAGGCAAGAGAAAGAAGCAACGTACAGTTTAGGCAATAACTTCTGGAAGCAAGACTCACGGATTGCGCCATTAAGAGGTGCCCTTGCCACTTGGGGCTTAACGATAGACGATCTTAACGTTGCATCATTCCATGGGACATCAACAGTCGCTAATGATAAGAATGAATCCGATGTTATATGCCAGCAAATGAAACATCTTGGACGAAAGAAAGGCAATGCACTTCTGGGTATCTTCCAGAAATATCTCACTGGTCATCCCAAGGGTGCTGCCGGTGCTTGGATGTTTAATGGCTGTCTACAAGTTCTGAACACTGGTATCGTACCAGGCAACCGTAACGCAGATAACGTCGATAAGGTCATGGAGAAGTTTGACTATATCGTCTACCCTAGCCGCTCTATCCAAACCGACGGCGTTAAAGCTTTCTCGGTTACCTCCTTCGGCTTCGGTCAGAAAGGTGCTCAGGCTATCGGTATCCATCCAAGATATCTATTTGCCACCCTCGACCAAGCTCAATTCCAAAACTACAAGCAAAAAGTACAAGCGAGACAAAAGAGGGCGTACCGATACTTCCACAACGGCATGATCACCAATACCCTTTTCGTTGCCAAGACACACACTCCATACTCCGACGACCAACAAAGCCAGGTGTTCCTTGACCCAACATCTCGTGTCATCATGGACAAAAAATCCCATGAATACAAGTATCCAGCAGCCACCCATGAAACCCCAAAGAAAGACCCCAAGACGGAGCAAACAAGGGTAATGGTCGAGTCCTTGGCTAAGGCTACTGCAACCGAGAATTCGAAGGTTGGCGTCGACGTTGAGAGCGTTGATGCCCTCAACATCGACAATGAGACATTCGTCCACCGTAATTTCACAGCTGCCGAGCAAGCATACTGCCACAAAGCACCTAATGCACACGCAAGCTTTGCTGGAAGATGGTCAGCGAAAGAGGCGGTATTTAAGAGCTTAGGTGTCAAGAGCCGGGGAGGAGGCGCTGCCTTGAAGGATATTGAAATTGGAGCGGATGAGAAGGGCGCACCGATTGTTACTGTAAGTTGCACCACCCTAGGAGTCAAGCAAAAGCCAGAAGTACTGACTATTGTCTAGTTACACGGCGATGCCAAAGCAGCCGCTGAAAAGGCCGGCGTGAAACGCGTGAATGTTAGCATCAGCCATACCGACTCCCAAGCTATCGCTATCGCTGTCTCACACTTCTAATGTAGAACTGACGGAAATTCTTGGTATCTTAATCCGAAATGCAGGGGGTATTATGCATACACTAGGGTCAGCTACCGGCTTTTGAAATGGCGTTGGGGGCACAAGGTACTATTCGCAAGCGCGGTTTGCTGAAGTGATCATTTTATCATCAGGCGAGTGTATGCTACTTGTTTCTTAACTTGTGGGTTTTTAGATTGAGGGATACAGATATAGATAGAGTGTGCAATCAAGTAAATCTCTGTTTGATACTGTTCAAGATGTAGAGAAAAGCTGATATTGTTTCTTCATTTACGTGGTCCCCACAACCTTCCCTTCCCCTTACTCGCTGTTGCAACAAAAGTATTTCTCCCAACAAGATAAAGACTTACAAAGCCATACCGCACAATTCATCAAACTACTTCCATATTGTATATAAAAAGCCGGGTATATAATCTAGAATACATACATCCCATACATGCCTTTTCAAATTCCCCATCCGTTCATAAATCTCCACTCATACTATATAAAACAACTAACCGAAACCCCAACCCCCAACAATCTCATACCTGGCTGGCTTGTTTTGGTAGGTTTATCCATGAAATATGTTATGGGGGTATATGTTGAGAATTGAAATATCATCCACCTATCTATCCATCGATCCGAGATCATCTCAATATCAGGTATTGTTCGTATGTCCATCCATGAAATCCATGAAATCCAACTGACCAATCTTCCGATCCTCCATCCGTCACAAATCTCACCCTGGCTTGCTTTGGTTTCCAACGAAATATGAGGGTATATGTAAGAGAAGCGAAATATCATCCACGTATCCATCCAAGATCAAATATCATATGTCCATCCATCCATCAATCAATCCATCAGTTCGACCAATCTCCCTCCCGTCTGTCCGTCCGTCAAGATATAAACATTAGATCCAACTCTCATGTTGAACAGCCAGCTGTATTTATCCTGTCCCTCCCTGGACACCATCGCTCATATTCTGTTTACTGTTTACTCCCCCCAGTTCCCAGCCCCTACGTCGACATGTCTCCTCCACTCATCCACCCTTCCGGACCCCACCCCCGTCCTCGTGATCCCCGCCAACTGACTCGTCCTCGGCTGCGCAGCCGGGTGTATGGGTGTAGGTAACGGCCGATGCCGTTCCGCTTCCGCCGCGTAGTTCAAATGTTCTTCTCTGCGGGGAACGACGCGCTCGCTGGGGCGGGTGCTGGGACGGGCGTTGTAGGTGCGGGAGGCGGTGGTGGGGCGGCGGAGGATCTGGGGTTGGGGCTGGGGTGGAGGTTGGGGACGTGGTGGTGGGGCTGGAGGAGGAGGAGCGCGGTTTTGGTTTTGATTGTTGTTATTGTTGTTATGTTCGGCTACAAGGCGCTCTGCTGCATCTGCTTGCGCGGGGTTGTATGTTCCGTAGAGGATGTTAACTGCGCGGTTGAGGAAGTCGTTGTTCAGGAAATTAGGGGCTGCGTTGCCGAAGCCTTCTTCCGCGGCATTAAAGAAATTATCAGGCTCGCCGTCTAGACCGAGGACCTGGATTCGTCGCGCTATTGCTTCGTCGCCAAGTTCTTGCTCGCGCCGCCGATCGAGCTCTTCTTGATAGCCGCGAGCTGGGTTGGGATTGTGTACCCGTTGGGCTACTGGTACCGCGATGTTCATGTGATTCAGGCGGTCTGCTTCGACGGCCTCGTAGTTGAACCAAGGACAGTCACAGGATTTCCATTGGAGGCCGCAGATCATGCAGAATTCGGCACGGCAGCGACAGGTCATGTGGTTACAGCCTTCTTTCAATTCGACGGTGGCTTTGCAGTTGTAACAGCGTTGCCAGCCTTCCTTTTTGGCGATCCTGATGAATTCTTGGGTCGCTGCGTCTTTGGGACATTCGCGCGAGGTATGCCATCTATTGTTGCAGAGGCAGCAGACTTTCGTTCCACATCGTTGGCATTTGCCGTACTTCCTGCCATGGTTCGTACCACCACTTGTATCAGTGTGGATATTTGCAGGCTTGATCCACTCGCCGCATTTTCGAGCGGGGCAGTAGATGCGATTCTTGGTCGTGTATTCTTGATATTTTTGGTTCCATAGATTCTTGAATTTGTTGTCAAACAATCGATCGACGTGTTTGAGAGGGATTACGTCGGCTGTGCAACATGTAGGAGGCATGTGCTGGGGATCGGTGACAGACAGATTAAAGATGCGGCGTAGGCAGGAGAAGCACATCCGGTGGGTGCATTTGAGCTTAACAGCCCTGGATACAAGTATATCGTCTGAGAGGCAGGTTACGCATTCAACCCTGCACGGCATCAGGTCAGTAGGCACAAAAGTAAATCAGGCGTAGATTAGACATACCGTCTTTCTACCATCTGCCTTTTGGGAGGCTCTGCTTTCCTTACCGGCTCTGGCTTTTTAGCTGGCTCTGGCCTCTTGGTTGTCTTAGAAGGCCCCATGAAAGCGCCGAATACGCCAGAGGATCGGTCGCCTGCTTTCCCTGGTATGGCACTGGTTGGTCTTCGTTCCATACTGCGATCTATTCGTGATACTACTGGAGCGGGCCCACGAAGTGATGTGAAGATTCCAGAGGATCGATCACCTGCCTTGCCAGGTCGGCTACTAGATGGCCTTCGTTCTATACTCTCATCTGTCCGTGGTGGTGCTGGAGGAAGCTTGAAAATCGAGCTGAATATGCCAGATGACCGATCGCCTGCTCTTTCCGGCCTAGAACTTGATGGCCTTCGTTCCCTGTTCTCATCCGTTCGTGGCGTTACAGGAGCAGCATAGGAGTGTCGGTTGGGAGTTTGTATTATCGTGTTACTCCGGAACAGAAGCGGTCGAAGAATTGATACAGAGCTTGCGTTATGAGCGGAGGCCGTTCTGAGATAGAGGGTATTAGTACCATTCTGCGAACTTGAGATTTTAGTGTAGCATTACCTCTTGACTGGGGTGCTACTCCGTTGTTCCACCGCCTTTTGTGGGGCCCTGTTCTCGGCCGTAGAGCGCTTGTCGAGTCGTACTGTATTGTAGACTTGTTCATCTCGATAAACGGACCTTCGCTCCGAATGTTTACGTAAAGGTACTCTATGACTTGATGAATTCCTCAGGAGGTCATCGTCTCTTCGCGGCCTCGACCTGCTTGTGTCGCTCGTCGTTGTAGTCCTTCTGATGATGCCTGGCATATCCCTGTCTGCCTTTTTACCGCTTCTGCGGGATTTTTGGACATAATGTGTCTCTTCAGCTTCCTCCTCGTCCTCATCGGAGCTTTCTACACTGTGGCGATGATGCCGCCGCCCAGAGCTGCCCTTCCTGCGTACCTCACGGACCTCTCGAACGGTAACTGAAGGTGCTTTCGCCCCACATGCTCTGGAGTCCGAATGCTTTCCCCGCGCTGTGTGTGCTGCCATTATTTTCCTATTGGTTTCCTCCTTGCGCTCCTTCCCGGACTGCCTGAAAACTTGAGCACGAACGCGTCGTAGTTCATGGACATCTGGCTGATCTTGAAGATCTCCAGACTCCGACGTAGTGGTCACAGAGTCGCTGTCGTCCTGAGAGCGAAATGGATAGGAGCGAGGGCGGTCGGAGCGAGCAGGCCGGGGTCTTGCAGAAGTAGAGGGTAATCGTGTGGCGGCCATGCTTGTCTGCCCAATCTAGAACGATCTTAGAGCAGAGCAAACATTTCTTAGTCTCGCGTGCCGCATCGTATGGGCCAACCTCTAGGCTATAACCGTTGCTTGCTCGCCTTAATGAATGGTTGGGCTGAAACAATTTGGCGCTGCATTTGCAGACCGTTCCTATTGGATCCCCTCGCAGACGATCTCAACCTCGAACACCTGTCATGCAGGTCAGCCAACCAGATGCGGACGAGTGTCAGGGCGCTTGCACCGACTTCACGAACCTGTCGAGGGTATTCAAATGGGATTCAACCACGAGGAAATGTTCCATCTCACTCAGCGCAAATAATTTTCCGAAGAGATGGTGTGCACATGCCCCCTGTAGACCCAATCCAGTTAGCGCACATCTCAGCTGAGGCTCTGCAAGACCAATAATCATGAGCGATTGCCTCGGGAAATGGCGACTGCAACTTGAGTACCCTCTCAAATGCCTGAATCATCGATAAGATGGAGTCTCAAAGCACGTGTTCAAACATGCCACCTTTGCACTCTTCATATTATACTAGTGAATCACAACCTGAATTGCAACTTTTTAGCATTTCATCCAGCAAAATTACAGTATTGTAGAAAATGTAGTATTCTTGCTACCTTTCATTACTGCATTAATGAGAGCTCAAAGCTCGAGTTCTACAGGGACTTAATCGGTATATCTGACCTAAACCCGCCAAATCTTTAGGTTTGCAAGCAGGGTTCCACCTGACCACCGCTAAACCTACCTATACTATCACACATTCCTCGCTCAAACATGCAGCAATATACAGGCTAACCCGCTTATATCGCTTACAAAGTCCTCTCAACCCATCTTTTTCAACCTGGCAAAAGCCATCTTCTCCTGCCGATTTGGCCTATTCAAATCAATGCTCGCAGGGTTGCTTGCGCGCGAAAGCTTGAAGCGAAGGTAGGCTCCCCCTAATTTATTACGCTCCAAGTCCTCGTTTTCAATGGTATATAGCCCATCATAGCGATATCCACATGATGGGGCGAATGCACCTTTTCCCGCCGAACTCCGAATGACACGTACGGGACGTTTGAGATTCATAGAATGGCGAAGAGCCTTGACGCCTCTGGTGAGATTTGGGTTCATTGGGTCCGTGTTCACGCTTGAGCCCGAGCCCGAGTAGTACAATATATCACCTAAATCGTTGTCCATTCCTTCGTATTCACCTATGCCGCATGTTAGCAGCGTTCAGTCGAAGCGAGTGTAGACTCACCACCAGCTACAACAATTGCGTAAGCCCCGCTCTTCTCTCCGCCATCGATGCCGCCTTGTGAAGCCCCATGCGCTCCGTCTCTGATCATGCAGGCGCGAAAAGGCCACCATTGCCCAACGCTGATGCCGTTGTGGCCTACCACGTTCCATGGTCGTTTTTCGGTCAGGTTGCGGATCGCGTAGGCACGAGGTTGACCACCTCCACCACCGGTGACGTTGATGTTACGCATCAATGCGGTGGTGAAAGGGTTATCGGCAAAAGGCCGCTGGTTACGGACTAAGCGTTTCCTTGAGGGGCCAGTGTGACGGCTGGGGGGGATTGGTGGTGGGCTCATACGCGGCGTGACTGGCAGTGGCGTAGCTTGTCTGGGCAGATGTTCCAGCATTAAAGTGACGATAGCGGCCTGCTCTTGGATATCGTCAGGAAAAATATACGGGCGTTTGGCCATGGGGCATTCCCCTTTGAGCGTGAGAAGTATCCAATCGACGAGTTCAAACTCCCGTTTTGACCCCTTGTCACCAGTAAGGGGAAGGCTGCAGACATGAGAGAGGGCTCTCATCATGTTTACAACGATGTCGTGATCCTTGCTTGTCAATCGATAGCCAGACTTCTGCAGGTTCACTGTAAGTGCGCCGATGATCTTGTGGGGGCCCTTATTTTTATTTTCAGGGTCAAATGTCATCTTGAAGAACTCGCTGAAGCTGTGAGGGTCTTCGTGAGAGGTAGGCTTGTTGGTGGTTGCGTCATACATAACGGCAACAGGGGCAATGACATTGTGCACTGGCGTACGGAAGTCTGACAGTCAGTTAGTGATGCTGTTTGTATTGAAACGCTAAATGATGCGATCGACCAAAATCTTCAAAGTCCGACCTCGTCATCCCTTCCACAGCCGGGATTGTTTGTTCTATATGCTCAGACATGATGAGAAAGGGCCTGGAGCTGAGAGCCGGCTAATGATGCTATGGCTTGATGTATATAGCTTTATAAGAGATAATTGGTAAAGTACAGCGTGGGTGGAGGAAATGAGCTTGCAAAGCAACCAGTGAGTTTGACTCTCACAAGCTACGACGAGAGCTCATCTGAACCGGCTAAGAACGGGGAAAGGCATACGGGCTCTTCTTGGAACGGCCCGAGGACCGGGATTGGTGATTTCCGTCACTTTTCCAAAGTATTCAATCAAAGTGACGCGGGCTTAGCAACTAATGGAACCATCAATCAGCTGAGCTGCTTTCAAGGAGTTCCAAGTGGTTGGGCGGCTTCTGAGCACAACACCCTTTATTGAGAATGGACAATGTGGCATGCATGGAGAGGTCTCCTCTTCCTGAGACCCAGGTACAGATGAAGGCCTGGTCTTAGAGTAGCCTAGCGAATACGGCTTCAGATTTAATTGTCTTGCCGAACGATTCCACTTTCTGTAGGGGAAGAAGGATGGCTTTCTGGGCAATGATGTCATATGTTTTGTCTTCATGCATAGCCCAAGTACTGTGACTGTGTGCACGCATGTAACAAGGAGCTGTCTTCTCGGCTAGATTGCTAGAGCGAAGGAAGCGGACAGAATTGATATCAGGTGTGATCATTCATTGCCAATATCTGGACAGCATCCATATTCCAACATTCTGGCTGCGTCATTGTATTCCTGCATGCTCACATTGCCCTCGGATGATAGCAATTTATGACCTTTATTCAATATGCGATATCCTGATTTGGCACAACCTCGCCAGATATCAGACTTCCATTTGCCTAGTTGCAAATGACCCACGCAAGCTGTTTGAATGAGAGTGCTCGCAAGTACGCTGTTACGGTTCTTCTATCAAGAATTAACAACACTTGGTAGCATCTGCGGTAGGACTCGTTAATGAGTCCAAATGAGGCAATGGTGATCCTGGTAGCACCAATGTTTAGACAGGCTAGCTCCGACGCCTCTTTCTAAAACAGGGATAGCGGCGCAAGTCGACGCGGGATGACGACTTTTTGGTGCATTAAATCCAGCCAAGAACGACTGGGCGTGATCACGAACTCCTGTAACCTGCACAGCTCGTCCCATTTCTCGATCTCGTAGCTTACTGAGTTGCACCTTGCGCGCCAGTCCGACACCACTGTTCCACTACATCGTTTCTCAGGATGCCTGACACCAATGGCAAGAAATCTAAGTGGGGCCTTGGAGGCATTCTCCACAAAGATCGCCCTACTTCCAATGCAGACTCGACCTATGGAAGCGAGGCTGGCTCCGGAGCTCCCAGTCTGACAGGAAGCGATCATTCTCAGCCGACTAGTACCTTCGTTAACGACCAAGGCCAAGTGGTTACCACGACCACGACCACGACTACCACAACCACCACTGGTGGTGGCTCAGCGCAGACATCAGGGCCTCACACCTCGAATTTCGCCAACAGAATAGACCCAAGAGTCAGCAGTGGCGCTGACCAGTCCGAGGTCACCGAAACGGTACAGAGACGCGAGAACGATCGCCCGAATATCCCACAGAAATCCACGATGAGAGACCGCAGTCCCAATCCAGCTCCACAACAGTTGAGCGGTCCACCGCCGACGCAAGCGGATGGGAATTACGGCAGCCCATCAAGCCCGAGTGGGAGACAGAACTTCTCGTATCCAGGACGCGCCCCGCTGAATGCTTCAGCACAAGGACAAGGTCAACAGCCAAGTACGCTGCAGAATCTTAAGACGGCTGCTATTGGAATACACGTATGGACCAAACTCTCCATTGTTCTCATTTCAGTCGCAGAATTGCACGGGCTAACACGCTGTGTACAGGGCGCAGGTGAAACCCTCCGTGGCACCTTCAACCAAGCGATTGACAAGCGCGTCGGGCAGAATCCAGAAGCGATGGCCAAGAACAACCAGGTTCTCGATGGAGGTAGACAAGAGATTGAGAGCGGGCGGTTGAGTGATAGTAGTAGAGCGCAGGGAGGCATAAATCCGAAGGGGATCTTGCGGAAGAGTGGAGGGCAAGGGCAGTTGAGGGTGGTCAATGAGTAAGTGTTCTTCTTGTTGCGAGAGCAGGAGGAAGGTGAAAGGCGCAATTGGAGCATCCGTGCCCCCAACGAATTCACGCCAACCAGTGGATTCCATGAGCGATCGCAGATTTGCCGCGGCTGTTATCTGGCAAAGTATTCTAGCTCTATGATTTGGAGGCGTCCTTGGGAACGGAGTCTATTTTGCAGGAGTTTGATTTGAGCAAATTGACTGTTATATAGCTAGTTGTTAGCATAGGGCGGACGCTGCTTGAAACATTGCCCAAGCATTACCGCAGGACGACTTCTTTGATCGATTTCTCTCACGTGATTGTATCCGCCAGGGATTCCAAGTAATGCTGGCACTCGTCAAAGAAAGGCGAAATGCCATTGTAATGAACTGTTCCGGGAGCATAAGGATCTCTGTTGCCTGTGCTCCGGAAACTTTTTTGAAAGCTCTTTCTGAATGCAGCGAAGCCCAAGTCTAGGGACGAGTCTAACTGTAAGTAACGCAATCCATGGTTATTCAGCATCTCAAACCAGCTCATCAGCTCACGGACACGCCACAACTCCCGTGGTGATATGGATGCAACGCAATCATTCGCCCAGCTTTGACCCCAAGAATTCCAATGGACGACGTCTAGGCCAGCTAGGAAGATCCTGGTGACATAGTAGGTCTGCATAAGGCGGGCACGCTCTGTAGACGTAAGACCTGGTTTCCCGGGCCTTCTGATCTGGTTAGGACCTATTGTCGGGCCAACCTTGCTTAGTGTTCTACTGAACAATTCACATACATCAGCAGCCGCATATGAATTGGCTATCATGCGCTTAAAGGGCCGTAACGGGTCCGTCTCATGTCCCTGCGGTTTTTCTGCAATGATGACCGATAACTGTATGTCTACCAAAGTTTGACCGTATTCATAGCAGTCTAAACTTCTTGGGAGGACGTGTTGACATATGGACTTTGCGTGTAATTGCCAGGTCTGCTGAAACAAAGATCCGGTCTGAGCCAGGGCGAGGACAGTATTAAGAGCATCACAAGCTTCCATAATTTGGCACTTGATCTCGGTGGGAAGTGACGAAAGGGTTGGTGGTGACATGGTGTTCGATACACGCCTGCACCTTGCCGCCCAATGCAAGAGGTATCCTCATTTCTATCGAAGGAAAAGGCTGGCGGACTCTAGTGACCGTCAAGACTCTTTATGAGCAAATTCGAGGCAGCAAAATTACGTCTGCGAAGCACAAACCATGCATTAGCTGGCCTCCTTTTCGTAACACGAAGAGAAAGGGTTGCTAAAGGACCGAGCATACCGCATTTGAATGATTTCTAGGATGTCGCTGTGTGAGATAGCAGAGTAGGAGCTGGGATAGAGGTCTAACGCAGAGTTGATGCCCTCTGTCGACATGGATGCCGGATAGATAAGCAATTCTTTCTGCACGGTACGAGTAGAGAAAGAAAACAAATGTCTGAGCATATCTTATCGTAGATATGTCCTGCGACAACAAGGCCGCTGAGACATCCGGACAGGACACACTTTCCTGCCTTTAACGTATTGCGCTCAGCATAACACGGTTGATCATCAGTCCTGTCAAGTCTACTATTGAGCCCAGCATTCTTGCTAGATGAACATCCGGCAGCTGTCTCATGGGGTGAATCTCATTGAGAACAACTTTGCTACTACCCGACCAGGGCACTGTGCACCCACAATGGGCAATGATTTCGAATTGAAGCCAGTCATTCGAGAATTGGTTCGCACTCGCGTCTGCTTCCCCGATATCCTGCTCCTTGTAGACAAGGTTACCGTCGTCGATCTTACCGACTCGGAGCCGAATACCAACACCGGAGCCTACCAGTTGTACCTGACCGACGGAGAAGTGACCATCCAAGGTTCACATTCACTGACGCTTACCGTTCGTAGCTTAGCTAATTGCGCTACACCGCAGCCTTGTTAAAGCGCCGCCTGCACAAATACATTACGCGCGAGGATGTCTACGAAGGGTCTTACGTTGTTTTGAAAGAGTATAGTCTAGCCTCAGCGAAACGTTTGAATGGAGACGGAAACATCAGGTAAGCTCTCAGTGAGAATCGATACCTCCACAATTCTAAACAGCACCAGGTACCTTGCCATATCTGACTTCTACGCAATCGGCGAGGCAAGACGTGACAGAGAACAGAAATTCTCTTAAAGAGGCCGAGTGGTGCAATCAATTGAAACATCCGCCACAACATACCGTTTTTGTACAATGCCGCCATATGATAGCAAAACGACATGGCTGAACATTATCCCATGAACCACGAGACTAAGGGGGTGACACGTTTCCTAAAGACTCCTTGGAAGGCCCTATATTTGGTGGCTTTCCTCTCTGCACAACGCGGGTTCCTCCAGTCAACCACACCATTATTCTCTCATGTCGTATCTCACAGTACATTGGGGTTCCTACGTATATCTACTAGCTGTGATGATATAGGCTGCTCCCGGTGTAATGCTGTGCCAAGCATTAATGGTGAGCGCAATCCCCTTTGATATGTATTTTCTGCATGAGCGATGACCAGGCATTGGAAGTTTTCGACATCTGCTCATTGAGGGCTGCACAGCCTCTCTTCCTGGCTTAAAGATCCTCTGGTATACTCATACTCGCTTCAAGAAGCGTCTTAGAATTATGGTTGGTTATATATCAACGCTGCCGATGTGTAAAACGTCTCTACAAGCATGTATAGTAGGTCTTGCAGTTCTTTTGAAATTTTGAAGGCGCATGTGTACGTGCTTGCGCGTGATTTTGTCATTTAGCCCATTGAGAGGGTTTGAGAAAGACTAGCATGGGTGACCGATGTGAATCTTTTCTGGCTCATGGTAGTTTCCTCCTTCACGCAAATTTGCTCGTGGTGTGGCAGTTGCCGCGCTACGATTGATCGAAAAGCTCCATTGAATTAGGTGCAGTCATGCATTTGCGCAAGTTTGAGCAGCCAAGGCTGCTTCTGGAGCGCCTCTGCTACTCTAAATGCTTTCTGAGTGGTTGAATGCTTCGCTTGGCAACGCCTTTCCATGGTTCAAGACCTTATTCTAAATACCATAACAGAGCTTTTACATGTGAAAGTACGCGGCTGCTCAGATATGGCCCGACTGCTTAGATGCCCATTTCCCTCGTTCTCCCTCAACCTCTTTCTTCAATTTGTATACCACCAACAATCAATTTTGTCACAATCCTTCAGAACGACTCATCTCCCAGTAACGATAAGAGAGCATATTACAGCATTGCACTTCTCGAGAGCGGCCTACGTTGGCAGCATTCACATTCACAGCCAACACTATGTCGACGACCTCCCAGCAATTGTGCTTCAAAGCTGACGAGGATTCCAAAAAGTCAATATGGGAGTATTCCTCTGAGCCTACCTTCGGCAGGCCAAAAATCCCGAACAGAAAGATCCCTGTTGATCATCAACTTGCTCCATACTACCAGCTTTGTGCCCGCCGGCCATGTTCTAATACCTTGCGTAAGACATACGCGCTGGCGGCAAAGTATCCCATCCATTATTCGGAAAACATGGACGAAGCCACCAAGAAAGCCAATTTCCTAGACTTCTGCTCCTTGGCTCAAAAAATTCAATATATACGTGATGACTTCGACGAGTGGGGAAGGGAGATGGCCCTTGAAACACAAGTCTTATGCGGGCGTAACAGCCTAGATGATCAATTGTTCTTTAAGTGGCTAGAAAACCATGACCAGTATGAGATTGAATACAAGCTCGCTAGGAACAAGACCGTCTTTCATAACCTGGAAATGGAGAAGAACATGAAGACTCAGGAGCTCATAGCCCGAGGCTACGGAGAGCATCAGAAGCAGATCGATGCAGAAGAGAAACGGAAGGAATTCAAGTGCGCTTATGAGGCCCAACTTGAGTCCGTGCTTCACGAGGAGCAATTTGCAAAAGCGGAGGACCAGAAAGGGTCTTCGAATCCTATCGAGCACCAAATCGAATTTAACAACTCGAGGAAGAGACAGGAAGCAGGAAACCCTACAAGGAAGTGTGGGGAAAGTGAGTCTCTGAAAGCTCGTACCAAAGAGGAGATACAGCAGGAATTTATCGAGAAAGCGCGAGTGGCTGCTACAAAATGCTCGAAATCGACGTCTTTGGTATCGACGTCCACGCGAGACCCGATCGCACCTTCTGTTCCAGCAACAGCAACTTCATCATTGGACCTCCCCGCAATTCCAGCGTTCATATGGTCATTTGCATCAACGCAAACCTCCTTGTCTACTCCAGCGATACAGCCGAAAATATCGGCAGGACCGCCATCTCCATCAAGAAGTCTATCAGCATCACCATCGACAGAAGGGACATCACGAGACTCAGCATCATCTGGTCCGGCTTCCCCCCATTCTCTGTCGACACCGTGTACAACACCACCATTCACAAGACAAGTATCAACACCAAAAGCGTCGTCAGCCATAGCCATACCATCTCAATCACCAGCCGATCCCACATCATCAGCATCAGCAATATCAAGACGAGGCCCAGCCCTTGGTTCACCCTTGAAAACCAGAAGCCGACTAGCACCTTGCCTAATAGCATCAGCAGCGCCACATCAAGCCTTCTCATGTACACGATACACGATGCCCAGACACCGACCTACACCCCCAGAATGGGTTTACCCGCTATCACTATGCACTCTTATCATAAGCAATATGCCTTACGTCCCGGTAGATCCCTGGGAAGTAAACATGTGGGCCACGGAAGCCGTCCTCAGGCTCCCCACAACTCCGTCCTCCACACCCTCGCTACAGCCATGAATATCCACCCATCTCTCCTGCTTTACGAACATCCGTTTCCATCCCAGGAGGCCAGACCCCGCAACGCCGACCCCAAGGAGATCGAATACCTCATCTTCGGCCTGCGTGCATGGTGGCACGCTATATACAAGAAACCCACGACGAGAGAGGAGGCCTTTGCTAGGCTTAATGAAAGGGAGCAGTTTGAAGGGCCGCTAAGGGAAGCGTTTGAGAGGGCAGAGAAGGCTGAGATCAAGTCAATGGCGAGGATGGTGTGGGGGCTTGTGAGGGACAGAGCATCAGGTATTAGCCTGAGTTTGGAGGCTGGGGAGAAGGTGAGGGAATGGTTGGGTTGGGAGAGGGGAGAGTTGGGGTTTTGGGATTGATTGCCGCCTTTTCAGATCTTATTTCTGACTGTGTTCGGGGTGGGAAGAGGAAGTTCAGATTGGTCAACTGCATATTTTCTTTTGTATCGCTAGTCACGTGATTGGGTCGGGATGAGTTGGGCAGATCAGATTACACGATTGCAGTTTCTTTTGTAACACTAGTCAGACATACTTAGATTGAATAAAGGGATTTCCCACCATGTCAATGTGCCTCGAAATCAATAATGATGAACCGAACTCATTGGATTATTCATCAATCGAGCGATGACTACATTCATTGATATACGTCCCCTTCCTCACATCTCCAACATCGTCACGTCTGACCCCCTATCTCATCCCCAACACCCACCTCTATCCACAACGGAACATGATCACTACTCCCCCTCTCCGCCTCACTATCCAATATATCCGCCGCTTTCACACGCCCTTCAAGCCCCCTACTAACCAACACCATATCAACCCTATCACCCCCTCTCCCCACTTCTTCCCCCTCGGCCTATACGTAAACTTCCTCTCCTCCCCATGCACCATCCGGAACGTATCCACCATCCCCCCCCCCTAATAATCTTTTCCTCAAAATCAGCCCTGTTCCGAACATGTTCCTCACCCATGCGCAGATGTGGGAAAGAATCTATACTAGTGCGGGAAATGTTCATGTCGCCTGCGACTATGACATCCCACCCTTGTGATTCATAGGCTTGCACTGCGTTTGCAAGATGTGTGTGAAAGGCGCGTTTTCGATCGTGTCGCGTTCCGAGCACTTTTCCGGTGGAGGGCGAGCGGTAGGGGTTGGGGGTTCCGTTGACGGCGTAGACGTTGAAGATGGTGGTTTTTAGGTGGGGGAGTTCGGAGAGGAGAACGCGGCCTTCGAGGTCCCAGGGGACGGGTTTGGTGGTTATGGGGTTTAGATCGCGACGTATGAAGGTGCAGACGCCGTAGATTTTTCCGCTGAAGCTGGTGGCGTTGTGTGCGTCGCGAGGGAGGCAGAAGTGGGTGTCGTAAAGGTATTGGGGTTCGGCTGCTTCATCGTCTTTGTCGAGGGGAGTGTTGATGGTGCGGCGAATGGTGGATTGCGTTTTGGTGTCCGTGGGGGCGATCTTGACTTCTTGCAGTGCGAGGATGTGAGGCCATTTCCAGCGGCGGAGGCAGGCTCGGAGGGAGGGTTGGTCTGGGGGTGGCTTTGACGGGGTGGGTGTGGTGAGGAAGTTTGTTATTTTCGTGGTTTGGGGGGGAAGGAAGGGGTGAATGCCGTTAATGTTCCAAGAGTAAATGGTGAGGTGGGTGGGGAGTTTGGCTGAGGAACGTTCCTGGGGTGGAACGATGGCATGTGAGGTGGACGGTTCCGGATATGTCTGGGGTGGTGGGGCGGACAGCCGACGCCGTTTAAGGGGCGGTGGGCTTATTCTTTCTAAGGAGGACATATTTCGCAGAGAAGTGCAGAGTGGAAGAACTGGAATGGTATACAAAAGCTTCTGGTTTGAATGTTGATTTTGCGCTTTAGATTCTTGGCCTTCTATAATGCATTCGCCTTTTCCACCGTGTCATGGGTATTTGCCTGCTCCTTCCACTTGAAGAACACCATTCATAGTATTTTAATACATGTCGCTTGATATCATATGATTTAATCAGACTTTTCAAAGGCAGCTCTCGTGGATCCCCTGCGGTCCCATCTCGTTGTACTCCGTCCTCGACATGAACCCTTTGCTCAGCCCTTGATCCACCACGAAAACAACCTTAGCAGCAACTTGAGCGCCCAAGAAGCCCGCTTCCTCCGTCCCGATGTCTTTCCACTCAGGAAAGTAGTCCGGCATCTTCAGTAACTTGATACTTGTTGGAGTCTGTGCATGACTTGAATGCTGGTGAGATTGCATCTGCTGTTGCTGGTAGTATTGCTGCTGCTGGAGCTGTTGATGTAGTTGCGGCTGTGACTGCCCAGGCGGAGCAAGATTGGCGGTGGAAGCTGTCGTTGCAGCGAGTAGAAGAGGGTTGACACCTGGTCCGTGGTGTGAGGCATGATGTTGTGGTTGCGGAGTGTTGGCGCCAGTTGCGACAGGTGTCGTAAAATTGGAGGGGAGCTCTGATGAAAAAATGGTAGCGCTGGACGGTGATATGAGATACCTCGCGGTCAAAGTGGCAAGCAACGCTTCTTTGAACCCTGCTCACACTAGTTAGTGTCATCCAGCAGATAATCTAAAGCTCTACCTACCTTTAACTTTACTGCCGTTGCCCACTATAATCAAAGAATCCCAAAGATCGCTGCGTTTATTAACTTCCGGGACAGAGAGGACAGATCGATGAACTGCATCGGCAATTTTGTCAAGTATCCCACCACTTGCTACCTGGAGCCTCTCTGGTCCGACCTCCACAGTCTTTCGTATAAAAGCAGTGCCTTCTTTATTTCGCCGTCTCTCCTCCTTCCGTTCCTCTTTACGCGCAGCAGCAGCAATCTCTGCTGCTTGGGCCTCATTCTGCACGCCAGGTTCCGGGGTCTTTTGCCTCTTCGTTTCCGCACCATCTTGCCCACTTTCACCATCCGTTGCTCTCTTGCCGTTGCTATTAAGGTCTTCCAATGGTCTGCGCTCGTGATAATGAAACACGGCTTTCGTACGCTTCGAATTCGGCAACGCTCTTTCTTTGGAGGCTGCTGCGGCGTCAGCAGCGTCTTTCTTCCTTGCTGCTGCCCGCTCTGCCTTTTCTCGCTCTTTGCGAGCCAGGAATTCGCTGGTCTTGCCACTAGCGACGATGGTGGCTACGTCTAAAACACCCTCATCATCCTCTCCATCTTTGAATTCTCGATCCTCATCAGCGTCCCCAGCCTGAGTGTTAGGTCCGGGCCCACGTGGCACCGCACCTTGCGCCGCAATGCTCCCTCTTTGCCCATCTCCGGACCCAGTGGCCCCCGTGGAAGCTGCAGCAGCTGGATTTCCGACCTCAACTTCGACCGGCAGTTCTGCACCTTGCGGCAGTACCTCGCAAATGGGATTTTTTTTCAATTGCTCGCACATATCCCTGGTGAAACCTTTGCTGCCAAGTAGCTCGAATAACCTCTGTGTCATGGCTTCTCCTCCGCAATTCAGCAACCCGACTGCCCTCCCTGGATCATTAATCGCAAAGTCAGTGATAGTGGAAACATCACACTTTCCAAACCCAACGTCAACAATTGTAGCTGTGGGTGTGGCGAATGCATAGCAGGCGGCAAGCGCTGAGTCCATTAAGCAGAACGCTGGCGTCTTAAACTTCTCAAAAAAGAACTGGGTCAGGGTCTCATGGTCTTGGGAGGTCCATGTGGGCTGTGAGATAACCAGGATTGGCGTGTGGAACGGGGGACTTAGAGTATTGTATATATGTGTGAGGAGAGCGAAGAAGCATGACCAATCGACTACTCGACCATCTCGTAATGGGTATACGGCACCTTCCTCGTTGGTAGGGTCTTCCTCATATAATATCTCGTCTTCTTGATCGCCATCCACGGTTTGGCCATCGCCGATGATACCGTTCGCCTCACCCATTGTAATATCTCCACCGCGATGTCCATTAAGCGCATCTCTAGACGCTGCTTTCGTAGTCTTTCTTTCTCGTACTTTGATAGGCTCCCATTCTCCTCGCTTTTCGGCAGGAAACATACGGGTAGGTATTCGTAAGCGGGCAGGCGTAAAGGATTCTGGGAGACCCAATTGGGCAAGGGTGATTTGTGACCCTGGAGATATTATCTGAAGGAATATGGTCTGGTCAGTATAGTTCCCAGTGAATAACGCGACTAAAGGGATCGCGACGCGGCTGGGCGCAATCGAAAGAGGCTTACCAAGACATGCTCGTCTTTAAAGGGAGGCATTATGATTCGGCAACAGATACAACTAGAGCAATAACAGAATATAACGTTTCGAAATCATACAGTTTCCAGAAACTGCTGGAAATTAAGCTATCAGTGTTGCTGTGACCTCTGGATCATGGAGCTATTGCAGCTTTGATGGTTGATGCCAAGACGGGTGCTCCCGGCGCTAGTTCGCACATGCATACCTCCACCAGCGTACTTTAGCATTGCAACAACCTAGAGCTTTATCATTATTCGCCTTGTCAATATCTAAACATTGCGCCCGCTATGCCGTTCTTTGAGTAATCCTTCTACAATATAGAAACATTTAAGTTGTATTAGTATTCGGGATAGATGAGCCCACTCTATGACATTTTGGCTGACTAAGCTCGCAAGATGTGAAAACTAGTAGTTTGAATGCCGGTTCCACCATTTTTCAGTGATTCGAGGTAGCGAAAGTGCTCAATTGTCACGATTCGATGATTTTGAGACTGGAATGTGGCTCACTTGCAGGTGTCGTGGTGGTTCTATGGCTTAATCTGATCTGTGAGCTTGATATAATTAAGCTACGATTGTGGATTTGTAAGGACAGGATGGGCAAGCTGCTGTGGAAAGCTACACGATGTGGCTGTGATTTTGACTGGCAGTTAACGATATCGAGGGCAGTGGCTGAAGTCTTTTGCTGATATTGAGGACTGATGAAACTGGTACAGTATTGGGACTAACAAACCACAATCTTTCACAATGTATGCGCTGAATTTTTTGAGATATTATTCAAGTATGCACAGCTGACTTTGCAAGGATATCCAACGCCTTATCCATCCCAAGACGCCCGCGGTAGCTAGCACCCCATATTCTTTTCTGTGCCTTCCACTTCTTGTATCTCAACTCGAATTTTCGGCCGTTAGAACCCGGGACTACCCCATTGTCTTCTAGTGCGGGGAATTGGATGTGGACTATTTCCTCATTGCTGTACTCCTTGGGCCAATCGACATTTATGCTTTCCAGGAGAGGGAGACTACCTGGTAGTTGTTCCAAGACTGCGACCCATGTGCCTTCTTGGAGGTAGACATGCCAGAATGAGAGCACAAGGAGATTTGAGTGGGAATCGATGAGAATGCTCGACAGCATGTTAACTGTAACATGTGCGCATCCAAGTTTGAATTCTTGAAGCCCCTGAAAGACATGTGGGTAAGCAAGAAGGTTGCCAATGAATGAGGTAGTGTGGTCGAAATCGAAGTGCAGCGAGAGCCTCTTCAGACTTGTAGTGTGCAGTACGAGGTCCTTCGCCCAGTCGAAAGTTTCTAGCGTTAGCGAATGCTCAAGGCGGAGCTCTTTAATGGGTTTCCAGGCGTTTCTGAACGTTGGCCGCTGACAGAGTGACATTTGTAGTCGTTTTGCATCCACGCTGCCCGATCCCCGGTTTCTGAAGTCCAAGAAGAACGATTTGATCGGCAGGCCGGTCTCAGCGATAACAAAAAGTATTATGCCAACAGCATCGCTCGGTAGCAGATACTCCGTACCGTAATATTCTTCGATGCCACCGAAGCTGTGGATGTGGAAGGAGTTACATTCCGTCATCCCCTTCAGGATATCCTGAAGCAATTGGACACCTGAAGAAAGCCAAGCTTCTACGCAGCCTGAACAATCCCCACCTTCCAATCGATGCCAGTACAACCCTCGACCAAGACCATCATCTCCAGCTTTGATGACTAGGGTTCGGACAAAGTGCTTGAACTTCTCGCTCTTGGAGACGGATTGAAGTCTCTGCAGGTTATCGTGTGTGAGATCCGTTCTCAACGTGGTGAAGCATGCTTGACCGAAGCGGTGAAGCGTCTTTTGATTGATTTCTTTACACGAGAGACGGAGGCAGGATAGATCCGTAGGGTTTAATGTATCAGTGATGGCTTCGATGACTTCGACGGGTAAAGTGGGGAGAGAAGAAGCCATTCTTCAAAGACAACTTGAATCATGAGATTGAACGAGTGCGAGGACGTGTCTCGCGAAGAAAGAGACAGACGTATGGTCAAGATTGCTAGGAAAGCCGGCTAGACCCGAGAATATTCTGATTGTCGTCCTTGGGTTCACAAATGCTGGTCCAGGGCAGAAGCAACAGCCTCGTATGCGGGCAGTGCAGGTACTTGGAAGGCAGTATGTGGCATTTCCGTCTGACGTAACATCTAGCCCTACTTTGTATGGCTGAGATGAAACACGCACAGGCATCCGTTGAAAGCAGATCGTAAGCCTGATTTAGGATCTATCAGTATCGTTCCTTTTGCAATATGTGCGACCTCCAACAGATTAGCGAACAAGGTCTGCGATCGAAAACCCATGCGAGACTAAGGTAGTTTCTTACATAAGAACTAGTAGCGTTCATCACCGAGGTAATGCTGAGAAGGAAACTACTTTCCAAAGCTCATGTGACTGATAGCGCTAGAACTAAACTTTTCTGATAGCCGCGGGAAAACGAAACTAACCCGTAGAAGGGCTTACTGTACACACCCCCTTACTGGAGCTAAAGCTGGCTAAACGGGCCTGAAGAACCCCCTAGGACCGGTCGCCTAAGCAACAGATTAAGCCCCGGAGTTGATCACTTTAGGGAGTCTTTTAAGGCCCTTTTCGCCGGCTTTAGGGCCAGCCCTACAGGGCTGTACAGTAAGGGGGTGAACCCTTCTAAGCGCTACTTCGTAAGCGTACCTTGACTTGGCATTATCAACTGTTTGAAGGTTATCGCGCAAAACACCTTGAGCGGCAGCATCATAGATACATTTTCCTCGGCCACCACAAACTCCAGCCCCCATCTTGCTCTTCTGCAACCCCGTACACGCCAGTGCCAATTCTTCCTGCTCATTGGGGTGTTCGTGCCGTTTCATCCTTGCGAGATTGCCTCTGCACCCTCTGAGTATGCTCCTCTGTAACATGGCTGAAAAGACGTCCAATGAAGCGGTGAGGAGGTATAACACCAATCACCTTACCGTCAACCTTAGGATGGGGGGCCTTATTCTTGCTTCTTCTCGATATAGAATATTTTACAGGTGAGAGCGTACCTACTAGTGTCAAATATTCTCCGTTCGTGCAATCAGAGACTCTTCCTTAAGATGAGATGTTTCTCAGGTGGCACAGATACCCTTCATAGCTTACTGACAAGAGGTTTTTGCACATTTCGCCACATAGCGCAGTCGTCAGGAATGAATCAGGCCAGCTATAGTATTATTAGAACCATAATGTCGACAAAAGAGTCTCAAATAGTTATGGACACCATGCCAACAAATTCTACTAAGAAAAGCCATTGTGCGGCAATGCCATAAGTTCCTTCGGTAGGTCTTCATCTTTGTGTTCCAGCTGTTCAGGTATAAATACATGGTCCGTTCCAGCCTCTATCAGATTCACTCGTACATCATTTGGCATCCACAACAACACTCTTAGGCGCGGACTGTACTACGCTCGTTGAAAGATTTCGTGATTTCGACCCTATTCATAAGAAAGCACTTACGTTCTTTTATCTCAGACAACAAATTGTGTCTATTACTTAAGCTGTAATGTTCACTCATTCAATGTTGAAGCTATGCTTCAACTTCATTATTGGGATCATTTTACTTACCTCTCGAATGAGTGCAACTCCGCTGGACAGGTTTGTTTTTGCCCTGGCCCGCAGAATAGAAATCAATAACGCTAATAATACCTAGAGGAGATCTCCACATCCGTGACGCCGCTAATGACCTAGAAAAGCGCGTCAACGAAGTTGATCTTGAAACTGTCTATAATGGTATCCAAAACAAGGTCCCTATGGGCAGCTGTACTCCGTTTACTCTAAATCCGACTGTGGCCGCCAGTTATACCACTGCCTTATTCTACGGCTGCACCGTGGTAATCATTGTGGATGGTAAGGGCGTCATCATAGGGCACTTTGCCCAACAAACAGGGACCCCGGGTGACCCCTCGAAATCCTGCACTTCGATGACCGAGATTCTCGTCGTTAACACCCAAATTATTCCTAGGTTGGTGAATGCAGAATTGCTAGTCGATGGCGATGAGAACACGCAGGCGTATATCATCACTCCTGCAAGCACATCTACTGTTGGCCACGCCTTAATCTCATCCAATCTCCAGGACCATGGCGTGGAGCTTGCGAATATCCACAATGTTTACTATCCGAGTGGAAGTGCTTTTCAAAATTTCGACGGACCGGTGGGCAAAGCAGTTGTGACGTGGGTTCCTAACCCCCTTGGTGGGGCCACCCTGGACGTCTACATTCAAGATAACAGCCCTATCTTCGAACAAGCCTATGACAGTAACGGAAATCCGGTCGGAACGCCAGCCTGTGCTGTCAACTCTAAACATAAGAGACAAGGGGTATGCGCTTTACCTGGAGCCGATGCCAGCGTCGGAGGGGGTGCAGCGACTTCCACCTCATCTGCTCCGGCTTCGATTACTGCACCAGCAACTACACCTGCGCCAACATGCTACCAACAAGAAGAAGACCCCGACAAGGGTATCCAACAGCAAGGGTGCATCTGCAACCAAGGTACCGTCACTGAGACTTTGCCTCTCCTGGCTACCGGCGTGGATTACTCGTCCAGCTGTGCCTACACTGCTCTTACAGGAGCAAGCACCATCGCTATCACAGCAAATTTCGGTCCCGCTGTCACCAACAGCATGATCTGCTCAGTATGCTCTCCGGTCGCCAACAATGGGGCTACGTGCACGTCATTATCCAACTGCCTACCTTCAACGCCGACGGCCACCATTCAAATAGGCTCCTCTCCTGTTCCTGTCGGCACCTTGACCTCCGACGCGCTATCGTCCGCCATCTCTTCTGCCATCTCATCGCTCTGTCCTCCTGTCACTCAAACCACAATCTCAACAACATGCGACGAAACAAGTAAAGTCACAATCCCCAACATCGCCTATATCGATGCCAGTAGCTTAGCCACAGACGGCGGACTCGTCGTTCAGATCGATAGCAGTGGGTACAACGACACGGCACTGCTTGCCCCGTTGGCCGGAATGGCCGCCTTGAGTATCTCTTCTTCGGCTACGGGAGGCAATTGTTACGAGGCTACGTATACAGTCGAAGAGCTGAAGGTAAAGCGCTGGTACTCTTCTGCTCTTGATGCAGGACTGGGGTGGATGCCTTTCTATAAGCGCGACCATCCCTTCCCAGTTGAAGAGAAGATTGAGCTGTGTAATTCCGGGCATTTCGCTTCGCCACAGATTTATTCGCAATGGTACGCGACTCCTATCTTTCCCTTGCAATCCATGCACCATTCATTACTAGAACTAAATCTGTGAGAACCCATTGCTGACTTTTAGCCCCATGTAGGTGGCGAGAAGCTCCGCAACCAGGACCAAGCGATTATATCTCTGTGGGTGTATCATTCGACACTGGCCCTGGGGGCCAGCTCCTTTGCGCTTTTGTTGAGGGTCTTATGGAGGCTGTCGAGGCTGGATTTACCCCTTTCTTATTGCCCGAAGAACAATACCTGGACGCCGAGATCGGTATGTGTCTCAAATCCCAGTCTAGGATTGATTGAAATCCGGTGAACGAATGCTGACTTCGTGGTGTGCAGATATATCGTGCGAGGAAGCTATGTCTTATATTCCAGGTTGAACTATGTGGTAGGAGGCTTGGTATAAAAGCAGGAGTTGTAGTTGCATAGACTGAGAAGTACTGGGCGCAATCCCTTCTCCTGTCTCGGACAGAAGATCAGAGGACGGAGTCGCGGGGAAAACAGCGTAAAACAGTGTATCATACAAGCATTGCGGCATTCTCGGAATTATTAGGCGGTTCACAATTGTAATTTACCTTCTTCTGTTATTAGATAGTTCACAAGAGCTCAAGCAATTTCCGCGGTCAATGGATGCTTGGGAATAAGCTAAGATTGGGTAAGCGCGCCAAGGTGACAGATTTCTGCCCCCATCTCGCCCCCACACCGGGTCTATTCTAGGACTAGGACAGCTCTAGGGCTACCTCATAGAATACCTTCGGGCAATCGTCGTCGTAAAGCAAAAGAAGACAAAGATAAAGTATATGCTTTTACGAACATGGTAGCCCCTGCGATCAGCGAGCTTCGGCCCAACTATGAAGAGTCGGCTGCTGAGGTCTACTATCAGACTGCTGTTCACTTAATCCTCAAGGGCGATGACCTCAAGGTGCTTAGTACTTGCGAGAATCAGGACAAGGAAGAGTCAGAAAGTCTAACCAACATTGACGGAGTCCCTCGGAAATTCGTCCCTGGGTTACATACCTGGGTTCCAAACTGGGCACAAGAAAGGACTTCGGAAGAGCTATGGGGTGGCTATATAAGTGAAAGGGTTGCCTATCCATTAGAAGCTGCCGGGTGGAAAGGCCCGGAGGTGAAATTTCATGGGACTTCGCTGGTCGATTCCAAAGGCTTTCTTGCGATTCGAGCAAAGACAATAGCCACCGTCGACCAACTTGGTCAGGATACTTATGGTGGATCGGTCAGTGATGCCATTCGAGATGCCTTCAGATTGGTCGCAAATGCTCCAATCATCGTCCCGGCGGGCCAAAAACGGGGCCGATAGTGTGCTCCGATCACTCACAATGGACCGAGATGCAGAAGGTCAGAGGACATATGACGACATTGCTAATGAGCCCGCGGAGACCACTCGAAGCATGCACCGTGCAGTCATTGGCCGCAGACTCTTCCGAACCAAGGAAGGTTTTGTTGGACTTGGCCCACGCAGACTTAAAGTCAACGACCTGGTTATGCTAGTACCAGGATGCCATGTCCCCATAACACTTCGCGCAAGCGTGTTCGTGAAAGACAGGAAAATAGTAAAATATGATTCCCATATGGAAATTGAGGTATGCTTAGGTCTTGGATGTGTGAAGAATGGAATCATAGTTGCACAGCGATACGAGGTCATTGGTGAGACGTGTAAGTATCTCTACCCGTATGAGGTGACACAGAAGCTTAGATATCACAGATCTTCATGGGGTGATGAGTGGTGAGCGCAATTCGATCTTAGAGAGTGGCCTTCAAGAATTTATTCTTGCTGGAACGGAGGAGAGGCTTAACTTATGAGCTCTTTTGTTGGTACCTATGTTGGCAAAGCTTGCAAATTTTCACGAACAGGCAGGCAGGCCACTGAGCTAGGCCTAATGGGGTAAATCGGTGCGGGCCGCAGGCACCCGTCAGCAAGTAAATCTAGATGATTGGGGCCAAATGCCAACATCCAGTCCAAAGCTTCCTCTTACTGCGTAACTTGTCAAATCCACTGCTAGACCGAGAACGCCATTGATCATTTCGAGCTGCTGGGAGCGATATGCAGCCGGAGGTCACGCCACGCGGTCTGAGCCCGACCTCCACGCTCGCGTTGCCGCCCAGGTATTATAAGCGCCAAAAGATGGGCTCCTGCTGAGCACGGACCTGGATATCTGGAAGATCTACCTTATTCTTCCGCACGGTCCCATGATTTCCACCATTTTGATCATAAAGGATCTTTGCGCCGCATATTGGTGGTTTCAGACGCTGATCTTGCCGCAAATTACGCAACGCATGACATTGCTGGCTAGCGGACCAGGACCCTTTCCCAGCCGCAGAGTCTTTGCGTCTCCAATCAAGAGTCATTATGGGTAGGGGAGCGAATGATTTGCCGGCATTATGTTATGCTGCAAGTACAGGAGTTTGTGATGAACAGGGGAGACAACCGCTAGGCGGCTAGGAAGCTTAGTTGTATAATAAGCGCTTGGTTAAGTCGTCCTCGCTTGCTTTCTACTCCCGAAGGAGGAAAAAGGCAGATTGAATACGATGAGAGACGTCCAAACTTCATTAACCCCACTTGCGACGGCTGGACCGCTCCAAGCTTCGACTGCTATAGCATCTGGAAAAGTATGAAAGGCAGCTGCAATTCTGGTCTATGTCCGGGATGCTTGTCTCCAATTGTCGGACATCAGCCTGGCCCCATGAATAATTATGATCGAATACTGGCATTGAAAATTGAGAATTGAAAGCTCTCGTTCCTTTAGGCTCATGCGTCTAGCAGAGAAGGCGATGCTGGTAGCCTTGCCATTTGGAAATGTGTACAGCTGGAATCTGACCCAGGTCCCAAGAGCAGGAGGTAATGACCTGGTAATGAGGCTTGAATCGATACTAAAATCATGTAGACTCAGTAACGCCGACTACTAATAACACCAACACTGCTCCAAACTTTCACTTCCGAGTAGAACACTGCGGATTACTAGATGTAGTCTTACTGGAACTTCTTGAAGCAGCCTTATACACTCTACCACCAGTCTTAAGCGATCTTCGATACGGTATCAACAGTCGCCACGGGTACAAAGCATGGTTTAAAAACAATGATGCCTCTCGTTTGGTTATGGAAATGCTACAAAACATCTACGCCTCCAAACCCATAAGAGGCCTTCAACCTGATCCTGGCCTTCTAAGTGCGCCTCGCTTTGCATGCGTCACTACGTCCACTATTCATCTTTACCCCTGGGTGGAAGTCGATCCATACTACGCTTGCACATGGCTACTTCCCGGAGCAGGAGCGTACTACCTGGCAGGATCAAGTTATATCTTCCTATGCCCTTTGTTTTGGTCCCTAGAGCCAGCACCAACGAGAGAGAACTGTCCCAGAGTGATCCATAATCGATTTGTGGGTGATGGGGCTCTACTGAGCGATTATAAAACATATATTCTTATACACGAGATGGTGCATTTCTACCTTGGCGCGACCTCACTTACCCATTCTTCCTTTCCCGCCGAGAAATACCAGCTCAATGAATGTGTCGCTTTGGATAGGGATAATTCGTTACTTAACCCATCAAACTACCATTTTTACATAGCTAGTAAGTCATGATATCTCCTAGGCAGTGATTCGAAGAATTTAACAGCTTCAAGTGGTCCAACAGTCATGTACGAGATTCCCAGACCCCAGTCAGTCGCCTTTTGCATCAGTGGAAGGCAATTCCACTTCCCCAAATACCCCGTCGAATAGTTCTCCGCCTTTGGCAAGCTCAAATTCAAGCCTCACGTCTTCGACTGGCAGATTCGTAGGAAGCTTGCCGCAAGCGACCTCATTGGCTGTACCAGATGCGCGAAATAACTGCACTCCAGCTCTAGAGCGACCCTTAGCTTGTGAAATTGAACCTGTTGGAGACAGCTAGCGCCTGAAGATGATTGTTGGGCATCTCTAAGTAGTCGATAAAATTGACTTCGGGATGGAGATTTAAAGGGACTATGCACCATTGGGTCAAGCAAGAGCCTGTACGTCACAGGGGCTGAATGTATTCTGGCTTTTGGACTGCACAACTAGGGAAGCGGATAATCAATTCAGCCTTGCATCAAGAATCAATTACTATCGGGTGCTGCCAAAGCTCTCCTTGCAAATCGTGAAAGCAAATCGTGAAAGTGAGATCGGACTTTTACCATTGTGAGCCAGTGCTGTTGCCGCTGCCCCCACTTCCTGATATGCTTGCATGCTTCTTTCCACCTCGGCTGCGGCCCCCAACCTTGATTCAAAGTATCTATGATAACACTAGAAGAGACTGTCAACAGGTTTGTCCAAGTCTCCTTGCATAAATGTAAATATCGGCCGCGCGAATTTTAGCTGCCGCTCTTCAAGTCTCATTTATCGACTTCCAATTCCACATACACTGAAAAAGACATTGGACGGATAATCCTCGCGCTCTCTCCACTACAGCAAGATCGCCAGCATTCCGATATCACAAGTGGCTATTCAAAGACCGTCCCGTTTCCCTAAGGTAATAAAATCAGAGCTGACCATCATCTGCGACCATGATGTATACAACGTGCACCACGTCATATTGGGCGGTTCCCAATCTTTCCAGATTAATTTTATGAAGGTATTATCGAGGCAATGCTCAAAGAACCGTTCGACGGTGTGAAGTAGATAATGCTTAGTAATCGTAACAGGAGCGAGCGAGTATAGAACTAGCCTAATATAGTTAGCCTAGGTCTGAGACCGTCGATTCCTGTACAAACATTCCAAACGATAATACCCGATCATTGGAAGGGCTGCTTACCTATTCATTGCCATCTGTTATCACGCACCGCATGCCAGCAGTCGTCCAGGCTTTTTTTGCAAGGCATCAATGGCGTGAACAAGACGTGGGCCAATGTCGACGACAAACTCTAAGTTCTCTAACCTGTAATTGGAAACGAACCAAGTCTCGGAGATGACGACGCGATACCGCGTCGAGTACGCACTTAAAACCCATCGTAGAGATCAATTGATCGAGTGGATCAAGGGTCTCCTCGCTGTCCCATTCGTGCTTCATTCGCAACCCACGGCAGTCTATGACAGCGGCTCCCGGTCCGATGTCCTGGACAAAATGGCTTCCACTGCTCATAGGAGATATGCTGAAATCTTGCATGATGTGGAAGAGCTGATCAATGATCATATTGCCCACCAGAAAAGCGGCACTCACCAGCGCTCAAAGTTAAAACATCTCGTACCAAGCGTTGGTGTATTCTTCACGCCATTACTGTTGGCAAAGGCGTTCGAGTACCAAGATGGAAGACGGAGAATTAGCTCGCGTCGCTTCGTGCCACCTTCGTTCAATGACATACGATTGACATTGAACTCAGCCCAAATCATGAGTTTAGTCCAAGGCGGACCACTTGAGCTGGTAACGTTTGATGGAGATGTTACACTTTATGATGATGGGCTGTCCCTGGTACCAGAAAATCCGGTCATACCACGCATCCTTAGTTTGCTCTCAAGAGGGACCAAAGTTGGTATTGTCACAGCAGCAGGCTACACCGAGGCCTCCAGATATTATGATCGACTTTACGGTCTGCTAGATAGGGTAAAAGAAGCAGTCACTAAGCAGGAGCTGGTCTCTCCAAGCCTCATCATCCTCGGTGGCGAGAGCAATTATCTCTTCAAGTTTGACGCCTCCTCGGAATATTGTCTGGAGTATGTTCAACGTCGAGATTGGATGCTACCAGAGATGGGGAAATGGGCCGAAGAGGACATCAAAACCTTGCTCGACAGTGCAGAAAAGGCACTGAGCGAATGCGTTTCGAACATGAACTTGTCTGCCGAGATCCTGAGAAAGGAGCGTGCTGTGGGTATTATCCCTGTCCCGACTGGTCACAAGTTCACTCGCGAGCAATTGGAAGAGACGGTACTGGTCACTCAGCAACAAGTCGAAATGTCACCAGCTGCCCAGAACTTGCCGTTCTGCGCTTTCAACGGTGCGTATTCCTAAAGCGACTGTGTAGGGAACTACTGATAGCATCAGTAGGAGGCAATGATATCTTTGTAGATATCGGTGACAAAGGGTGGGGAGTCCTCGCTTGTCAACGCTATCTAGGTGGTATTGAGGGAAACAAGACGCTTCATGTCGGAGACCAATTCCTTTCAGCCGGTGCCAACGACTTCAAGGTAAGTCCTATCTTCATGTCAAGAGACGATGAAGGTTCTGAATACCACAGGCGAGGTTGGCTTGCACGACTGCGTGGATTGCTAGTCCAGCTGAAACGGTCCAGCTACTGGACGAATTGGCCACCCACAGCTTATACCAGTCGTAATCATCGGAAATACTCATCGCTTATAAGTAATCTACCACTTCGAACAATCTTCTGCTTCATCTATTCCCGGGGTTCTATACAAGGTTCTAGGCTCAGTAAATCTCATGCCCACGGATGGAAGATTGTCTATCCAGGTTCCAAGAGTTAGTGGCGCATTTCCAGTGTGGAATTGTCCGAATTGCTGACCGATAATGTCACTGCCGGAGAAAGTTATACTAACAGCAGACATCGAAGCCTGGTACAGTAATTAAGATGATCCTGAGAGCATACGACGAGTTGCGACTGACATGCTCAATTCATTGGCTTCTCTCCGTATCTTGGAGCTCTTTAAGCATGCGTTGGGGAAGTGTGAATACAACCTTATCGCCTGCGTCACTTTTGTCGGCGAGTTTGTCCATGCCAAATGAATCATCATGGACGGTCGACGGAAGACGGCTGTCGATTTTAAGCAGAACCCGGAGGGGCAATCTGCGTGCCCCTTATAATATAAAAGCACAGAGCCATCCACACTGGGTGACAAGATAGTCTGAGAAAGGCTGGCCAGACCCTATGCGAGAGGAATTTGTACTACTACACTAATAAAGCTACTGACAAATCCGCTAATGTTCTACTATAATGATGTAACTTTTACGCTGATAGATGATGGCTCGAGCTGGATCACAGTAGGCTTTGGTGAGACGTCAGCGTGGACGAGAGCGATATGAGCCCCGTCAACATCGTCGGTTTCCATCGAGGCTGTATTGTATGACTTCTAGAGTACTTCGACAGTATTGAGCACCGTAGTTGCTCTACTGAAAGAGTGATCTCACTGTGACTTGCCTGATCCTCTGTCAGAGGGAAGCAGAATATGACAGCTTTTGTAGACTTGGTCAAAACGGGTTGAATCTGTTTGTCAAGGAGGTACGCCTGCTCAGGCCGACATGATGCTTTAGTCGTCTCGCAATCAATCTAGAGCGTGCGCTACAGATGATAAGGAGAGTCACGATTCTCTCGCGGGTTTCGCCTAGTCATTTTTCGAAGGCTATTGTCAGGCGAATGTTCTGTTCAATTGAGATCGTGGCCACAAATGCGAAGCGTTAACGAATAAAAGTACATTCACCAGGGATTGGAAAAGCGGAAAGTGCGATTATCAGATCAGGTGAGACCGTTCACACTGCTCTTTCTCTACTCAGTCCTTTACAGCTTCCTCCGCTCCCTGGCCTTCCTCATCCGGCCCCATGAAGGAACTCGACCTGTTCCCTTCCTCTCCAATCCTCACTATTCTTTTAATTACCCCTGTCTAAGCATCCTGAAAAGTTCCTAACAGTATTCTTCTATAGTCTCGCCTCTTAATTCTTAAGTCATGGTACTTCTCCCTAGCGATTCCCGCACTCAGGAGCCTAGTGACCCTAGCAGTGACTGCCAATATCATATTCCCCTACTGGCTGGTAGGGAGAAATCACATCCACTTCAGCAGCAGGGAATTGAGGACCGCCTTAATTATGATGCCAATAGCTTTCGAGAGGATGCCAAGCAACGATCCTTGGACAACAACGGCTACTCGGAGCATCCAACAGCGTGGCCACCATCCTTCTCTCATTATGAAACGCCACAATCTTTGTCTCATTATGAAACGGACATAGATGAAAGCAATCCCGGTTCACCTGAGATTGCCGAATCAGAAGTGCAATCAATCCCCCCGATTCAGGGGGTGTCCCTTCACCCTCAGCTTCCGAAGGCTACGCTCAAGAGGGGACTGCAGATACCTACTCGCATTAGTTATATTACTTCAGGTTTCCGCCTACCGCCAACGCTGCGCGATGCAGGCGTGGACCGGGCTCGGTGGAAGGCTTTCACCAGAGAGGTCAAGGGGTACGGCTCAATGAGCAAGTCACAATGGGCCAGTGTGCTTGGATGGAGTTTTGCTGTCGGACTTTATGTAGATTGCTTTATTGCACCATTGGGCTCACTCGTCGTTGCCCCAGTCTGTTCTCATAAGAAACGGAGAAACAAGGAAAGAGAGAATTTCAGGGTCGCTTTCGCCAGTGGCGGACTCCGGTTGGTGGCAGAAAAATGGGACAAGATCCTATTTGAACCTCTAGGCCTCCAAGTCCGCATTGAACCGCCCAATCATTTTGGTGCTAGAGACATGGCTACCATGGACGTATCTTCCACGAAATTGTTCAAACACCAGGAGAAAAAAGGCGTTTATTCTTCCTCAACTGGTGGACTTTCCGAATCTGCAGATAAGAAAGAGGTGAGATATGAAGGCAAGGAAGGGAAATACCGTACGAAAGCTGCAAGGAAAGGCAGAATTCTCATCTTTCCTATCCAGCCAGAGACAATTCAAGCAGAAGTTGATGAGCCAGCAGCCGTTAGTTCAAACGGCTATGTAGGACAGCTGGATGGAGGTTGCACATCGCGGACAAGAAATGGTCAGGAAAGCAGCGGTCAAGGTATGGGATATACCTGTCTACCAGCCGCAGGACCTTCAAAAGCGTCTCAAGTTCTCGACGTATGCAGCACGGCTAGTAGGCTGGTTGCTATTGGGCATGCTGCGGACGTGGCGGCGTATAACATGATATAGATTGTATACCTCTCCAGATATGTACCTAGAAGAGATTGAGACTGGTACCTAGTTCGGTCAGTGGTTGAGTGCGACTGGTGCCTTGACATTGTACCCTTTAGGGTGGATCTCACATCTCCGAGCCTGCAGTCCTAGAATTGAATATTTATTACCTTATTAGCAGTTTGTGCAAAGCTCGGAAGAAACATCCCGCAACGCTCGGACCACGCAGGGCTAATTTGAACCCTAGGTTCTAGCCCTAATCAATGGATTATCACGCTTCACGCTTAAGTCGCGCTCACATGTCGGCCTTCTCCCCGTTGATAGGTACATTCGCTGCATGCCCGCACTCTACCTACTTTGCCTCTCTCCACACTTAGACTCTGCCGCTGATATGCAAGTCATCTTACCCGGACACAGCTCCTTGAGCTAAAAGCCCAACCTTCTTTCCGCTATCGGGGCGAGTGGGGGCCTTCCTATCATGAGACCGCACGACCAAAGGGGGCCTCTTACGCCATGCATCCCCTCTCTCTAGCTGAGCTGTCCACCCATTCACCTGAACCGAGCACGCTCCTAAGTACGGTAACGACAACGGCCTCTGCCCAGGCCTCTGCCTTGACCACGGCTCCGCAAATTCCTCCAACATCATGGCTGGGTTTGCTTGGCCATGCTTTACTTGCCATGGCCAGAGGACTTCCTGGAATGTTGATCTGGATCATTACCTTCTCCACTATTACCTTGCCTACTGTCCTCTTTGCTCTGTTCTCTACGAGTTTGACCTTCACAATGAATTTCACTACGCTGTATGTAATTGACTTCATACGGAAGCCACGGCTAATACTTCTCAGGATGCTCATATTGTTGGCCTTCGCGTCCTTGGTCTCATGGATTGTGAGGTACCGCTATCTCAACATGTATGCTCGACTACCCCCAGAGCCTCAGCGCAAAGAGCCACAGATCGATCTTTTCCCGGATACTCAAGAGGGGGACTCGAAGCCAGGACTGGCGAATTACCTTGATGAGTTCCTCAGTGCCATCAAGGTGTTCGGATATCGTGAGTAGGCAGCCAGACAGGTGATGTTGGAGGGTAGAAAGGTGCTGATATGGGAGGTAGTCGAGCGCTCGGTCTTTCACGAACTTACACGGACGATGCAAACGAGAAAGCTCATTGCTGGAGAAACACTGCTTTTGGAAGAAGAGAAGGGCTTTTGCTTAGTGGTTGATGGCATGGTACAGATCTTTGTGAAATCCACGAGAGAAGAGGGACGATATGAGGATGAGGGGGAACATTCGGAGGGGGAACATCAAGGCTACCAGCTGCTCACGGAGGTCAAGAACGGCGCACCCATGTCATCTCTATTCTCAGTCCTTTCCCTGTTTACGGAAGATGTCAAGCTTCGCCATGATCAGGATCAAGAACTTAGACCTGCGTCGAGCGGTTCTAGTGGTGGTTTCTTCCCGCTGCAAATGACCCCTGCATCTGGCCCTACAAGCCCTCTACTAAATGCCAACGGCCATCCACATTCGATGTCGATGGTCTACCAAAATCGCGGTCGAGCATCATCATCTAACCTCCCAGCCGTTCCGCCCCTCTCTTTAGATCCCCCTGCTAATGACGATCAACCACATCGATCAGATCATGAAAGAAAACACACTCGTCGCAAGCCAGAAAAGAGAGAATCCGTGCATCCCGATATCGTAGCAAGGGCGACGGTAGACACTACCATTGCCATCATTCCGGCTACAGCTTTCCATCGACTAACCAGGGTTTACCCTAAAGCTACTGCGCACATCGTCCAAGTAATCCTCACTAGGCTCCAACGTGTGACGCTTGCAACAGCTCATTCATACCTGGGCTTGACGTCTGAAGTACTTCGTACTGAAAGACATATGAACAGATATACGAGCTATGATCTACCCAATCATCTTCGAGGCACAGCCCTCGAAAGACTCAAAGACAAATTCATGCAGGAAAAGGAACGCTTAGACTCCCCACAGGACAGCATGAAAGGCATTGCATTGCATAACCCAGGATCCGTTCACAAAAGACGATCAAGCAGTAATTTGCGCAAAGAACTTGCTGAACAAGCAAGACTAGCCGCCACTCGCAAGGAGACCCCAATCAGACCAGCTCACCTTCGTGGGAACTCGTATCAACGCCCCGGCGTTAGCGCCGGTGACCTCCTGACTAATATACAGATCTCCCGTTTTGGTAGTAGACATCCTGATCAGCTTGAAATGAGTCCTCAGTCACCAGGCAAAGAGCAAGACATTGGAAGTCCACTCGGTCACATGGAGCATCTGCCATTCTTGCCATCACCGCACCGTAATGGCTTCCACATACATCGTCAAGACTCTCTAGACGAGGACGACATCTTCCGACAGTCAATACTTGAATGCATCCTCAAAGCTATAGGACTGACCAACGCCAAAGATGCGATCAGAAAACCGGTCGACTCCGTAGAGCAATCGCCACATATGGTCTCTTACGATGCCAAAAATCAGAAGGCCACTTTCACCAACGCTTTCGGTTTCATCGATCCTTATGATGGCTCCGGCGATGGCGACTCTGAATCCGCCCAATCCGTATCTGGCGGTGGTAACGGAAGCGCTTGGAATCCTCGAAATCTCACCAGTGAGCTAAGAGACGATCTGGAGATTGTATACTTTCCTAAAGATGCTGTCCTGGTCGAGCAGGGGGAACGGAACCCTGGTCTTTATTATGTGATCGATGGCTTTCTGGATGTCAGCATCCCCGCCGATGATAAGGATGTGGATGATCTCTCCTCTATCAATGGGCCTCTCGGCCAAGGGGCTGGTGCACAATTGCCTCCACTCAAGAGAGTTGGAACACATTCTCCGAAGAAGGGCGTAAAGTCACCTGGGAAAAGAAGGAAGACTTCACGCAAGAGCCTGTTTCTCATCAAGCCCGGTGGACTGGCTGGCTACGTGGGCACTATATCCTCGTATAGATCCTTCGTGGACGTTAGAGCAAAGACCGATGTCTACGTCGGCTTTTTGCCTCGGGCTTCTCTGGAGCTTATGGTCGAGAGGTACCCAGTAGTTCTATTGACTATGGCGAAGCGTCTGACGAGCCTCCTACCACGTCTCATACTGCATATTGATTTCGCTTTGGAATGGGTGCAGGTCAATGCTGGCCAAGTCATACACCATCAAGGTGATGAAAGTGATGCCATTTACATTGTGCTGAATGGTCGACTTCGGGCGGTTCTCGAGCGAGAGGACGGCGACATGAGAGTCGTTGGCGAGTACGGACAGGGCGAAAGCGTCGGCGAATTGGAAGTAATGACCGAAGGTGTACGGCCGGCTACTCTTCACGCGATCCGAGACACTGAGCTGGCTAAATTTCCTAAGAGCCTCTTCAACAGCCTTGCGCTTGAACATCCAGGCATCACCATCAAGATATCTAAGATTATCGCGCAGCGAATGAGGGCTCTGGTAGAAGATCCTGTCTTTGAACAGGGCAAGGATAGAAGTTATACCTCATCGAAGCAAATCGCGACGTCGACCATGAACCTCCGGACGACAGCAATATTGCCGGTTACGGCGGGAGTTCCTGTCGTGGAATTTGGAAGCCGACTCTTAACTGCCTTGAGCCAGATTGGGGTACCTAATGGGGTGACCTCTCTCAATCAAGCAGCGATCCTCAATCACCTAGGGCGCCATGCGTTTTCAAGGATGGGCAAACTTAAGTTGTCGCAGTATCTGGCCGACCTGGAGGAGCGATACGGAATGCTGCTCTATATTGCAGATACCAACGTCAATTCTCCTTGGACGCAGACATGCATCACCCAAGCCGATTGTATATTGCTCGTTGGGCTTGCTGAAGGATCGCCGAGTATCGGTGAATATGAGAGGTTCCTTCTAGGTATGAAGACCACAGCAAGGAAGGAGCTGGTGCTATTGCATGTCGAACGATACTCTCCGCCGGGTCTTACTCGTAAGTGGCTGAAGAATCGGGTGTGGATTAATGGCGGTCACCATCATATCCAGATGGCATTCCGTACGCATACAGAGCCCGCTCACCCACAGATCAAACGCTTTGGTACGGCACTGAAGCAAAGGGTGCAAGTACTTCAGGCCGAGATACAGAAGTATACCTCGCGGAGGATACGACAGACACCGTTATACTCAGCAGAAACCCCTTTTAAAGGTGACTTCCACAGACTGGCAAGGCGTCTCTGCGGCAAGTCCGTGGGGCTTGTACTTGGTGGTGGCGGTGCCCGAGGCATCTCGCAAGTTGGTGTTATTAGAGCCTTAGAAGAGGCTGGTATACCTATTGACATCATTGGAGGCACATCTATCGGTGCCTTCATCGGAGCACTGTACGCTCGCGACGCTGATGTCGTCCCAATGTATGGCCGCGCAAAGAAGTTCGCCGGCCGTATGGGCAGTATGTGGCGCTTCGCCCTCGACCTAACCTATCCCTCAGCATCCTATACCACCGGCCACGAATTCAACCGGGGCATCTTCAAAACATTCGGCAACTCGCAAATGGAAGACTTCTGGCTCGAATTCTACTGCAACACCACCAACATCAGCAAGTCTCGCGCCGAATACCACAATTCCGGCTACGTATGGCGCTACGTCCGCGCCTCCATGTCCCTCGCCGGCCTCATCCCCCCCTCTGCGACGAAGGCAGCCTCCTCCTCGACGGCGGCTACGTCGACAACCTCACAGTCGCACATATGAAATCCCTCGGCGCAGACGTCATCTTCGCCATCGACGTCGGCGCCATCGACGACGACCTGCCCCAAACCTACGGCGACTCCCTCTCCGGCGCCTGGGCCCTCCTCAATCGCTGGAACCCCTTCTCCACATACCAGAACCCACCCACTCTCTCGGAAATCCAAGCCCGTCTCGCGTACGTTAGTAGTGTCGATGCGCTTGAACGGGCGAAAACTATGCCTGGCTGCTTGTATATGAGACCGCCGATTGATCCATATGGTACCCTGGAGTTTGCAAAGTTTGATGAGATTTATCAGGTTGGGTATCGGTATGGGCAGGAATTTTTGAGCGGGTTGAGGGAGAGGGGTATGTTGCCTGTTATGGAGGAGACGGAGGAGAAGAGGAATTTGAGGAGGACGATGGCGCCGAGGAGGGCGAGTGTGTGATGGGTGTTGGATGTATATAACTGAGAAGAGGGAAGATGATACTGTTTGCATAGCGAGAAGGATGATAGAATATGTGTTACAGTAGAGAATAGAAAATTTCACGTTCATTCATTCCAGAAATAAACCATCTGTATGTCATTATCATCTGCACAATCTCCCCTCCAGGCAGCAAAACACAAACCACTACTTCCCTCATCCAGCCTCCCTTCTCCCCCCCTCAATCAACCAACCTCAACCCCCCCTTTTCCGTGCAACCGCTCATACACCAATATCTCCCTTACGAACACCTTCCTCGAATTCCTATCATCCCCCCCTCAATCAACCAACCCCTTCCCGTCCCCCTCCTACCTCCGCTCCCACACCAACCTACCCCTCACAAACACCTTCCTCGTATTCCTATCATCCCCACAAAACAACCATTTCGCAACCTTCTCACTCCACGTCTCCTTCCCCCATAAATCCACCAGCCCCTCATCTTCATCATTCAACTCCAATTCCACCGTCGGAATAATCTCGCCACCGTCAACACTTTCACCAGCAGGAGATGGAGGGGGAACGGTGGATAGTTGGATTAATTGCGCATCCCATTCCATTCCTACGGAGAAGTCTCCGATTTTGTGAGAGAGATTGAGACAGGAGGCGCCGCCGCGCGTGGCGAGGTAGAGACATTCTTCTACGGAGAGCTTTTTTCGGTCTTTGGAGGATGTGGAGTAGCGGGGTTCTTTTTGATCTGCCGCTTTGTTGGCGTCTGGTGCTTCTGTGTTGGATGTGGCTGGGTCTGGATCTGGGTTTGCATCGCTACTATCTGAATTCTGCTTCGCTCCCTCCCCGTCCTGCCCCTGATTTTCAGGCGTCAATGCAGCAACAGTCCGACTGACCATACCCGCTTCCCTTGCTGCAGTGAGGATGGAGGAGGAATACCCCCCGCTGACGTCGGTGCCGAGGCCGACTGTTATGCCTTGGTCTAGCAGCTCTCGAACGGGACATAGACCGGAGGAGAGGGAGGTGTTGGAAACGGGACAGTGGGAGATTTTACTCTGTCTTTGCTTTACGAGAGAGCGCTCGGATGGGGAGAGGTGGATTGCGTGGGCGAGGACGGTGCGCGGGGTGAGGAGGGAGTGGGTGTCGTAGACGTGGGCGTAGGAGGTGTGCGTGGGGAAGAGAGAGTGGACGAGAGATATTTCCGAAGGGTTCTCGGAGATGTGGGTTTGAATGGGTAGGTGAGTGTTCGAGGCTAGATGGCCTAGTTGCTGGAGGAGGGGGAGGTGCAGGAGGGGGCGAAGCGGGGTGTTAGGATTGGAGTTATGAGGTGGTGGTGGGGATCGATGGCATTGATATGTGCGATTGTAGCTTCTGTATCTGCTATCGCCTTTTCCGGTGACTCGTCTCGTATGTACTCGGGGAGAGGTCCGAGTCCATGCATACCCGGCCAATAAATGCGCGTTGGCCTTTCTGGAGACAGATATCAGCTAGGAGGTTAGTAGATTCGACGTGCAGGGTTGCGAAGTAGGATGCTGTTGTTGTGCCGTGGGAGAGAGTGCGAGAAACGCAGCGGCTGTAGACGCGGCGGGCGAGGTGAAGGGAGGAGAGTGAGGACTCGAGCGGGAAGGTGTAGGTGTGAAGCCAGTCGAGGAGGGTGGTTTTGCCGAAGATGCCGACATTGGGGTGTTGGGAGGCGTGGATGTGGGTGTCTTGAGGGGAGAAGGGCGTTAGTGAGGCTGGACTAGCTTTGCGAGCGTATGCCTGATGGGCAGCTAAATCATAGACGTGGAGAGCGGTGACTCTTTTGTAATGAAATTGGTTTATACCGTCATATCTGATTTCTTCTTACATGGTTCGCTTGCTTAGAGATGTATTGCATAAGACATTGAATACAAGAGAAAATGAAAAGTTCGACGGAAGCAGTACGCAAGGATTCTAGCTCGACCGGCTCTTCCAGTATTCATAGATGGATAAGAGGCTCGTTCAGAGTGTTTACGATTCCATCCAATGGATCTGATATTCTCCTCTCTGAAGACTGATCATTTTCGATCAACTTGTACAAAATGACGCTGCAGTTGAAGTCTTCCTTTCAAAGAGAATAGAAAAAAGAAAATTAATAAAAATTTCCCACCCACCAACAAAACCCGGAAACCACCAACTCCCCTCCCGTCCCTCTACCACCCTACACTCCTCCCTCTTCCATCCCGCACCTTCCACCTGTTCCTCCCAATCTCCCTCTCTACAAATAAATCTAATCACACCTTCTTCATCAACACCAATAGCATGTTTTTCAAGGACTTGTAAAGAGTTGAGCACGGGAGCGGAGATGAATGTGCCGGTGTAGATGGTTGGGGGGAGGGGTTTGGGCATGGTGGGTAGTATAGGAAAGGGAACAGAGCATTTATCGAGAAAGAAGAAGTGGGCGACGAATATCAATACTTGCTCTACTCCTCTATATAAATCTACGCATGGCCGTAGGGCTGAGGAATTGACCAGTTAAACGGATGGTACGGTCTCGGTGGCCGCCGGTTACCGCTTGGCGAGGTCAACAGGTAATTTTTTTCCGTTATAACTCCTTCACACAGTCTCTGATTGGGACTTTTTGTATGATAAGCGGCTGAGATCTTGAATGATTCGATTTAATTGTATCACCACCTTGATTGGAAATTGGACGGATATGGAGTCATGGCTAGTGCGTCGGTTATCCAAAAGGATCCTGGTTACTTACACAGCATACAGTAGCGCGACAGTGATAAGACCCGAACAATTCATTCTTTTGATCCTATACAAAATGTTTACCTGGCATATAACGTGAAGTAGTAACCTAAAACAAGACCCCACTGCTTTTCACTTGATATCCTTGAACAGGTCTTCCGCACCCAGTGATCCTCCGCCCCCAATAAACGCTGGCAACTGGGGTGGTGGACTCCATGATCTCTGTTTTTCGAGGTCCGATGTCGGTGACAGTGGTAAGGGTTTCTCGTTCTCTTGTTCGTCCACAGTAATGTCCTCTTTGTGTCCATTCGTCCCGTAATGTCCTCCGTTCACGGTACCGTTGGTGGCGCCGTTTTGCCCGCCACCCGTGGAACCGTTTGCGCCAAATGCCGCTGCCAAGCCCAGTGAGCTGCTTCTTCGCCAAAATGTTCCACTCTTTCTCTTTCCCACTGTTGGAAAGGCGCTTCCTGGTCTCGGTGTAGGTGATTTAGCTTCCTCGTCCCCTATGTCACCGGTTGCACTGGGTGTTGACGGTCTCTCTCCTATGTCGTCCCCAGCGGGAAAGCTCATTCCCAAAGAACTCTTCCTCCTCCAAAAGCTTCCGCTCTTCTTCTTGTTCAAACTTGGCTGGGAGCTAGAAACTGAACTGCGTCCAGCTGGCGACTGTGGTCGAAACCCCGGTGCCTCGGGTGATGTGTTGTCGTAGCTCTTTCTCATTGCTTTGAACGAAAGCAGATTCCTGATACTACTCGGCCGCTTTGGGCTCTTGAAATTCGGCGATGACGGCAGGCTCGAAGCATAGACATGTGTAGTGAATGATGTGTCTGGTCTAGAAGAGCTCGGCGATGTAATTTCGGGCGGCGACGTAGGAAACGCGCCTGGCATGCTTGATGCAGGGCTGGCAAAGTACGCCTCGTTTGATAGTGGGCTTTTCTGGCGCAGGATGGGTTTGCGCTGGGGCGTCATTGGACCGGACATGGTCGAGGGGTCTTTGGGAGGTGGAACGGGAGGTAGAGGAGCGGGGGCGGGGGCAGGGATGGATGTCCCGGTCGTGAGGGAATCCGTTGACGGTGGCAGTGGTGGTAGTGTGTATGACGCCGATGATGCTCGACGATCACTGGTGGAAGTACTTGACGATGCTCCGACAGAGGGTTGGGGTTCATCAAAAGACTTTGGCATATTGACGACAGACTGTATGCTGTTGTTGGGCTTCCGGAAGCGACTGTGTGTAATTGTACAATGAAGATATGGTTTGAAGCTCAAACAATGGAAGAATGTCCTTGTAATGGAAGCAATGTGAAACGAATGGATGGAAGAATAGCTAATGAAGAAGAAGCAGAAGAATGGGGACAAAATGAATTGGAAGCAACATTGATTGGGGCCAGAAAAGCATCAAAAAAAGAAAGCCAACGCTGACGCTCGGTCCCCCGTCGTTCCACTCGTTCTTTCCCATTCTAGTTCCCACCCAAGCCCATCGAACCGGGATATCTCCGCACCGTTTGATCACCGACTGACGCCTTTCTCCTTCGGGTATAGCTGCTTTTGGCCAGGGGATCGCCATCTCTTCCTGTCCTGTCTCGCGTGTGCTGCTTCGGGGCTGCATACACCTCGCTGTCGTTGCATGCACCATTCCATCATTCGCGAGCTGCCAGAAAAAGCTTGTCGTCGACATGCGCCATATCACCTCCTTCGGGCCAGACATTCCCGGTTTGCAGGGTACGTTACATGCACGCGAGGACCCTTCTTCTGCGCAACGAGAAACTGGATTCCAGAGGGTAACAAAAGCTGCTATAAGGTCGAAAATGTGTGTTCGAGAGCCCGGTCAAAATCAAGGTTTTCGAGGTCACTGAGGATTAGATCCTGGTCATGAAGGCCATGCCTCTGCGACCTGTTCCCCTCCAATCATGTTCAGTATCCTCATCTAGCGCATGCAAGAACCTACATCCTCTACCACTTCTTTATATATTCCATCACCCTCCTTCTTCCCATTTGAAGTCGGACGAGCAGATCATGATTTAGAGATGTATTCGATTGGGAAGATAGGACATTGCAGCCGCCTAGGTTCGGTTTCTTAAGAAAAGCCAATGGCTGCGACATATGCAAGGGCTGATTCTGATCTCATATCTGTGTTCGCTATTCCGACTTGTGATTGGATGGCATTCCTCATTTCCCACATTCTTGTCACGAATTATCTCACGCGTCCTTTCGAATTAGTCCTCTCTTACGCATTGACTGATATTCCAGTATCTTACATTCGCTCTCTTGAGTGTGATAACATTCTCGTCTACTTAGGCTCCCACCGCTCATATCTTTGCCTCTCGGTTGCCAGCCCTTGATCCGAGTGCTGTCTATTCTGCAAGACATGACGCGCACCGTTTTGCTGATCACTCTAGTCCTTTCAATCCTTACCACAGTACTGGCGTAGACTGTTGGGATTGTGCAAATAGTGGCATGTGCACCTTCACAGGGTCTTTAATTTCCAAGCAGCAGCTTTAGTCGTCTAGTATGCTGTCAACCATTTCCAACCTGCACACCTTATATCCATCGAGCGCCCCATTATCTATGTAAGCTTTCAAAAAAGTTGCTACTTCTGCTTTTGAAGATATTGATGCACCGTAGAGCGACACCCATCCCCTCAACCGCTCCAGCTGAGTTCTTGGTAGTGCTCACCAGCAGCCCCATGCATCGCGTTCACAATCGCGTAGATATCTTTCCAAATTAGATTACCATCGAGGGTACCTTAATAGGACGAAAAATTGCTGGCTCTTACCAAATTTTCCCTGACTCCGAATAGCAATTGATGACACAAAGCGGGGCTGCGAACTTGACTTCTAAAAACATGCTATCCAGGATTTTTGCTCCTTCGAGTTCACCTTACAATAATCTAGCAGCGCGGGTAACAGTTCCTATCCTCTTTCCCTCGGGTCAGCTGTTCTTTTACCTTCTTCAATCTCGATGACGATACCAAGGAGCATTAGTAATAGATCTTACGTCCTCTCATGAATGTCAATTGCTCTCACCAACTTCATGACGGTATCAACACTCTGCCCTATGGCGCTACCCCCCGGCACCGCAGTCGTACAGTTCAATTCCTAGTGTAACAAATACTGCCTTCTTATCCTCGATATCAACAACGGATTCTACCCCATTCTCATCACTTATCACCTCCGCAATGACCTTGGCCTTGACTAACGATTTCGCGAATTCTCTCGATTCTTTCCTATGCCAACTGCGACTTCCTTGATGTCATATTACTGTGGATGAACTCAGAGAAGACTGATTATCTCTTTGCTTCATTTTACATGGGGTTTTAAGACCTTCGATGGCACAACATTGACAATTGACGCTATCTGTCGACCTCTGTATTTATCAATATGCCGGAAAGAATATTCTACCCTCATATGATATACGATTCCATAATCTCCTTCACGCAATCAATCGATGACCTGTGCTCAGTTTTGGGGTCTGTCCGCTGTCACGCACTTCAGGGGCCTGGGTGGCTACCCCTTGAATTGGGAGCTATACCCTCCAGCTATGGCATTGTCGTGGTTTTCTTTCCTTGTCACTCTTCTGTACGCAGCGTTGTTGAAAAACCTAAGGTCTTGCTGCCGCGACCTTATTACTCTGTAAAAGCAAAACACGACTTGTTCGTTCATTCCTCGGGACATCTCGCTCGTTGGAGTAGAGACTCTAGGTATTCTTTTTGGGTATTATCATACAATGAAAAGGAACCAGCAAACCCCCCACCCGTTCCAAGACCTACTCGCCCTAAACAATGACCACTACTTATTTATCCTCCCACACGCCTCACAACAATCCTCCGCCTTCGGTCTTCCACTCAAAATATCCACAGTGTTCTTGTACTTCATCCAACTCTCATTCAGCGGCCTTCTATCCTTCCAATTCGTCTCCTCCTTCTCCAACCTCTCCATAGCCCCAAACACCACGCTCGCTCCCTTGATACCAATGACCGCCATACTAAGTGGATCATCGCAGATTTCTTCCTTGGGTTTTCCGGCGTAGGATTCTAAGGCTTGGATGCACTTCACTGCTAGCCTGACGGCTCGTACGCGGTCCATGGGGGAGGGAGTTCCACCTTGTTGGACGTGGCCTGGAATGGCGAAACGGGATTCGAATCGGCCTTTGGATTCTTCGCGGATCATGTTCGCTATTACTTCCGTGGTGTAGGTGTCGGAAGCGTGCTCGTTTCGGAGGATTAGTTTCCCGGCGCGGTTCTGGCCAGCGTCTTTGGCGAAGCTTTCGCGTAGATGTTGGATGTCCCGTGCAAGCATTTGGATTGTGATGCCTTCTTCGGGCGTGTAGACTGCTGTGGCGCCGATGGCGAGCCCGGCCATGGTGGCTATGTAGCCGGATCTGCCACCCTGGGTTTCGACGACGAAGATTCGCCGGCGGGAGGCCGAGGCGGATTGTTTGATTGCGTCGCAGTAGCTGATGAGGGCGTTGAGACAGGTGTCGCTGCCTATGGAGTATTCTGTTCCTGGGACGTTGTTGCTGATTGTGGCGGGTAGGAGCATCATTGGTATTCGGAAGGCGGGATAGTCTGGTCGTGCTTTGCGGAGTTCGCTGAGAGCTGTGAAGGCTTCGAAGCCTCCTATGATGAAGAGGGCGTCGATTTCGTACTTCATGAAACATTCTGCCGTCTCTCCCATGCCGACTTTGGAGGGAAGTTCCCGGTTGGTACCGATTTCCGAGCCTCCACGGCCGATCCAGCCTTCGACATCTAACCATTTAACATCTCGTACTGATCCCATGGGCTTGTCGTCATGATGTCGGACGAGGCCTGCGAAGCCGTTATGCATGGCGATCGGTTTGTGGCCTCGAGACAAGCAGTACGCTACGGCTGCTCTTGTGGCCGAGTTCATGCCGCCAGCAGGAGCACCTACGTGAATAATGGCAATTCTCATTTGCTGCGAAGTGTAAGCTAAACCTGTTCAGGGCCAGGACGAACCCGAGACTTACCTTCTCTTTGGGTAAATGCATGCCTAACTGATTTGTGGCTGTGGTAGTCATGTATGCTGTATAATATTCTGCGAATTCGGGGCCTCGAAGGTCCATGGCCCGCTTGAAGTCTTTCACTTTGATGGCTTCAGCGACCTGCCCGGTTGTTGCAACAGCTTCGATGAGGGGATTTCGAACGATTTTATTTTCTATAACAGCAATGAACTTGGATGGGGTTTCGGGTGTTGCTTCAAGCACAGCTTTAACAGCTTCAACGCCTTGCAGAGTCGCAAGTTGTCGATCGTAGGCGCAAGGTGTACCACCTCGCTGAACATGCCCAAGGGTCGTAATCCGAGTATCCAGTTTGAGTCTGTTGGCCAGAAGGTCTTTTACTTTGTTAGGGGAGATTTTGTTCAGCTCCAAATCATGAGCCCCTTCCGCAACTATGACAATCGTTTTCCGTTTTCCGAATTGTCGATGCTGAAAATGTTTCAGCAAATATCGTGAATGAAGTTATTGCAAAGCTTACCCTCTTGATGATTCCACACATTTGCTCTTCCCAGTCGTGTGCGGGTGGATTCTCTGGTATGAATATGAAGTCGGCCCCAGTGCTCACTCCTGCCATCAATGCTAGCCAACCACAATGCCTCCCCATGACCTCTATTACAAAAGCTCGCTGGTGGGAAGATGCTGTTGCATCAATTGAGTCGACTGCTTCGCATATCCTGGCCAGCGAAGAATAGCAGCCAATGGTAGCATCTGTGTCAGCAAAGTCATTATCAATCGATCCCACGGTACCGACGATATTCAAATATTGGAACTCCTTTTGTTGCTCTTTTGTAATCTCGCCGCTCTTTACCAGATCCTCAAGCAATCCCGGCCATTCTCCTCTGAACTTATCAGCTCCAGTCAGACTTCCATCACCACCGCATATGACCAGAGCGTTGATCCCATTGGCTATCATGTTCTTCGCGGCTTTCAAGCGGCCGGGCCTTTCTGTGAATTCTTTACATCGTGCTGTGCCAATAGAGGTGCCTCCTTCCGACAAGAGACCTCGGACATCTTCCCAACGGGTCGGCTGTATGAGGTCTCCGCCATTCACCAATCCTTCATAACCCTCCTTGATGCAGTATGCTTCGCAACCCTGGTGGATGGACATTCTGACGACAGCTCGGACACAGCCGTTCATACCTGGCGAGTCCCCTCCGCTTGTCATTACGGCGATGCGCTTTTTGGCGGGAGGTACCCCGTTGACTCGGGCAGCCATGGTATTTGAATTCGGACCTTGGTCCTTATGCAAGAAGCTGAGCAGAGTTGTAGTAGATGCAATTGAGTAGGATTTATAGGCAAAGCGTAGGAGACTATTATAGATACATATGCAAAAGGTCATGGGATTGGGAAAAGAAACGGTGAACCATTTTTGACGTGAGAGAATTACTCCGTACACGCCGGAGAGCTCCAGCTTATCGGTCCTATCTATTGGCTACGGTTAACCCCGATTCCAGGGTCCAAGCTGCCCTGGAAAATAGTTCCGCCGCACCCCGGAAATGGTTCGAGACCAGCCTATTGTGACCCCGGAGGTTGCGCATCTTAAGTGAAACGTCCTGGAAGCACAATATCATGTCCGAAGGGTGGACATACCCTAGCTTGATGCCCCAAGCTTGAGTCCAATCCATCATCATGGCTGAATCACTGTCTTTGTCTTTGCAAGCTCTTCCCACTGTCAACAAGGGCAAGAAATCGCTCGAATATTTGATTGAGCGAATTAACGAGCAGAAAGGATCCTTTCGAAATGTGACAGAAGAGGGTTTGGAAGAGGAGATTCAGATTCTACACAACGGAGAAGCCGAGACCAGCGAGGATGAAGTCTTTGAAACAGTGGAGGATGTTGAGGATCTCAAGTCAAAGAGAGAAGCGATCACCACCGCAAGGGAGGAGATACTCAAGCAAGTCTTGTTAGCTTCTTACCCAGTCGCGTCGAAGATACATCAAAGCTTACGCCATCTAGTCAGGCCCATTCCGAAAGCGCTCAAGCCCTTGACTTTGTGTCCCTACTCCTCTCGAAATATTCTCCCAGCCAATCCCAAACGACTCTGTCCACTTTCCTCAAGCAGAACCTTCCCCTGGGCTCATTAGGTGGGGAGATTATTCAAGCGCCCCAAGTGTCGGAACTTGAAAAGCAAAATGCAAAGCTGGCGTCGATTGGGTGGAGAATGAAGTCTTTAAACAGCGCGGCGGATTCACTACTCAAATCCGCCTCCAGGCTGGAGGAAGAGGTGGAAAAGGAGACGAGATACTGGAGTCAAGCCCTGGCAGTGAAGGAGAAAGGCTGGTCTTTGTCACGTCTGCCACGTGAAAAGCATACGCTCGGGGTTCGCTACGGGTTTGCTGAAGGTGAGACTTCAAATGGAGATCTGCCATTCAGAGTCAGCCTTGTTAACTTACATGTATAGCGTATTCCGATTTTCGGGACCGCGGTCTGGCTGCCCTGAGACGTGAAGAGGATGGCAGCCTTAGTCTCGACCGTGGCTTCCGATCAATGGGGGACCGGACAGTTCGAGTGCGTCTACTTCACCAGGGAAAGCAGATTTCTTCAAGCATGACGGTCGCGCCGAAGCCATCGATGGATGGTTCCGTAGAAGCAGAGATTTTGAATGCTAGGAACGGCATATTCGACGAAGAGCTTCATCACGAAATCCATCGGGAGGCACGTAATCTTGTGAACCAAGGTGTTCGCTGTGTTGGTACCAGCGTACTAATCCCATTCGAATCGAACAAGCAACTCGAGATCGATCTTATATCCACTGAAGACAATACCCTGGAGAATGCGGCAGAAGACAATATTGGGAGCAGCCGAATGGTCGTAAACGCTACTCTTGTTCTACGAATACTCCTGTCTTACGCACATCGTCAAAATCTCCGAAGTCGCTCGAAGAAGCCTCCAGCCTTACGGGAGTCCAAACCCCCTCGACCTCTCTACCCTATCCTCAAGCCTGTCGTTGAGTATCTTCAGCATCGCTCCCACGTCCGGGCACTGCAGACATTTCTTGCGGAAGTACGCGCAACAATAGACAAAGCAGGTCTAAAACTAACAGTCGGAACAATCGAATCCTCGTATGATATCGCCGGTATCTCAGCCGTAGCAACAAATTCAGAGGACTCCTCAAAAGTTGAAGCCTTGGTCCAGCAACTCACTTCCCCTCTTCACTCGACTATGGCCATCAATATAATCGATGGATCTACTGTCGTTAATCTTGATATACAAACAACAATCTCTCTACCAGAGGGTACAAGTTTCAACATTGTAAACAAAGAGTTCCCCCTCCAGAGCCCAATTTCCCAGCTACCAAGATCTACGCAATACACGACCCTTGTAGACGTCGAAAACTGTATCACACATCTCACCACGTTATCGATCCTACATCATTTGCTATCGAAATTCAGCGATTGGCGCACATGCTCCACGCATGGAACCTCAATCATGCGCAACCGATCAGGTACAAGGGACAGAGAGATTGTATTTCTGGTGCTTGCGAAGGGGCAATTGAGCATGACCTGGCAAAGATCTGGAAGTCTGAATGATCAAGGAATGTGGACATGGGAAGCCGAAGACTTGGAAGGCACTGGGGAGACGAGGTCAATGATTGATGTGTTCCGAGACCTTCAATAGAGGCATGTTTGAACAGCAAGGTAACGAGAAACTGCGCAAATCGCACCTTTTTCAGGCGTAAAATATCACTCAGGGGGCGATCCTGAGAGTTTGCCCATCAAACCTGCATGGCCAGCGGGCTCGCCACCTCAATACACTGACCTCCTTGCTCCAGTATGGTGAGAGTGTCATGAATTCGTGACCGATACTTTCAAAAACTCGCTATCTCTATGACCCTGAACATAATAACTGCGGCTTTTGGGTCCGAGACTGAGCACCGAATATACTCCAAGTATCCAATCTGCCGCCGATTGGTTGAGGCGACGACCTGCTGTTGTAGAGACCATTTATGGCAGCTGTTGTGTTAGCAGGCACAAGCCCGAATCTACAGCTGTGTATATCTAATTCTTTCAGCCCTCTGTCGAGACGATGGCCTGGACAAGTCTCCGTTTTCCGTTCCTGAGTCACAGGCTCTTTCTGTGATATCAACGCACAACGCTTACTGATGATTCTCCCTCTATCAAACCATCGACAACATAGCGTACGTACATTTCGTCTTACACTACTGGTCAGCCGCGTCCTCTTCGCACCGACGTGCAGTTCGGTCGGCCGTGACCTTTGTACGGAGATAAAGCAATACGTGTTCATGAAAAAGGATAGAGTGATGGTTAAATTATAGAAGATACTAGAATCGATATAAGCTACCTTAAGAAGCTCGATAAGCGTTATGAAGCCAGGAGGAACAAAATGACTGTGATAAACTTACTAAGTACGCTACGTCATATCTAGATCAAGAGTACTTCTCTTGAGATCATGTTTTCGGTGCTGCTACTCTTTATTGAAGTTGATTAAGTCTAATCCAGCGATCCATCTTCACGGCTACCAGATTGTTGACTCAAATCTAAGCAGAGTCTTATCGTTAAGAATTGTAACAGTAAGACACCGAGTGCTATATATCTTATGTTTCTGTATCAATTTCGTTGAAAGCTATAAAGGCAGCGAACAACAGAAGCTATTTGAGATCCTTGAAGTTAAAGGTTGGGATCATGATATAGAATTGACTTAATTCTTCGAGTAACTGAAGGCGACCGAGCGCATACGACCTTCTTTTCCATGAGGTAATGGTTCGAAATCGTTGTCCACAAAAGCTTTTAGCTGATGAAGGATGATTATGAGCATTTAATATTATTAAGCACGGTGATTAGCATATGACCAAAAGCGACCTAGACTTTGATGGACAAAAGACTTCGGCTCTGCAACCTGATAAGCTTAGGGCTACTAAATTACCTAGTTCGATAAAGAACTTTATGAAAGCAGTTTTCCTAATATTTCTATTTGTCAGGGACTGGGCAGGGTACTCGATGGTGGCAGGTGCCTAGTATGATCGGATTGATAGCTATGGAGGAAGGAAAGCTATCTAAGGATCCTGGCTGCTAGATATGTGCGCTGCGGCAGTGCGGCCGCTAGCCCGATCAGGTCTAGGGCCATGGGGCTGCCAGAACCGTGACACTACCTTATTTTATATAGTAAGGAGCTCTTATTTATAATATTATATATTTTATTTTCATTATTTAATAATAATTAGGAAAGTATTTTCTAGAGATATTATAACATTTTCTGAACTATATGCTAGTCTTCGCTGAAATATATATAGTCGCAATTGATGGTGAAACGTTAGAGTCGCAGCCAGCGCGATGCCCTTTACAGTTAGCAGGACCGGTACGGGAGCTATTTGTCTGAAGAATAGCTGCGTTCCAAACCTTTCTTCATGAACGCAAGCTTGACAATTCCCTCTCGCTGTTTTGGATTCTTTGAGGGTTATGCTGCACTGTGACTCTCTGGCGCTCGCGTATAGTGTTGCAAGATCATGACTGGCCGCGCGCTACCAGCAATGTAAGCTTGTGACCAAGGCTAGTTCGAAGATTGGTCATGACATTGAGCTATATATGGGTGGCTTGTGATACTTTGAGAGTGTCTTTGGAAGACCGAGCAAGTAGGCTAACTATCTCATTACTGTGTGTGCTATGCAACGCTCCCAGCAAGCCTTAGTTGGGCCTTACACTCTGCCCTTGTCCTATGGTTGAACTACATCGACTCTTTGAGATCGAACAAGTCGACCATTCCATTGCTTCCACTACCCGCCTCGCTCCTCATAAGTCCCAGGCTTCCTTGCTTCAAGACCGGTGTCCAACCATCAATATCATTCGCAAAATTCTCCAGATTTCTTTCGACGGTAAGCGGCAATTGCTTGTTGACGATGTTATGCAACACGTGAAGCTCATCCTCGTTGAGCTTTTCGAGCTCTGCTGATCCATGACTGCCATGCTGAACTTTTTCGATGACGACCCTCTGCTGTTCAGGTGTAGCTTCCTTGAACGTACTAAGGGCGAAGTTAACACCGGAAGCGACTTGTTCCGTTGTACGATTATTGCTCAAATCGGTATCCGCTTTTCCTTGGATGACTAGAGACATGTCAGCATTGTAGAAGATATGACAGCTACACGCAGTAGGCATACCTGGTTGTATGAACCCGAAAGCGGTGTCAAAGCCTTCCTCGTCCTCACTGCTGAGGAGATTCTGACTCTGCTGTCTCAATTGTCTCAAGACAGTCATAACTATTAGCAGGAACCGAGTATACCCTTCGGTGACTTTGTTCGAATGCCACTTAGCAGCACTGAATTCATTGCAGTCACCTCTTCTCACTGCTTGAATGGTCATAGCAGCAGAAAGACCGCTTGCAACAGCCAAATGAACCCCAGAGGAAAAGTATGGGTCAATGAAGCAACCTGCGTCGCCGGCGAGGCGGTAATGCGGACCAGCGTACGCGGGGGCACTGTAAGACCAGTCTGAAGCCTGCTTGACATCCGAGACGGTCTCAGCTTTCTCCAGAAGCTTCGAGATCTGCGGTGCAAGCTTGATACATTCCTTGTAATGCTCCACGCCCGACGGAGACCCTGCCAATTTCTTCTTCGCGAAGAAGAGATCCTGTCTCATGACTACACCACAAGACAAAACCCCATCTTGCAAAGGGATAGCCCAGCACCAGCCACTGCCATCTAAGACCAATGTAGTCAGTATCATCCAGCCGGCTAGGAACAAGGTAAAGGAGAAGTACCTTCGAAAGCTTCGAAGAAGGGCGAGCTCTGCCTTGCTGTTCCCTCACCATATCGGGTAGCACCCTTCCAATAAGCCCAGCTCGCAATATTCTTCAGTCCCTCGTTTAGAGTGCGATTCTTGAGATACTTGGTCGATATCAAGCCTGCACGACCGCTTGCATCTATGATATAGTCGAAGTTGATCTTTCCAGAGCTACCATCTTTGCGAGACCAGGTAGCCGAGATTGGGCGTCCAGTATTTGCGACCTTCGGGTCCGTGGGGAAATCCTTATCCTCGTAAGGTACGAATTCGATTTCGTTAACCTTGGTACCGTCGAAGGTGAGTGCACCGCACTTTTCTGCGTGTCGAAATATCAACTCGTCTGCCTCGGAACGAACGACATTCCATACATAGCCGCCGTCTCCGAGGAAAGCTCCAAAGTCGGTATCTTTGCAGGCTTTAGTACTTGTTCGGTGAGTTTGAGTGTCGGGTGAAACTTACAAGCCTCGCGCTTAGCAGTGATTTTGAATGTAGCTCCGAACTGGGCCAGGAATGTTAGAAACATGTCCGTATCAGTCATAACAGCAAAGAACGCCTACTTTCTTTTCGAACCCATGATTGTCGAAGGTGGATTCAAGATCAATGTATCGAAGAAAGTAGCGCATGGATGCGAGCATACTCTCACCGATATGGTATCTATGATGTTTAAGTCGAGTCTGTCATTCGAACATGGATGACTGCGAGACACAGACTGGAGACGTACCTTGGAAATACCTCCGCCTCCAACAATACGACATCTACGCCCTCCCGTGCTAATACTGTAGCTGCGTACGAACCCCCAGGTCCGCCGCCCACAACAAGCACGGCACAACGAGTTGGTATAGACATGATTTTGGCCTCAGCTTTGGCTAGAACGGGACGGAGTAGTAGTTCCACTTCAACACGATTAAAGCAATAACGGTGATGATTTAGAGGCGAGGACTACACCTTTATACACAAGCAATATATTACATTTCAAGGGCCCATTCGATCCACGGATAGTACAGCCAAGTTATCGGCTGCCGATAAGGATGAAAGAAGGGACATAATTCGCTGATTCGCTTATTCGTAAGGCGCTGAGCGAGGATCCTACTCACATCCTGCGTGCTGTCTTAAGCCACATAATCAAGGCTAAGACAAGCGACCATCCAATGATAAGTGGTGACTGAAAAGCCATCACCAGGGTATTACCATGATACGCGTACTGTCTCGTTAGAATCAGCCTGGACGTAAGCATATGGTTTAAACATGTCTTAAAAGCCTAACTGTTCTGTCGGGTACGGTGGGCTAGGAAATATTAGTAGGTCGCATTTTGCGCCTATTTAGGTTTGGTGGGGAGGGCCCAATGGAGCGGTGAGAGTGAGGACGGGAAAAGCAGACACGTTACGACGAGGCGGATAGGGTAATCACTAAAATACCAGAGGATTCCTGCAGCGTATTACCGCTGCTTATCTTGGTGAAGGCTGAATTTAGCGTCCGCAATCAAAAGCGATCGTCATGCTTGACATCTCTGTGGGAGTTCCATGATATTATCATCCCATCCTATCCCTTCGACGGTTTATGTTTCGAACGACGATGTATATATAAATCCATAAAGCTACCTGAGAGTTTACCAGTTCAGGTAGTCCTTAGTAAAAGACTGTATTATCAAGTCTGATAATAAGAACCCACTCGGGAGATTCCGTGATAATCACAAAAACTGAGCTTACATTGAGGCCATGGGTAAGCATACGTGTTTACCCTGTCCCTAATTAGCAATAGTCGCCGAGCTGATTCGGTGCTTCGCTGCTCCATCGGACTTTTCGGTCGTCAGTGGGCCGCACTGATACCACTGTATATGTCATACGCAAATGCGCCACCATTACTCTGTCAGTAAAAGATATGTCAGGGTTGCAGCCAAGGGATGAACCTTGCGTCAAACAGATGGTATCCCTACGAACGTCTAGTAGGTGGTGTGTGCTGATCCTTCCTCGCTGCTCACCCGTTTTATTCACGGATATCTATCCGAATTTTGACATCCTTTTAGTCTGCCATGGCAGCAGTGGATCCTTCCACAATAGCCACACATCCAGCACAAGCACGTCGGTCGATAATTCCGGCAGGTCCCAAGCTGCGAAATAGCTGCCATTGAGGGGACGGGGGGAATCTTCGAAGGTGGACTGTGTTGGCATATTGAGAGATCAGTCAGACTGAGAGGTGCGGGATTGGCTGATGTTGCAATACTAGTAATTAGAATCCTTTGAATAATTATGGACATGCTCCATAAAAGAGACTTGGATGATCTTTACGTGCCGGCTATTCGCTCGCGTGCAACGAGGTTGTTGAGAACGGGTGACCACCTGCTCCTATCTATAAGCCAGCGTTCCCTTAGGAGCAGTCGGGTCAGCTTGAGAGCTCCGGCCGCATTCCCGAATTCCCAACATTATGCAACAGGTGGCTGACGAAGGTGGGCGAAAACAAGAGCCTTCTGCCGACGGCAGACCTAGTAGGGAAGACGCAGCAGTCTCTTTTCAGCTTACTTGGCTCAACACTTTCTTGCTTTCTGTAATGAGTAGAGTAACACCGTAGTATGATAGGGATAAGACTTCAATAGTACTAAAACAATAAGATAACTTGGACCAACTAGGCCGATCAGACGCAATGACGTCTTGTCAGGAACCTACATATAGTGTTCAATTCGTGAAGCGGCAACTATACCTGTTCGAATGCGACGAAGAGCGACCCTCCACAGAATATTGATTTGAACAGACAGCACTCGCGTTTTGTAGAATCAAGTCAGTCATCTGCAGGTACTCACGAAAGGTACATCTGAAAATTCAGTACTCTTGGGTGATCTGTTATCACCAAGTGCTACCTACGCTAGACATTTAAGACTTGAAGCTTTTCAAAGCAGGCGAGCCCTCAGCTGGTGGATCCGAAAACCTAGTCTGGACAAAAACCTTCTGCATGTGATCTCCCCTGGCATCATATGTCCTGTAAACCTCATCCATCTCCTCAACCTTGACACGATGCGTCAACATCTTATAGGGATCTGTCTTGCCCTCTCTGATCATCTGCAATAATTGTTCCCAGTAGAGGTGCACAGGTGCTTGGCCGTTTCCGATAAGACGAATACCCCGCTCCATCAGGGAGCCAATGTTGAAATGGTTGGTATAGCCAACGTAGACACCAGTGATACCGCAGCGGCCGTAGTTCTTGACGGACTCAATCATCTCGTTGACGATTTCCGAAGTATCCGTCTCTACGCCCAGAAGCATCTCAAAGTAATGTGCCCACCCTTTGGCGTATTCGCCTGCTACACATTCCAAAGCCACATCTGGACCGCCGTGTTCCATTTCCTTTAGTTTTGAAACAACGCTTGTGCCGCGAGGTAGCTTGGTATAATCTATTGTCTCGATCTTTGGCATTTTCTCCTTGCAAAAATCCAGCCTCCAAGCTGCGGGGCCGCCGTCGATCATGATCACTCTCGAGGCGCCCTGTGTGAAACTCATCTCTGCAGCCATCTCACCAATAGGTCCCGCACCCCAGATGGCAACGACATCTCCCTCTTTAACTCCAGTGTCCACAACGCAGTTCCAGCTCGTAGCTAGCACGTCAGAAAGGTAAAGACCCTTCTCATCTGGCACATCATCTGGCAACTTCAAGAGGTTGACGTCTCCAAGTGGTACTCTTACGTACTCCGCCTGACCACCCGCGAAGCCACCAGTAAAGTGACTGTAGCCAAACATGCCCGCGGTCTTGCCTCCGTACATCATATGCTCGGTGGTATTGCTATTCGTACGCTCGCATTGGCTTGAAAGCTTCTTCTTGCAATACATGCATTCGCCGCATGCAATCTGGAACGAGGCCACAACACGTTGTCCTATTTCCAGACCTTTGACACCAGGGCCCATGCTTTCAACTCTGCCGCAGAACTCATGCCCTAGGATGTCACCTTTTTGTAGCTGAATAACGGCACCGTGTAGGAGATGCAGATCGGAGCCGCAAATGGTCGAACCAGTAACCTTGAGGATGACATCGCGATCTTCGATGACTTTGGGCTTGGGGGTGTCAACTGTGCATAATTGAAGGTTAGAGAGCGCTCCTTGGAGGGAGTTGGGTCTGACTGACCGACTTGGACATCGTTCTTGCCCATCCATGCCAATGCCTTCATTGTCTCGGATTCATCACCATATTTCGCTCGGTCACGAGCAGGATTGGTCATGTCCTGCTCCGTGATAGCATTGTTGTCATGGCCCATAGCCTTCTCGGCCAGATTGGCGGCCTGTGACATAGCCATGTTGAGGAAATGTAGAGTGTCTTCTGTGTAGTATTCCTTTGAAAGGTGCTCGTATAGCTGGGGAACGATAGGATCGTAATTGCTGGAAGGTATTGATTTGTGGCGAGGACGCTGGTTTCAGGCATTATGATGTGCATCTCGTCACCAACTCCCTTCCTGTTGAACATTTACGTCATTACCGTGTCATATGCTAGCAACCGCCAGCCCCGGCCGCAATTGCCGGCATCGGTTCGCAAGCGAACTGCCGACCATCCTGGATAATATTCGCTGATGTAGAACATATTGTCGGAGGTATTGATGATGCTCTGAATGCTGCTGTAAGAGAAGTCGACGAATCGAGCTTTTGTGAGATCCGAACTGCTTCGGCTGGCCGGGATGCCAAGACAAGGGTACACGCAAGCCTAACCAAATCTCCGTTTACCTAAATGACACATTCAGTTATACACCACATATCTTGGTCAATGTTGTGTAGATAAAGGTCGGCTTCATATCCTACCCGTCGCCTTATAGAAGAACGGTGCCTGTGGTCTCTGGATTCAACGCTTGCACCTTAGAATTCAGTTGGTTGAGAGCAATAGATGGCCCATTATTGAAGCGCTCATGACACAATGCTTTGATACCTTCCTTACTTTGATACGGTGACATCTCTGACCGATCTGCCCCGCGGTTTCTCTAATGCGCTCTAATCATTACATATCGACATCTCCCGGACGTCTTATAACAAAACAAACGCTAGAACTAGCGTAAATGATGTTCCGCAGTTAATCTTGCTCATTACAGTATTCTCAAAAGCCAGATCTCTTTCAGAATCCGAAGTCACCAAGCGCTCGGTCACCCATCTGATCGTACTTTCGACAGCGACAACATCCACTGTTTCGACTTTCTCAGAGCTCTGGCACGAGATTGACACGATTAATCTTGATTTGCGCTAATCGTTTTCATAAAAGCCCTAATCCTGATTTGAGATGAGGCCCTTGGAGCATGCCTTACGTACCTTCGGGGGTGCTGTAGGGCCCAGACTTTAGCTTTTTCGCGGGTACTTTAGGCGAAAGGCCCCCAATTAGAAAACATACACTACACTGTAGTACTGGCTGTTTAAAAGCTTGGGAACCCTATTAGTAGCCCCGAAGCGGGTGTTGTCTAGGCGCTCCTCTAGGGATAGGCTCATAGGGCCGAATTCTCGGCACGCTAAGATTGTCAGCACAGATCAAGCTTAATCGTGTCAATCTCTATACAGACGTCAAATGCTCAGTATCCAGTATGCTATGAAGGCCACGAACTATTCGCCTTATAGACAGCGCTGAAAGTGCCCATCTTTGCAGCAATATCGCGCCGAGCATGTTTGTAGTGCGATCGACCTGCTTTGTCACGCTGTTGGGATGTACAGAGCCCCTGCCTCCTTGAGCTCGATGCGGCCGATGATGTCGCGGTAGTTTCATGGAATCCTAATAGACTGTATCATCGCTCAAGACAGTTGGATTTCGTCTGTACGGTATCTGGAGTATAGAAACCGTTGAGGGCCACGCGAAGCAGCTTACTAGTACGTCCTTATGGTTATTGATCTGGTTTCTTGACCGCCAATCCAACCCTAGACCTCCTATTGGCCATAGGTCCACGATAGGCTTTGCTCTTGATCTTAATATCTCGGGGATTGAAATATATATAACGGATTTGAATCAAATCGTTGTACGACACAAGACTTTGTGACGCCGCTGAACTTCAGAGGTTTTGTCAACGCTATATATTCGCAGGCACTTGGCGTGTTCCGGTCCAAACTAGAATTTAGGGTCCCAAGTCCACGGAAAAAAAGCATTAAGATCTATTTCTATGTCCTCTCTATGTAAAGTCAACGATATTCTATTTCAAGTTGTCCGACAAACATAGTCTCAAACGGACCCCGAATACCGCAGTACACAACTAAACTCCCTGATGTACCCAATGTCGCCCGTGCAAGCCTCTCCTGCCTCACCGCCGTCATGTCATCCCTCCTACTTGGTATTGTTAGTGGCCGACCCACTGGCAGAAATACAACTCTCAATACAATAAGGATTCGAGACATAGTTGAACGTCAGAATCCCATCATCCGGATTATTGCTTCCTTCATCCACAAAATGAATGGGCACGCTCCCACACGTTGAGCAACCGTGCTCCAACAACGCATCCGCCAGTTCCCTGATGGTTCCCAAATCCAAAGTCGCACCCGAGGCCATCTTCTGCGGGAAAACGCAGATGCCCCCCTCGTGGATAGTCCCACTCAGTGTAAGCGATGTACCGAGAGATCCTCCGGCCGTGGCAGCACCCTCGCCACCACTGGCTTGAGCACTAGCTGTAATGCCGACGCTAATAGGCTGGCTTTCAGAGACGCAGATGACGTGGTCGCCATTAGAGAAGGACGTGGAGTTATCGTCTGTGGAGCCCCAGAGAGCGTCGCGGAGACCCTGAGCGATGCTTTCGGAGCTGGTGTCGTCCCAGCTTGCGAGGGGGCAGAGGCCGGAGCCGCGGCAGTTGATTCCAAGTGAAGTGGCGAGGCCGAGTAAGGCACTGAGGCCGGTGAGGCCTGTGATGGAGACAGGGGAGCGCATGGCTGAAATGTTTGAAAAATTGGGAAAGTGGTGATGTAGGATAGGTTGAGTCTTTTCTGTTCGGTCCTTTGATTGTCTTGGAGTGATTTCTGGGTGCGAGCTGAGGATTGAAGGGAGGGAGGTGGGACTTCTTATATCTTGTTCTTCGCTGCAGCCACACCGCCCCTGAGGGCGGCACTCATGATGTGTACAGCCATGCCCATCCCTGAAATTTGCGAGCAATCGCATCATGGGACGCTGACGCGGCAGCAGAGATGATCAGGAGCGTGAGGTGAGATTAATGGAGTCATCTCCATGAGTGTTTCATAGGCTACAGAAATGGGGCTCTGTTGAGTCAATGAAGTTGTCTCTTATTCCAATTAAATCTATCGCGGCACAGTCAATGTTTTATATGCCAGGGAGTTGCCTTGGATGAGGTCATCGTTCTATATTTTGCCAACACCGTTGAGGAGTCATTTCCCAGAATGGGGGCTGATGCACCTTTGCGGCTCTCTGCGAACCCACAAAGGAATTTTAGTAAGGCTATGGATGATCGTCTAGCCCCAAATCGGTCGTGGCATGGTGATTCGTGGGTCCAGTCTCTAGAGCTTTGCATGTCTAGCCACAGGGATAGGCCAAAGGTTACATTTGCATTGAGTCAGAAGATTCGGAAAAAGCTGCCCAAAAGAGACATTGTAAGACCGTGAGTCCTTGTGAACCCTTGATATTACAAAATCTGTGGCAGATACTGGTATAACATGGAGCAGAAAAGCCAGTACTCACCGAGGTGTGAGAAGCAAGTGCGGGAAATGGAAGGATGATGGCCAGAGAGCTGGTTGCCTGATCATCTCCTGGCACAGTAATGAAGTGGTGTCATACGGGAAGCAATGTCTGCGCCATAACTATGCAATGCGACTCGGGAAATTTATGGGGCTTTTTTGTGCGGCGAAAACGAAAAGCGGAAGAAAAAACCCGATTCGCACAGCCTCGGAATTCTTCACGTGGTGGGTGGGGAACCGCGATTTCAGCCGCGGCTCAGTATATTTTTACGGTATAGCGTCACGAGAACGGAGATAAAAGATGTATGCAAATATAGTCGACCGAACCCATCCGAGACTTTGCAGCGGAAGTGAATCACAATAAGCAGGCGGTCTCTCCGACAGGAATGGTAGCCTGGAAAGCTGTGTCTCTCTTGGAACATTGCGTTATCATTCGTATTCGTCTTGCCAAAATCTCAAGGAACTTAGCGCGGTTAAATCGGGCTATAGTACAAATGGAAGTTGTGATTGGAGAGTTGAAGAGGACATTACGTTTATATGTGGGGGGTGATACTCCTCTAGTTGGGTCGCATATTGGAGTCATACCCACCTCGGTCAGCTGTTCTACCGTCAGCGACTGGATCCTTTGTTTCAACTTCGGCCGCGTAATTTGACGGGATCAGAAAATCACGCGCAAGCTTTCCCGTCAGTTTCCCTGCGCTATTATGATAATAAAAAAAGAAGAATTTTGAAATGCCAATTCTTGCACAACCTCAACAAACTTCTTGGTGCAGCGATCAGCAACGAAGCTGCTATGAATATCCGAACGTATGTATACCGATCACTGCTTGCAATAATTTTATTGTCTTGGTCCTTTTCGAATCATGAGGTATGCCGATCGGTGATAGGATGAACATCTCGTCAGTCCCATCATTGTCATCTTATATGATCTTACATATGAAGTAGGTGTTGGGCCGTCTCTCAAAGAAACAAATCCCGCCTCTTACGGCACCCATACGAAATCAAGCCCTCAGGTTTTCAATCGGCTTAGGTACGCTTTGTATATTCTATACTAATACGCAACAAGTGGATCCTTTTACAAATCATAGCCGGCCCCATTCGGATACAAATCACTACCATTGAACCCGTACCATTGATAATAACCCCGTTCGAAAGGTAGCTGCTTCGCTCCCTCCGGTTTTGTCAATCCTCTGAGTAAGTGAAAAGGAAGATACCGGGCCTGGCCCCACTGCATCATCTGGTCCCAGCTGCGACATTTTCGGTTGATGCTGAGATCGGGCCACGGATGCTGTTGAGTGTCGACCCAATTATAAGTGATCACATCGGCATCGGCATGGCACAATTGATCCTGCATCAACATGTCTACGCAGTGTCGGAGATGCACCCACCAGAACCTTCCATGTCTCTTCTTGACAGGCCCGTTCTCGCCATATGCTTCGAACGTCATCTTCCTGAGCTCATTAAGACAATGTGTCTTGTGTAACATGTCGAAAGAAGCCAAGTATCTATCGGGTCCCAAGCCGAATCGCTCGTCCAGGGTGACTGCGAAACTAGGGTCTTTCCCAAGACCAATGACGTCCTCTCGGGAGATGGAAAAGACGTCCATTGGCTCATATTTCTCCCATATGGCGTCCACCTCAGGGCTAGGTTCTTGGCGCATCCAGGATGGATTCTCAGGGGGCCAGAGGGTACCGTTGAATCTGACGTCCTTGAGCTTGACATCAGTGTCTTCAAGAATGGGGGCTGTCAAATGTAAGCTAGAGGTGAGTTCGATGGCGTAATAGAGGCTCACAATAGAACGACGTTTCTCTGACTGCAGAACCACGAGTATGTGACTTGCCGGAGTAAAAGCTAAGGCAAGCCGTGAGGATAGAAACACCCAGAATAAATAGATTGATAACAGTCCAAAGGCGCAGACTCTTGACTTTTCGCTGATGGATCTTCTCTTTAATAGAAGCCGGTTCATCATCGGATAGGAAGGTTGCTTTTTCTTCTAAGAGATCACTCTTGTCTTGTACCCGCCATTGCTTGAAGCTCTGCCATAGCATGGAAGCGCCCATAGTGTTTGATGAAGATGTAATATTTGCACGGTCTACGTTGTTGAAAGGGTTTCTCTTTCTTTAAGTAGTATTTCGATGCCATAGTACGAGCCATTCAGTCTCGTAGGTTAGATAAGACACTTGATGATCATCACGACAAGCTGACGCCAGTGTATGTCTTCCCGTGAGCTCTCAGGCGATCTGTGAAGCGGTGGCGGGCTTTTACTGATGATAAGCAATATCCTGTATGTTACATCTTCATGTATGTATGAGATCATGGCTTGCAGCAGATGCCTGGAAGAACGTAGGCGAGCCACTGGCCATTAGCCGCTCTTGTCTGATTGGACGAATTTGTGACCTAAACAGCGCCCAGGAGTCGCACAATTGATTGGAAAAAGGCGCCAGTTGTTGATCACCATCATCATAGGCTTTCTATTTCGACCTGACCTATGCGCGATGGTGTCAAAAAGATTAGGGAAGTGCGCTCTGGTGTGCGATGCTTGGTGCAAAATTGAGGGGCTTGTGGAAGATCTGCAGTTGGCGTGCGCCCCTCCCAGCTCGCCAAGCATTTCAAACGTATTTGCACACGCCAAAGACCCATGGAACGGAGCGAGGGGACGGAGCGATCCGCGATATCTCATAGTGTCTATCTATCATCAGTAAGTATAAAGCTCGAATGTATCGGGCAGCCCGGACTTATCATGTCGATCCTCGAGTTGCTCATTTTCTCTCAACATACACGTCGATCTCGTCTACGATGCCTCGGTCATAGCTATAAGATGAGTACTTCCGTCATGCATCAACATGCACGCCAATACTAGAGCTTCGACTTCTCCCCGTTGCCTTGAAGATCATCAATTAAGACAGATCTGATCCTCATGCAGGCCCCGCATCTATTCAACTCATGCATACCGGCATACAGTAATGACCAGGTATCCAGCCGATACAGCACGAGCCGTCCTCCGTCCTCATTTTGTTGATCGTTCGCGGTATAACGGCGGATCGCCGGAGCTTGCGCGGTTGGATTCTGATACCGCTCTCGGTAGCTTCGCTCTCCTCGAAAAGTCCAGCTACGTGTCTTCTCCTATACTGTCCCTGTCAATCCCTCCAAATTGCGTCATAAAGGGGGATCTTTCCACCTGACTGCCCACATTGTAGATCCGTAGGTCGATTTTCGTCACTCCTTGTCTATACACCTTGTTCTCCAAACACTTTCTTAATGTCTGTTCCGAGAGATCTTCAGCTTCTGCAACTAAATTTCTGGGTAGTTCTTTCTCATTTGCCCCGGTTAAGCCACATGCAGGCAAGCCTGCCTTCTCTTTCTTCTAATCTAATTTTCGTATCTGTAACAAACAAGCATATCAGAGTTCTTATCAAAGCGCATAGATAGGATAAGTCTATTTTATTTGCTCCTATCGGCTGATAGTCGTACAGATTATCTGTATGAATCACCGCTAAAGGATCTGCTCGCTTCTGAGGTGGGAATAAATGATCGCCTCTCTAGCTCCTGAAGGACAAATCCCTTTATGATGACCAATATGGCTGTTCAACACCACAAATCGCACAGTACCATGACAGTGCGAAACATCGTCTATCCCCGACACGATTGTTGATCACTCGCTTTACCCTGGTCATACTCGCTAGCCTTCTCGATATTCAGCGCGATCTCCGGCGACGGCTGTGATCAGGTTGGTATAGACGTAATGCGGCACACCTAGCGGCCAACTGATTGTCCAGACAATCACTATATCAGCACATAGATTTGGCTACTTAAGCCCCGGACGACCCAGTCATTCTCAACATCTAACACTGTTTTGTTTCTCTTCCAACCTCAACATTACAATTTTCCAATTGTCTCTGTTCCAAATTAGAAGATGCATTTCCTCCGTCTACTCGCCGCGTTTTCATCCCTAGCTATCGCAGCCACTGCTGCACCATTGGAAACAAAAAGTTAGTGAAAATACTCCTTTTCATGATGCCTTAACTAAGAACCTTCTTGTAGACGTTGGCCGCCTTGTGCGTCGTGTTGAGATTGGCGACCCCGATGACATCGGCTATGGGAATGGCGGCGGTGCAAAGGTGCCTGACGATCTGGACGCCCAGTATCTAGACGAGCGAAACTTTGCACCCTTAGAATCAAGAGGTTACTGATAATCTCCCCGACTTATGATGTCTTGACTAAACGGCTTCTTGCAGATCTTGGCCGTCTTATACCCCGTGTTGAGATTGGCGACCCCGATGACATCGGCTATGGAAATGGCGGCGGTGCAAAGGTGCCTGATGATGTAGATGCGCAGTATCTAGACGAGCAAAAGTAATTCTGCTCGTCGATGGTACGTCACAACACTGCTGGGTATGAAGTTGCTGCAGCTGACTTACTATGACTTAGTGTATTTTGCAACGAGCTCAGCCATTTAGAGGCCATGCTTTGATTGCCACTGGATACCAATGTCGCTATTTCGAAACCTTTGGTATTCTGATATATGATGGTTCATTGCTGAAGGCTCCCGTTGATGTTTAGTATATAACGGTTATTTCTCCACAGTCATAGCCAAACACACTTAGTTGAAACCGGAAAATAAATATAAATCATACGACCAAGTTCTACAATACCGTGGCCTGCAATGTATGTCACCGCCAAAAGTAGAGCAGAGAACGTGATCTGGGAAGTCAGAATATGAATAATGTGAAGACTTGAAGTAACACTTGCATTGTAAGGATGTTTCACAGAGAAGCTCCGTTGGGTAACCGTGTTCTCCGCTTTTTCAAAGCAGAGCATCATTTCTGTCAGAGACTAAGCTACTGCCATCCCGGCATGATGCTGTCGTATGACCAGAGTATCAACCGTATAGGTCTACCTACCTCATCTATGTGAGAAGGCAACGGCTAGAAGGATTCAGCCTTCAACTGTATAAATTCGTCAACTGTATAGATAGCTCTGTGGGGCTGGAGCTAAAGATGGAAGCGGACCCCGAAGACAGCCCAAAGCTGGGACGCTCCAGGCCGTGTTCTCGTCGCTCCGGCAACCAGACTTGGGGTTCTTTCAGGGCCCGCTTGACTAGCAAGCCAAGATACCAACATGGGTTCTCCCGGGGCTAGATACTCCTCAAATAGGTAACCGACTCCTACTCGGGAACCCTTAATTCTTACATATCACTACCATTGAATAGGTTGTTTATTATCGCTTCAAAAGTACCTATATCTGCCGAGTAGATATATTGCCATATTCTTCTTCGTGACAGATTTACATGATTTGGTCGGAAATCATGAGTGGGGGAATTCTTTTTTGCGCGCCAAGCATTCCAAACCGGTCTGCACATCCGAACGCGGAATCAAAGTAAGCAACCCTCTAGGCAAAAAGCTAAGCTAAGTTGTAAGAACAGAAAGACTAAGAATAGATAGGCTTATAATGGTCCAAAAGCGCAGACTACACTCAGACGTATATACCTAGTTAGTCTATGTCAATGTATCGGGTACTGCTAGCTCTTTCGAAAACTCTGGACCTTGTAGTTCCTGGCGTCTTGATATCCGGCGTATGTCTTCTTCTGGGCCTATCTCATGTATAGTATCTTGGCCCTGCATCTCGTACCTCATCTCCCGCGCTTCCATCTCATATGTCCTTCTTTCTTCGGCTCCCAATTCAGATTTTTGCTGAAGATACGGTTGTGCGTCTTCGGGAAGCGTAGTATTATTATTGGTCTTGGCTTGCTTCCGTGTTCGATATCTTCGCCAGGATATCAGGATAATCAGAAGTGACGCGATGCCTACGACTGGTACCACAACGCCGAGAGTGGTTTTATCTTGTTTGTTCAGGCCGCGAGAAACAGGATGAGCGGAGGACGCTAATGGGCTACTGAAGGTCGTTGGCGACGGTAACGAGGATGACGGGGAAGGCAACGGTTGCAAAGAAAGTTCTGGTGTTGTAATAGAGGATAATGAAGTCCCTGTCAAAGCACTTGATGATTGTTTGGTCGATGAAACCGATGGAACAAATGGTGAGCACCCTGTGAGCCCGAGGGACGATATCAAAGAAACCAAAGCCGTGGACTGCTGATTTTCGTCAACGATGGTGCCATTTTCGTTGATAGTGAATTTGGGATCTAATGCAATCGGGCCGCCTCGTATAGAGTTGCAAGTGTCGCTGACCGAAACGGTAGATGTTACTGAGTACGCGTCGAGGTAAAAAAAGGAGCTTGTGAAGGTGGGGTTGATACTTAGTTTGGGATATTAGCATAGTGTATAGCAACAGTGGCTTGGTGTGCCTACATTTGACCAAAAGAGGGGATAAAATCACCTCCTACATGGCACTCATAGGGACAAAAGGGGCTAAGTGATGCTTTTAAACACGCATAGAGGTTAGGGTACGTATCCTATGATCTCGCTCTACCAAGACATACCATTTGAAGGTGGAGCGATGCAAGGCTCTATGACCAAACTAAGGAACAACAATACAAACAACAGATCTCTACTGTAATTTCTCGAAGCCATGCTTTATTTAAAGCATAGTGGACCTAGTTATTGAGATTCCTTTATAAATTGATAATGACATGGTTGAAACTATGGAGGTGTCTATATATGATCTGTTGTGGCATGCACCTCGCCATGAATGCGCCTCTTTTCGCGAGACTCATCTACTGTCTTTACGCCTCGTCATTAGTAGCAAACCGCCATAACATTGCATGTCAATAGCAATCCACTTAATACCACAATCATACATAGCAATGAGAAGGCCAGCTACGTAAGATAGATAGCTCGATCTCATAGTTCTAGATTATACAAGATTGTTTGTATAAGGGTTGACATTATTATAAGATAGATAAGATTAGTAGTAAATTCAGCGTTAACACTCGCCTACGCCCGAACTTAGGAGCTTTTGGGGCTGAAACTTGTTCTACTTTAGTACCGGCGTAGGCATAGGCCTAAGCCGGGCGCGGGCGCGGGACTTAGGCTTAGGCGCATAGCCGATCTTTTTTACAGCATCTTGGTTGTCGTTTTCTATCTGAACTCTACAATTGAAGTTATTATGAAACCGCAAAGCCTAGCCATCTAACTTGCGCAGCTAGTATTTCTATCTTTATGTGGTTATGGTATTAGGTAGATGGCGCGCCGTATCTAGATACCGGTCCGGTAACAATCTAGTTCTACGGCCAGTCTCTAAGGTATTTTAGGCGAGCTATCCCACGACATGGAACGTATCGTCTGTTAGCGAGCATAGCAGTGATAGAGGTCTCTCAACAACGGGACGTCTTGGTCTATGCTTCGTATATCTCCTGAATAATCGCTATTTGAGTTGAGCATGCTGTTCATCCGAAACTGGCTGAGCATCTAGCTAGGGAGCCATGACCGGGCGAACGCTTCTACCGGCGTTCCCTCCATACTGCCAAGCATTGCCAAGGCGACTTGCACGGAGTAGGATAATGCATCATCTCAATGAAATCGCAATAATTCGGCACCTCATTGCTAACACGATAGGGTAACGCATCATCTCAATGACATCGCAACAATTCGGCGCTTCATCGCTGACCCTATTAGGTTCCCCAACCCTCTGCGAGGCGCGATTGTTAGCCCATTCGAAGCCGCTACTCAGACAAGCAGGCTCCAGGGACTGACAGAGACTACCCACTTGCGAGTGGCAACGACGACTTTTTCAGGGCTATGTTGATCTATTTGGACTACAATTATCCTCATCAAGTATATGGCATAGAAGTACAAGGGTTGAAGATAATGATATGGATTGTTCAATTCGACATCGTCTAGATTTGTACTATTTTTATTAGTTGCTCTTGTTCGCTTTGTGTTCGTCGTCAACAGACCAGTTGAATTTGAATCGTATGCTTTGCGTTACTGTTTCCATTTCTTGGACAGCATTTCCTATGATATCAATCGGTATGGCAGACGTGTGGGTCGCATACTTCGCGAATTGAAGTTTGATGAACAAAGAACTTGAATTGCGTGAAGTAATGACATAATTTCTATAAAATACTTGGAAAACTTCTCAAATGGGTCATGATTAGGCACTCGCATGCTGTCTAGGCATGGCCAGATGCGTACCATATTTGGTTGGCGTTAGAATTTCTATAGGTGCAACTTCCTGACCAGCGATGACTATTTTCTGATCCCAGCGTTGGGTACGTCAGGCTCCCATGTTATCTTCGTTGACACGGATGCGGCCTTGCATTACTTCGTGGCAGTAGGGACACTTGTACATAGATCTGTCCAGAATATCTGGCCGAGCAAGAATGGCGTTCCGTTCCGAGAGCCCTTCGGCGCGAAAACGATCCATTGGGCTTAATCCCTGGCTAGACCCGAGGCTCATAAGACTTTCTTGACTGGTGTGGCAATGATGTGGGCAGCGAAACGGTTCCAAGTATGCCGCATGAGACCCATGTTGTATGTTGCCACTGTCAAAGGTATGCGAGCCCACGCCGAGAAGGTCGTGTTCCATTCGTTTAAGTTTATGTGCAGAGTACTTGTCTGCGTATGTTTGTTGTGGCTGAGGGTTGGGCCCTTTGTAGGAGTCATGTTGCACGCTAGCAGTATTACTGGCGAAGGCAGCAGAATCCCCAAAGCCTCCCTGCTGTTTCAGAGTTGCTCTTGTGGTAGTTAGGCCAAGGCTGGAGGGCTGCTTTTCCATACTCATTTCTCTTTCATATTGGGTATTGCGAGAGGGACGGCTTCTGTGATACTCCGTTAGTCCTTTCCATTTTGAAATAATATCCATAAGTAGATGGGGTAGATCCTGTTACCTCCGTGCCTTTGAAGAGCTCCCAGGTTGGGCCATTCGAACGGCTCTGCTGAGACAATTGGACTTGGTAGCTGGAATTCGAGGGAAAATGAGCGGTGGCAAGAGTTGTGTACGCCCCTTGTGACTTTTCCACTTGATATGCGTATCTTGAGTAATTCTTCACTGGGGCATCGTCCGAGATATGTGTTCTTGCAACCTGTACTGGGATCGCGGCTTACATGTGACACATAGCCATCCAGATCAGCCGAGCCCCACTCCATGGAACCATGGCCGTCGATAGATACGACATCGCTATGTCTCGAATTAGCCTTGGGGTACCATGAATAGAGGTTGGCTAGACATGTAAGGTCAAGGATGTTGAGGCTTGATGCTTCTTGTGGTGGGATACTCGCTCAACAATTGGCTGGTATCCTTTTGTACATCAATCTGCACCAATGGGGAGCTATATACCGCTAGGATGGCATGCGTGGTCCAGCTGTTCGGCCCTTTGAATTATTGGGTGGTCTCCCTTTGCACAACATGAAGGGGCAAGGGCACAGCGGCATCTCATCATGCAGATGATCCCTAAAGGATTGAAGCACCGAGTCATTCGGATTACTGGCCAGTCTACTTTTGTCTACATGGGTCTCCATGGCCCGCACGAAAACGTGTGGTGAGCCGGCTGAGTGTTGAGGCCAGGCGTGGGTTAGCGTAGTCATGACAATTGACTTTGTAACTCTTTGACATCCTTATCCGTGCCTCTAAATTTTGTATAGAAAACTAATTGGTCAGTGAACTTTTGTTCAGCATGTAGCGTAACGTTAGTAAGGTTTTTGATTTGACGACAAGCGACGGTTATAACGCTAAAAAGATTGCCCGACGACCTGCATGGTAGTAGTAACTTAACAGTAGGACTTCTAGGTGCAGATAGGCGGCGGCTAGGGCCGCTTTCGCCACGCTGCCTTAAAATGCCTTCAACCGCAACACCTTATGATTGGTTAGTCTTCTTTTGTTCTCTGCAATGCCTGACCCCATACGTATCAAGGCGCACCATCAGCACTGAGGCGTCACACCAGCGTCCACGGTTCTCAATGGTTGCCTGACGTGGCCTTAGCAATGGAACTTGGCGCTCTGCCGGCCTCGCTTCTGGCGGGCTTCTCAAAATATTCAAGTATGCGGCTATCCCAGATCTCTTCTTCCCTCAGCAACACTGCAAATTTATCACAAGCTCAATACTATCAGCACGAACGTTGGTTAGCTGCTGCTTACTATGGATCCGCCCGTTCGACTGGATCCTGCCGTACCATTTGACAAGAAATGGGAGATCCTCAAACCTACCATCGAACGTCTATACGTTCAAGAGGAGTACAAGCTATCAGATCTGATGCAAATGATGAATGACCAATACGGATTTGTTGCAGCGTAAGTCCATCTGCATCCCCATATCACTAAACGTGTCTTTTTCGCATGCTTTGAACGCTAACCTCTTCACTCTGGCCAGTGAACACCAGTACAAGTATCATATCAACAAGAAATGGAAATTGAAAAAAAATCTCCCTACTCCAAAGAAGGCAGCGCTTTACCAACACATCCAAACAAGAGCGCAGCTGGGCAAAGCTTCCGTTATCACGCGCGGTGGAAAGAATGTTGACACCAAAAATTTGCGGAGATATCTCAAGACGGAGGCAAGGAGGGCCGTCACACTGCAGCCTGTTGCAAGGGTCACAGCTGGAGATGCTTTCTCTCTCTTGGGACACGGGACTCCTTTCGGCAACAGGATGTAAGGTCTCTCGAGCCCAGCAGCCGCTCATGATCCACTGATCTCTGCCAGATTCATGAACTGGAACATGCCTTACGGGCTTATCAGATCTACAGCGCCTAGCGCGGTGGATCATATCTCACCGCTCAGTGACATCAGTGTCATCACTCCACCGTCCGCTGGGGGGGCGCCATCTCCTACGGCTGTTGCTATCAAAGCAATGAAGCCCATTGATAGAGCTCGGCTGTTCGTGGAAGGAAGACACAATGAGCTACTCAGATCCATGGACAAGCAACAGAGGGTGTCAGTACGCATCCAAATCTATTGATGGCGCACCTAACAACGTACTCAGCACCATGTCGACATGGATGTATCAGTTTTGGCTCTTCTCTTATAAAACAGCAAAGCACTGGGGCCGAGGGCCTCAAGACTGGACCGCCGACATTCTTGGCTTTCACAATTACCACCAACGGACGACTATATCGATCTCATCGCCAAATACACCTGATGCTGGTGTTGGTACTCCAGCATCGCAATTCACTCCCAGAAGCGAGGAAATGGCGAGTTCGAATGCGGAAAGCGCTGCGAAAGAGCCATCGTCCCTATGCCGATGGAGCATCCATTGCAAGCCAATATATTATCGCAGAATCCCTTCACCACCTTCCGCACCAGAAAATGTGAATCTTCAAGACGAGGAGAGATGGCCAGAGTGGTCTGCCTCCAGTGGCCCCATGCATTTCACAGAGAAATTGTGTGATAACCTAGAGAGCAATAATTTCAGTACTATTACAGTCGATAAATTGCCGATAGCGGTAAATCAGATAGCCAGTGCTGCTCGGCGCTCACCCAGAGAGCTTGCCATTGAGGCTCTTGGCTTCACCATCATGGCTCGAAACGTGGAGCTATTAGATAACCATCTCGAGGACAATGATATCGACCTTGACTCTAGCGGGCTCTATCCGTTTCATCTCGCCATTAGTTACTTAGATGGAGCGAAGACATGTTGTTGCGTTTTGGAGTCCCTTGAACTTTATGGACCACTCTCTCTGCGGAAGCTATACGTAAACGACCTTGGCCATACAATTCTTGATCAGCTCATGATTGCTATTCTAAAAGCTCACACATCTTGCTTGCCCAGCGTAGTTGACGTTCACTTTAAAAAAGACAAACGTTTTGCAGGGGAAGACGTGGATATCTGTGGGCGATGGGATGCTGACTCCGACTGCATTCGCACGCTCTTGGCGAATGGAATTGGGGGCATACCCTTTGAGTGGAAGCACATGTTCTGTCACACATCAGTCCAGACAATCTGTCATTGTATAGGACTTGTCTTCGGGCCTCCATGGGGACCGAATATCAATACGCCTAGTGGTCTGTTCTTGAGACATTGCTCGTCTTGTGGGCTTAAGCTGCAGCTTTTGCCATTGCATACCTTGGTACTAGTCGGACTGCATCTTTGCCAGTCGGGTTGCAAAAATGAGAACCTATTTGGCATACTCGCTTGTCTGGTCTGTATGTTGAGCAATGGAGCCAATCCCTTACTAAAGGCGACCATATCTATGCAGGCTTTTCTGACCGATGATGGAGTCACTGATTGTAACCACGAAGCAATGGACCCAGCTGAGTTTGCAGAAAGATTATTCATTAGCTCGCCATCAATGGCCTCTGGTGAGTTGAGGATAGGTTGGCAGGTTGTATGCCAAGCTCTAAAGCGTTCACGATCAACATGGAATGCAAAATTCTCCCAACCGCGGTCCGCTCTAGATGAAGGAGAGTTCTATGATGAGAATGACTCAACTAGTGAATCTGGCGATGGCGCGATGAGCATTGACTCTGAAGATTCTAAAAATTCCAGCGAAGACGGGATGAACGTCGAAGAGGACGAAAGCGGTGAAAATCCTCGTTGTCATAGATGTCTCCATGATGAGGACCACTTCTTTGGCAGGAGCAAAGTTTTGGCATCGCTTTGGGCCTCTATACAAACAGAGCTGCTGACTTACCGACGTCTGCAAGAAGGAGACGGATGGATCTCACATAATTTCGACATGAACGCTCTAAATGAAAGCCTTGACCGTGGGAACAAGCTTGACATTGCGCTGGTGCGCAAAGAGATGATGAAGCCATATTGTTCCGGTGGTGAGTTTCCAGGCGCACTCCCAGCATGTCCATTCCTCGAGGATGTGGCCGCTTATTATTTCTCGAACTTGGAAGAGTGGAGCCGAAGTAGTTTCCTGGAGACATACGGAGAACGCTATGATATTTGGGACAATGAGTTTTTGCGAGAAGAGGCGGTATCTGCTTTGTGAAAACAGCCTTTAGAACGAAGGCTCAACCGCTTTGGTCACAAATCCATACCGCCTCTCCAAAGCATATAGATAGTTCGATATCGTATTTACCTATGGCTAAATCTTCTTCTTGATAGAAAGTGTCGTTGCGCTACGCAAGTAACTGCTTCCTTCCCAGTTCTCTACGCCTTCGCGGGAACCATTATCTCAAGATCCTCCTCTATAACCCAAGATCTATTGGGACAGCCGGAGCTGCCATAGATGGAATGATTTAGACATACTCTGCATAGTAAATGCAACTTGCAGGTTGATACGCCTTGCTAATTTGAGTGATACTGTCCCAAAGGTTGATATGGTCAGAGTAGGAACTGCAGTCGCTCCTATTCATGTCTTGGTGACTGCCATTGAATACTTCATCCTATTCTCAAGCTCGAAATGTTCTCGAATGACACGGTTAAGAAATTTCTCTCCATAATTTCTCTTATGACACTTTAGATAAGGCACGACCTGGATATCGGGGCCATCTTAATTCGATGCTTCTTCATGATACCGAGCGTCGTATTTGCATTCTGACGTGTAGGGAGTATCCTATGTCGGTCCTCATCCACAACGACCGAGACCTGCCAACTTTCAAAACCGTTGATGGCTGAAGCTGGAAGGTATTCTTCTACCGGAGAAGATATATCTAAAATGACTTTTCGTTGTTACTACTTCGATTCTTCGTGACTCATAACGCGAAATAATACGTCTATGCTACATCTTCCACTGAATTGCGAGCATAGCAAAGCTCAGTTGCTGTTTTATAACACACTCTGCGCAACCTCAACAATGTCCATCCATCTTCACTTAAAGTTCGTAAAAGTTCATCTGGCTGAGATGTCGATTTGTGCAATGAGTACCAGAAGGTTGTTAAGCGAGCTCGATCTTTGCGCTGCAGGAGGCTTTAGTACCCGCGACTTCACCAAGCTGCAAACCTAGTCCATATTTCTGACGAGTCAAAAGCGGGTCTACTTGAGATTTGCTTGACGACATGTGGCCGTACATTTTCAGTAACAGAGCCTTCATGATTAGATGCTATGTGTCTACCCACGGTTGCTATTCATTGCCATGGTTTCTTGCCGGCCATCATGTCAGTAACAGCAGCGCTGCTTCCCTTCGAAGCACTAACAAAAACAAGTTTTAGGCAGCCCTCACATGTCGAGGACCCAGGAGTTCTAGACTTTAAACACTTGCAGTGCCATTCACAGGGAATTGCGCCTGGCAACTAAACCAAAGTATGAACTCCCCAGTCTTATAAGGATCAGCCTTCCTCATTTTCTCATACATGTCCTTAGCGTTCTTAGCTTCACCCACCAAGCGATCCCAGAGCCTGATATAATCTTGAGTGGCATCCAACGTCCAAGATCCATCGACTGCTCCTGGAAGCTTATGGCCGACCACTACCGTCTCCGGTTGGAAAGATTTGATTTTATCTATAGCGTCGATCCACTTCTGACGTAGTGGAGCTGTGAGTGACTCTGCCAAATACGAATATGCGCCGTTGTACACAACGTCGCCGGCGACAGCCATCTTCAGGTCAGGAACCCACAGAAAAGAGGAATCATCAGTATCGGAGTGACCCACAGGAACAGCATGCAGCGTATGACCTTCGAGGTTGATGGTAAGGTTTTGCGAACTCAAGGCTTTCGCAGGCGGAGATGTTGGAAACAAGATCTGGTTGTTTGGAAACCAGGTTGACCAGAGTTCCTTGGCAGATGATGATAATTGCTCTTCCATGTGGACCAAGGTCCCAGCAGTTGCAACAACGTCGACGTTCGGAAAGCGAGCGACTATGGTTGACAAGCCAAAGAAGTGGTCGCCATGGCCGTGGGTGACATATACGTGGGTGAGTCGCTTGTCCGGATAAGTAATCTCGATCCAGTCGGCAAGAGCGGTGGCTTGGGCAGTAGTGAGAAGAGGATCAACAAGCACCGCTTCGTGAGCTGAAGATATCAAGGTCGATGTGGTGGGAGTCCAAACAGGTACTGCACCGTCAGGAATCGGAGACGAGACCACAGGTATGGCGGGTGCAAGGAACACATCTGCACGCAACGATGAGAGAGCCATCTTTAGAGATGTAAGGCGCTGTTGTGATTCTGTGGATCAGTGTGGTTTCTTGTATTGGTATCAGAGAATTCAATATCTGATGGAATGCCTTGAGAAGTTCTCACGGGACGAGACTTTATACCTATCGTACCATTACAAATATACCCTCTTCTTTCCAGAAGCCTGGGCTTGCAACCTACATCCTGGCTTACTGATCAACCAGCGAGCACGCATGCATCCATTGCCAAGTAATATGATGTCTTCTGAGAACAACAAATCAGAGCACTGCATTTTCGCCATCATTAAGCCCACGGAATTTTCGTTTACTGATCGAAGTAAAACAGTCAGCTGGCCGCAGATATCAATATGTCGAGTGTAAGCTGACTACATAGAGACTGAAGCGCGGGGTCCTTAGCAAGTCTTGCCATATGCCTCACCTGCTTGCGTATCTTGGCAGACGAATGTGCAACAGTGTATGTTTACTCAAAGACGGACTATTTGTACTTCGTACGGTAGTTTGCCAAGACACTAATCCACAGGGGTCCTAGCAACTTGCCAAGTTTGATGGGTAAGGTAAGGTAGGTATGGGCTCACCATCGACTCCCCTTAGGTAAGTGGCTTTCTACCACACATGTGAGGTACATTGGAAATTCCTTGATACCCCAAATGGCATTTGCAGCCCCAAGTCCTTCCAATCCTAGAGCACTTGTCTTTGATTTGATGGGAACATGCTGTGACTGGTACTCTTCTATACTTCCCGCTCTCCAATCAGCGCCTGCCATCCCTGCTCTCCCCGCAGAAGCGCTGTCCCAATTCGCAATCGAATGGCGCGCAGGCTTCTTCAAAGAGGTTGAGACTCGCCGCCAAGCTGGCCAGTCCCTTGAAGACATCGATGTCACGCATCGGAGGGTACTCAATTATCTATTGCTTGCTAGGGAAGTGACACCAGCACAGTGGAATGATAGCGTAAGGAACGAACTTGTCCAGGCATGGCATAGACAGAAATGTATTCCTCGCTTTCCGTAATTAAACCTTATAAAGTTAATGGGCTAATACATAGAGTATGATGAAAGGTTGGCCCGATGTAGAGGACGCACTTGAGAGATTGAAGCGCGAATACTTTGTGTAATCGAGACTTGATGTACAGAAAAGTGTCCTTGCCGCTGACTAGGACAGAGTCGTGCTCGCCAATGGTTCTACCCGTTTGCAGCTTGACCTCATCAAATCCTCAGGCCTGGCTTTTCATACACTGTTTTCATCTCAATTGCTGGGAAAGACCAAGGTGAATAAATACACCAGAGTCTGTTCCGCTAGTACTTATCACTATTGGAACAGCCAGATGCTGGAGCTTACCAGAAAGTTCTTGAACTGCTGCAAATTCCTCCAGCAAATGCGATCATGATCGCAGCCCATGCGTACGATCTCAGGGGAGCAAAAAGAGCGTAAGTGCTGTTTTTACATCTTCTCAGAAACTGCTACGCATCTCAGGGACGGAGCTACACACAACTCATAGATACCTAAACTTCAAGCGTTTAGAAGGCAACCTTACATTTCTTGAGTTTCCCGCAAGACGCACAAGCGCGAGTCTGACTTTGAACCAGTGGCATGAAGACAGTCTACATAAAGCGGAGCACAGAAGACTTGACCGAGGACATGAATCTTGTACGCAAAGACGTCGACTTCTTCATTAATGGCACGACTGGTAGTAAAGACTGTGGGCTAGCAGAACTAGCCACGATCCTTGGCTTATAGGCCGTGGACATGAACGGTGTAATGCCTGCAGGCAGGCACAGAAGCCGAACCAAAGACCTTACATATCTGGCTCGGATTTCCGGCTTGTTTCCTCGAGGACCAGGGCTAAGTGCAACAAGGGTGAACGAAGCCTTTGCAGGTATAGATTAGTTTCAGCTGACATAAAGGAGGATGCATGAGGATGTGAGAAGGTGAACTCAAGACAAGACTCCAAATCATGGAAGGAGTCCTTTCTGGACGTGTTCTTCCCTTGTAACTTCATAGTCTTGTAGATAAAGCTTTCTGGTATCATAGCACATTGATAATTCTTTCATCATAATGCTATGAAACACAACCAAAGATCATCGAACTTCTATCGAGCAGAACGGACGAGTTCGGTTTCTCATACTGCTCCAGAGAGACACCCACTATGTGAACCCGCTAATTGAAGAGATTCACACCCAAACACCCTCCCCAGTTGCTGGGATATCAACGCATTTCCTCCTCGTAACCATAAAGCAGAGCAATCCAGCACTTGCCCTTCTCCTAGTCCAAAGCTGTGACGCTGGCTGCTAACATGGTGAGCTAGTTCAAGGCTAACGCCCGCCCCCAAAAAACACCATCAGGCTCTCAGATATCGACTGAAGACCTGTGGTATCTCGGTAACCTTAGCAAGCTCCGTGTAGACCTTCCGCACCAATTGAGCGTAGTATCCTCCCTATCACACACCCAGCATAAAGCAGCGTATATCAACCATCTCCAAGCAGCGCAAGGGCACTTTCGAATGCCTGGACAACCTTGATATCTATATGATCATTTAGTAAAGCTCAAGAAACAAAATCCCCTGCCAGGAAGGAACCTACAATGCTGTCGTTTAGCCTCCAACGCCTCCTCCGAGTTCTGCGTATACGCTATCCGCGTCCTCAGCCGTTTCGAAGCTCTATCCTCATCGTGTACAGAGATGGTTGAAGCCCAAGCTTTGAACACCTGTGCAGAGCCCGTCAGCTGTCATCCTTGAACGGGGGCGTGGTGGGCAAACGACGAACCTCGCCCCAATCCCTCCACTCCTGCCATATGTTCTCTTCCGCCGCCTTGAATGCCTCCATACGCTTCGAGAACTGCTCTTCTAGTTCTTCCCAGTCGTATTCTTCAAGACGGACTTGGGGATCCATGGCTGGGTTATCGACGTAGCTATTCCGTACGGAAGCGCTGGGTGACTGGTCGAATTGGTATCGATTCCCGTTCTTGGGGCTATTGTCTTGTGCTGCCATGTCGATGCCGCCGCCGACGGGTTTGCGAACGACTTCTGCGGTGTTTGCTGACCTGATTGTCAGGGAGGGGGACCGAGTTCGCTGGATGTTGGCCGGGTTATGGAGCATGCTTCATCAAGTAATTTGGCGCAATTCGTGTTCTGGGAAAATTGCACTCTTTGATCTCTTATTGTGACGTGACCATGCGCAGTATGCTGATCGAAGTATTTAAGAGAGAGAGGAGATCTATAGTTGCAGATCTAAAGGGGAAATTCGAGTGTCCAGGCGCCAAGCGGGGGCACAGGGGGGGCACGGCATGGGGGATGGCGAGTTCCTGAAAAGGTTGAGGCACGGGAACTTCGAAACAGTCCCGGGCACACACTTAAGGTACCTTAGGCTCGATTCGCACGTTTCACGCCCCTGCCCCTTAGAGGTGCTGCAATCACACTCCCCACAGCGCTAAGTGCTCGAAGTCCACTGCTCGGAATAGCTTTGAGCTTTTGATAGCATAAGATCAGGGGCTGTATCATGTAAGACGTTTTTTAAGTGAGACGTACATCTATTACTACATTGAGAACGGTCTACTCTGGAAGGGTATCTACTTGCGCGAACGGTGCCTCCAATGTAACGCCAGTGTCCCCAGTCATCGTTACTCCATTACTCATACCTCATCGAACCCTGCTTTTGATCGGCTTCACTACTGCAGCCCCAGCGCTCTTCAACCTACCCAGCTCCAGCTCACATACACCCCGCTTCTTTCTAACCCACTCCTCGCGCTTCGCGATCTGCTCCTCCATCGCTTGTGCCGCTTTTCTTTTATGCTGACGGGCCTGCTTGAGTTTGCCCATAACATTTTGGAAGCTGTCCAGGAGCAGATCGCCACACTCTTCGTACTGCTCAATCGTCAACGATGCGAAGAATCCCATAGCCCGAGTGCCCTTGTCTTTCTGAGTTCTGTCATTGAACACCCTTTGAAGTTGATCAGACAGTGATAGATTGCGATCTGGTAGATCGCGCTGAGATATTGTATTGGATGCGGCGGGAATGTAGTCGAACGATTCGTCCTTTAGCTTTTGGTAGTCCATTTCCGTGAGTTGACCGATGCTGTAATCAAGGTCCCGTGAGCGTTTACGTGATACCCCATGACCGCCATCACTAAGGCTGTTGAGAGAATCGGCACGACTACCATCAGGGCTGCTAGCCACTTTAGTTGCTTCGCGTTGTCGAGGGTCCATCTGATTTCCTTATTAGTCAGAGAACTTGCAATAAAGAACAATAGCGCTCACCGCGGAAGGAGCCGTGTTCTGCGTTTTTGGGGATGATCGCACAAGTCTTTGATCGTCTGTGCTAGGCAGTGGCTTCGATGAACCCTTGAGGGATTCTTGCCGCGGTTTATGCTTCCGATCTTTGGCATAGCTATCCCACAAATTCTTCTCCGCTCCATAATAGCCCCCCTCGTCGGTTGCATTCGTCGCAGACCTGCTACGACGTCTTTGGTGGGAAGGCTGAAAAGATTTATCCTTTGTTTCGAGTGGTCTCAGTGCAAGATGCTGGGTCAGGACAGGCGATAACGCTGGTGATTCACTCTCTTCATAGAACGAGGACCGGCGATTTAAATCCGCTGCCCCATTGCCAGGCTGTAGACTCATGTCTGTCTGCGAGCGAAAGGGTTGTGGTCGATATTGGTTGTCAAAGCTATTATTTGTACCGTACGATGTGTTATCAAGGCTTTGCTTGCGCAACAAAGGATGCTGATGAGAATCGACGTCACTGAACTTCGAGTGGAGAGGTTTCGGCTCCACATTCCTGATGGATAACGACTCGTTGGGAATTGGTGGTGAGATCGAATACCCCATTGCTTGCATTTTAGCTTCGATTTTCCATTGCGTATCTTCCGATTGACCTTGAACCGTGCTATCGTCCTTCGCCGGGACCGCCCTCGTATTGAAAAATTGGCGCACAGCAGCCATTTGTAAGTAACGAACGAAAATCGGCTCAGCGATAAAAGAATGTAATTTCCAACAGCCAGCTGTGTAAAGGAAAGACGTATTATAGACAAGACATGGTTTGGCAGAGCGCGGAGGGGGAAAGAAAGGTATAAGCCGGAGGCGGCGAGGAACAAGCTGATATAAAGCCAAGAGAGAGCTGATTAGAGACGTTCTCGACTGAGGGGCTCGGGGGTACCATCTCGCCCTGGCGGCTGGTGGTGGGCCGGGGAGGCGGGGGTGCATCTTTGGGGCGGTCCTGTGCAGATCGGGTGCTTCAAATTCCCAGGTTCCCGCAACCTGAAACACTGGGGGGTTTGACATCCCGCCAATCTTGAGCATCCCTCGACGGACAAAATTTCATTCTCCACGTGCCTCTCCGTGCCGTTGTTCGATGTTATATCTATCGCAATATCTGAATTAATTGGGTCGCCTCTTGCTGCTGAGCTAGTTGATTTTTCAGCTACCCAGACCATTGAGGGTTCGCGTTCAGGGTCACTGAGTATTCAGCCTCCACAGCCACCACAACCTGATTATCCTCCGATAAGATTGGGAGGAAGTGGGTCCTTGACGTGTAGTATAGGGGTATTCTGTCCATGCAGGACCTCTTCTGGCGGTAATGTAGACTTTCTTCCCGTACCCTGTCAGTGCATACTACCGTATGCCGCCGATAGGCTGGAAGGTCAATGTATATTGAGGGGCTGCCGTGTGACCAGCCGCCGCAAAATTAATGTAGCTGGGAGACGAAGAAAAACTTTTTGGGTTCCGAAATGAAGCGAATGAGAAAGATCTCTATAACCGCCGTTAAATCAGATGAGGCGCTGGGTATCAATAGGGTTGCTCGGACCCCTCATATCATTATCATGCCAACCCGTTCTATTGATCGTTTTCCTCACCACGTCCCTCGCGTCATTTCAAGCAGCGTCATCTACCCCATATTTAACCATGTCACTTTCGAATACCGAATCGCGAGGAAACCTTTCAGGTTTGTCAAGGTTACTGCGACCTGTATCCACATGTCTAGGCTCTGTCACAAGTATCCCCTCTCTCACCAGCTCGTCTTTCATTGTATCAGGGTGTTCCACAGAATCCATATGTCTCTTTCTTGTCGTTTCGCTGGAATGTTCACTATCGCTGCGTTGTCCAGTATGCTCGATCCAAGAATGTGGCTTGTTTTTTGTGAGTGGAAAGTGTATATTGTTATCCAGTCCTACGACTCTTTCGCCCCTCACTCTCTCCGTAAACCACTTATATAACGGTCGTAAGGTTGGAATGCAAGCAGCGATTATACCGATCTGGACCTCGAAGAGTCGCCACAACCAATTTATGATGCCATCGTATGTTTCGTCAAGTGGTAACGCCTGATTGTTGAGGACTGTGCGAACCAAACAGCAGGCGCCAGTGATGAAGCCCAGACACATCAGCACCCAAAGTCCCATCTTGGTCTTGAAGTCGATCTGCACTCGCCACAATACAAATATTGGAAACGCTGCGAATGTGAAATCGGAAACCACAGATATGATGGCCTGTGCTAGCACAATGGCGTCTTTGCTTCCCCGTGACATGCATGTACCTTGGTCGTCCCACGCCGCGTGCAAGGGCTGGCACTGCATGATCCACATCATAGTGAGGATCGTATTGGAGAACAGGAGGAAGACGACTGCCCATTGTAAGGGTTTCAGGAGTGCTTTGCTATTGGGAATCCGCATCAGGAAGAGGCATATAGAGATCTTGGTCCACATGAGCGTTGCAAATGTCTGAATCCATTCTCCGTATGTGTATTTCTTGAACTCTTGGAGATGATGGGGGCTAAGATATTGTTGGCGCTTGCCGAAGCCATAGTGTACTTCGACGAAATCGAGACCAGCACCTATGGTTGTCCCAAGCTATCAATATGTAAGCAAGCTGGCAGTTGGAACGACGTAAGCTTTACATACAACGGCTAAAATGATGGTGAAATCATCCCACCAGAATGAATGGACTATCCAGACGCGTGTGACAATGCGGAGGAAGAGAGCAAGAAGGACGAGGACGAGGAATGCAATCGTCAAGCCTAAGATAGCCGGGCCCCAGCTACCCTCGTCGACAGCGGCCATGATTTGGGTTACTCTGGCGTGTGCTGGCAAAGCATTCATAGAAGGGAGTGGACATCGCAGGAGCGTCACTAATGGATATCTCACTCCTTGAATGTTCCCACAAACAGGGCTCGTGACCCCGCGGTGGCATTGTTAAGAAGGAGGGCGCTTGCTCCGCAATTCCCAACATGACGGTCCGACGGTGTCGTTTGGTTGGACAGTTGTTGGAGGATGAGCTCGTTCGCCTCGAACTCTGCTACTGGCGATCGCTTTCGTGTCAGCCTAACGTTTCGCTTAGCTTAGACGTAAAATAGCACTGCCTGCCAAGGACATATTGCTCGCAAGTTCTACCCATGTTGATCACCTCACGAGGTCAATGCCTGCCTACGCCACATCGATGATGTATGTCAAGACTTTCTGCCAGGATGTGGCAAATATAGGCCCAGATGTGAGGTTTTCATCTTACGTTTCAGCAGGTTGGACGCCAATTGTCGATCTTGCTGGTTTTCCTGGTATGACACCTTACCACTTGCCGCCTAAAGACCCCGCCAAATGTCAAATCCGTCGTGCCTATCCTGGTGCTTTGATAGCTCCTACTGCCTCTGTTCTAGAGCTTGCGTGGCCCTACTAAGGATGGTACTTGAACGGCAATGAGAAGTCGACAGTAAGATGCCATGTAAGGGAAGTTCATGAAGATACTTAGAATTGACTTATGAAGAACTAGAGTGAGGACGGGAAATAGCAACGCGTTACGACTAGACCAAAAGGGTGATCACTGGTGGTAAGATACTAAACAGTATCCTAAACCATCAGCAGGGTTCCTGTAGCGTATTACCGCTGCCCCAAATAGAACTATCATCCGGTCGTGAAGCCCAGCGCACAGACGACTGCACAAATATTGGAGAGACTGTAGATGATAGTGCAGGATCTCTCCCTCGTACAAAAGCATTTAAAGGATACCGATATCATTACGTATTTAACTATCTTGAATAGCGAAGCGCAAAGGCTTGTGTAAAAATGAGTAACAGTGCTGTGCGACAACCTTCTATTGATTCCCATTCCTACCGTTGGTCTGTTTCATCAGAAAACCAACTTAGAGAACAAAGGTTGAAACGTGAAACAGATATTTGTAGTGTGCTGTGCTTGTTTGGTAGATTTGAGTGCAGTTGGGATATCAATGCTGCCGTTAGAACGATGGGGTTGCATGGCTTCTGCCCGAGTACTCTAGCCCCGGAATCTCGCGGTTTGCTCCCTAAGATGAGCCCCGAGCCTAGTGCACCTTGCCCCCCACATTTTGCTCTTAAGCAATAAGCTGACAACGCTATTCAATGCAGGTCATCACCACATCACAACTGTTACCGTCTCCACCACCTCGCGATTCCGTATATATCTGAATGCTGACCACGTGCTTGACAAGAACAGACCAGTGAGTAACCCATACCTCTCCACATTCCTTGTCTTTGTGGAGCCATGCTTACTATCCCTACCACTCAGTCCGTTTACTCCTTCCCACCTCTTGTTCCGAAATAATCGTCCCATATAACCACCATGGCACCTTCCGGTGGGACATTAAATTATTTCCCCTTGTCATTACGACATCTGAGCAGGAGTTTTCTCGATTTCCCACCTTGAGCGTCTACCCTCGACTCCAAGATGCGAGCCAACATTCTCTTTCTTGTGCTAGCCAGCACTGTGCTCCCAGCCTACGGTCATTCAACCAAAATCCATAAGACCTCAAGTACAACATCCACGACGGCCACATCATGCTCGCCTCGAAGCATTGCCGCCTGTCCTACACCTTTCGATCCATGTTGTGCATACATCTGCGACGAAGCCCAAGTGCCATTCGCAGTCTGTCAGCCAACGAATCAGACCGTGCTGGCCGTTTGTTCACAGTGTCCTTCGGGCCCTGCAACATCCAGCTCGACCAAAACTACATCGACGTCTTCGCATACAATTACTACAGCTCCAACATCGACCTCTTTATCAACATCGACTTGCACTGGCAGACTGCTTAGCACTGCAGGCTGCCCTACACCCTATGACCCTTGCTGCGCATGGGTATGTGAAGAAGCTCAGGTGCCGTATGATGTCTGCTCGCAGACAGACGGGACGGGAGAGTTTGCCACATGCTCGCAATGCCCATCACCAACAGCAGGGCAGTAAGGGTGCAAGTGGAGGGTGGTCCGTTACAGAGTAGCATGGGGAAGAAACGTTTCAGATGCGGGCCACCGATGCTAGAGCTACAACTGGGATGTTCGTGTGAAAGGTGGAGGAATGAGCGTCAAGTGTGAATTTCGAACGCCAAAAAATGCTATTGCACCATCATATTCAACGAGATTCCTCTCTTTAACGGCATATCTATGAGCATTCCAATTGATCATGTGTAATGACCCATGCCTACCTACCTGATCGTAGCCTTTCCTTCTTTAGTCCTCCTCTTGACCCATCTAATTATTAGTCTTGCGTGCTGACAAGATTACTGGCACATCTGTAGGCCAAATTTGAGTTGACGGGCTTACAGGGCTCGTTGACGGGCAGAATTATCCCCTTGTTGTTCCAACTTAGTATCGAAAAGTGATAGCAAGGAGCAAGAGATGGTTGAATTTATTGAATATTGTCTCAGTACATCATCCGTTCTTAACCGAAGGGATATAGTTCTGTGTGATATTGTCACATAAATGAAGCTGTAGATTGTCGTTTCGAGGAAATATTGGCCGAGACCTTTGGTTACCAGTATGTTAGTAAACAAGGCTCACGAAATTTTATGGTTTCCAGCTTTAATGCTCTAGATCCACCATCTATCTTTGCTCATTAGATGCTTTCGGACCTAGGGATCTGACGCGTCAACGTTGCCACGGTTCGTGTGATGTTTCAAATCATTTTGGCACCAAATCAACGTTTCGAGCAGACTGGGTTTTCTCGGACTTAATTTCTAACGTCTACCAAAAAGGAACATCTACGACCAATGGACGGTAAATCCGTTCATCGCCAACAATGCAAACGTAGATCCCAGCGTAGGCCTTGCCCTAGCCTGCACAAACTCTCCACTGTTCGCACCGCTCACATAAAAGCGATCAGGAAACGGTGCTGTGTTCTTCCCATTACCAAGGAAAGCAACCTCGTCCGAGAACAATTTCCCCTGCAAGCCACCTGGGCATATTGCAGCAACCCACATATCCCACATGCCGTTCGCGACGTCATCCTGAACACTAGCGTATGGTAGGCCCACACTCGTCAGTTGCTCCAAGTACCAGTTGCATTGCATGGTGACTGCCGCCTTCGGGAAGGTGTTGAGGCCTAGCCATTGATCTGGGAAGAGGTTGAAGACCGTGCCCCAGGAGCTCGCGTCATGATAGTTGTATGTGAAATGTGTGGCGCTAGGCCCCGGCTGATCTGTTCCGAGACCATTCATGTATATCTCGCTGGCAAAGTTTTGTGCGGCTTGCGTGTAGGTTTGGTTTCCCGTGACAGCCCCATAAGCGTTGAGGCCGATTGCGGAGACAAGAGCCAAGTTTGTTTGATTGGCCGTTGCTGGGATCGAGTCGACTGTGTCAAGCTGGCTGGATGGATAAAGACCATTGTTGATGAGGTAGTCCGCGTATTTTTCAAAGAGCGCCGCATACTTCTGAGCCCAGGTTTTGTCGCCAGTGAGCTTTTGGTACGCATAGACCATGATAAAGAAGCTACCTGTGACTTCTAGGATAACCGTCTCGGGATCTGTATCGCCGACTGCGTTGGGATATACTACGTAGAGAATTAGCGAAATTCCTAGAGGGTTGACTATAGACAGAAAAGCCTACCCTTGCCAATGTCGTGTATCACGTAGCCTTGCGTCCAGGCCCCCGTTTGCATATAATTGATAACTGGATCGAGCAAGAGGGCGATCCAGTCCGGAGCTAGAACGCTCAGTGCCGCGATGGTGGGGTATATAACGTCGACGGTGTTGACATTTCCGTCGGTTGAGATCTCTTTCAAGAAAACGTAGGGATTACTTGTGTCAGCAACGTTGCTAGCAGGGAGCGTAATCTCCATGGCACCAAAGCTACCTCCAGGTTTAGTACAATCCGCCCCTAGGGTTGACGACTACTTACATTTGCCTAATAGAGGCGCTGGTGAGATCTGCATAATCACTAGACACGGCAGACGATGCCTGCTCGATTTGCTTGTCTAAGGATTGTGACTCTTTATAAGCAGCCCCATAATCTGCCAAGAACCCACCCACAGCTTCAAGTGCGTCATCATATTCTGACATGTGGTAGCCAGCCTGCTCTTGGCCAAGATAGTTCACGACGTGCCCCCTGTACTGTCCTACTGCAAAAGTGATTGGGGTAATCTTAGTTATTTTCGCCAAGTCATGGGCAAAGGCCATCGAATCGCCTGCCTCGTATGTGGGTGTTTGGCCATTCAAGTCTCCATTGGCGACGAAAGCAGAGTACAAATCACTAGTACTACCGCTCTGATAAGAAAGGTTAGAAGTATCGTCCTTGCTAGTAGCAAGTACAACAGAGCCCCATGCAGCCATGTCGTTGTTCTCCAGGTAATATGTTTGGGATGGGTCCGACAGATTGAACATATACGTTGCACCTGTGGTAGTACCAGTATCTTGTAACGCCAGCTGCAGATTTCCCTGACCACCAGTCCAGCTGTCATCAATAGCGCTAAATATCTGCACGTCTGGCGTAGCGCCGGATTTTCCAGAAACGGTCACTGTAACATAACTAAAAGGCAGTGACTGGCGGAGGAAATTCTTTGGAGAGACGGGTGAGAAAAAGTCAATGGAAAATGTTGCGGCCCCTGCGTCCAGCGTAGCTATTGTATGCGTACTCGTGTAGCTAATCGTGCTCTGTGACGCTGCTGTAGTGCCAGTGATGCCTCCAGGCCCGCCGAAGAGCGTAAATGTCTCGCCATCGACACGTGCTAAAATAGACCAGCCAAGATTCTTCGTACCGGTCCAGAACTGAGCTTGAGCTGTCGGTAGGTCATTTGCTTGTGAGCCAGGAAGCCATGCTTATCTACGTTTAGTTATATATTCTGTAAAATATTTCGAAATCTGCGCCCACCCGATAAATATGGGTTTCGCACGGCCTGTGAACTGTGAGCCTTTGGCAGAAGACGACAGCGGAAAGTATTGTACATACCAACGGATAAGCGGGCAAATCGGCTGCAAGAGTGAATAGAAGGAGTGTGAGAAACACGAGAATGGCGCTACAAGAATGAATTGTTGAAAGCATGATAGCTAACGGAGAGACGAGAAGGGAACTTTGAGCATGCAGAGAAATGGAACGTAAATATCAATCGACATTCATAGGAAGGATTCGAGACCCTGACCCTGTGGGAGGCCTGACCAATCTATTGGGATAGGAAACATCGGTTCAGGCATCCAGCTGATGGGAATGAGATTTGATCAGTAATATTCCCAAGTGGTAATGGCACGAGGCATCTGTGAAGGCTGAGATCAGCCATGTTATGGCAGCCACTCGAAACAACCACGTAAAATATGACTTGTTTTGCAAAATTCGAGGTGATTGTGAGATAATCCTTCGCTCAGTGGGCGCAGCAATACTGTAATCGTAAGCAAACTTCTTGGGAGGGTAAGAGGACTGCTGTGCATTCATGATGGGACAGCCGCGGTCCTGAGCTAGTGCAACCCAAGATGCCTGCCCAAGATGGTGTGCAATAAAAGGACGGCTTCTGTTGGGATTAGTTTCATGCTATTAATAGCATCATTTCAACTCCCTGCCTCAGTCCCTGCGGGGTACGTCTGAGGGACTGAGGCAACCAACTCCGTGACTTTCGGCTTGAGATTAGTCAGCGCTAGCGAACATTTGTGATTGTAATATGAATCTGTGTCGCAACTCTGTATGACAAAATCAAGGCAGATTTAAATCGCTCAAATAGCTGCGCGATGGCTTTCCAGGTCAGCCGGAGACGAACATATCGTCATCATCGCAAGTAGTGATCTTTGCAGACTCCATGGCCACCTGCAATGTCACAATGAAGCAAAATCGTCAGAAGCCTCTAACAAAGTTTTCGAAATATTTACAAGAAGAATTTGCAGCTTCCAATAAGTTACACCACATTATATGGTGATGCTGTTTCTCAACAGATAAGCATTCTTTTGCCAAATCTCTTTACCATCCTGCAACCTCCACCTCCGCTCTCAACCGTACTTGTACTTGATGGCGAACTCGAGGCTGTAGTCGATGGTCTAGGCGTAGGCTTAGAGCTCGTGGTTGAATCTCCACCAACAGCCTTTCCATTGTCGCCGCCAGGTAGACTCGGTGGAGCTGTGGCGCCAGGAGCTGTCGAGCCAGAAGTCGTTGACGGTAAAATTGTTTTCGACGTGGTAGCATCTGATGCTGTGGATGATGTTGAGGCCGTAGCACTCACGGTCGAACCTAAACCGGGTATACTGAGCGGGTAGCAGTCTGAAAACAGAGGCTTTGATATGCCGAATAGTGTCTTTGACCAGGAAGGTTTACTGCTGTCGTTAGCACCTAATGACGCGTCTATCTGCAAATCGACTTCTATATCGACTTCACTACTCAGCTGGACGCCTGTTTGCGACGCTCCAGGATCCTGGGAGCATACGCCTGCCTCGTCTACGAGTCCATATCAGCGGATATCCATGCAACGGGTAAAATTATAGCATACCGTAAGCGGCAGTCAAAGTAACAGAGACTTCAGGTAGTTTAATAGTCAAGCCGACATCAATTTGTCCAATCTCAATAAGCTCGATACCGAATTCGAGCTCTGGCTGAGAGAATGCGGCAAGAGTCAAGGAAGCTGATTCTTTCTTTATGTCGAACAGTGGAGTCAACGAGCCTCCGCCAAATCCAGTCGCTGAGCTGGATTCTGGGTCCTGTATATTTGCTACGAGCTGTGCGCTGTCGGGTAGGCTGGCCTGAAGACCAAAGTCCACAGTTGCCGAGCCAGCGAACGATGAGCTAACACCTGCAGAGGGTCAACTTGAAAATTGAGACAGCAACAACAGCAAATTTGCCTACCAACAGAATAGGACAACGTTGCCCCCAGATTGAAAATTCCAGAAACCGAGATCCCAGCGCCAGGTACTGGCGCCGAAAGGAGCTGCTTCGTGTATTGCAGCGAGTCTGGTTCGTCAGTCGAAGTTATTGTCGCTTCGAGCTCGAGGTCGGCCTGGAATCCTTGAGGGGAGGCTGTCAAGGTAAGATCCTGCAGATCAAAGTTCTGGACGGAAATATGACCCGTGACTCCGAAGCTGCCCGTAATGAAACAGTTGATGCAATCGAGTGTGAACCGACCCCTGGGCAATTGTTATTCATGGTTGCGTTTGCATATGGCTTTGCTCAGTACCTACGCCTCATCGGTATATATATTTGTTCGTTGACCTTGCTGCCCAGCATTCACAGGGAAATTAACGGTCTTGCTAAGATCTGCGCTTCCAGTAGCAGCATCGAGGACATCTTTTCCGACGTTTACGATGTCACCCCAGAATCCTCGCTTTCTCAGACGCTGAGGCTGTTGATTCAGGACAGCTTGACCAAAGTCAAGGTCGTAAGTTCCTGCAACATCTGACCATGGGGCTGGCTGTGCGGAGAGATAGGTGGTGAGTGTCGCGCTGTTTTCCGTAACTTTAGATATCCTGCCAACGGTGAGCGGACGTGCTATGATTCGCTAGCAATTCCAATCTACCCACAGGTAAGGCTGTCTTTCGTCATCAGGTCCACACCTGTGCAATACAGAGTCAGCCGCTCTTCCTGAGCGTAACAATATCGAATGAAGCTGAAAGGCGCAGTTACCCCTCATGATTGGCTATCAATAAAAATTGTCCATCGTCGTTCTGGTTGACATAGTTCCATTCTTGCAGTGCATAGTTGAAGGCATCTGGTGAATTGAAAGTCAGGGACATCGTTCCATCATCGCCGTCACAGTCCACAGAAGAGGTAAGACTGTCGAAGCGTTCCATAAGAATCAGCAACAAGCCATCAGCAGCGTATAGTGTCATGTTGGCCAGAAGAAGCTGGCCATTGTCTGGGCTTCTTTAGCTTAAAATACAATCATTCCACACATGGGTGTCCACACCTGCTGGGCTACCATAGATCAGTTCAGCTTGGGTCTGCGGACTCAGATCCGAGAAATCTTCCGAGTCACGGCGCTGCAGACCAGTAGCGATCTCATATTCGTTGACATTGATAGGTCTCATGACGGTATGTCCCAAAGACCCAGGAGCATCAGGAGTACTGGACCGGGTCGCGTGTGCAGAGAGGACGAGTAGAAGTATACTCAGGATTCGAGAACTTCTTTGGCACATGGTGCTATTGACAATGGACATATTGGCAATAAAGACTGATATTCGTATCTACTTCAACTTGATGAAGGCATAAAGAATGCTCTGGGAAGTAGCACCTAGTTGGAAAGCATAGACTTGATCATCTATCTGGTGTTCGTGAAGCAAAGAATAGATACTGATCAAGCAGATCCCGTGAGGAATATCATGAGCTATAAGGGGCAACTCCAGAGCAGAACCTTTGCAGCCGGACACCACATAATTGGGTGCGCCAGCCTCATCATAGCCAAATAAAGCAGAAGCAGAAAATGACGTTCGAAACGCTCTAAACAATCTTCGTAAAGGCTCGCGTATGTTTTTAGAAGGAGGCAGCAATTTCATGGGGCGATATGCACTGTTGCCAGGGTATTTAATGACCCATGATCCCTTCGTCGTAATTCGTGCCGCACAGATGGCTGCATACACGAGCTTGGCAGTCATCATGGCGTTGAAACGTGCAGTAATGGCGAGGCTAAGACTACAGCTACGCCGTTCATCTTGCCTTGGCATAGCAACAGCTGAATGGTAGGCTATGGCAATTGGGTGCGGAGGACATTGAAGGGATGGGCGGGATGGGCGGGATGGTGGGGGCAGAAACTTGAGGACTTGGCTAGGTACTCTATGTTTCACCAGAGTGATCGCCATGCGCCATTCGGTGCATTTGCTTATATTCAGAACCCTCATTCGTTCGTTTCTACTGCCTCATGCCCAGTGGTCGGAAGATGCCGTCAAAGAACAGCGTTCGAATCCCTGGAATGTTGATAATTCGTGACCCTCAATAACAATAGGGTACGGCCACCATCGCAAGCCTACTTTGAGCACCCTACCAAAGCACTTTAGTACTTGCAGTGATCCATAGTAGTTCGCCGGTCCAGACACTTTTTCAAAGCCCACCAAAACACTGGGGAGATCTTGACCGGTTGAACAATCCACCCGAAGTCTGACTACTGATCATAATAGAAACATGGTTTGGGCCACACGTCAACTGACGGCATTTTATCGTCCGTAAGATGGGTTTCGAGACACCAATGTCCCACAAGGAGGGCAGATTCTTATTGACGTTTTGACCACTGACGATCTTTTGTATGCGCCATAGGGTTCAGTGTGTGCCCACTCTTTCCGACCCACGTCTATCTTCCATGCATGTACATTCAAGACCGCGCCGTAAAGAGTCACTGCTACACAAGCAACGAAGGAGGGATAGCTCGAAGATTTCTGAGAACAAAGCAACGAGAACCCAGAGCTCCAAACGTATTGAACCATTGCTCTGAATTCAGAGGTGTTTATCTTTACCTCACAGGTAACACCGCTTGCAGCTAGAAAACCCAGGTCACGTGCTCTTGGCAAATTCTTGGCAAATATACATACGGTAATTAACTTCATTCCTGCCATCATCAACACAGCCGCAAACAACAAAACGGAAAGCTCTGACCACTTGAGTCGTATGCTTTGATATCTAGTCAGTATGCTCTCTCACACATGTAAAAGCTTCTCCAACCAGTACACATCGTTTCTTTTTGCGTTGTACTTACCTCCTACTTATGCGGTCCCTGGTGCACGTATTTCGGCTTCATCAAATCTACAATACAAATCTCAAGGAGAATGAGTGAGGCAGGGAAATTGGTTGCCACCTTGAAGAATGTGGCAGGCTGTTTGCTAACATTTCCACATGTGGTCTGGATTGACATTCCACACGATCTTGCAATTATAATGCTGCTCATATTATGTCTCCCAACCTTCTTATTTTCCACCGTCACTTAAATAATCGCGCTCTACTCACGCTCTTTACATTTAATTTTCATATCATTCATTCTCTACGAGGTCGGTCCAGCGTTCTAAAACTTCACGTTCGCGCTGTCAGCGCCCACACAAGATGATCAAATCTATCTTAATCCTTGCACAATGCCTGCCGTTGTATGTACTAGCTCAGGGTCAAGTAACAATCCGCATACCCACATGCGACCCTGGACTTGGGGCGACAGGCACGCTATCTGGAGAGGCAGCAGGCGCGACGGGCCCAGGAGGTGAAAGCGCGCCAGGGAGTGGAAGTGCACCAGGGATGGGAAGTGCGCCAAGTGGTGGGTCTTCTTCGTGAGTTCTATAGAAATATCCTATCAAGCATGCATTCTAACCCAGGGTCGTAGTTCGTCATCGCCATCTGCGGGCGTGCCATTTGTTGTCACACTTCAATCTACCGGTCTGAGTGGCTCTCAAAGTGGTGCTCAGAGCCAACAAGCCGCCCAATATCCTACCAAGCTCGGTGGCTTTTCTTACAACCCAGCAGAGTCTATACCGTATACTTTAAACAGTGACGGCACACTTTCAACGCCAAATGGTATCTATTCAGTTCCACCAGGTACTTCGTCAGAACCTTTCGTCCCAGGAACCCCTGTTCCGGGTGCTATCACAGGGACATGGTCGATCAATCCTGATGGAACTCTCAGTTGGATCAACCCAGCGTTCAGCGCTCCAGGTAATGCGGCTGCCTTCTACATGGATCCCTCAGGCGGTGCTACTTCGGGCATCATCGCCGTTTTTGATGGCTCAGTCCCTCCTGCTCCTTATGTACCAGTGGAGTTGAGAGCAAATCCAGGCAAGTAACGGCATCCATGGAAGTTGTTTTATCACTAACGAATATTAGCATCCAATTATGGCACTGTCGGCACTGTAGACCCTGGGACTGGAAGATCATACTTTGCAGAGTCGTCTGCCGGCTTTCCGTCTGCTCCCCCAGCTTCAGCCACATCTGGGGGTATAGAAGCCAACGGTGGTATCGGGCCTACAATAATCACTTATCCACCTCCTGGCGCAACAGGCTCAGGTTCGGGCTCTGGCTCTGCTGCTTCCCCATCCGCCTCAGGCCCGGGCTCTGCCTCTCCTAGCACAGGTTCAGGCTCCGGCTCCGGTTCTGGTTCTGGTTCCAGTTCTGGCGCTGGCGCTGGTGGAGTCTCACCGTCTGAGTCTGCCCCTGGTGGCGCTGGTTCGCCATCTGCGACTTCCCCTAGCGGAGCTGGCGCTAGCGGTAATGGCAGTGGAGGCTCTCCTTCAAGTCCCGCTGGTGCTCCTTCAGTTCCAGCTGGTGCTCCTTCGGCACCTGCTGCTGCTCCTTCAAGTCCTGCTGGTGCTCCTTCAGTTCCTGCTGGTGCCCCTTCGGCACCTGCTGGTGCTCCTTCAGTTCCTGCTGGTGCCCCTTCGGTGCCTGCTGCTGCTCCCTCAACTCCTGCGGGGGCTGCCCCTTCAGTCCCTGCTGGTGCCCCTTCGGCGCCTGCTACGAGTGTTCCTTCGGTTCCAGCTAGTGCTCCGTCAACGCCTGCTGCTGCACCTTCAGTCCCTGCTGCTGCATCTTCAGCGCCTGCTGCCAATCCCTCAACGCCTGCGGCTGCACCTTCAGTTCCTGCTGCGACACCTTCCACGCCTGCTACTACTCCCTCAGTCCCTGCTGCTGCTCCCTCAGTCCCTGCTGCGAGCCCTTCAACACCTGCTGCTGCACCTTCAGTTCCTGCTGCGGCACCTTCGTCTCCCGCGGCTGGTCCTTCAACTCCCACTGCTGTTGCTCCTACCGCGACACCTGGTACGGGAACTGGCACGGGCTCAGGCACGGGCTCGGGCTCAGGCGGCTCAGGCGGCTCAGGCGGCTCCGGCTCAGGTCCCAGCTGCCCCGAAAACACCCTATATGCGAATTACTATTCGGGCACAGGATTCGAAGAGAACCCCACGAACCCCGGAAATCCGACGGGCAGTACGACAAGCCCCGATCAGCAGATTGACCAGTATGGGAGTACCTACGCATCGGACGACCCGTGTGGTGCATTGGATGCGTGCATCGCCTCGGCCAATTATTATCAACCGCAATACACATATCAATCGTTCGATTTACACTATATCGTCGATAGCGAACAAGCCTCCCAGGATCAATGGGTCTGCGTTTTATACCTGGGAAACAACACCGACCCTTCTTACTTCAATACCGTACCGAGCGATCTTGTACCGACTGAAACCTATCTATCCGTTACTCAAGGGCTTGGCTACTATTTGATTACAGCCCCATCATGATGTATGGCGATTTTTCAAGGGTTATTATTGGACTTCTTTCCCTTCTGCTGGGTCTAATTTGAGGCGAGTTTTCTGATATTCATTTTGAGGGGCCAAGGAAGAAGTAATAATACAGATTCGGCTTCTGGAGTATGTAGGATTTCAATGCAATTATAGATACATTCATATATCCTAATGATACTTCCTTACGTAGATGTGTCATAGGTCTCTATGCCACAACTGAAGCCAATGCGATTAAGGAGGGGGAATTTCACCCAGAAGGCGAATGTGAAGACGGGAAATGTTCCTCATTTTCAACCTTTATTTGTTCTATTGTCAGATTTCCCTCGGAAACGGACATTGAGAGAACTCTTTGAGCACTTCAATGGCAGCAGCCAGCAGCATTGACATACTTGAAAAACTTCTTTTGGTTCCTGTATCCACGACTACCAAATCGGCTAATTTCTCAGAACCAAGAGCATAAAATTCGTTATGAATCATCTTTTCTCGCCCCACCTCTTCCTCCACCTAACGCTCTCCTTACCAAACCCCCCAACCCCAAAGATCACAGGCCCGCTCCTCACTCGCCCAACCTCCAGCCTAACCCTCTCCGCCTACACCTCTGCCAACTGCGCCGGCACCATGTTCGCCTACGACGCCAGCTACAGCTCAAATGCCGAAGCGCAAATGAAATCCTACAGCCTCGGCCGCAGTCTCCTTCCAAAAGAACAGCTCGACTTCAGCACGCCACCGGTGAGGAACCCGAGTGATTGTGGTGAAATGCCTTGTCTTTGCGGGCCGTTCTATCAGAGTGCATCAAGGGGGCAGGGGGTGGGATGTCATACGTTGGAGAGTGATGCGGTGGGGTGTTTTAGATTGTGGTTGCGTGATTCGCCGGATGGCTGAGGTTGGATGGTGGTGATGGGACTTGTGCTGTTGGTGGTTTCTGTTGTTACTGGTCAATTGCTCCAAGCGGTCGTTGTTCTTGTTTGCAAATATAATTCGGATAGACAGCATTTTCTAGGAGAATTCATACACCGTTCATTAAGTTTGGCTAGTTGTATATTCAAAATTATTGTTTTGCAACTGGTGCAAGCTATGGTCCTGAAGGATATAGATCGAGCATGTCATTCGTCACCCGGTCTTTGCTTGACAAGAGAAAGCAATGGGTCGATCCCTTGAAAGCGAGCACACCTGCATACCTGCCAAGAAAAGCCAACATAATGCAACCCGCATTGAGACCCAAGCGATTGACACGCATCCACATTGCAGCATTTGCCAAGTTTACACGGCGCATGACTTACGACACTGGAGACACGTTGAGGAGTTGGAGGGATTCAGTGGTCATGGCACCCTCATGGATCATGCGTCAGCTGTTTGTTCTTTGTAATGTCATTGATTTGATTGGAGGGATGGGACTTCAGGGTTGCTGCAGTTCTCGGTGGTAGATTGTGAGCCGAGCGGCCGAGTGAGACCCGCGTGGGAAGTGCATAAGGGATTTCCTGCTGATCGATCTGCACGTCAAACGGCCCCCATAAGGACTTCATCATGAGAAGGCCGCCATTGTTGTGCTGTCGTTGAATTTGTGCTTGAAATGAGGAGGCATCAATTGTTCTTTATAATTCCTTGCTGGTACCTTACGTAATGCTAGCGGACGCAGCTCCGGCAAGAGCAAGATGCACTACCAGATTGGCATGCTGCGTAGGGCTGAAAATATGCGAGATATTCTTGAGTTGAGGCTAGCGGTAGGCTAAATGGAGAAGGTTTGACTGGGGTACCGGTGGAGCTCGGAAAGGGCGAAAGCTGTAGAAGTAAGCAAACGTCATGATATCACTCCACTGAAAATTTCATTTCGACTGCAATCAATGACACGGAACATGGCATGTCCACTGCCGAAGTCCTTCCTCGCGTCTTCTCCACAATTTCCAATCTCTTCCACTAGCATCTATAAACAAACGCGTCATGCACACTACCCGACACTAGGAACGTACCCAGGCATCTCTCATCCATGTCCACATCATCGTATCTGGTAAGATCTCTTCACTCTGAACTCCCCCTCTCTGCTACTGCCGTCAGCTTCCCTCTCGCCAAGCATTCCCTCTAGCCAATCGCTGCGTTGATAAATACCTTGCTTAGAGCCAATTGGTGCCAAAGAGGAACGCGAGGAGGATGTCGTTGATGTTGATGGCCCTTGGCGAGGGTAGCTTTCAAAAGTTTCGATAGTCGCCTCACCTTGCATCATCCTCTTCCCTAAAATGGATCCAGAACGGCCTTCCACCATGCCATATCGACTACCGGAGCCGCATAAGCACGAGGAAAGGGTCTTCCTCGTCCCTGCCCTATTGGATGAACCCATGACCTCAGCCTTCTACAGCTCCGGCTGTTCCTGCCTTCGTCATGCACAAATGACGCCGTGTAAACCTTCGAAGGTGACGAATGCTCAGCTTCTCGCCACCTGAAGTTATATATCCTCTCTTTGGCCACATCTCACAATCTTTCTTCTCTCTTCACTCAACCCATTCGAGCATCTTGCCATAAATTCAAGATGTTTACTCGATCTAGTTTCGCCGCCCTACTGGCAGCGGCACCAGCCATCCTCGCTGCACCAGCGCCCCAGCTCACACAGGCTCCCACCGCCTCATTCGGGCCTGATTCTCAGGTGTCCTATCAGCCTCAGAGCACAGCTGGTCCAGATTACCCAGTGGTTGTTGAAGAAAATGGATACACCAGCGCTACATACCACGGTCCCTATACCGGCACTCCAACAACTACGGGTGCCGTCAATGGCCCAACTACTCTCGCGGCATCGATCCCTACGTTGCCACCCAACCCGACAGCAACATACTACAACGCCGAGGGGGTACCATTAGAGGCTTTCCCAGCTCCATACACGCCCAAAGGTGGCTTGGGCACCAACGGTACCCAGCCACGGTATATGGTCGAGAGCGATTTCGATTTCGAGTCGATCGCTCTTGGGCTGTACCAAGAATGGATTGAGCTTGACCTTTTCCACGATGGTTTGGCTCGTTTCACAGCTGAAGAGTTCGAGGCTGCTGGTTTGACCGCTGAGTACCTGTCCTTGATCGAGTTCATGGCCGACCAAGAGACTGGCCACGCCACTCTTCTGACCAACATGCTCGGTGAAGCTGCCCCCAAAGAATGCGTCTATGATTACCCCTACACCACTGTTCGTGAGTGGCTCGACTTCATGCAGCGCCTGACGCGCTTTGGCGAGTCTGGAGTCTGGGGTTTCATTAACCATCTCGATTCGCGTGAGGTTGCTCAGCTGTTGGCTCAATCAATTGCCACCGAGGCTCGTCAGCAAATGATTTTCCGCCAAATGAGTGGTCTTACCCCAATGGATGTATGGTTCGAGAACGGCTGGCCTCAGTCGTGGGGATGGACTATGCTTTCTCAATATATCAGCTACTGCCCAGAGAACCAAACTAGGTTGTAAGTGGCGCCCACTTCTAGCACCCCTTTGTGAACGCACGCTGACCCGATCATTGACAGAGCATGGCAAAACTTCCCTACCCTCCATATCTTGAATAATGCCAACATCAACCGCTACTCGCCCAATGACACTGCCCAAGACGGCAGCGAGCAGGTTGGCCCTCGCATCGCTGACCCTTCGGTCTCCAATATCACCGATAGCTGTGAGAACCTGAACGTTACGGGATATGGTTGTGGACCAAGCGTTGCCCACAACAAGTCTGAGCCTCTCAGCTTCCCCGGCAAGCAGGTTCTCTTCGAATGGGATGCCCCCGGTCTAGCCGTTGGCCCCAACAACTCCTACATCACTTCGACCAGTGCTGGCGCTCCCGCATTCGTTGCATGGAGTCAGCAGCTCAACCTCACGTACACACCATTGACCGTGACTGGCAGTAACACTGGCTACACCTTCCAGCCAGAGGGCTTCGTCTACGGCAATGATGGCATCATTAACGGTACCATGGCCGTCCTCCTTACCGACACCGACCTCTTTGTCACGCCATTCAACGTGTCGATGATCAACCCTCACGTTGTGGCGCTTGGTCTTTATCAAGCCGGATAGAACAGTCCGCATCTCTAAGGTGGGGTGGAGCGATGAAGGTGGAGAGAGATTGATATGTCACACAGCACACCACAACATAATGTCCCCTTACGACTGTATTATATACCTTACAGACTCATACCTAAAGCGTATATAGCCTATAGCAGCTATCATATCATAATTCTAATCAAAAACGGAAATTTTGTCTATTCTTGCATACAATGCACCTTCTTGCTTCCCTCATTATTCCGTTTTCAAATCCTAGCAAGCACACCTGTATGAAAAAGTAGTCATCCCCTCTTCGTTGTTCGCTTCTGATATTCGGGCCATATTGTCAAACAAGCGCTAGTCGGTTGTACGTACCTATCTATGGTTCCCTTTTAATTGTATCCGTTCTTGTGTATCTTTACTTAAAATACTAATAGTTAAGCCTACCTTAATACCCTAAGATTCTAAATATAAAGCACTTATTGGAAGTTGTAAGGAAGTAGCTATAAATTATATTTTATTGTCTATACTTATATATACTACAGCTTTCTACTCTACTGGCTATTCAGTTTTAGAAGATAACTATGTTGTTTTTTATTAAAAAGCAGTCATACCGTCCCCATCATTCGCTTTTACTATCTGAACCATATTGCCAGACAAGCGCTAGTTGGTTGTACGTTCCTATTCATGGGCCTTATTCATTGCATCCTGTGCATATCTATTGGAATTGATGATATTCAAAATACAAAGCATGGATTCGATATCGCAAGGAGGACCTTATAATGCGCTGAAAGCAAGTTATAAGAAAACGAAAGGAAGGAAATATGGAAAGTCAGTAGGGGGGTAAGGCCGGCGAAGCAAAATAATACAACGGGGCTGGGACTCGAAACAAGTATGGTATTAACCTTGTACGTAGATTTGGATTTGCGTCCATGTTTGGGAGTATCAATCCATTTCGTTTCGTTTTAATTCCTGATGTTGTATGATTTACGCTGAGGTTAGGATTGGCTGGTGCATAGGGATCAGCTTGCGACATTGACAACTTCTATGGGTATACCAGTATTTGCAGACTTAACAAGGGATGATCGACAATTGCACAGTTTGGCAGCCAATTGCTTGCCTTGTATCATTGTACTTTATTCCTGTCCAATGCAATCGCTACTTGTCACAAATTAAACATACAGCTGCTGCTCGAGGTGGTCACTCGCCGTACATAATCGTGCACTGAGGATGACTTCCTTCTAAGTTGCAACACAAATGCCGTGTCGGACAGTATCTCATTCTTGAACTATATGGCTAATTTGAAGATCCGAACTGTACACCGGCGTGCTATAATTCTATCTCGCCCACGCACTGTTGTTAAGGATACCATGTTCAATCGCTAGAGCCGCAGAAAATTCAGTGCTTTGGGGACTTCGTACCCTGTTATGGTGGGGTTGAACATAATCCCACCAAACAAGGGGACAACAATTTGCAAGTCCCTCGTTGGACGGGTTAATGGCTGTCTATCCAATAAGAGACTCATCTGACACAGCGCGGGAGGTCACTTTGTCAAGTCAACCACTGGCTTCTCAACTGGTGGTTTCCATTCGAATACCATAGTCAACTGTAACTCTGATTAGTCGAGGTCCACGAAGCCAAGGTATCGATTTCATCACCCACGCATCTTCCCCCCCCATGAGGACTTAACAGGTACTTCAGGTCCCCCCGCCAAATGAGAACGTCTCCCGGATGCAGTACGTTTTGGACCCGATCCCACTGGTTCATAGGCGTGCAGCGGGGATCTTTGTTGGCGTGCGACCCGCCAAGGAGGGTCAATAAACCATTTTTGAAGTCTAGAGCCGTCAACGCCACCATCACATATAGCACTTTCGGGTTTGCTGTCTGCATGGTGGAATATCTGGCGTGGCCGGTATCGGCTGCGGGAAGATATTCGGACACAATGGTAGCCATGGGACCCTTGAGAGATTCGAAGGAGGGTGGATGGAAGTTGCGGAGACCTCGGGAGCCCTGTTATGTCAGTGTCAGAGAGTACAACACGTCTAATTATGGAGATTTTAGGCGCAAAAGTAAGACAAGACCCAGTTTGACAGAGAAATGACCACGAAGCAGTGGGCTTAACCGCACAGAAATTGAAGACTGACCCGAGGAACCGCAACGAGATCTTAAGGGAAGGGGGATAACATAAATGAACTCTCACGTTTTGCAGAAACTCATCTCGGACCTTATACGCTTGGACAGACAAGCCGAAGACTTTGAACGTAGGGTCTGTCTGAAGTACTTCCATGCCGTGGTCCAAGATATCAACCGCCGCCTGTGTAAATTCATTTGGAATCACATCACGAAGCAGCGTGAATCCATGCACGTCGGCAGAGTATGTGCGTGGTGGTTGAGTGCTAGGTATTCGAGGCTGTTTCGTTTGTTTTGAGTAATGAACCGTGGGCTGCTGAGATCGGGGTGATAGCGATTGATGTTGTGGAAGCAAGTGCTGTCGCTCTCGCTGAGAATGCTGCTTAGACTTGCTCTGATGCGGTACATAATGAGCATCTTGTTGAGGAACGTGTGGATAATTCTGGGGTGAGGATGCGCGTGGAGGCTGGGCTGTACGACTCTTCACTGTGTCTTCTTCCAAGATATGGCCATCGTAAGGCTTACGGTGACCTCGAGGTGATTCCACACCAACCGAATTAGAACGCCGCCGGCGCCGAGCCCTCGAAGAGGAGCCATCATTGCTTCTTATGTCTTCGGGGAGACCAACAGGTTGTGCGATATTGGGCGAGTACTCGTTCGAATGTATGGCTCGAGAGGATGTGCTGCATGAGGGGTCGAGTTCGGAAGAGGCTCGCATGTAGGAATCATGATGGCCATTGTGTGTAGTTGCAACGTTGATAGCAGAGAAGGAAGAGGCCAAGGCGGCAGTCGTGGGACTTAGCTGGTTTGTTGAGGCTAGACCGACGAGAGCTTCCACCGTTTCTCGCTCGTGAGAGTAGGTAGTAGGAGGCAGAACAGGAGCGTATGGACGCTCGACACGGCCTTGGATTGAGGAACTTGAAGCAGGCACATCTGCCTTCTTAGGGGTTGCTCTGATAATGGGGGAATCGCCATCCGGACGGGAAGGCGCAGCGGGCGGGACTGATTGGGGCCTAGGGCGAGGGCTAGGGTTGGTATGGATGGGCGTCATCACGACTTTTAATGACATCTTTTCCTTCTTGAGGGGCATTTGTTCTTCGTGAAGGAGTCTTCCTATTGAATAAATTTTCAGGATCAAGTAGAATCAAGAGCGAGAAGTAAGTTTCTTCTCCAGCAAATTATCAAATGCTATTTAAACCTGACACGGCAACAGGGACCCAGAATTTAATACGATTCACTTTTGATCAGCAACCCGAGGCTTCGAGGACCTCTACGTGTGTAACAATCCCCCTCTGGACCACCGATGGTCGGCTGATTCCTTTTCTGACTCCCTGTGTTGGATACAGAGTAAAGTGACACTGTTAGAGTGGGCTACCTGTGACACAAAAATAAACGATCGACACGCCTCCAGGACTTCCTCTTCAGAATGGCCTCCAGCGACGACTCAAATTCCTCCTCTAATCCCTCTATGCTTCATGGACATGCGGCCTACGTTGCTGCTGCTGCTAAGGTATGATAGAAATTACAATCTCGAACCTTATGCTGTTGCAGGTTCTTACCACCTATTGGCAAAGTCTTTCTTATCATCCAAACGGCTCGAGTGGTTTTCTCAGTCGGTTCGATTGTTGTAGAGTATACGATTCTCAAAACAGCGAGCCACAGGTGGCAAATGCACCGGACGCCCCACGATTGGCGCATGCGTCCGACTTTTGAGGGACTAGACATTCGCCTTCGAGTCCCTTGTTACACCTCCCTTAAACTTTCTACTTATTGACCAATAAGCGGAAATGCCTCATATCTATTCTGCACATTACACGTTTTAATCACTGTAGCGTGGTCTGTAGCTACGACCACTAGTTCTGTGTTATCAGACTTCATTAAAGAGAACACTGCTGAGTGCTATAAACCAGGAAACAATCGGATCGTACGCCTCCACCGATATGCAAAACGCGGGCGCCTCGGATAAGCAAGCGGCTGTAGAAGAGATGAGAGCGGCAAAACAAGCGTCTGATGAGCAAGGAGGTCAAGTGAACAAGAACGAAACCCTCGGCAAAGCCGAACAGACCCTTGGCAGCGTGACCGGGTGTGAGGGCATGGAGGAAGAAGGAGCAAAAAGGCAGACTTGAGGGCAATCTTGAACTTGGTTGATGGGGGATTGTAACCATTGAAAGGGTCCTGCTTGCGATAGTCATGAGGAGGAAGGGCTTGTGATCGCTGATGAACGGGCATATGGGTTTACATTCACTTTGTAATATCTAGGGCAAATGCGACGATGCAATGAACAATTTACGCACACCCTTCAGAAAAGGATGACGGGCTGCATCGACATGTTCATACACCTTCAATTCGTATGCTATAAAACGAAACCAAGTAGCTATTTTTATATCGCGGATGTACGGATGGTCTAGACGGGCCATGAATAGCTCGGCTACCAGAATGCGATCAAGGACCATTGGTGTGGAACTCTCGGGATGGCCTTCATCCGTGAAGCCATGCTCAGGCAGAACTAGAGGCCAAAGTGCGTATTTCCACATAATCTGCTGTCCTGGTAGAGAACACAATAGCATACCTGGATACACGCCAACTTGTGCAATGTCAAAGCGTTAGTGCACTGGGAGTGAGTTTTTTAGCAGCTGAAACCATCTGTGGTTGCATGACAAAGTTCAAGGATAGGGTAAAGCGTATGAAGCTCCGTGGATGCAATTTGATAGCCTTGTTACTGCCGGCATCCGCACAAATCCACTGCAGTATACCGAACGCTCAGACTTCAAAATGTGAAGCAATCTTAGTCCTACAGTCGAGATATCTCCTTGATCTGTATCCCATTCATTCCACCTCGACCATGGGTTTTGTATGGGTGACGTCATCGCACGTCTTGAATCCTTTGTGTATCACAAACAACATCCACCTCCGACCTTCGGCCTCACCGGCACCATGCCATCACATTGGCCAAAACCTGCAGTATTGCTAAGTCCACGTCCGTGCGTCAGGTCGCAATGCCTGATGGAGCGCAATCGTAAGCCCGATCTTGACCGCCAGCGCAACATTTCCACCTACGGCTATGTCCAAGCCAAGTCTCTGGTATACTCCAAAAACGGTTCCCCACAAGACGTTCTAGAGTACAATCCGCCTCCTCCACCCTCTCACCCTCGTGCTGCAAATATCTAAGTTACCAGCTGACCCACTAGCGCCCCACAGCCTCCACACGCACTCCATATCCCCGCCCCACTCATCCCTCCTGACTCTCCGCACCCTCGCCTCCCCCTCAACCCGGCCGACATCAACCAAATTCAAGGCACTTACGCCACACTTCCCTCCTTCACGTCCACCCTCGGCACGCCTCAACCCTCCGCTGTCCCGGGAAACGAAGCATGTTTCGAAGTTCTCTCGGCCGGGTCCGGCGCCAAGACCGTCCAGAAAGGTGACTGGGTGATAGCGCGACATACAGGATTAGGAACATGGCGGACGCATCTACAAGTATCTGAGGAACAAGTGACAAGAGTGAACAAGGAAGGTTTGCGGGCTGAGCAGGCCGGGACGGTGTCTGTGAATCCGGTGACGGCGTACCGGATGTTGAAGGATTTTAAGAAGCTGAAGGAGGGGGATTGGTACATACAGAATGGAGCTAACAGTGGGGTGGGGCGAGCCGCATTGCAGTTGGGGAAGAGGTGGGGCTACAAGTGCATTGCGGTGGTGCGAGGAAGGCCTGGTGAGGAGGGGGAGAAGTTGCAGCGCGAGTTGGAGGACTTGGGGGCTACGAGGGTTGTGAGTGATGAGGAAATCATGGCGAGGGAGTTCAAGGAGCGGGTGAAGGAGTGGACTAATGGGGGGATGGAGGAGATTCAGCTCGCTCTGAATTGTGTGGGTGGAGATGCCGCGATGGCGATGGCGAAGGTGTTGGGGGAGGAGGGTTGTATGGTTACGTATGGGGCCATGAGTAAGAGTCCTATGAGGGTGGGCGCTAGTATGCTTATCTTTAAGGACTTGAGATTTGAGGGATTTTGGGTGTCAAAGTAGGTGGTTTGCAACCATCTCTGAAGGGCGTTGCTGACGATGGTATTTGCGCAGATGGAGTGATCAGCATCCGGAAGAGAAGAAGCGGACTGTCGATGAGATTCTGGATTTGATAAGGAAGGGAGAGTTCAGAGACGTGCCTATGGTGGAAGTGCCCTGGAATTGGGATACCAAGAAAGAGGAACTTCTCGATGCAGTGCAAGGCACGTTGGAAGGTTTCAGGAAAGGGAAAGGAGTATTCATATTCGGAGACACCTAGAGTTCGCTGTATAGATCCAAAATGATTCTTTCTCGCTGTCGGACATATTCAAGACCGCCTGTACTCACGCATACAGAGTTATTCATGCGTTGCTCCCTAGGCTACACAGAACTCCGAGGAACGGAGAATTACCAAACAGCCAAAAGGCCTGCGGAAATCCTAAATACTTGAAAGCTGGCAATTTCCAATTATCTTCATTTCAGGCTGTGAGCTTCCAGGTCAATGCAATCCTAGTAGCGCGTCTTGAGGAGCTCTTCATTCATATACCAGAATCTTCACTATTAGCTAAAGGTATCGCTTTCTTCTCGTCGATTCTAAAAGCTTGTACATAGTACACTATCAGCAGTGTCAAATCCAATTCCTCGATCTCTAATGTACTTCCCTGGCGGTCCTTCTGAGCTATAGTAGCTTAATATCCATGGTTTTGTGATGCCCAGGGAGTGTTACGTTTGGTATAATCGTCTTCAGCCAAAGACGAACTAGCTGGTAATTCGGAAGGTGTCATAACAACTGTAGGCCAAGGATAATTTGCACAGCGAATCGTGTTCAAGTATTTGACATGTGCTTCCTGGCGCTCCAGCCCAGAGTGCTTGTTGCATAGAGGACAAGAGAGTTATGTGTGCGAGCTCAACCAGCCAACAGCCATTGCCGTTCCCAGTCCTAACAATCCGACCTCGGATTGATAGCAACTGTTAATGTGAACTCACCTTGTCGGCTTATGGCTTGTGTGAGATGACTGATGGCTTGGAGACTATCCAATGCCTACAATATGCCACAGGAACTCTGTGATTGCCGGCCCGTCAATCCGACACCAGTTTACGTTGGTACAAAGTCTTTGGAAATTCTGACATACATGTACACACATCGGTCGTCTGTTACTAGTCCCCCTTGGCGCGATTCATAGGACCCCAATCCGGTCGCGGATTGAACTGATACCTGACCATACGCTTGCCTTCTGGCTCCTTTCCGAGCTTTTCGTCAAAGACGATCTTTACATTGCTAAGAGAAACTTTTTCGGACTCTTTTTGGTCAGAATCTTTGCCTTGTTCCTCGCCAGTGTTTGGTAGAACCACTCCTCCATCTTCTCCGTTGATCTCTTGGCCTTGGTCTTCGGGCTCGTCGTCTATCTTCGAGGTCCGATGAAGGGCGGCCTCGACATCTTTCCTCAGTCGCTCCATGTCCTCAACATCCGGGTTGTCTATTGCCTCCCTCAGCTGTCTCTGTGTTTCCATAAGCTTCACCCTTGATCTATCCTTCCGCATGATAGCCCAACAGGCTGTGCCTTTCTTAATGGAGTCTTTCTTGATTGGCGACTTTTGCCTGACCCATTCCCTCATAACCTCCCAGATGATGCTCCATGGCGCATCAGTGGTCATACTACCCGCTTTCGTATGAGAGCGCGTAACACGGTAGCCGAGATGCTTGAGAGCACCACGAAGTGCTGCGTCGGAGGGCGCGACGCAATGAAGGACTCTGGCAAGGGATGACGGGTGGAAAAAGAAAGGGTGGTTCGAGCGGGCGACAGGATTTATTGTCGGTACAGGTCGGTTTGGTAGTGGTTTAGGACCAGTCACAGGCGTAGATGCATCATCAAGATGCTCGTGGAGGGCAAGATTGAGCATGCCTTCGATTCGAGGTATAGTGCCGTAGATATTTGTATCTAATGACGGGAGCATATCCAGAATGCGCTGGATGAAATGAGGGTTGTGAAGAGGACCACCCCACATAGGACCGGCTTGATGTGTTTTGAAGCCGCAATGCTCGCAAAGCATGTTCGCAGAAGGCGCAAGTGCGGATGTGTGGGTATAGAACATGTCTCCATTCTTCGCCTTTTTCTCTTTTAGACGTGCAAAATGTTGGACAGACCATGCACCACAGCCTACATCACAATTATACACCATCATAGTCTTGCTGGCGAGAAATTTAACATCCGCTGGCGAGCGATGGATTCGAACAAAGACGCGGATGTAGAAGTCAATAGAGAGGGAGAGGAGAGGCTCGATAGCGATGCCATAGCGTGCCGCGGAAGTCGCAATAGCATGGAGAATGAGACGGAGGCCCCCTTCATGAGCATGTGCACCTTTCAATGGCAAGCCTCCATATTGCGAGTATGTCTTTTCAAGATAGCCTAGAGATGCGAAGACTCCTGAATCTGTGCATGTGACGCAGAGAAGGCCACCGTCCACTATCGCCTGTAATGCGGCATCGAGGAAAGGAGCAGCAGTCCCGTAGGGGTCGAGGTCGATTACGTGGTATAGGCCAGGACTATCGGGTCCGCGAGTAGCTGCACGACGCATATGTTCGATGGCATCACCTGTCTTAGGAATAACTTTTTCCGAGACTTTGTTGTACTCTACATTCAGCTTGATGGAGGCTGAAGCTGAATGGGAGAGATCATTTGCCGTTATGGAAGTAGCCATTGGAATCTCTTTGGCGTAGCGTAAAGCTCGCAGACCTGTAGCGGAAAGGGCGTCGAGAATACGAAAGGAAGGTGGCTTCGTGGGGTTATCCTTATCTTTTGCCTCGCCATGAGCATCCGAAGCCCCACCTTTGGCTTGACCCTCTGTGCTTTGACTTATTCCTTGCGTTTCTTCATGGTTCTCTGAAGACTCCAAATGCGTTGGTGTAACGGCCTGAGCTTCGCCAGCTTCAACAAGTTTAGCCTTCTTTGTGCTCCTTCTCTCCTCTTCGTCTGCACTTGGAGTTTGTATTTTAGTAGCAGTAGCAGCCGCCTCTTCATGGGCTTTGGACTCAGCATTGGCCGTATCTTCCTGTACTCTTGTCCCATCTAGTTGCGCTCTCTTCCTTTTTTGGCCACGTTGTTCACCTTCAGCTGACTGCTTTAGCCTTCTTTGATATTTTGCTTGCCTGACAGCAGCCACATCATCGCCGAATGCCTTGATCGCTAGCACGCTGAGGTCGCGGTTGTATTGCTGGATAGGGTTGTAGAAGACGGATTGGGGATTTGGAGAGCGTTTCCACAATGCGGGGTCCTTTGGCCGCTGGAGTTCTAGGATTTCTGCAGTACCCTCTTTCGCAACCCTGTATAGCTTTCCATTGTACGTTATTTCCGTTGATGCAGTTGGGGATGAGTCAAGGGGAAGTCCGGCCTGATCTGAACGAGGTAAAGAGGCCATCTTGAGACGATGATTGAAAGTGCATGATGTTACAATGCTCCGAGGACGTGATAGTAAGAATCTGATGTAGATACCCTTAAGGATCTCACACCGTGCAAATGGCCTGAAAGACGTGAAAGTTGCCAGCGTGAAAGGCAATTGGTTCCAGAGAAAATAAGCCCGTGAATTGGAGCACTGACAAGACTTTATTGCCAAGACCTTCTACTATGTAAGATATGGCCCCGTAGAGACACCCTAAAGTCGATCCCCTAGGATACAAGATTTGCGCCAAAGAAACCTCGCATTAGGGGCTAATCCTTCGGCTGAGGCGACCTATCTTAGGGTATCTATAGGGGCTCAGCCCGAACTCATAAATGACTAGAGAACATAACATATGGATTTAATAACATAAAGCTATCGCTTAGAGTCATCGTTGCTACCCCGAACTGAGATTCTTTATTTCCTGCGGCTCATCATTAAATACTAAGTCGATGGGTAGAGCCAGGTGCAATCCCCAAGTAGTTCTACGGCTGAATCGTTGACCAGTGGCATAAACGAGCACGTATTCTCAACAATTAGCTTAGCTATACAAGAACGATCCATATGGAACTATGTAACATGCAAAATTTCAAGCTCCAAAGTTTTGTCCGCAGCTGCGAGGTCTCAGGCCTTCGCCTTCATAGGTTAAGCTCTATATCTAAATTCGGGGTGTTTACTATAATATATTATATTATAATCGCTCACCCTTATCGAAGACACTTTGGCCGAGTGGTTAAGGCGACGGCCTGCTATCTTAGCAGGACCATGTGTGACAGCCGTTGTGTTCGCACGCGCAGGTTCGAATCCTGCAGGTGTCGATAATTTTCAATTTTTGCTCCTTTGCCGCGGCGTTAGCTTGGATCAACTATTCCATACACATGAAGTGAATTATGAGGGTTATCCTCCAGAACTTTCTACCTTTTGTTGTGGTCATAGCTCTTCAAATGTCAGAAATGCTTTGGGCGGCCTAACAGCCGCTCTCAGCCCTAGCACCAGCCCTTGCTCACAATGAACAAGAAAACTGGAACCTTCGACGGTGAAACCTAAGCAACCCTTCAAATTATTACACATCCTTTTTTTTACCAATGTAGACTAAAATGCTACATCACACGTTTCCAAAAATGACCGATGAGGATCTTTTCCTGCTATAATTACCCCAGAAATATATCGGGGAGGTTTTGTTGTAGAGTCTTGAACGCGGATGTCCAGCTACATCTCCCTACCCCCCCGCGAGCCTACCAAGAGTACGGCACTCTTCATAATGCTAAGGATGAAAACCTCCGTCACTTTTCATCACTGCTCGATTAACATTGAAAGAAGGACGTGACTTTGAGCAGTACTATATAAGTTGCCGGCGTATCAGGAACCAAATGAAACTAATATTCGATGCATTTTCGCACTGGTGTGCCGAGCAAAGTCCACGCCTTGACCACCGCTCCCTAGTCATCCCCAATATCTGGCATTCTTTGGACCATTACAGTGATTCCATTTTCTTCGCGTAGTGATCAGTTTCAGCACTCGGGTCGGTTTGCAGGGCGTAGAAATACAGGGATCCTTGTTGTCTGTAAGGACACGGACTTGACGGAATGCTGAGACATGTTGTAAATTGCCTGTACGAGACGTCCGTAAAGAATTTCTATGAGTCAACTTTGCTGCTTAAGACTCGTTGGCTCAAGGTAGCTGCCGAGGTGGAGGCTTGGATATTGTATGCCAATTGGGAGCCTTTTCACAAGTGCGTACAGAGTTCTTATATACACCCTTAAGCGGCGTGATTTGGATTGAAAATCAATACCATATGCGCATCACTCCAAGCCAGCTTCGTCAGCTCTAAAACTGGTTCTTTTTTGTCTGCTTTAGGAGATCATCTCTTGATCTTGTTTGCCAGCACTTTGTGTTCGAGCAGACGAAAGATCAGAAAGCCCGTGAAAAGCATGAATGCAGCGTTCAAGTTACATTGTGGGGTTTTAGCCAACTGTAGCCAGGCGCAAGACTTCAGAGCTAAGATCATATGTCCCGCAGGTCAATTTGCCGAATGATGTAGGGCTGTAGCATTTGTACAGGGTTAGGCGGCAGTTGTTCGAGTTGCTTACGGTCATCAGACTCAGGCTTCGGTGTTCAGCGCTATGAATAGGGTTATGATACGAATCACTTCGAGAGATGGCGCGCTTCTAAGAAAGCGTGTCAGGTCTTATCTTGCGTTCAAACATGCTTAGAGCCGCTCGTAACGTACCGCGGGTATGCTCGATACAAAAGCTTGTCGCCCCTTTAGCTGACGAGACCCATCATTCGTCGTTTGGTTGAGCATGATGGGCCCGCAGCCTGGAATCCTCATGCTTATTCTTGCCACTATCAACTACAGCGCTTCTTCGTATAACACCACTCAGACAAGAAAAAGCACGTCAACTGTTATTTTTAGTAGCGACGAGAAGACAAATTCAGAATACAGATGTACTAGACGGATGTTTAGACAAGAAAGAGGACCTCTGGCTTCGAATTGTGCTCTCGCTATACAAAGACTTCCTCACGAGAGTAACGATGCTCTCTTCCACGTCGGTGGCGATCCGGGCATCTACCAGCTTCCATGGGTAGTGACGGTCTTTGATTGCGAATTGACGGTCGATATCGACGTATTCCATCTGGCAGACTTTTACAATTGGCTTGGTGTAAGAGAGACTGCCACGAACCTGAATTCTTTCTGCGGAAGCTACGCATATCCTTTTCGTACTGGCGGGTGGACATTGACAGGGAATTTGGGCAGGATCAATGTCTCTCTGGCCGAACCAGTACCCCTACCGCCGGTGCAGAGTTTTGGAAGTAACAGCACCATCGGACTAGCGGGAATCCAAATGAATGGGACTGAGACCGAGTGAAGTGATTTTGGGGTAAAGGCTATGAGTCCCATTCTCCTGGTCATTCATATCATAATCAGTCCGGAAACATGTGTCATAGGAGTTAACATGATGTACGCACTAGCGTACCTGATTTGGTAGAGGAGGTGCTGGCATTGATTGAGTCCATACTAATGGACTAAGGGGGGGTCCCAGAGACGCACACGAATGATCAGTCCAACAGAATCAAGCAGAATTCGACGAGGAGGCTTTCGGTCTTCACACACTTGCGCATACCCAACGTGTCTGATTTCCGCGTCAATTGGTGGTCGATCTATCAAGTGTTGAAGTCGCAATTTCATTTAGGTTATAGATCCAAGTAAGCACGAGCGATCACTTGAATTGACACTGGATTGTAGCCGAGATGAGTTCGAGATCTAGTCGTGGCCTATGCTTGTCATAGACAGACTGGCTAAGCTTTCAGCAAGTATGTAGCTCGTCCATGGTAGGCATCCCAGCACAGTACTGTATTGATATTTCTGGTGTAATGTCGACTGTTGGTTGCGAAACAGGTGACTTTACGGGGTGTAGGAAGTTTGCATGTAAATCTGCGCCAAGAGCTGCCCCAGAGCCGCTACAGTAGTGCCCAACAAGCCCCCTAGACAAACAGAAAGGAGGCCTCTTGGCGCTTCCTCATTTGCCAGCTGTCCTAGTTTATATAACAAAGGCGGCGGCCAGCACAATGATCAGTCAAGACGAGCCAACTATCAAAACTGCCATCTCGAAGATGGAGCACGATGCAGCAAGCGAGAAAGCGCCAGCTCACGAGAGTGCCGAGCTAGCTATCTATTCCGTCTCCGCACTCAACGGAAAAGGTCTGAGCATGATCTTGATCAGACTGATATTATCAGAACAATTTCAACCGTTACTCTGTATTGCTCTCGTTACAGTTGACATGAGAATTTCATCCCTCGCGATCTTGTAACATCTGCAAGCATTAATTCCATACATGTCAATAATTTCACGCAAAGTTTCGGCTTAACCAACGGCGCTGCAACACTGCAGGTTTAGATGAGGGTCATTGTGTGAGCTCCTCATGCGCCCGCTAGAACTAAATTCCGGGAATATCAGGTACTGAGAGTGCTGGGGAACCCAGACCATGAATATCAAGAGTCACATTCGAATCTATAGACCCTCCACCTTGTGCTGCCTCAGCTTCGTCAAAACCAACGGGTCGGCCAAAGCGTTCAACCTCCATTATGTCCTCCCCATCATCAATGGCACTCTCATCGCTACTATCTGCCTCTTGATCCGATGAGGAATCGGTCGAAGAGGCCGCGTTATCGGCAGGTTCATATCCTGGAATTTGTGACAAATCGACCATTCGCATTCGTCCTCCTTCTTCCAGGCAATGGCAGTTGCCATCTGTCTCATTGTCGGCTTCGATTTCCCACTGGCATTCGCTGCATCGCCAAACTCCGTCCACCTCGTCAAATACAATGATGTCTTTTTTCACCTTGCTCTCTTCTATCTCTGAATCACACTCGGCGCAAACCCCGCTAACTTTATCTTCACCGCACCCCTGACAAGTCTTGGGGCAGCGGAAACAATCTCCAATAATATTCCACCCACAGCTCTTGCAGAAGCCACAGTGACCATCGGGGCATTTGCCGTCGATGAACGCTTCTCCGCAAGTACAGTACCAGCTCCCTCCTTCACTATTCTGCTCATCCCATTCAAACCATGCTTCGTAATTCGATTCGTCATCGGTGTTATATTCCAAGTTTGAATCCGAGGTGCAGTCCTCGCTAGAGGATGGAGCGTAGATCGATTGCGAAGAGTGACTATCAAGCTCTAATGAGTCGGCTTCGTCTGTGTCGATTGTCCCATTGGCTCCCTCATTGGCTCCCTCATTGGCTCCCTCATTGGCTCTCTCATCCAGTTTCGCATTGGCGTTCGCGTCGACTTTGTCATAGCCTTCAGATGACACCAGAGCCAAGGGAGCTGGTCCAAAATTATCAGAAGTGGGTTGAACCATGATATCGCTGGTGGTACCAAGGATGCCATGAGCTTTATATTGTAGTGTTGCAGCTGTTTCTTCCGTCGAAGATCCTAAGGTAGGTACGATGATAGAATGGAGCCACAGCGAGTCTCTAGCAGTGGCAATAGTCTGCAAAGCCTGGGTTGGGCGCTCTACGGGCAATCTGCGAGCTTGAAGGTAAGCAACTCCGACCTCTTTGTCTGAGATAGTGGCATCAGTGATTTGAAGTTCTTCGTAGGCAGCTGTCAGAGTCAAAGGTGTGTGTCCAGATTGCTTCTCCATGGCAATGTTGAAATTATCCTATATTGTGATAGATCCGCCTGCTAGCGATTTGTTGTTTCTTGGAACAAAGATCGTTTAGAGTTATCGAGGACTGATGAAGGATAGCTTGAATTATAGGCACTTATAGCTGGGCCTGACGGTGCTAGTAGATGCCCCTATTCATCATTGAATGGCGCTCAGTTCTGGATTTACTGCTAGTTGAGCGCTTCTTAGGGAGATGCTCCGCTCATTCGTAGATTAATCGCCCAGTTATAGGGGAATTCGAGCCGCTATTATTCACCTGCAAGTGGTCTGCAGTAGAACAGCCCCTCGTGGGGGACAAAATTCTTGGCACCCCCTTAGGCCCAATTTCAATTTAGGGGGGTGCCAATAGTTTTGTCCCCCACGGAGAGCCCTAACGTACGTGACCCCTGCATACCGCTGCCGCGGGTCGCTATCTGCGGTATCTCGTCGCCTCCCTCACTCTGCTTATCCTTGCCGTCGACCTCGCCATAGCTAGTTGTCACAATGGAGGAGGACGTGGATCTGATGGTAAACACTGCATAGCCTGAGGAATCAGGGTCTATCTGAGGAAGCCCCTATATACATGATGCTCTGCAGGTAAGATGCGCAGAAATAGGGGTAGAAGTCGCTAGAATGCCAATACTATGTGGAAATGAGCATATGTTGGTCGAGGCAGCTAAGTGAGGATGGTAAATAAGGACGGAAGATGGAAATGGGATAGCCTTATTGCAACACTAGTATATACTACTGTAGGTAGGTATATAGCTATTCAACATCGCTAAAAATTACAAAGCGTAAAACCATCGCGAGAGGTACTTTATTCTATATACTATTTGCTATATAAATTACTATATCTAATATTGTATCCGACGAGTCACGACCCGAAGGAAAGAACCCTCTTTTAAAGAACATGGGGAAAAGTGCTGCCGTGCGATCTTCTCACTGTACATGGTGAATTTGCAATTGAGGTCATATGCAAACATCTAGACTTCTACGTCAATATCATGCTTTCTGGTGTCGAAGATTACTTGCATAAACCCTCAAGTTTATTGCTGACAAGTGACCCTATGAATTCTTGTCACTGAGGACATCACAATAGCCGAAATCCCCTTCATCTTCTGATCAAAACTTCCCGGGACTATTCAATATAATTATGAATCTGCGTTCTAGTGGATGGCAATCGAGATCAGTAGATGAAGAGATGGTTGTATGTAAAGGGAGGCTTACTGAGCGTCCAAGCTCGATGTGACTATCCGTCTCCAGTCCTCTTCACTCAAAGTGGAGAATTCTGAATCTCTGTTGTCGCGAACTGGAGGTCCTTCTTCAACTCCAGGTTCGAACAACACCGGATCATCCTTCGTCCATGGCCGCGCAAGGAGATCGAATATAGCTGTCGAACTGACATCAACAACAGCCTGGAACGAGCCCTCGTAGATCACCACAACCGTTGCATTCAGCTGATCCGGGATGCCACCCTCCTGCCGCCTATTCTCTTTGAGCCAGTACTTCACAGTGTTTGGGTGTCTATGGTTTTTGTCACCCCAATCTGTGGCCTTGATGACCTCCGTGTAAGTTTTGGTGAAGGAGCCTTCTGATTCCGCTCTTAGATTTGGTCCGACTTCAAAGGGGCCTATGTTGATTTTTGCTTCAAATTCACCGGCGTAGAACCATCGACGTTCCTCTTCAGTCTTCTGACCAAGCAGTCTCTTAGGACCAAAATTAACGACAATCGGATCGGAGCAGCCAGCCTGACGGGAAGTAAACTCAATGATAATCCGCGCACTCGTGAAGCGGCAAGTCTTCACATTGCCAGAATCGAAGGAAAAGCTGAAAGTAATTAGGCAAGCCGATTTGCCGTCCCATGACCCATATTCAACTCTAGAAAGGGTGGAGACGATGCTAAGGTCTCCCAAGTCCCGTTGATGGACCTTGCTGCGGTTGAAGTCCTGGTCTCCTTCATTCTTCTGACCTAGCTCAGCGCCAGCCTCATCAAGATCAAAAGTCTTCCGTCTGGTGGTGTATGTGCCTTTGATGCTGTTGGCCATGAGCTAGGAAAGCTTTAGCGGTACAGAGGATGGGAAAATGATTATAGTCGTTGTCACGGATGATTAACCTATGGATGCAGGCATTCTGTATTGTCTTGTCAGGAGCTGAAGCAAGAGAACTCAATAGATTAGACAATTGATTGAATGTAGCTACTTAGCCCGACGAAGGGTCATCAAGGAAGCTGAATGGATGAGGATTATTGAAGGCTTATCTTAGCGAGATTGCGCCCATGCCCCGGTGCAATTGCTCCGAGACCCGAATTTGCCGCTCCGGGCCCGAGCGGGCTGCCCCGCAAGCCTTAGTCGCCTCTAGGTGTAGAGAATATTCAACCGCAAACACATCTTGGAACGAAGGCGGACACGGCGCCACCAATGCCTAACGTACCGAGAAGGATCAAGACCGTGGGGCAGCGCACACTATCTGCAGTCATACTTTGGGGTAAAGCTGCTCCTTCATTGTCAGCAACCCGGGTTAGATCTACGAGAGGGTTTCATTCTGTTGGGTTACTAGAGAAGGTGATCCAGTAGACAAGATATCCACGAAGGCGTCCTAGTACACGCACAGAACGCCTACCCCTGCTTAGGTAATGCCATAACGGGTCCGCGTTACGCACCTACAGGAATTCAGGTCACCTATTCTTCACTGCTCGTATCTCCATATCGGGCTGCAATATCGCTAGGGTTCCTATACCTCTCGAGGCTATCAAACCAACCTCTGCCCGCGGCCATGTATTGGCTAGCATTAATCGCTCGTTGGGTTTATCTGCCACTCAATGTGCGCAAGTACCTTACTATTGCTTTCTAGGAACTCCAAGGGAAGAAGATCAAAGCGTGAACAAGCCGCCAAGAATAGGCATAAGAAAGCACCCTTTTCCGCTCCCACAGTGTCAAGACCGGGTTGGACGTTGGTCGCCACCGAGTCAGAATCAGGCCAGGGATGGAGAAGCGAGATATGACCGAGGAACTGGCAGATCGTGGTCCTCCCACCTACATCGACGGTGCAATAACACGTAGCGACGAACTTATGCTTCTTGGCGACTATGACGCAGCGCTGGCCATACTTGAGTCACTGGGAATCGAGTCACCATGCACCATTGAGCAGGATCGAGAGGTCCTACGTGCGAAGGTTCGAACATGGGTTGCAAGAGGATATGCGCAGCGAGCCAAAGAGTGTATGCGTAAAGCTTGCGCTCTGCCTCGGGAAAAGATGAACCGGCTACAGATTCTGATACTCGAGGTTCATGCTGCTTTTGTGACTATCGTTGCCTGCGGGGAGGAAGTAGAGGATGACGAAGTTCTACTCCAGGCTAGAGAGCTGCTTTCTCCCATGCAAGCGCTTACATCCTTCAGTATTGAAGCAGTGGGTTCTGATCGACACCGATTCGGCTCCGGAAAGTTACTGATATAGTGATCAAACCTAGATCGAAGCTGAGGGCTACTTGCACCGAATAGCAATCACTCGCCAGACTACTTGTCAAAAGAAACATGTAGACGTTAGACCTCGAATCGCACAGCGACTGCGCCCCTTCATGTGCGACACACAAAGAAGGAACCGTTATCGTGACCTTTGGAGGTTGTTCAGCCCTTTCAGTGTCTCCTGCGGAGACATACTTACGGCAGAATGGTTAGAAGATCTTCTTAGCGGCGAACCGCGAATGCCAGATATCTTTCGAGGTCTATTCAGACTTGAACTGGCCAAGATCTATGGGAGAACCGGTCGAATGCATGATTGTTCGATCCAGCTTACAGCGGCCGAAACTGCTTTTGAGATCTGCGGACATCTGCACGGGGCGCTCGAAGTGCGGAAGCACCGGATCCACTATGGATTTACTAGTTCGCCAGATATCTTTGGGGCGCTGGTCAAGATCATGGAGCAATACTGCCGTATGGATTGCCCCCTGGGTGTTCTTCAGTCTGCTTCGTTTCCGCTCGCGCATGCCTTTGAGAAGGGTGACCACCGACTCTATGTGAAGTTGCAAGAGGTTTTGAACGATGTGTGTACGGTTGGCGGAATCTCACACGAACGTCTTCTCCTACATCTCCAGCTCCTCGCTTCCATGAATGCGGGAACAGGTCACTATGCACAAGTCATGGAGCTTGGTAGTGCTCTTTATAGAGAATTTTGTGCAAGAAAATGGTGGACTCCAGCATTTCATGTTACTGTTTTGCTGTCTCTAGCAGAGACCGCAGGCGAGAATCACCAATCGGCGCAATGTTGGGCAGGTAAAGGTTATGAGATTTGTAAACGTGAGTCTTTGGAAGCAGAATCACAAGCCGAGTATCATGTAGCCCAGATTCGAGGCTTGGAGCCCATTGCCCCTGGGCCGTCAAAAGCCGCCAGATTACAGGAGATCATTTCGGTAATTGGACCTTTGGTAGAGGTGGACGTGAATGCCAGTAACAACCAAGACGCTTGCACGAAATTGTGCCTCATGGCGAGCTTGCAATTTCAATTAGCTCGGCTGAAGGGTGCGACGCCCGACGTCATATTGGCCAGGGCTTATGGCTCTTTAGACCGTCTTTGTGCTTTGTGCGAATCTCTTGAGGCTCGCGAGCGAGCTGTGGTCACTGGGGAATGCCAGGAGTTAAGGATCGCGCAACTGCTGTTTGAGGGAAAGCACGAGGCAAACAATGATAAAGAGGAGCAAGCTCTTCATATAGCCGGCAATCTGATCGGACTTTATCGCTCGGCTGGTCTAGGGATGCAGGAGGCCAACAAGTATCGTATGCGAGCCATGTGCAACGTTCAGATGTGGCAAAAATTGAGTAATCCGGACTGCCTTGTGGCAGCGGAAAGGGATCTGAAGACTGCTTGTACGAAATTTCGGGCAGCATCTAATTCTCAAGCGTGGCTGGGAAGCCAACATGAATTGGCCAGGATATATGTCACAGCCTGGGAGAAGTATGGTATACCTCTCGATGCTGTCCTGGAGGAGCTCCAGAAGCTTGAAAGCATTGCCGATAGACTACGTCGGGAGCTATCGGCACTGAATGGCCTGCCAGCCCTGCTGCAAAAGCAGAGGTTTGCATCCACCACATCAGTGGTAGATCTGTATAAATGGGCTAGCGGTGTCAACCTGGCGGCGCAAAGGTATGCTGAACTCTGGTTCTGGAGTCAGAAAAGGAAGGCTCGAAGCTTGAGCGACATGCTCGGGCTTGGGGTAATTATGCCGTCGACGGTCAAGGAGGCGATGACTGCAGATCCCAAGATCGAGCTTGAATTCCAAAAGCTTCTTGCTGCACAGTCCCGGCTCGCCAACGTATCAGAGAATGAACGTGGCTTTGTCCGGGAAGAAATAGCAAATTTAGAAGGGATACTTCGGCCAGTTCCCCAGTTCAGAGACTACCTTGATCTTCGAGATGGGGTGTTCAAAGGGTTCAAGGAGCTCGACACATTGAACGACGCCAGTGGTATATTGGACAGGTGTAGGGACGTCATATTTGTTGACTGGATCTTGTACGGTGACAAAATCGTTATGCTTGTCGTTAATAGCGCTTTGCGAGGCGAAGGCGTCCGACTTCTACATTTAACCATCAGCGTCTCGGACATCAAACGCTGGCTCGGGCAAAATTTCCGCGAGGACAGGGACCGGCGAGACTGCCTACGTGAGGATAGCATAGAGGATCAGTGTTGTCCTATGCGGGAACTTGACCCGCTCATATCCAGTCTACAGCAATGCACCAAACCAACAGACTTGCTGATCTTTTCTCCAACTAGCTGCTTGAATTCTCTCCCTCTCCACGCCCTTAAGATTCGGGATGAAAGATGTGACACTGATGTGCCCCTTATAGCGCGCAATCCGGTTGTCTATGCTACTAGCATCCCTGTCCTTCAACTGTGTCTGGCGAGAAGTAGGGCCAGACAATCACCAGAGTCCGCCGTGTTCATCGGAGTATATGACATACCAAAGGAGGCTGGGGCAATATACTCTCAGATGGACTGTCTAGCAACATCTTGGAACGGCAGAGCTGCTTGCGGTGTGGACGTCACCAAGGGTTCGTTCAGTAGGCTGATCGACGGAGTGAGCCTTGTGCACTACCACGGTCATTGCGTCTTCTCTGGGGATAACATTCTCCAGCAAAGCTTGGTTCTCTCGAGTGGCAATAATGATGGGGGCACAGCGATGGCGTCCTGTGTTAGCACTTCGGCCGATGAAAGGTTGCCAAATATACTTCATACAAGCCAGAATACTCTACAGCGGGGCGATCAGCAGTCAGCAACGGCGCCTGAAAATCTAACTAACATCGACCTTCGTCCTATCATTGATGAGGTAGAACAAGAGACTATACTACAGCTTGATAGTACAGCGCAAACGATCAGGCTCACCGTGGAAGACATCTTCGCTTTGCCTCTTTCCTCGTCACCTCTCGTTACCCTAGTTGCCTGTGATTCTACAACGCAAACGATTGCGACTGGGGACGAGCCTCTCGGGATTCTGACAGGTCTGCTCTGCGCGGGTGCAGCCTCTGTTGTGGGAGCATCATGGCCAATTCCGAGTCGGACTGGTCGGATGTTCTCAGATGTGTTCTACAGCGAGTTGGATAACCAGAAATCATTTGCAACCTCTGAGCACAATGATAACAGACTAGTGGATATTGCCGTTGCCTTGCAGAAAGCCGTTTTGCATATTCGAAATTGCAAGGAGACTTCTGAGACATACCACTGGGGCGCCTTCTCCCTATGGGGTTCTTGGTTGTATAAGCAATGATTTAAGTTTTACACTTCTATTCTCAGATGAACTTAAAGGCAAACACTACGATCACGGTAAGCCCAAGCATGACTTTTACGTTATACGGTTTCTGTATCTACTAATCTTATTCATTATACATGTGTGTTATTCAACAGATCAGCTCTCTCTTGTGTATGGAGTGACCTCTCATTGCAATCGAGGAGGGCCAGAACGCCAATAAAATGTCAGCAAAAAGGGGAATACTTGATCAAGTCTAGTGTCTCCATTATTACTCTCTCTACACGGACAAACACGCTGCTTTATGGATAGATAAGGGCTTTTTTCAGATACACGAGTGAACCACTGTTAGGAGCAATCTGCTCTGCGACGGTCGGCCGAATTAGCCACGTCGACTGGAATTGGCGGGCCGAACAATCTTCAGGTGGCTGGCGAGGCACCAGGATATCAGTCCATACTGCAAAGCCCCACTCCGCATGTGAAACCATAACAAGAGCAATGCTCGCTGCGCCCCTACCTACCTACCCATGCTTAGCGAAGACATTGTGCTTGCGACTTTCACAAACTAAGTAGGGAATAGATGAATGGTTTTTTCGCGTTCTGGGCTGGATGTCGGATCAACAAGGAAAATAGGAAATATTACGCGTGGGCGTCTTGGTGGCTGATCCAGAAGGGGCACTGGTATGAATGCGCCTGCAGACCCCGCATTCATGCAATTTCGGTTCAAGCTCGGTGATCATAGCTCTGCTGAGCTATGCCGGTTATGATTTGGTAGTGCGGTCAACAACGCAAAAGCGGCCTAGCAAGAAATCCATAGATCGGCGGCGGCATGACTAGTGCAAACACTTATGCGATACTCAGCTGTCAGAAGTACATTGAGGCGGGACTAGACAGTTCTACGATGCGCCACATGGCGTAATCGCGGATCAGTAAGAGGCATTGATAGGCGATTTTCACTAATTCGATCAATGTCCTCTTTCTCGGTTAATCGAATAGCGAAGACTATGATAGCAGCGAAGACAAGCGCAACTAATTGGTGGCAGCAATGTTCCAAAATCAACGCTACGAACTTTAATCATCGAAATGCACCAACCTGTAGTTGCAAATTAGCCTGGAACACAATACCGCATTTTCTATTACCGATTTACTTCCTACGAAAGGTTGGTACCGGCTCCAATCATCTGAAAGGTATTTCCTACTTCCTGGCAGCGGTCCAGGGACATATTTGATCTTGCCCGGATCTCCAAGAGCTCTTCGTAGATCTCTAAGCTGGGCGCAAGCCTTGCCCATGCTGGCTACAGCCGTGGTGGCAACAGCTCGACCAGCATATCGGTGAGGTCCCATTGACCACATTTGATAGGGATCGTTCCACACTTTATTGGAACGTAAATGTTCTTTCAGTTCCATCAGGCGAATAGGAAGGCGAATAAGGATGGCTTGAACAGCCAACTGTTCTTCTTTTGCTAGGAAATTGTCTCTGCGTTCCACGTTCCAGCGTTCCAGAGGAATCATAGTAAAAGCCCTGGCACCCTTTTATCCTAGAGCCCACGAGTTCAGCTGTCGCTTCACCCTTTGGCTGCTGCCGCAGCCCTGCCTCTCTCAGTGCATCTCGGACTGTGATTGCACCTTGTGACTACCTTCATGCTCTACCACTGTGATCCCAACACTGTGATCCTACCTTCGTGTCTCTCTTCGTGCTTTCCTTCGTGAAAGCCATGTGCTTTTCCAGCGTACCTTATATTCCGTTCTTGACACGGTCTAAGGAATACTCTTGCATTTTTCTATTCTGTTGTGTTGCTCTTGACCTGGCAGCTTTTCGATACCAAGACCGTTTGGGGAGTTGACGAAGAGGAATAAATTGTGGGAATGTCAAATTGGGTATGCGGTTTTGAATGGTGTCGCAAGCCAGGATAGTCAACTCAGCAGAATAGGATAGGGTATGAGATTGGCAATTCAGGACGAGTCATTTGATGGGCACGGACTGGGTGGAAGTGGTTGTTGAATGTGCCAGAGTCGTGAGAGTAGGTGGAGAGGTCTGGGTTGCGGAAAACGCTTTGTCAGGCCCGGACAAACGAAGAAGAAGGGTGATGGGATTGGGAAGAAGAAACTTGAGAAAAGCAGAGCAGATGATGAAAGTGACGAAGACGAGGAGACTGCCGCGTTGGATGTTCTTCATAATACTAAAGCTGCGAAGGACGAGACAGTCGTCTCCGAGTTTGTGAAAGTGTTTCAAAAGCGAAGGTTTCATCTCAAGGGTGAGCCGGACACTATTAACGAATCTTTCATCTTGTCGTAGTTTAATCAAGGGGGCTGCTCATGCCTTGCAATATTGGTAGTTTTTGAATGCTTCACATATGACGTGTTTGAGAGAGCCGTGGGGGAATGCAAGGCACGGGAAGTCATGTGAGATACTGTCGTACATCAGGAGTAGAATACCTGATATAGGCAATGCTAGAAGCAATCACAATTTCACAAGTATTTTACAGCCCTTCGCACCGGAGTTGGAATTGACCTCGTATCCCGTAATAATAGTCTCAACCTTCGTAACCATGCTTGTAATGACTGGGAAAAAGACCTCTACGATAGCGGTAATGCTGTTGCTGGCGAGCAGAGAGCGACGAAACCTCCTTTGAAAGACCACATTGAGGCATGGGCTGGACCAAGACTAACTTTGAAAAGACAGGTTTCTACAGAAAGCAAGCTACCAGTGGTGTTCCACAACTGCTGGGTACGTACGCTAGCTGCATTGACAGATTAAGCAGTGCCAAGCGCACGAAGGCCACGCCATTAAATCCTAACTCCCTCTTCCACCGATTGACTTTCTTCGCGAATAATTCATAAGCCCAGCTAATGATCCCCTTAGATGTCAAAGCCGTTGAGAAGCTGGACGAACCGGCGATAGCGAGCACCCAGTGTTCCATCGTTTCGAGTCAAAATCGAATGCCTACCAATTTTTGAACTTTTCCCAGACCCGTAGCGATCTCGATGAATCCCACTGGCCACCACCATCTCTTTTTCCATCCTTCTTTGACCGGCAGTCTCTCTTCTTTGTAGAATGCGCGCATATAGTCACATGGAACCTTCTGCCCATCTCCAAAGACCTTGAGCATCATCAAAATCTGACCGCTGGCAACACTGTGCTCGGGAGGGCCGTATTCCAGGGTTGGGTTCGCCTCCAACTGCTCGTGGATCCTCCGTCGCTGCAGCGCGCAGAGGTCTTCCAGGCTGAGCGTCGTCCCCCCGTCCGACGAAGAGCCGAGCATTTCCTCGATGAGCTGGGGATCCGGACTGTGATTGTCACCTTCGGCGACATCACGACGGGAGAGAGAGATGTCATGCTCGATGGCTCCGTGGATGGACATTTGGTCGAGGTTGATGCACTTATTCCCACTGGAGTCGAACTGTTTATGCGCGCGGAGGGCAAAGTTGGAAAAGAATAAAGCGTATGGGTTGGTGAATAAGAGCCACAATTTTTTCCAGACCGACAGAGGCGGTTGCGCGGCTACAGTTTTCGGGGGTTTATACTCAAGGAAACATGGATAGGTGAGTATGGCGCGAAATGCGTGGGAGATTCCGGCTTCCTTCATTCCTGTCATCAAATCGCTGGCGATGACATTCCGCCCATCTCGAGGGAGATAGCCATGATTGGCGAGCGCATTTATGAGCGGACACGGGCTTCGGAGGTCGGTCGGCTTTGATGGTGCGTATTCACCTCTGGGAAGTGACTTTGAGAGGAGAGGCAATGTTTCCGACGACATCGCGGATTGTGGAGCGACGACAGAACAAGGAGGTTCACTAGGATGCAAACCGAGCTTAGGTGAATTGTTAAATTGGGAGACAGGTAGTTGAGCAAAGGTGGAGGTCAACACTACCAGTGCGCATGGGCCAGATTATGTTGAAACTGAAATCAGAGCGCGGTGGGCTCGACTCGGAGAGAGAACAACGGAAAAAGGAGGGACATGCTGTTTCGTGGCACCTAGGGATCTAGACTGCTTCTACGAGGAATCACCTAGATCTGGGTTTGTTCGAGTAAGGAGAAATTTGTCCCCTCCATCGCCGGAATGGAAAGAACGCTAGTGCAGCTCATACGAGGGAGAAAGCCGACGCAACTTCAATGCCTGCGTGGCTGGCTGAGTCTCGTCTCATCGCTGTATCGTCATTTGAGGATCGGCGCAGGTCTTGTCAGCTCGGAAAGGAAGCCGTCAAAGAGCTCCAGCTGAAGCCGAAGCGTGTGGCTGACTATTCTGGCAGCGGTTTTCCGCCAAGACGCCATTCATTGGCTCCCGAGGACCCCACGCCCAGCCCAGAACGGTCTCGAACGGGAGTTCAGCCAGCCTCAACGCCCTGCCCGCATCCAAATTGAGATACTCTCACCTCCCAGCGCCAAACCTGTCAAAATCTACGCCATGCCAAGTTCCCCAGCATGGCGTCTCCCAATGAAAATTCCGCCATCTTCAGGACGGGACTGTCGAGCCGTCCATGACCGGCAGATTTTTCCTCTTCTGTCACGCCATGAGCAAGACACCGTGCACAGTATTGTGCGTGGCTTGCAGGCCTCCTCGGCGGTTAGTGTTTGGTCGAGTCGAGAAGCATGAGCACAGGTGCATTGCATGAACCATGAACAGCTATCCTAAATGTCGTTACCACTAGCCCAGAGTTGGTTGATTGTTGATCACGAGCGACAGGAGCTGGACAATCCCAACTTCGCAAAAGCTACCACAAGAGGTTTTGATCTCCTGATGCTAATGTTATTTATTCGTGCTTGGATAAGATTTACGGGTTGGAGCAACGACGAAACTGATCCAATTGACAGTTGACGCCCGTTTTGCGCTGCTACATAGCTGCTCTCTCCCCTGCTCCTCGCGTCTTTTGTCGTACCCTCCTCCTCGTCTTGATAGCCAGCACGGCCTCAGTTGAGCTAGTCTTTTGAAAACATTGATACAGCACTCAGTCTTTGCGAGTTCAAATTTGGCGACCGCCACAGAATATCCTACCATGAATGGAACTGCCGGCACCGTCAGCAGGCAAGAATCTGAGTTTGACTCACTTAACTTGCAATTAAAGCAGAGCAAGAAGTATGCCAGCTTCCACGGAGATGCACTCATCGGAGTAAGTGAGCCACGGCTGTTGCGATCGTCCTCCTCACACAGTTCACTACAGGATGTCCGACGACCCACCGGGTTTCTCGCAAATTGGAGGAATAGCGACGATGACTTTCGCAGAATACTCTTCAATCCCAAAAATTATCCGGCTCTTGCACATATCCTTAGCAAATACTTAGCCACACAGACTTTGGACGTGAGTAGCCCCCCCGCAAGTCTTGGTAAGATTGACGACCAATTTCGTGCAGGTGAAACAGGGAGCCGGGCTCATTGCGGCCCTTTCAAACGACAGCAACCGCAGGGCCGCATTTGTTGAAAGTCAGGTGAAAAGCAAATTTGAAAGGATGCTACACCCTCCACTCACTTATCTCGGGGATGCCTTTCAATACCGCGCAGTAGACGGCAAGTTCAACAGCGCTACTAGCCCGCATCTGGGACAGGCCGGAGCGCCCTATGCCAAGACCGTAAGAGTCTGCTGTTTCTTCCTGTTCACTCGGTGTCTAGGGGAGGTGTAGGCTGAATGTCTCAAGATATCCACGTTTGCTCGAGCTCTTAGTTCCACAGCCGTTCCCCTCCAGTGAATATACTGACTCGTCATCCCAGGTCCCAAGTAAGACTCATCCACTTGGAGCACTGCCCGACGCTGGTAATCTCTTTGATCGACTTATGGCAAGAGAGGAGGGTGGTCGACAGAGTCAGTCAGGGCTGTCCTCCATGCTCATATACCACGCCACATTAATCATCCATGATATCTTCCGTACCAATGACAACGACAAGAATATCTCTGATAGCTCATCCTATCTCGATTTGTCCCCGCTTTATGGCTTCACTATGGAAACACAGCGCCAAGTCCGAGATGATAAGTTCAAGCTTGGTTTGCTCAAGCCCGATACATTTGCGGAGGATAGGTTGTTAAGGCAGCCGCCTGGGGTCTGTATCATGCTGGTCATGTATAATCGCTACCACAACTACGCTGCAACTCAAATCCGTCACATCAACGAGAATGGGAGGTTCTCGGTACCTAAAAAGTATCGCAGACAGAAGTTGATTGAGGTGGCAAGACATTTCTTGAAGGAAGACGACCAAAAGACGAAAGGCTTCAAAGATGCCCGTAAAAAATATCGGGAAGCTTGGGAAAAGTGGATGACAGATTCAAGCAAGAGCAATCTTGACAAGGCGAGGCGAGACCTCCGGCGCGCCGTTGATAACAGCATCTTCACAGATAGACCAAAGCAGAAAGACTTCGAGGATGAGTACGATTCTGCCCCGATGAACGATCCCGACCACAAGATTGTGGTAGTGGCAAAGAAGTTTATTTCCCAAAAGGCTGACGATGACTCCTTCCAGAGTCTCTGCGCCAAGTACGAGAAAGCGTCGAAGAGATACACCACGGATGGGGTACGCCTGGAAAAAACCTACGAGGAAGCGAAAATGGCACTCCAGAGTTTCATCGACAAAGCTGACATCAGTAGTGACGCGCAGCAGGGGTTTGAGGATGCTTATGACGCCGCTTGGGACAAGCTGGATGACGATCTCTTCAATACTGCCCGCTTGATTACCTGCGGCCTATACATACAAATCTCCATTCACGACTACCTGAGGGCGTTAATGGGCTTCCATCAATGGAACACCAATTTCACGCTGGAACCTCGGATGGCGATGAACGATCACAGAAACGTCTCACGTGGACTTGGAAATCAAGTCACGGTCGAATTCAATCTGCTCTATCGATTTCATTGTGCCATTCCACTAGCGGATGAGAAGTACACCGAAGACTTCATGAAAGAGGCTGCTGACGCTGCGGGGATCAAGTCTTTTGATCCAAAAGACGTGTCGCTGCCGCTTTTCCTCCAGATGATACAAGGATCACCTAAGAATGACAAGAACTTGGTCAAGCCATCGGAGCAAGAGTTTGGGCTCAAAAAGGATCCTGAACTAGCATTCAAGCGAAATCCAATCACGGGCCTCTTCGATGACCAGCAAATGGTCAATCAGCTTCGCAAATGCATGGATGAGCCAATCTCAAACTTCGGTCCTCGTAACGTTCCTAGATGTCTGAGAAGTGTCGAGATCATGGGAATACTTCAGGCAAGACAGTGGCAAATCGGAACGCTGAACGATTTTCGAGACTTTTTCGGCATGAGTAGGCACGATACATTCGAGAGCATTACTGGAGACGCCGAGGTGCAAAACGCGCTGCGTGATCTCTACGAACATCCCGATAAAGTCGAGCTGTATCCCGGTATCTTTTGCGAGTCCGATAGGGAGCAGAACCTTGATCCAGGCCCGAGCGATGTTGATGCTGCTCTTTGGGCGGCTATCTTCTCAGACGCAATTACCCTGGTACGTTCGGATCGCTTCTATACAGTCGACTGGAACACAAATTCTCTCACGTCATGGGGCATGAAAGAGGTGACGTCCTACGACAACGAATTGAAGAGTTCGGTATTTCATCGACTCTTGCAACGTGCTTTTCCAGGATGGTTCCCCTATAACTCGATTCGCTTCTTCCATCCATTCTACACTGCGGCAAAGAACGCTGAATATGCACATCAACAAGGATATGGTCCATACTTCCGGATGACCATAACCCCAGAGGCCAAGGATATGTTTGGGAAGCCTACCGAATACCGATACGAGGTTATAGACTCGGACCCAGTGAAGCCACGGAAACCATGGTATTTGGACAATCATGAAAAGATTGCTGCTGTTTTGGCGGATGACTCGGACAGCTTAGTACACCCAGCTCGCACTGAGCTTGCTGGTTTACCCCAAAAAGTTGTCGATATCCTGTCTCCAGCTCAAAAGCAAAATCCTTCTCAGCCTAAAGGAACCGAGATCAAAGCAGATGACAGCACCTTGAGGACATATTTCGCTGACCTCATGCACGGTATCATCAAGCGAGAGTCCATCCTTATGGACACCCGAAAAGTAGTCTATCAAATCGATATCACTCGAGAGTAAGCCTTCCAGTCCCGACCTACTGAACAACGTGTCGTCCTTTATTGACAAGTCCCTAGTTTCGTAATTCCAGTGACGACCCGATATGTCGCAGACTTCCTCGGCTTTGGTCACCTCATCAAAGGCGATCAGAATCCTAAAGCCCCTTACTCGGAGAACCAGATCTATCAACACATTACGAATTGTCAGGTTTTCTTCTCGTACAATGCCGACGAAACGAAGCTGTTGAACCGACGCAAAGCATATAGATCGTCCATGAATTTCTTGTACGACCTGACGATGAATGGCAACATCTGGCAAGCCAACAGATGGAGCATCACTCGCGATTTTATTTTTATGGGCAAGAAAGAAAGTAATCCAATGGTTGAGCTCGGTTTCAAGGTTGCAGAGAGGGTCCTTGAGCACGAAAGAGACGCAGGCAAAAGTGCTGCTATTCTTCTGCTGAATGCACTGGACAGTGCCTATAACTCCGTGCTGGCGGTAAGTCTAACGAAAAATGATTCTGCGAAACTTCATCATGCTAACGCTACTCTACAGTTCACTTCGGTCCTCGATCACTACATCGAAGGCTTATACAAGCTCGCAAATCGTGCAGATGAAACCACATCAAGTGAGTGGTTGGATGTGCAGCAGCTAGCTATTTCAGACGACGCACAGAGCGACAGATCTCTTACCAAGAAGGTGTTGGAAGCTCAACATGTCAGCGTGCGACTCCCTATTCTCCGGAGAGCGATCAAGGACACGGATGTCAAGAATGCTAAAGGCGAAGTCCTTTTCTCAATCAAGAAACACCAGACAGTCATCTGTGATATCGTAAGAACCTCGGTGTTGTTCACTATGCCTTTAGCGCTAACGAAATCAATAACAGAACTCGGCAAAACAAAAGTCCCCAGCAGCTACCAAAGAAGGCAACTACTTAAACTACCAACCAAGCTTCACTTCCAGATACGCCGAGTATCACCCCGAACATGTCGCTATCATGGGTCTCGCATCCATGATTAAGGCAGCGGCGCAAATGAAAAATCTCCGTCGCGCTAGCGATACGCAAGGCTATCTCAAGAGAATCAGCCTGGATTCTTCGAGCGAGGGCTATTCCAACTTCATGGCCCCTCTGCGAATGAAGATGGTTGAGGCTGACGCCAAGTATGCACACGAACATTCAAAGGCTCAAGACGTAGACAAGGTTTTCAACAAGCGTATCCTCAGGCCCAGCACAGACACGTACCTGACTCCAGAATGGGACGAGTTTGTGCCCTTCCCAACGAGTAAGTCAACATATCCCTCACACTCACAATGGTTCTCTCCCTCTGTCTCCACCTCTCTCAAACAGAGTCACTGACTCCCTCCCTCCCTTCTCAGCATGGAAAGTCTACTTCGACGGCTTCGGACCCTCCAACTACGGTGGGTCTAGGGCTGGGGTCAAGTACCCTATCCTCCAAGAGTCCATCGCCGGCCTCCCCGATGACTTCCCGCCCTTCTACCAACCTCAAGGCGCCAGCAAATATGGCGGCTCCTTCGCCGACACGACGTGCGTGTGCAACGGTCCCGGAGTGGTATGTCGTTGTCAATACAGTGCTAGCCACAATACCGAGTCGTTAGACTCGACTTCGAATGGGTATGTCGAGGTCGGAGAGAGAACGCCGATGCCGGCCGAACGAGTGCTAATCACATCGGCCGGGTGTGGGGTGCCAGGCGAACATATGCCCAGAGTTGCTGGATGATTAGATCTTTGTAATAGGAGAAAATGATATGCGTTGAATACTCTTGCTTTTGGTATTAGTATAGTGACGAGGATTTTGAGCTTGCAATTGCAGGATCTAATAATAGTCATGCGGACTACGAATTGTAAAGTTTCCTCTATTCTGAAGAACCTTTCGCTGCTCCGGAGAAGCCAGAAGCATATGATGACATGGCAGTGCAGCACTCATTGAAGGCGAGAGTATCGATAAGTGCTAAGCTAGATGGCCTGCGCACTTCTCCGACTTCTATAGTATAAATACCTGTCAAATACTAGATCATGATTGGGCAGCTGCATTGACAAGCATAATGAGGGACGGATATATTACTAAAAGAGGCTGATGCGGTCTCGAGAACTAGGATTAGACTACGAAGTAATCCCAATACTCTCGACTCAATATCAAATGAAGCAACAGAAAGTGAGATGCATAGCTTGGCACCCATCTTGGATACGAGCATAGACGCGCATGTTGCGGGCAAAGGAGGTCCGAGGGAGGTGTGGAGACTACCTTAGTATTGTAACTGCAAGTATGAATGAAGTATAAATGTGATTGGACATTGTGTATCACACATCATCTGTAGTATGTTATGTAGTATCAATATTACGAACATTCGAGGTCGGTGCGCAGATTCTGTGACGGAATGCTTAGAACATTCAGCTCCACGTAAACTCGAGGCGTTACAATTGCTGCATCGGGTCTTTCTCGCTATGGCTAAAATTGTTACATTTGGTACATCCATTAGCGCCACTTTGTGAACGGTACATACATGAATCAGTCAGCGCACATACGTAGTCAATAAGGAAATCGCACCCAGCAGCGATGAGCATATTGCTATCAATCACCCTAGCGCACACCAAGTCGAATTTCGCCGAACCCGCGCCAATTGTTGACCTCGAAAGTGTTGCCCAATACATCGTTCAGCCGAACTGCTATGCATCTTCGGATCTCGTCCTCGCTGACGTTGGCCAGCTGTCTGTAGCCTTAAGAGGTTCAGCGGCAGCTGGATACTCCCGGCAATTCAGGGCCGAGGTATGGTGGCTTGCCACCGGCGGACTACAGGCTGATACGGCAATCTGAGAGATTGGTTGGTTCGGATTGAATTTTGGAAATGGCTCTTTTAGATAAAGATGGGTTTGGTGAAGATGGGCGAGATGAATGGCGCGCACTCAGCTCGACAGGAGCAAGCCCTCGCTTACATGTACATAAGCCTCCGCTAATCCTCGGTTCGCGGACTTGACCCGCGTGGGCCTCTTATTTTCCACAGTTGGTTGATCCTTGATAACTAAGATATGCAGAGCTGGCACATTGGACAGTGCATGGTTCCCGAAACTAGCGGTCTAGATTGTGCTCGGAAATGTTCTGCTCCCCCGTCCACCTCAGAATCCTATGGAAGATTCAAGGTCCCGATTATTCTTCAACCGAGCAACTTGCTCTACTGTCAACACCTTCTCAGGGCTCAATCTGATAGCCTAATTTTAGCAATGCCAGCTGCTACCGATCCAGAATACAGGCCGACGAAGGAGCGAGCAAAACTCATTTTGTGCTTCGACGGCACAGGTAATCAGTACTCTGGGGACACCTCCGACACGAATGTTGTCAAACTCTATCAAAAATTTGATCGTGAATCTCCCTACCAGTATCATTACTACCAACGTGAGTCGACTATCAATTGCGTCTCTCGTCTAATTCGAGAGCCGAAGTTTCAAACCATCATCACTGATATAACATGTATAATAGCTGGAATTGGAACCTATACTACGGATAGTTCATCTCTCAACCCGGGATTATGGGGAAGATTCAAGCGCTGGGTGACTCAGACCCTTGACGAAGGTCTCGGCACGACCTTCGACCAGCATGTCATCGCCGGGTACCGCTTTGCAATGAGATACCACAACGATGGAGACAGGATATTTATGTTTGGTTTCTCTAGAGGTGCTTTCACTGCTCGCTTCCTCGCCCGGATGATAGCCACGGTTGGGCTTCTTTCCAAAGGCAACGAGGAGATGGTGCCTTTCGCATACAGGACCTACCAAGAATACGAAATGGGTTCGGGTTCCAAGTTCAAGACTGCCCAAGAAGCGCAGGATTACATGAAGAGCTTCAAGACAACATTTTGTCGTGCTAGAACGAGGGTCCATTTCCTAGGATTATTTGATACGGTCAATTCCGTCGGGTATTTCGAAGTCCCATTCTCTAGGCAAAAGTTCCTTCCTAGCGTCCTTGAGACAGCGACCCATGTCCGTCACGCTGTTGCAATTGATGAACGTCGCTGCAAGTTCAAAGTAGCTTTGCTTCAACAAGATAAAAAAGAAATCAGCAGCATGGAGGAGGACATTAAAGAGGTCTTCTTTCCTGGCGGTCATGGTGATGTTGGCGGTGGTTGGCTCGCCGAGGGTGGCAAAGCCAAGCTTGAAGCTGATGACCCTCTTCAGCTCAGTGATCTTACTCTCGAGTGGATGATTAGGGAGCTCGATGCACTACCAGCTAAGCATCCAGCGGATCAAATTAATTGGAATGAGCATAGAGACATATTCCTAAACAATTTCCGTCATAAAGCGACGACTGCGGTGCAAGCACCATTGCATGATATTCTCGCATGGGGTAACTGCGTGTCTCCAGTGAGCACCTTCATGTGGCGCATCATGGGTATATAAAGCTTCCCTTGATTTGGCTTGGTGATGCAGTCATAGTAGACCTTACTGACTGTATACTTACAGAATGGCTTCCCATCTTCAAACGTCTCGAGCTGATTCGAGGGCAATGGAAACCGATGTATTTCCCACCCAACATGTGTGACACGCGGGATATTCCAGAGGGAGCAGTCATGCACCCTTCAGTCAAAGCTCGTATGATAACCGTGAAGGACTATCGTCCGACGAATGAGGGCTTTCCCAAACTCTGACCCCAATCGCGAGGTATATGGAAACGTCCATGAGCCAAGGCGATAATCATATCTTTTGAAATCTATTTCTAGTATATAGTCGGTCAGTATACAATGACGAACTTTCCGATCCTAATACTAGCCTACTGTTACGGTCTGGCTATTTATTACTTACTTACTTATTTATTTACTTAATATAATACTAGACCTGTTTAGCTTAGTACTTGAGAGTTATACCTAATTTTCTCTTATCCGAATTTCGCAAGGAGACTCTAATCTAGATAAATTAAGATCGTCTTATTCCTATCCTATATAATATAGGCGGATCTCCCGCGCTTATCACTATTAAGACCTCAACTCCCTTACTTATCTCCTCCCTGTTTTATATCTTACCTAAATAGCTCTAAACTCCCTAATATTATTATTATCTATAGATCTATTAGGCTATTTACCTTAGATTATAATATAGTATAATAGAATAGAATTATTCATAAGCGTATATATTCTATTCTCTCTACTTTATAAATTAAGAGTTCTAAATTATTATAAAAATATCTTAGTTATCTTTATCTTAAACTAGATATTATTAAATAGAAGAAAATATTATTATATAAAATTAATTATCTTTTAATAAAAAAAAACATTACTATATAAATAATAATTATCTCTAAACTTTATTTATTATATCTTAACTTTATTAAATAAGCGTATTTAGATTTTACTATTTAAGTTATTCTTTAAAAAGTTAATATCCAGCTTATTATTATTCTTATTATTATTAAGTAAGAGGTCCTAAGTAAAAGTATATTTAATCTTAATAATAAAAACGTCTAAGTTAGTATAAATTTAATTAATTTAAATTTTTAAATTTATAATAATACGCTATATCTATATTATTTTATAATATATTATATTTATATTATAATCTAGACCTTCGCTATTTATATAATATTTATTTAAGATATAAATTAAGATTCTAGAACTAAAATTACGCTTATATTTTTTAATAATTCTTTTTAGAGTAGAGACTATACCGATTAAGTCTAATTAATAAAGAGTAGAGATAAATAAATATATTAAATATTTTCTAAGCTTACTTTATTATCACTAAACTCTTTAACTATTTATATATATAGATTATTTCTATATAAAGTTAATTAGTATCTAGACTAGGAAAATCAAGTTTAATATATATTATTCTCTATCTTTATTCTTTTTATCTAGTTAATTAAAAAGTATTTATTTATTTTGTCATTATATATATACTAGTTATATTAATATACTTTTATATAGCTTTAATTAGATCTTTATATTTATATAAGCTTCTTAAAATATACTAGCGGAGCTAATATATTTAATAAATAGATTATAAATTTAATTTTTAATTTAATCTCTAGTTATAAAATAGTTATTATAATGACGATAAGTCTTAAATTTAATTAAAGTCTTAATATAAAGAAGAGTTCCCTTACTATAAAAATAATATTTTTTTTATATAGAGATAGTTAGCGATGTTTAGTTTATATTATAAAATATTAATAATATTTAGCTCTCGTCTAGATAATTTATAACTTATTTAGTAATAAAGTCTTTATTATAATCTTATCTAAGATTAATAAAACGCTTATAAGTTATTTTTTATAAAATTTTATAGTTAAGATTATATTTCTTTTTAAAATAAGTATTTACAATAGTAATAATATCAGCTTTAAGATCTACTTTATTATTTAGAGGTATAATAAGCTATAACTTATTATTATTAAGGTAGTAAGTTAAAGCTAGTATAGTATTAATATTAAATAGATTAAAATAAGAGATTAATAGTAATAAAGAAAATAAAAATAAATTATATTAAAGTTAATTAAAAGTAAACGCCTTAAAAGTTGTATTAATTTTAAGAAAGCTATAGGTAATTTATTCTAAATAGCTTTATTAACCTTATTAATACTTCTAAATATTATTAAAAATAGTTGATTCTAAGTATATAGAGGGACATAGTATTATAAGAAGCTACTTAAAAATATATAAAAATATATAAAAATATTTAGAAAATATATATACTTATAATTCAAGAAGATATAATATAAAAGATAGTTTAGATAAATAATAGAAAATAAATAAGTAATTTAAGATACTAGTATTAATACTAAGCTATATTAAATATTAGTTTTTTAGGGCTGTTTAATTCTAATTAGATCTTTAAATATATATAGCCCTAATCTTATCTAAATAATATTTTTTATAAATAAAGTAGTTTAATCTAATTTAAATAACTTTTATTTAATCTATCCAACTCTAATCTAATAAGAATATTATATTTTTAAAATTTAATAATAATTTATATTTATTTCTAATTTTTATTATTATATATATATATAAATTTATATTTTTATTTAATTATTTTTTAAAATTATTAATAAAAAATTTAAAAGAATTTAAATATATAAAAAATAATATTTTAATAAATTTAAATTAATTAAATTAATTTTATTTAATAAAGTAATTTTATAAAAAAAAATAATAACTTTAATTAAAACTTATTTAAATATTAATAATATTATAGATTAAATTTATATTATTTATTTATTATTATATTATTTACTTAATATTTACTTAATTTATATATTTATATAAATTTTTTATATTTTATAATTTCTTTTTTTTTAAATTTAATATATTTATTATTTAATATTTTTATATTATTATACTAAGCTAGTTCTTAATAAATAAATAAATAAAAAATATAAAATATTAAAATTTTTAATTTCTAAATTATTTTAAAATTATTATTATATTATTAAAAAATAAAATATATTTTATATATAATAATAAATAAAATAGAAATAAATTAAATTTTATATATAAATTAATTAATAAAGAAAAAAATTAAAATAAAATATTATATATAGAAAATAAAAATATTTAATTTAATAGTAATTTAAAATTAATTTAAATATTAATTAAATAATATATAATTATTATAAAATTATAATAATTTTTATTTTATAATAATAAAAATTTTTATTTTTAAAATATTTAAAATATATAATTAATAAAATTATAATATATAAAAATTTATTTATTTAATTATTAATTTTAAATAATAATTAAATACTTAATTTAATATTAATTATTAAAATATAAAATTAATTTTATAATATTATATTAAAATAAAATTTTTTATAAATATAATAATATAAAAATATTATTATATTATAAAATATTATTTATTATAATTTTTATAAAATAGTTAAATATTATTAATATAATATATAATTTAAGAAAATAAGAATTTAATTAAATCTATTTTATAGAGTTTATTATTATTCTAGGAAAAAACTTATTTATTATATATTATTATTTTTAATTATTTATTACTATCTCTAATTACTCTCTAATATCTCTAATTATTTATTATTATTTCTAATTATTTCCTAGTATCCTTTAATTATATAATTTTAATAGCGCTTAGATTATAATAGTCTTATTAATTAATTCTCTAAATTTATTTAAATTCTTCTTAAATTAATTAGACTCGCTCGCTAGAGTAATATCCTCTTCTAATCTCTTAATCTTCTTAATTATTTTATAATAGTTTAATTTTAGCCTAGCTACTCTTACTTAAAGTTACTACCGCTTGGATAGATAATCTATAAAAGTATTAATACTAATTAAAGTCGTTTTATACTTTTTAAAAAAATATAGTTTTTTCTATAAGTTAAGATATTCTATATATATATATCTTAAGTCTATTTAAATCTAATTAGCCCTTATATTAAAATAATTAGGTTTAATATATATTTTCTTTAATAAATATCTACTAAGTTCTAAGGTATAGATAATAATATGAAGATATACTTCTAAAAATATACTATTTATATTAATATAACCCTATATAGCTTAATTCAGCTCTATATATTTATATATATATTATTAAAAATCTTAACAAACTCTATATATATTTAAAAAGACTTTAAGAGCTAATAATTACTATTATAATATCTATTACAGTAATAGTAACTATTAAACTTAATATTAACTTAAATATAATAAAGAATAATATAAGTATAAAAAGGCGAATCCTTCTAAAATAAACTAGATCAGAGATTTTTAATAGTATTTAATATTAAGATAAACAACTTATAATTTAATTAATATAAATAGAGTACTCTTCATTTAAAATTATATAGTAAGAAGATTATTATAATATAATAATAATCTATTTATTATTAGTTTTTATTAGATAGCTCTTTACAATTATAATCTACGCTAATTTATATTAATTACTAAATTTAAAACTATAAGTTTATAAGCTAAAGTTATTAATAAATCTATATCTATAATTAATTATATTTATTATTAGGAAGACCTGTGCGGGTTAGATTTAAAGTGAAAATAATAGAAAAGAGAGATATAAACTAGCTAATAAAGGCGCATAGAGTTTTAAAGCTATTAAAATATAAATTAATACTAATTAAAATATTAAAAAAAGCTTTTAAAACTAAAAAGTATTATAAATAGTAGAATATAAATAAAGAATAAAGTATTAGCTATAAATAATATTAGAAAAGTCTAAATACTATTATTAATATAGTATTTAAATCTAAATAAAGCTATTTATAGCTAATTAAAGAGATTTAAGCTAGAATATAAATATATACTATTAATAGATATTAATTAACTTTAAGGTATTTAATCTAAAATATTAAAAAATAAATAAAGAATAAATCTACTTACTATCTTAAAGAATATTTTTTAAAAGATAGTTTAAATAAATAGTAGAAATTAATTAAGCGATTTAGATTTAAAATTTAAGCTAATTTAAAATAATTTTATTTTTTTTTAGAGTTATTTAACACTAAATTTATATTAGCTTTACTTAATTTTAATTCTTAAAAGTTATTTAGTATTAATTAACCTTAAAATAAAAAATTCTATAATACTTCTTTACTATATACAGCTAAAATCTACTAGTTAAAGAAAACTTAATTTATTTATTACTATTACTCCCCTAATTCTCTCTATTTTTTATTATTAACGCTTTAGTATAACCCTTCTAGTACTCTTTAAATCTACGCAATCTCACTTTTTTAGAATTAATAAAGTTCTTTAGCTATTCAATATAAATTAATAAAGAAAAAAGTATAAGATTATAATTACGCTTAGCATTTAATAGTAATTAAAATAAAAAAACTATAAAAAAGGCGTTTTAGCTATAATTAGTATTAAATAAACTTAATATAATTAATTAATATTAAATAGATTTAGTAAAGCTAATAAAATACTAAATAACTTAAATAAAACTAGTATTATTTAGAGTAAATATTAAAAACTAGCTTACTAAATAATATATTTATTTTCTAATATTTATTTAAATTATCTTTTCTATTATATTCTTCTAAGATTATAAATATATTTATAATTTATTTCATTAAAATAGTTTAAATTAAGTTCTTTAAGGTTGATCAGGCCTATATAGTATAGCTTAAATATATTTAAATAAGATTACTACATTAATAATAGTATTAAAAATAATTTATAATAATTTTCTTATTAATAATATAATATTTATACTATTTAATACCTAATACCTCTAATTATTTAGTATTAATTTATATTCTATTTTATAAATTTATTTTAAAATTTTTATTAGTATTTATATTAATATAGCTATTAATTAAAGTAATATTAATCTCTTTAACTTCTAATTTTAATTTAAGAGTAACGATTATATCACCTCTTATAATAATTTTACTTTTAAAATCTTTAAAATTATAATCACCACCGCGAAGACAATTTTAAGTAAAAATATTAATAAAAAAATTAAAATACTTCTAATTAAAGCTAGTTAAGGCCGTTCTTATAAAATTTATATTAAAAATCTCTAAAATAAAATATTTATTAAAGCTTTTATTATAAATTATCTTCACTAATACTAAACACCACTAAAACTCTTTATTTAAAAAGAATAACTTTTTTAAGCTAAGGAAACGCTACTTTATATTTATATAAATAATAAATTCGCTAATAAGCGGTAATATAAAAAATATATATAGTTAAGACTTTAAGTTTATAAACTATTTATAATATATTATATCTCTATAAACCTTTTTTATAGTATATATAATAATATATAGAGTTAATCTAAACTATATAAGAAAGTATTAATATAAATAATATATATATATAAATAAAATAAATAATTACTTTCTAATCTCGCTTATAATTAAGCGAGCTAGAAAGTATAGTATATATTAAATTTAATTAACTTTATTTAAATATTAATTAGATTTATATAAAGACACAATATTTTTATAAGATATTAAAATTAAATAATATAAAGAAGTTTTATATAAGCTTTAATATATTTAGCTTTAATTTATAGAGATTAGATCTAATCACTATAATTCCTATCTTTAAAAAGAAAAAGAAAAAGTATTTAGCGCTAGATAATAATAAAAATAACTCTAGTAAACATTATTATAAGAATACTAGCCTAAATCGCGCGGTCGATCTTTCTAAAAAAGGCCTAGAAACCTTATAGAAGCTGACTATTAATATTAGATTAAAATATTTAATTATAATAAATAAATTAGAGAAGATAGATAATAAGATTAAGAATATTTTAACTAAATATTAAATATATAAATTAAATAAAAACGGTTTAAAACTAAACAAGGCTAATTAAATCTAATTAGTATAATAAAAAATAATATAGAGAATAATTAGAGATTTAGCAATAGTAAATAATATTAGTTCTCTAAGAATAATATCTTTCAACTTTACTTTATAATAATCTATAATTCTATTTCTCTTAGAAAAATCAATACAGATTTTATTTAGAATAAATTAATATTAAATAGTTCTAATAAACTAATTAGTATTAAATAGTCCTAATAAAGCTAATACTTTCTAAATTTAGTATTAAAAGCTAGTTTACTAGATTCTATATTTAATTTTATTTATTTATTCAAACTATTTTTTAAATTATATCTTTTAAAACAGTAAGTCTTCTTATTATTTATTTATCGCTAAATATCTTAAATTAATTATATTAAGGCTAATTAGATCTTTATATTATAGCTTAATAATATTTAAATAAGATTATTATATTAATAGTTATAATAGGAATAAATTAATATAACTTTATTACTAGTTATATATAATTTATATTATCTAGTACTTAATATCTCTAATTACTTAGCTTTAGCTTATATTCTATTTTTTTAACTAATATTTAGTATTTAATAAACTTAATTATTATTAAATACTTTTATTCTTATATTAATATATATAGTTAAGGCTCTACTACTCTAAACAACTTTATATATAATAGAGTTAAAAAAAAGAAGAAGTATAAAGTATAAATTATAACTATATATACTCTACTTATTAATAATATAAATAAGAAGACTTAAATACTCCTAAAACTAAAGACCTATTAATATACTAGTATTAGAGACTTCTATAAGAATATATTTAAAATTAATTATATTATAAGTCGCTTTAACTAATACTAAATATTATTAAACTCTTTTATTTAGAAAAAGTATTAGTACTGTATAAAAATAGTTATTCTTTATATTAATACCAATGAGGAGTTTTATAGTAAAAAGTAATACTTTAGATATATTTAGACTAGAATTAAAACGCGCGGTCCTTTTAAAATATATACTAATAGCGCTAGCCTCTTTAGAGGTATATATAATAATATATAAAGCTAAATAGAGTTATATAAAGATATACTAATATAAATAATATTTATATTTAAATAGATATAATACTTACTCTTTAGCTAAAATAGTTAAGAAGAAAATTATAGAGAATAGTATATATTAAGCCTAATCTTCTCTACTAGAGTATTAACTAGATATATATAGAAATAATATACAGTTATAAAAAATATAAGAGAATAAAGATAGGTAATATAAAGATATTTTATAAAAACTTTAATATATTTAATCTTAATTAGCTTTAAATAGATTTAATTAATTTAATTCTTTTCTTTAAAAAAAGGGATAGAAAGCGCTTTATATTAAATAATAGTGAAAATACTCTAAGTAAATATCATCGCTTAAATAACAGCTTTAATCGCTTAATTAAGTTAATTAAATAGAGTTTTAAGGCACTTTAAAAGATAACTAAAAATATAATAACTAGATATTAGATAACGCTAGATAAGATAAAAAAGATAGAGATTAAAATTAAAACTATATTAAAAAGTTTTTATTAAATAAAGGTAATTAGAGTTGTTTAGACCTAAATACTATAATATAAAATAGTATAAAAAGTAATTAGAGATATTACGCGCTTTTTTACTAAGATTAATAATTAATAGAGTAGTATAGATTTAATCTATAATTAGCGGTAGTAAATAATACTAGTTAGTAAAAAGTAAGAAGTTAATAAAATTAAAATTTTCCTAATAATATTTATTAGCTATATTTTATAGTAATTTATAATTCTACTTCCTTTAGAAATTTTTTATATATATTATTTTTTCTAGAGCTGATTAATATATTTTCCTTTTAAAGTTAATTAGTATAATTTTTTTTTAGAGATAATTAGTATAGTTTTTTTTTTAGAACTAATTAATATAGTTATAACCTTATAAAAAGAAAAAGTATAAAGCTTTAGATAATAGTAAAGATATCTTTATATATAAAAAACTCTCTAATTACCTAATTAACCTAGTTTTAAATATAGATAAATAGCTTAGAAGCGTATTATTTAAATATAATAAAAATATTAATAATAGTATTTAGAACTCTAATTTTTAATTTAATATATCTATTCTCTAATTAGTTATAAATAGCTATAAAATATACTTAATCTCTCCCCTTTACTATATAATACTATAAATTTAACGTTTTTATTATTATTAAGTCTTTAATTTACTCTATTTAGTATTAAGAATTATATAATTAAATCTATACAGTACTATTTAAACGTAATCAGGGTTATTTAAATATAGAAGAGATATATAAGGTAAAATAATATAGATGAAAAATATTATTTAAAGGAAATTTTTTCTATCTATTACTATTAATCTATTAATTTCTATTATTTATTATTATTAAGTCTTTAATTTAACTCTAATTATATTATTTAGGCCTAAGTAGCCCCGTTCCTTCTATTTTTATTTATATCTTAGCCGCGTTTTATAAGATTCTTAAAAGTAGTTTTAAGCTTATTTTTTATACTAGCTAGTCTCTTTAATACTCTCTTATATTAAATTCTAAGATTATATAGCGTAGTTTAGAGATAATTTAGATTATTATATAGAAAACTAATAGATAATATATATTAATAGACTTTATTAATATAAATATATTATTTATATTAGTATAACTTTATATAGTTCTATTTAATATTATATATTAATATATATTTTTTTAAAGAGCCCTTTAATAACTATATAAATAATAAAAGAATTAGATAAATATAGCGTTATATAGTATTAATATTAATATACGCTATATTACTTCTCTTTATCTATAATATATAGTAGATATTTCTTTATACAATATATATATTCTCTCTAAATAGAATTATTAATAATATTTAGCGCTAATTAAGATAACTTATAATATAGATAGAGATAACGAAGTTAAGATAAAATAATTTTAGATTAATACTATAATAGATTTTTATATTAAGAAAAGATTAAATATTTTTATTAATAATTATTATAAGTTTCTTCTAAATAATAGTGAACTCCGCTGAAATTAGTATATAATAAATAATAATAAAAATAATCTTAATAGAAAGAATTTAACTAAATATATTAATTATTTTAATACTATTATTAATATATTAATTATATTTAAACCACGCTATATAGAGCGGATATAAGTTAAATAGTATTAAAAAATTCTAATCTTTTTTAAATATTATTAATCTAAACTATTTAGAAAAAAACATATAAAATATATACTTACTTTTTTAGAAGATATAATTTAAAAGATAGTTTAGATAAGGAATAGAAATTAAATAAATAATTTATATATTAATATTTATACTAGCCTATATAGAGTTATAGCTCTAGAGATACTATTTAAAGCTAATTAATTCTTTAAATTTATTTAATCTTAATTAACTCTAAAATAAAATAATATTAATTAGCTTTAAAAAAAATAAAATTACTACGATTTATTAGAAAGTATAGGTGAAAAATATTAGTTAAAGGAAATTCCTTTTATTTATTATTTTTTTTTATTAATTTATATTATTTATTATTATTAACTCTTTAATTCTACTTTTATTATATAATTCAGGCCTAAGCAATCCTATTTTTTTTATTTCTACTTATATTTTAGCGACGCCTTAGAGTAATTATTAAAATAGTATTAATCTTATTATCTAGCTTATTTAATATATCTAACAACTTCTCACACTTTACTCTTAAATTATTTACTATTATTAAAAGACCTTAAAGCGCCTTATTTTTATTTATTTTTATATTATTTCTTTTAATAATATTATTAATCTTATTCCTTATATTTCTATATTAGTAGAGCGCTTTTATATAGAGCTAATTAGTATAGTAATAGAGTAAATTAAATTTAATATATACTATTTATTAAGTAAACTCTTTTAAACAAGGAGTAATTATAATATCTATTAATATAAAGATATTATTTATATTAATATATCTTTAAATAGTTAGATTTAGCTTTATATATTACTATACACGCTATTATAAAGATCGGTAGATTTAAAGTATATAGTAAAGAGTTTATAACTCTCACTACAGCCAGTATATTATTTTTCACTATAAAACTTATATTTAGTAATTTTATAATATAGTGTCGCGTAGGTATAGTATAAATACTACTTCTAAATAATATATTTTAGCTTTATTTAATAATAATTAATATTAAACGAAACAACTCATAATTTAGTTAATAATAAAAAAAGCTATATAGCTCGGTTTAATAATAATTCTATATCTTAATTTTTTACTTAAAACCTTCTAAATTTATTTATTATTTTTTTCTGCGAAATAATTTATAGCAGCGTTAATATAATCTGTATAGAGATTAGATAGCGATGTTTTAAATATTTTAAATAAGATAAATATATTTATAATTAAATAATAGTGTCTTAAGTTAATTAGGTAATTTTTAAATTATATAGAGTAAATTAATACTAATAGAATTCTAATACTATTATTAATATAATAATTATATATAAATAAGACTATATAAATTTAATTAGAGATAAATAGTACTAAGGTGTATTAATTTATTCTAAAGCTATAAATCTAGACTATTTAGGGGTAAATATATAATATATTTACTTACTTTTCTAGAAGATTTAATTAAAAAGATAGTTTAAATAGAATTATAAAAAATACTTAAACTATTTAATATTAGAGTTTATATTAATTTAATATAATACTAGTATAATTAGGACTATTTAGTATTAATTAAATAAATAATTCTAAATTCTTACTATAATCGTAATCTAGTACTTTTTTCTTTATTTTCATATTTTTTATTCTCTACTAGTCTCTAATTACTCTAAATTAGATATAAATACCTCTATATATTATTATTTAATTTTATTTACCTCTTTACTAGTATATACTAGCCTTATATAGTACTTAATCTTTTTAAATAACGGGCTCTTCCTCTATATAGTTTTAAACGCCTTTAATAAGTCTTCCTTACTATTATTTAGAACTAAAGTAGAGTATTAATCTATACTACTAAATAGTTTACTTTAAAATACCTTGAATATATTATAACTATTATACTAATCAGAGCTATATAAAATTATAGAGCTGGATTTAACGCCTCTTATCTTTATATTCTTTTATTTTTAAGTAGGTTGGACTGTATTAAAGCTGTTTATAAATACTTATATAATTAATTACTCTAGTTAGTAATACTAGTTATTTAATAAAGTAAATATTAATTCTAACTAAAAGTATTACATACCTAGAAGAAGATGATTATTCTAATTATAATTTATACTAATTATCTTATAATAATAACTAGTTTACCGCTTAAATATTTTTTCCCGTTTAATTTTAATTAGATTTTTTTTATCTTTTTAAAATAATAGAAAGTGGTATTTAATAGTAATTACGGCCTACTGATAGATTTATATAATAAAATTAAGACTAAACTTTATTAATAATCTCTATAACTCCTAACTTAATACTATTATTTTAGTTAGGAAAAATCCTTTATTATAATTATCTAGTATATAAGATTAAAAAAGATAATTATTAAAGCTAAATATAAAACTAGTAACCTTATATAGTACTAGAAAAGCTAGGCGGATATAAATTAGGAATTTAAGTAAAAATAAATAAAATTATATAAAGGCGAATTATATAATCCCGCTTCTATTTTTATTAATTAAGATATTTTTATTATATAGTTAATAAATAACTATTTAATTTAGAGTTTAGAAAAGATTTCGTATTTAATCTCACCTATTTTTAATATTAATTTAATATAATTTAAATCTACGTGATAACTAACTACTCTATAAATAAATAATAATTAGAGTAAGTTATAAAGCATTAATATATTACTATCTATATATTAGTACTTATTATATTTACTATACTTTATTCTTATTACTAAATAGTCTATTATAGTTCTGATATATATATTTTTAAAAATAATATAGAAAAATATTCGCTAGTTAATTCTAATTAAAGTTACTATATAGTAAATAGTAGTATTCGGTATTAAATATAATATTATAAGATTAATTAAGCTTAATATAGTCTAGTATACTATATATAAAGCTATTTAATATTATTATAATTTATTTAAAACTATACTATACTTAGACCCAAAATATATTTATAGAGAATAGTTAAGCTTAATTACTAAGTTATAATATATAATTATTTACTAACTAGAATATCTTATATAGTTCTTTTTAGAATTTAACTAGTCTTAGCCTAACTATTAAAAAACCGCTTAATTTAGAAAATAGGTATTTACTATTAAATATTAAATATCGCTTCTATTATTATCTAAATAAAACGAATTAATAAAAATAAATAAAGCTTTCTTTTATTTTTAAAATTATTTAAATTATAAAAAATAAGAGCTATTCCTTATTATCTTAATTCTAATTTAAGTAATTAAAAGAATTTAGAGCTAATTAACTTTAATTATTATTATTTTTATTCTTTTTAGATTAATTAAGAAACCCTTACGTACTTAATATAATCTTAACTTCTTTTTTCTTTAAGTCCTTCAAATTTTTTTTATTATTACTATAGGTTTTATATTCAGCCTTAATTTAAAATATATAAATTATATTTACTCTAATCTTATTAATTTCACTTTATTTACTTATAAATAACGCTAATAGAAAGTTTGGATTAAAGAGAAGTTAATTAAATAAATAAATCGCCTAATAAATCTATATTAATTTAGCTAGGAATATAATATAACTTCTTACTATATAAAATATTTCTATCTTAATTAACTCTAACACGCTAGTAAAGTAATTAAAAGAGTATTTTTTTATTTATTAAAAGTACTATTCTAAGGTGATTAGTACTATAAAGAGAGTATTTATACTTATAAATAACTTAAAGATATAATATAATTAATTAATACTTAAATTAGAATTATAATTCTAAGTTTATTATTATTTAGCCTGAATCTATAGCTAATAAAGGTCTTATTTATATAAATAAACTTTATTAATAGTTTACTAAATCTATTAAAATAATATAATTCTCTATTTCTAATATTATTTATCTTTAATATATTAACTAATATGAATTATATAGTTAAGTAAATATTATTATATTTAAATATATTATTATAGTATACCCTTAAATACTAGGAAGCGGAATATATAAATAATATATTAATATAGAAAAAAGCTAGTTAGCTTTATATAGGCCTACTATATAATATTTTTAATATAATTATTAATTTAATAGAGTAAAATAGCTATATTCTTCTCTACTAGCTCTAGGATCTTTTTTATTATAAATATAATAAATACTATAACTCTTTCTTATATCTCTAAAGTCCTTCGTATATCGCTGAATAAAGTTATTTTAATATATATAAATAAGATCTACTTTATAGATAAACTATTTTATTATATTTAACTTCTCTTATATATAGGAAATATTATATTCTATTCTATATATTAAAGCTATAAATTTTTTAATAAAGAGAGTCTTATACCTAGTGTTATTAAAGAAGTTAAGATAGTTAATTAAGTCTATAAAGAGAGTATAGAGAGCTGAGATAAAGATAGTTAAGCTAGTAGAATATTATTATAGCTATATAATAACTATAAAGAGCTCTAGAGCTAATCTTATTAAATAAGTATATACGTATATAATAGTTTATTATAGTAAATAAAAATATAACTACTTAAAAAAGGCTGGTATTAATTAAAGAGATATTATATAGATCTAATTATTAGTAATTAAAATTAATTAGATTAATATAAATTCTTTTTTCTATCTTAATTATATTAATAATATAGATAAGTAATAAAATTCTTTAAAAATCTAAAATAATAAATATACTCTAGAATAGTATATATATAGTCTATAATAGATTGGTCTAGCTTAAAAATAAGCTAAATAAAGTTATATAGCTATATTTACTAGCTTTCATTATAAATTAGATTTAGTTACTAAATAAATTATTAAAGCTCCTTAATAATAATAATAAGAAAATAATATAATCCTTAATAATAATATATAAGATATTAAATAGCCGTCTTTTTAGATAAAAAATAACTATATTTATAATATAAGAGGAGACGCTATTTAAAGTAATAAAATAAAAAAGAAAGTAAATAACTAGAATTAAAGGTAATTAATAGATGAATAAAAATATTAGAGTCTAATATATAGAAAATAGAGCTAGTTAATAATAAATTAAAGTTTAATATATAAAAAATAAAGCTAGTTAATAAAGAATTAAAATTTAATATATAGAAAATAGAGTTGATAAGTAGAGGACTAGACGCTAGTATATAGAAATTAGAGCTAAGTAGTAGAGGACTGTAATTAAGTATTAAAAAATTAGAATTAAGCGATAATATCGCGAGCTGAATAGTTATAATAATAAATAATAAAGAATAGGTTTAGAAGCTAAGTAGAATTCCCATAATATAAAGATAGCGATAGATAGGTTTAAATATTAAATAAATTTAAATAATAAATAAATTTAGAAATTTAAGAGTGAATAGTATTAATTAATATTAATTAAGTACATTTCTAGATAGAAACTTATAAGTATTTAGATAAAAATCTATAAGCGTTTAATAAATAGATCTAAGTAATAGATAGATTTAAATATTTAAGAGTTAATAGTATTAATTAACGTGAATTAAATATATTTTAAGATAGGAACCTATAAGTATTTAGATAAGAATCTATAAATATTTAATAGATAGGTTTAAATAATAAATAGATTTAAATATTTAGAGATTAATAGTATTAACTAGCGCGGATTAAATATATTTTAAAATAGGAATTTATAAGTATTTCTAAGTAGAAACTTATAAATATTTAGATAGGAACTTATAAGCGTTTAAGTAGAAATCTATAAATATTATAATTCTATTCTTTAATATTACTACTAATTCTATCTAGATTATAATTTATACTAGTATAATTATACTATCCTATATTTATCCTAAAATATCTTAAATTAATTCTAGAGAAGTTAGTTAGTTCTTCACAATATTATATAACTCTATATATTATCTTTTATATATATATACCCTTGATTTACTATATATAATTATGTTCAGCTATAATTATCATACTAATAATAGTATTTTAGTATTAATATATTTAATTAGACTTGTCTTATTACTATTTAAACTTAAATTAAGATAAATAATATTAAAGACGTCTAAGCTATAGAGATTAAAACTATTAAAAATATTTTAATAAAAAATATTAATAAAGAGATTTAAAATATTTCTAGGATAAACTATTTAATAGTATATTTATATATATTACTTTAATATTAAGTAAAGAGGGGTAATAGAAGGAGATATAATTATTATAGATAATAATCCTATTAGCTAGGCATATTATACGTTGAGAAGAGAAAACGCGTGTTAATAAAATTATAAATAGAGTTAAATAACGGTGTATAAAGACGTTTAGATCTAATTTAAAAAATTTAAAGGCTAATATAAAGCTAGGTATTTAGATATAGAGAAAAGAGTATTAAATTATAATTATAATTAATATTTAATAGAGTTAAATAGTCTATAGACCTAATTAATACTAAATAGTTTTTAAAGAATTAATATTTAATATAAACTAGTATAAATACTAGTATATAAAATCACTTATATAATTTCTACTATTAATTTAAACTATCTTTTTAAAAAAATCTTTTAAGAAAATAAGTGAATATATTATATATTCACCGCTATATAGTCTAGATTAATCGCTTTAGAGCTGATTACTCTAATTTAAATATTAATTATTTTTATTTTAATATATTAATCTATATTCAGTCTTAAGTATTATACTAATTATATAGTTAGAATATTATTATTATTTAATTACTTTAAATTATTATTTTTAGCTTTATATAGCTTTGTTCAACTCTAAACACCCTTATTTAATATTAAATATAATTAATATAACTAGAACTATTATATTTAGAGTCTTTAATATTTATTAAGCTATAATTATTCTTATCTTAAAGCTAAATATATTTAATATAGCTAGAATTATTATATCTAGAGTTTTTAAGCTTTATTATAATATAATCACCGCCGCTAAAAAATATTTAATTAAATATTATAATATGGATATCTAGTCTTTATTTAAATTCTACTCTAAGTATATAATTAATATTAAGAATTATTATTTAAATATACTTACCTCTAAATCTATTATAGATTATTCTAATTAATACTAAATATTATTAATATTTACTATTTAAGATATATAAGTACCGCGTTAGGGTAGTCCTCTATTATTTATCTATAAAAAAGAAATTCCACGGCGAAGAGTAGTATTCTAAGTGTTATATATATAGATAGAAAAAATATAAATTATTTAATCTTTATATAGGTACTACGGGACTGTTTAATAAAGCTTATAGTAATATATAATACTAAATATAGCTATTTAAGAGCTTATTAATATAAACAGTATCTCTTTATTAATAAGGATAATAATTGCTTGTTATTTAAGATAGTTAAGGAAGTTTAGTATATTATTAATATATATTAGATTATATCTACTCTACTTAGTTATTAATTAGGTTTTAATAAAGATAATTTACCTACGCTTTAAGACAGAGTCGAGTAGAAATAAAGAAAATAAAGTTATTCAGGCCTAAAGGGCCCTATATAGATTAGATTTTATAATTATTTATTTAATTAATTCTAAATAGTCGTGAGTCTGGTAATTAATACTAAATAATTATAAATAAATTAATTAATTTAGAAGAGTTTATAGAAGTAGTTAATTAGTACTAAATAGTCTTAATTAAACTATTTTATTTCTATAAATAGAAGCTATAGTATTAGAGTCCTAATACTATAATTTTAATAATAAAAAAATAATCCCTAATTACTATATTTTTAATTAATAGTATTAGAATATTTTTTATAAAATATTTAAAAAATTTATATAATAATTTTATAAAGCTTTAATAAAATTATAAATATATATATTTATTTTCTAATTTAATTAATAATTTATTAATATATATAAATTCTTAAATAAAGTTTTTTTTTTAAAATTTTCTAACTTTTAAATAATAGTATTTAATTAAATTTTATAAAATATTTAAAATATTTATATATATAAAATACTTATATAGATTAATAATATATATAAATAAAATATTTTTAAATTTAATTAATATATTTTTATAATATTATATATTTTTATATAAATTTTTAAAATTTTAAACTTTAAGTAATAATATTTAATTAAATTTTATAAATTCTTTTAAAATTTTATATATATATATTTTAAAGTTTTAAAAAAATTATATATAATAAATTAAATTAAATTAAATTTAGAGTTAAAAGTTTAATTTATTAAATTATTTAAAGCTAGTTAATTTATATATTTAAAAAATAAATTTTATTATTCTATATAAAGTTAAAAATATAAATTTAATATAGTTTTATAATTATATAAGCCTTTATATATTTTTTATTTTATTTTTTAATATTTTATTTTATAGGCTTTTTAATAGCTGCTTATAATATTAATTAAATAATAACTCTTTAATAAATTTAAAGGATATCTTTTATCTTTTTTTTTAAAAAATAAAATTTTATTTTTATTATAAGTTTTAAATTTCTTTTTTTATAATATTTTCCCTAATATATACTAATTATTGTTTAAAAGATAAAGTATAATTAATATTATAACTAGTTTATTAAAGTAATTTCTTATTCTTTATATAACTTATTACTTATTTTTATAAAGTAAGATATTTATATTTTTAAATTCCCTTTAATACGCGGTCTTATTAAGTAGGAAATTTAATTTATTATTATATTAATTTATTTATTATAAGATTAAATAAATTTATTATATTTATTTAATCTTAAAATATTTTTTAATTTATATAATTCTTTTTTAGATAAGTTTTTTATTTATAATTAATTTTTTTAGAATATTTTTAATAATTTCTTCTTTAATCTTTTTTTTTTATTTTTTTAATTTAAAGTTCTTTTCTATCTTTTCCTTCTTTTTTAGGAATAATTTTTTAAAAATAATAAATTTAATTTATAAACTATATTTAATAAAGCTTTTATTTTCTTTTAATATTTATTTTTATTTAATTTTTTTTTTTTACTCTAGATTTCTAGCTTTTTTTTTTTATTAATTTAATTTTTTATTAATTTTATATATTAAGGTAAGATAAGTTATTTATACTTTTTATATTTATACTTTTTTTAACTTTTTTTTTAATTTTTTTAATTTTTTAAGATTTCTCTTTTTTCTTAAAAAAACTATTTTTTATATTTATTAAAATTAATATATTTAATATCTATTTTTAATTAATATAGTTAACGTTTACTCTTAATTTATATAATTAATATTTATTTTTAATTAATATAATTAATATTTACTTTTAATTAATATAATTAATATTTATTTTTAATTAATATAATTAATATTTACTTTTAATTAATATAGTTAATATTTATTCTTAATTAATATAGTTAATATTTATTCTTAATTAATATAATTAATATTTATTTTTAACTAGTATTTTTTAAGTCTTTCTAAGATTAATATTTTTTAAGTTATTTTAGAATTAATATTTTTTAAGTTATTTTAAAATTAGTATTATTTATTAATATCTTTTATATTTTTTATTAATATATTTTAATATCTTTAAAAACTTTTCTTAAGATTATTAAATATTTTATAATATTTATAAATTAATTTTTATTTAATTAAAAATTTATATTTATAAATTTTCTCTTTTTCTTTAAAAGGCCTTTTATTATTTAGATTATTATTAATTTTTATTATTATTTTATTTATCTTTATACTTTATTTAATTGGTTTAAATATAATAATTCTTAATAAAATTTATAATCTTATTAAAATTTTTTTTTATATAAATAAATTATTTCTTATATAAACTAGTCTAGATAATATTATAATAATAATTTTTAATTTTTTAATATTATATTAAAGATTCTATTTATAAGATATAGGCCTATAAGCGGGACCTATGGTACCGGGGCCCCAGTACCATAGGTCCGGTGGCAAAAAAACAACCTCCGACTACTATATCTTCAACCGATGGTACTGGGGCATTTCTTATAAAGTATTTAAAAACTTTATATAGCAATCTTATAGAGCTTTAATAGGGCTATAAATATATATACTTATATCCTAATTTGGTTAGCGGCTTACTAACATATATAAATTCCCCTATAGGGTCTTTTTTTTAAAATTTTCTAACCTTTAGGCAATGGTACTCGGTTAAATCTTATAAAGTATTTAAAATATTTATATATATAAAATGCTTATATAGACTAGTAGTATATATAAATAAAATATTTCCAGATTTAGTTAGCGCGTTCCTATAGTACTATATATTTTTATATAGATTTCTAGAATTTTAAACTTTAGGCGATGGTACCCGGTTAAATCTTATAAGCTCTTTTAAAACTTTATATATATATATTTTAGAGCTATAAAAGGGCTATATATAGCAGGCTAAATTTTAAAATTAGATAAATAGAAAAGAAAGTTATGATTTATTTTAAATTTTCTAGTATAAATTTAAACTTTCTAAACTAAAGTCGATGGTACCCGGTCAAATCTTGTGAACTCTTTTAAAACTTTATATATATATATTTTAGAGCTATAAAAGGGCTATATATAGCAGGCTAAATTTTAAAATTATATAAATAGAAAAGAAAGTTATGATTTATTTTAAATTTTCCAGTATAAATTTAAACTTTCTAAACTAAAGTCGATGGTACCCGGTTAAATCTTGTGAACTCTTTTAAAACTTTATATATATATATTTTAGAGCTATAAAAGGGCTATATATAGCAGGCTAAATTTTAAAATTATATAAATAGAAAAAAAAGTTATGATTTATTTTAAATTTTCTAGTATAAATTTAAACTTTCTAAACTAGAGTCGATGGTACCCGGTTAAATCTTGTGAACTCTTTTAAAACTTTATATATATATATTTTAGAGCTATAAAAGAGCTATTTATAGCAGGTCTAATTTCTAAATTTAGTAAATAGAATAAAAAGTTATTAAGTAAAATAGCTTTTTTTTATTTAATATTTAATTTTTTAGCTAAGTCTTTTCACTTTTACTACCCGGCTTTTACTTTTATTTTCTAAATTTTTTTTTATTACTTAGCTTTTATTTTTATTATTTAACTTTAGATTATATAATATAATATAATTAATATAAGTTTTAATATCTAAATTTTAAGTTATATAATATAATATAATTAATAATTAAAATATTTAATATAATTAATTATTTTAATTAATTATTAGATTTTATTTAATTATTAAACTTTATTTAAACTTTATATCTAATTAATTAATTATTAAACTTTATTTACTTATTTATTTAATTATTAAATTTTATTTAATTATTTCTATTAATTATTAGACTTTATTTAATTATTTATTTAATTATTAAACTTTATTTAACTATTTTAATTAATTATTAGACTTTATTTAATTATTTTAATTAATTATTAAACTTTATTTAATTATTTTAATTAATTATTAGACTTTAGAGTTTAATTAATTAATTATTAAACTTTATTTAATTATTTTAATTAGTTATTAGACTTTATTTAATTATTTTAATTAATTATTAAACTTTATTTAATTGAATATTTAATATTTATTTAATTATTAAACTTTATTTACTTATTTATTTAATTATTAAACTTTATTTAACTATTTTAATTAATTATTAGACTTTATCTAATTATTTTAATTAATTATTAAACTTTATTTACTTATTTATTTAATTATTATACTTTATTTAATTATTTTAATTAATTATTATACTTTAAAGTTTAATTAATTAATTATTATACTTTATAATTAAAATAATTAATTAAACAAAGATTAAACCTTAATAATATTATTATAAGAAAGAAGATCTTCTTCTACTTTTTTCTTTTCTTTATTATAATAATAATTATATAATCTAGATTATATTATTATATCTTTATATTATATTTTTATATTATATCTTTATATCTTTATATCTTTATATCTTTATATTTTTATATCTTTATACTATTATTATTATTTTATTATCACTATTTTATTATCGTTATCTTATTATTATTATCTTATTATTACTACCTCGTCGTCGCTATCTCGTCGTCACTAAATTTTTTTAATATCTTTTAAAAATGTCGACTTCTAATAATATTAATATTATTCCTACTAAAGTTGAATATATTTTGGATATATTCGCTTATAATAAAGAATTTCAAGTTTTAATCTGTACTAGCTGTCGCTCAGCTATTAAAAAAATCGATATAAAGTCGCATATTATTCAAAAACATAAAGAATATAAGAATATTAAGATGATTACGAATATATTAGAAATAAGCGAAGGATTAAATATAGGAAATCCTCAAGATATTAAGCTTCCAAAGTTTAATTAATATTATTTTCAAGATTTAGATATAATATCTAATTTATATCGCTGCCAAAAATGCGAATATGCGGTTTTATCTTATAAAAAAATAAAAAATCATTTAAATCAGCAACATAACGCGAATCTTCGGCTTACTAAGAAAGAGAATTTATATTTAGAAAATCAAAACGGGCAAAGATTTTCTAATAGTATAAGTCTACCGTTTTTTATTATAAAAGAAAAAGAAAAAATTGAGAATTCGTCTAAAAATATCGATTCTTCTGAAAATATTAGTTCTTCTAAAGATATCGATTCTATAAAAGATATTCAACATAAATATTTTAATAATATAAAAGAAAAGGAAAATAAAATATATAAAGAATTAAAAATAAAAGAGGTAGAAAGCGAAGAAAAAGAGCTATCTAGCTTTTTACTTAATACGAATTATCACGAATTTCTTAAGGATCTAGATATTAATAAATTACTATTATTAACGCAAATACCAATTGAAAAAAATGATAAAATACTATTTTTAATATATACGCAAAGTAAAGCGTTATGTTTTAAAATCGAAGAAAAAATTAAATTTTTTAATAAAACAACACTATTAATTCTTCAAGACGATAAAAAAGATTATAATAATACAAAACCGTTTAAAACATTACAAAACTATTCAACTAAAGATAAATACTATAGAGAAATCGCTATGGTTATTATTTTTTCTTTTCGAATCTATATAAGAAAAGAATACGAAATTCCTATAATAAAATTCGATAAAAAAATCACTACGGCCTTAGAAAATATAAATATCGATATTAAAAGATATATAGATAATAATAACGATAACGAAAAAATCGATATATTAAATATATTAGAAGATACTTATATATATCTTATTATCGCCTTAATAAAACAAGATATAAAAGCTATAGATTTTAAAAAGTTTTCAAAATTTAATAATCTATTAATAGCTTTTTTTATTATACGAAATATTGATCCAATTAATAAGGTTTTTAAAACCGAAGAAACGATAGAAAAAAGTTCAAGTACTTTAATATATACTATTCGACTTTTTTCGATTAAATTTATTGAAATAAACTATAATATCGCTATTAAAGAAGGAAAAATATATAAAATCGACGATTCCCTTATAAAAATTCGAAATAAATATCTAAATAACTATTCTTTTAATAGTTTTAGCGAGCTAGTAAATATACGCGCTTATTTACGAAATATCGCTATAAATACTAATAGTAAACCAACGATTAATGAGGTTTCTATAGATAAAATCGAATATCTAAATACTTCGCTAGATATATCAAAACTAGAATTCTTTTTTAAAGAATTAATAAATCGATGTTCGAATCTTTTATATAATAATCTATTAGATATTTCAAAAGACGATTTACTTTATAAAATCAATCTAGATTCAATAAAAGACGATATAAATAATAAATTTATAAGATTTTATTTTAAAGATTCTAGTAATCTTACTAGCTGGAATAATTTTTTATTAAAAAGATTATTTAATCCTAATAGTTTTAGTAAAAAACTAGTAAAAAATATATCTAATAAAGGACCTATATTTCGAAAATCTGAGGTTTTTAAATGGATAGAAGCTAGAAATAATATTCTTAATATATTTCTTGTTTTATTTTATTCGATTTCTGGATCACCGCCTAGACCAGAAGAATTATTATAAATAAAATATCAAAATACGCTAGAAACTCAGCTTAGAAATATATATATTGATAATATATCTAATCTAGTCCAGATTAATCTTAATTACCATAAAGGAATATCGATAACTCGAAGAGATAAAGAAAATATTCAATTTTTACCGTAGGCGCTAGGCGATCTAATAAAAATATATTTATTATTAATTCAACCGTTTTATCTATATCTAAAACTCCATGTTTTAGATAAAAAATCAGAAATATTGAATATTGAATATTTTTTCGAAATCGATAATAAAAAATTAATAACGAAAAATCTAATCGATAATTTTATATTATATTCAATCGAATTACTTAATAATAGTATTCGGCCTAGCGAATGGCGTCATCTATGTCGATATATTATAAAAAATAGAATTCTAGACTATGGCGAAGATCTTAGTGATAGTGAAAACGAAATAGAAGATTTACAAGCGAATTCTTCTACTAAGATTTATAATTCTCGATATTCGCGTAATCTAACTACATTTAGTAATAAAGATATCGATATCTATAATAAATCGAAGAGTTTAAGCTTAAAATATTTTAAATATTTTAACTTATTAAATCCGGAATTAGAAAACTCCGATTCTAAGCTTTTAAAACTTAATATAAAAAATCCTTCTAAAAAACATTCTCGCCAAGCTAGTACTACTAAAGATATTCAAATATATAAAAGAATTCGAGGAAATTCAACTAGTCAAAATCTATATAAGGATTTTGATATAGAAGAACGCGATTCAATTATTTTTTCAATAAATCTAACCGAAGGATTAAAACGATTTTTTAAAAATAAATTAGCGACATTCAAATCTATAGAGCAAAAAAAAGCTATAGAAGCTATATTCGAAAAAACTCCTAGAATTATATATATATCGGCTACTGGATCGGGAAAAAGTTTATTATTTCTATTACCAGCTTTTTTAAAACCAGAAGAAATAACGCTTGCTATTATTCCTTTTATAGCTTTAAAAGACGATCTATATAATAAAGCTATCGAGCAAAATATCGATGTCGAAATATTCGAAAATTCTATTAATAATTATTCGTCTTTATAATTAATTTCTATGGAAACGATTGAATCGGATAAATTTATTAAATTTATTAAAAAAAATAGCCCTAAAAAGACTATTCGCTTAGTAATCGATGAAGCTCATATTATTATTACGCAAGCTTCTTTTCGCTGGAGTACGAAATATATTAAAACGATTAATAAATATAAAATTCAATTAATATTTATAACGGCGACACTTTCGCGAGAAATACAAGCTTTATTATTTAAAGAATTAAATATTACTAATAATATACTAATAAAGGTATCAACTGAGCGAAATAATATTAGTTATAATATAATAAATATTCCAGAAGAAAAATCCGAAATAGAATCGCTAGAAGAATTTATTAATAATAAAATTCAACCGAATATAATACCTGGCGAAAAAGCTATTATATTTACAAATTCCTATATAAATGTTGATAAAATAGCGAAAAAATTTAATTATTTAAGCTATGATAGTCGATATATACCTGAAAAGAAAAAAGAAATATTTAAAAATTGGATTAATAAGCCAGAAAACTATTTTATAGTTTCTTCTACCGCTTTAAGCCATGGAATCGATTATAAAGCTATTCGATATATTATTCATATATATAAAAAGCAAAATTTTATAGATTTTCTACAGGAAGTCGGTCGAGCTGGTCGAGATAATAAGAATTCTTATTCTTATTTCTTTATAAGATTAAATCAGTATAATCTAATAAACGAAAACCCGCCTAATTTTGAAAATAATATTGAATCTTTCCGAAATATTGATAAATTCTATTTATTACGGTATATAAACGAGAAAATCTGCCGTCGACGAATAATTAACTATTATTTACAAGATAAATTTCAAGAGGAATGCAATATATTACAAAATAAATGTGATTTATGTTTAGAAAGATATAATATATATTCTAATAAAGCGGAAAATCAGATTAACTTCGAAAATTTTAATATAAAAAGCCGAATTTCTTTCGAAAATCAACTAAATATATTAAAATCAAAATGTGCTATATGTTTTCGAAATAAAGAATATAATTTAAGTTTAGATCATAGATCTGAGGACTGTATATTTAAATCTAATAAAGATTTAAATAACGATCTAGGGCGATTATTAAAAAAATTAGAAAGAGAATCACTATTAAAACCTGGAACCGCTTGTTTTAAATGTTTATTACCACAAAATATTTGCCTTTCTAAGGAAAATATTGAATATAATAAAGACTGTGAATATCCTTGGCTTATTCTTCTATGGATTATAGCTTTATATCGAAATTTTCTTACTAAAAACTATCAACATCAATTTTTCGAAAAATATAATATTAATAACTTTACTATCGAGGATTTAACGATTCTAATAAGTCAGCCATCGACTATATTTAATACGGATTGTATAAAAGCTATTAATATTATATCGGATTTTAATTATAACGACTTTATATCTTCTAATACTTCTATATCTTCTATTCAGAATTTCGACGATAATAATATAGAAAATCAGGATTATCAGGAAAATTCAATTATAGAAGATTTTCCTATAGAAAGAGCTAAAGAAATATTTGAAATCGAAGATATCGCGAATATTAATATATCACAAGATAATTACTTGGAAAATATTAGTAATAATAGTGAAAACGATGAATTTTTTGATGATAATAATCTAGATATTAAATCTAGTCTTTTCTTTTTAAAAGAAAATGAAGAAAAAATAATAAAAATAAAAGAAAAAAAAGAAAAAAAAGAAAAAATTAATATTGAAGAAATTTTTGAAGATAATAGTCTAGATATCGAATCTAGTCTATTATATATTCAAGAAAACGAGAATCGAATAATAAAAGATAAGAAAAGCCGGGATTTTATTGATAATATTATTAATAAGTTCGAATTCTTAGACGATCGATGTATTTTCTGTTTTTTTAATAAAAAAGATTATAAAGAACACGGTATTAATAGCTGTATAATATATAAAGATATATTGAAGCAGAGTTATGCGAAATATAAAAGCGGAAGTCGAATATATAACGAAGTTTTAAAAGAAGAAACTAAAATCGAATTTTCTGGTAAAAAATCAAAGAATATTGAAATTTGCTCGCAATGTTTTTTACCGATATCTATATATTTTTAAAGTCGAAATCAGTATAATAATTCGCTAAAATATTGTATTTTATATACAGGAACTTGGTCGCTATATTTTTCGATATATAAATATCGAAAATCGAATTTATTTCCATTTTATTTATATAGTGAGGAATATAAGGATTCGAATCGATTAGGATTTGAAAATTATATTAGTAATATAGATAATAGTCGATATAAGTTAGGATCGAAAGCTTGGATTTTATTATTAGAATTCTTCGAAAAAGAAAACGAGTTTTTTAATTAAAAAAAAGAATTATATTTAAGAGAAGGAATATTAAATAATATAAGTATAAATAGAATATATATATATATATTTTTATAGGAAATAAGATTAGAATAATTAAAGTATATAGAAAAGAATTTTAAAATCTAAAGTTTTATTCTAAAGATTTTTATATAAAGGAAAGTTAAATTTTATATTTAAGATTAGAAATCTATATAATTCTTAATAAGAATAATAGATATATATTATATATTAAGTATAATAAGATATATATTTTAAAATATAATTAGATTTTAAAAAGAATTTTTAAAAGAAAAGAAATAAAGATTAATATATTAAGAGTTAAATTAAATATTAAAATATATATAAAATAATAATAACTCAATGAATTTATAAGTAAAAAGAATAAAATATAAAATATAGAAAGAATATTATATAAAATATTTTATATAAATAATAATTATTTAATAAGTTTATTAATTCTAATCCTAAAAAATTAATTTAAATACTAAGTAAAAAAGATAAACGCCGGGTAGTAAGAGTGATAGCTAAGCGTCGAGTAATAAATATAATAGCTAAGCGCCGGGTATTAGGTATAACAGCCGAGCGCCGGGTAATAAAGGTAAAGAAACTTAGAAAATTAGATTTTTAGAAAAATAATTTGTTTTAGCTAATAACTTTCTTATTTATTTATATAATTTTAAGATTAGACCTTTTATTTACAGACCTAATATAGCTCTATAATATACATATATAAATTTTTCTAATTATTTTTAAGAATATCTTAGTACTTTCAGATTTAGAACCTGATTTAGAATTTAATACCCGAAAAGTTATTATACCGATTCGAGATTAAAATATATAAAAGTATAATTTAGAATTTAATTTAAAACTATATATTTATTACCCGAAACCTTATTATACCGATTCGGGATTAAATTTACTTAGATTAAATTTTAATTAAATAATCCGATTCGGAATTTAATACCCGAAAAGTTATTATACCGATTCGGGATTAAAATATATAAAAGTATAATTTAGAATTTAATTTAGAACTATATATTTATTACCCGAAACCTTATTATACCAATTCGGGATTAAATTTACTTAGATTAAATTTTAATTAAATAATCCAATTCGGAATTTAATACCCGAAAAGTTATTATACCGATTCGGGATTAAAATATATAAAAATATAATTTAGAATTTAATTTAGAACTATATATTTATTACCCGAAACCTTATTTTACCGACTCGGGATTTAAATTAATTAGATAAAATAATCCGATTTAGAATTTAATCTCCGAAAAGTTATTATACCGATTCAGGATTAGATTTAAAACCGAATTTTAAAGCTTAATTTACATAGATTTTAAATTATATTAACCGAATTTAAGCTTACTAAGATAATAAGAAAGATAGATATATAAGAGACTTTCTTTTCTTCTTTTCTCAATCTTTTTAATTATCTATCTAGAATGGATTCTCAGCTACCTCTTGATAATAATTTTCAGGACTTATTAGCTTATTTAGAAGCTAGAAATCCTATTCTCAGCCCTATTCCTAGCCCGATTCTCAGCGCTAGTCCTGAAAACTTTGAAAATTTCGAAAATTTCGAAAATTTCGATAAGATCTTTGAAGATTCATTGAATTCTTTGGATAATATTATACCTTATAGTATTAATCCTTCTACTATTACTCTATCAACTCCAACATCTATATTAGATCCAATTAATATAGAAAAGTCTAAGAAGAAAGAGTAAGTCTTCTTTATTTTTTAATTTTTTAAATTTTTCCTTCTTTATTTATTTATTAACTAATTAATAACTTTATATATAGGAAGGTTGGACGTCCTAAACGAAAATCTATATCCAAAAAAATTCTACCTTATGGAAAATGGGAGAAGAAATCGTAAGTAAAATAATTTTTCTAAAAAATCTATTCTTATCTATTATTTCTAATATTCTATATAGAAATCTTGGTCGACCTCGATCTACAACGTCTATTCACTTCCTATTTGGGCCGTTATCTAGAGATGAGAATAATATTATTAGTCATCAATCTTTAGAAATAAAAAATGAAAAACGGTTAGTAATTTTTAATTTTTTATATTATTCTATTAAAGATATAAGGAATTATATATTAATATATTATAGAGCTTTTCTTCTTCAAGCTCTAGAAGATATATTTCAATTAGATTATCAAGATCTTGGTAAATTCAATGATTTGAAAGTAAGTTATTATTATAAGTTTATTATATTATTATACTAATAAATATATATTAGAGTATCAACTTTACCTTTGTATAAAGATAGAAAAGATGAAGTATTTTAGGATAGAAAGAGATTTTTTAAGTATTTTCTTAATATTCCATAGAGAATTTATAATATATAGATAGAAATTCAACTTTCTAATATTTCTAAAAAAAAAGATTTTCTAATTAAATAATAAGGTGATTAATAGTAAATATATATTAAATATTCTAAATTTCATTAAGATTTTAATTCTGACTTAAGATAAATAAGATTTAGTTAAGATAGAATTTTTGTAAGAATAATAAAAAAATATTAATAAAAAAAAAGAATAAATTTTATATTTTCCTAAGAAATATATATAATTCCTAATATAAATAAGAAATATATATATTAAAATATAAATAAGAAATATATATATTAAAATATAATTAGATTTTTCCTTAACTTTTTATTAAAAAAAGATTTAGATTAATATATTAAGATTTAAATTTAATATTAAGTTATATATAAAGTAATACTAAGTTGAAGAAGTTATAAGTAAAAAGAATAGAGTATAAAGTATAGAAAGAATATTAAATAAAGTATTTTAGATTTAGAATATTTAAGTTAAAGAAGATAAGATAGAAATAAGTTATATATTAAAAAATAGATTGAAAGTCTAAATAAGTTCTTTAATTTATTTTAAAAAAAAGAAATATAAGACGAGGCTAACCCGGTGAAGTTCGATAAGAAAGAGATGTAATGTTATGCAGAAGATTTAATATTAAGAGGTGGATCAGCCGGAGGGAACCCGATGTGGGAGGAGCGGGGGAACCCGGAACCCGGAACCCGGAACCGCTAAGTGTCGGGTTAGGGTTAGGGTTAGGGTTAGGGTTAGGGTTAGG